>OX376704.1:14740098-15940098 GCA_947389935.1 Agrilus cyanescens
CATTAACAGTTTGCCTGAATGGTGAAAGGACAATAGATACACGAGAAAGGTCCATGTTAATTCATAAGACCCTTCTGGTGAAGTGATGCTCTCTCAGGTTGATAAGGGTTTAAATAGGAAGGTGTGTGGTGGGGAAAGAGTGGGGAGAGTAGTCGGGAATAGTGGGGATGTAAAGAAAGAGGTATAGAGTAGTGTGGTAGCGAAGGTGATGGTGTAGCAATATTTTTTATAATGAGGTGGCATCGCAAGGTAGTAGTAATTTTTTAATTGATGAAGGAGTGGGATAATTGAAAGAGTACAAAAGGCGTAATATATGTTATTGAACCTGTTGTATTCGTTTATGAATTTTAATAGACAGTTGTCGGAGAAAAAAATTTTTGGTGAGAATAATGGTAAAAATTTTCTAAGTCCAGATAATGGTAAAAATTTTCTAAGTCCAGAAATTAAAAAAAATATATTTTGAGGGTAGGAAAAGAGTGGTATGAAAAATTAGTACATGAAAATATGGATAATGAGGTGTAGTATAAGAAGACAATGAAGTATTTAATGAAATACTTCAGCGTAAAAAATGATGGGGGTAAAAGTGTAAAAATGAAGCTTTAGAAATTTTTTTGAAGCAGAAGGAGTTGAAATTGGGTAATAACTTATGGTGTGGGAAGAAGGTCCCTAAGTCGAAGTACCTGAATCTGAAAAAATTTTTGAAAAAAAAAAATAAAGTTGACAAAAAGTTGCCACCTTCAAGCTTAAAAAAAAAATAGAAGCAGTTAAAAAAAAAAAAAGTGTTCCTCTTGGAAAATGTAAGTTGAACAGTGGGCTAAATGATCCCACCCTGAAAAGTCGAGAAATATTTTTTTAACGTGTTTCACCCTCATACTTTGACCCCCGAAAAGTGTATGAAGGGTAGATGATAGGAAAAAAATGTCTGAGTAAAAAATATTTAGTGTTCCATGAAGAACAATTTGCTTCCAACGAAACTTGAAGGACGTCTGTAATGAGGGAAGTAATTTCTACCCTAAATTTCAAGAATTAATTAAAGGTATAAGGAGCGGTGATAAAAAAAAAGGTGCCTCTCTCACTATTGATGTTGAAGGCTAAAGGTACCACTTGGCAATGATAGAAGTATCAAATTCAGACAACTACCCCTCTCGGACTTAACGATTGAGTCCCCTGACGACAAGGTCGGCAGCACTGGTTTACGACATCGCAATGATAAATTCTGCAGCTGTGACAGAAAAGCAGAGGTCCGCTACATTGTAACATACATGACGTGATTGCTACCAAAAAGGTGCGCGTAGAGCCAGGGTGGTCCTGATAAGGACCGATGAATTGGAAGCGTGTTTCAGGATCCAATTATAAGCGAGTCAGGTCTAATCCTGACTGACTTTATTACAATAAATTACAGCTATTTATAAAAAGTTTATTTACATATGTCTTGTGGCAGAATGCGTCGTCAGCCATTTACGCTAGTGTGCGTATTTGCTTTTTATAAAAAGTTTATTTGCATATGTCTTATGGTAAAATGCGTCGTCAGCCATTTACGCTAGTGTGCGTATTTGCTTTTTATACAAAGTTTATTACCTATTATGATTGTTATTGAAATATGCACAGTTTGGTTAGCAAAGTGCTGCTGGTATACAGGTGTTGATCAGAAAGTATCCACACCTCACTCTACAGCCATTTACGCTAGTGTGCGTATTTGCTTTTTATAAAAAGTTTATTTGCATATGTCTTATGGTAAAATGCGTCGTCAGCCATTTACGCTAGTGTGCGTATTTGCTTTTTATACAAAGTTTATTGCCTATTATGATTGTTATTGAAATATGCACAGTTTGGTTAGCAAAGTGCTGCTGGTATACAGGTGTTAATCAGAAAGTATCCACACCTCACTCTACAGCCAATTACGCTAGTGTGCGTATTTGCTTTTTATAAAAAGTTTATTTACATATGTCTTGTGGTAGAATGCGTCGTCAGCCATACTTGACTTACAAAATATAAAACGATACAATATAACAGAATTTTATTTAATATAATATAATATAATATAAAACATCATTGAATTTTAATCATTAAATTTACTCAGTAAAGCAGACTTAAGGTTAGCCAGCTTATTTTCGATTTCTTGTACCTCCTTTCTCGTTTCAACTACCGATCTGGTGTGGGAAGAAGGTCCCCGAGTGGAAGTACCCGAATCTGAAAAATTTTTTGAAAAAATAGAGTTGACAAAAAGTTGTCTCCATTACGCATAAAAAAAATAGAAGCAGTTAAAAAAAAGTGTTCCTCTTGGAAAATTTAATTTGAACAGTGGGCTAAATGATCCTACCCTGAAAAGTCGAGAAATATTTTTTTAACGTGTTTCACCCTCACACTTTAACCCTCGAAAAGTGTATAAAGGGTAGATGATAGGGAGAAAATGTCTGAATAAAAAATTTTTAGTCTTCCATGAAGAACAATTTGCTTCCAACGAAACTTAGAGGACGTCTGTAATGGGAGAAGTTGTGGGAACACCCTGTATTATGTACAATTCGGAAAGTATCACACTCTGTACAGCAGAATCTAAATTCTGCTGACAGAGAATTGTAACAGTTCTAGCCGCTAAACTAAGTCAGAACACAAATACGCATACTAGCGTAAATGGCTGACGATGCATTCTACCATAAGACATATGTAAATGAACTTTGTATAAATAGTTGTAATTTATTAAACTAGGTCAGAACACAAATACGCATACTAGCGTAAATGGCTGATGATGCATTCTACCATAAGACATATGTAAATAAACTTTGTATAAGTAGTTGTAATTTATTAAACTAGGTCAGAACACAAATACGCATACTAGCGTAAATGGCTGATGATGCATTCTACCATAAGACATATGTAAATAAACTTTGTATAAATAACAAATACACACACTAGCGTAAATGTCTGAAGGCGCATTCTACCATAAGACATATGTTTGAATAAGCAATGGTTCACACCCTACATGAGCCATGTATCAGAACTTTTATGTATGTGCTGCTGGTATACAGGTGTTAATCAGAAAGTATCCACACCTCACTCTAACTTACATTGTCATTTATAGCTCAAACAACTTCTCTTTCTAGTTTTTCCTTCTTCGCACAAACACTTGTGCTGATCTTAACTTTACCCCACTCATATCCTCCTCCTCGAAATTGTATAAATACTCAAGTTTTCACAACGTTCAGCACAGACTGCTAACACTGTCTTAACAATAATACAACAAATACAACAACAAAAAAAATGGTTTACTATACAGTATTGTTTCTTGGCTCCGTGCCAACTGGTATCAATATAAGGGTGGACACCATAGTTTTCCAAAGTACCACTCCTGGAGGGTCGACGTTATGGAAGGTCTCCGACAGAAGACCGGTCGGAGCCTTCTGCGAACACTTAGAACAACAGCTCTTCTGGACCTCGTTCCAGGGAACATTAATCGTTTGTGCCATGCACCACGGGGCAGCGGTCTACATTAAAAATTTTTATTGAATTTGTTTTTTATTATATATACCTAGCTGTACTGTTTTTTTGTATACTAAAATAAATAAAATGTTTTTATTTATAATTTATATTCTCTTTTATTTCTTTAATTACAAAATATAAAACGATACAATATAAAAGAATTTTATTGAATATAATACAATATAATATAAAACATCATTGAATTTTAGTCATTAAATTTACTCAGTAAAGCAGACTTAAGATTAGCTAGCTTATGTTCGATTTCTTGTACCTCCTTTCTCGTTTCAACTACCGATCTCTTCAACTCCTCCAGCTCCTTCTCTTTCCGCTTCATGTACTCAGTCAATGAAGCGGCCTTTGTCTCTCTTTCATTCAGTACCATTTCTCGTCGCCGCTTTTCCTCCTTAACACTATTTATGGCTTCTCCTACTTGGTCCACTATCTTGGAATAATCGAATGGAGCAGCCGACAACCTTCGTGTGTACGATCGCTTCTTCGGCTTCATCGATATAGACTTCGATCCCGCCACCGCCATCGTAGAGGTGCTAGCCACAGGCTCCGCCATCGTTACCGTGGTAGCACCTCCAACACACCCCTCACCTTTAGCGGATGATGTGAAGGAATCGTTTGGAAAGAAGTTTTCCAATATATCAGCCAGCTCGGTTTCGTTCATATTTAGCTCAGCAGCTAAATCAACACCGTTACCCTGTTCTCTAGCACTCATCTTACCACACCGTACCCACTACAGTTTCAGTATATATTCCTTTCGCCCCTCTCCTTATGCCATCTCCACCTTACACATCCCTCCCCTTTTCCTATAGCTATTTATTGTCCCTCGCGTTCAGTATTCCTCAGTCGTTGTCGAGATATACCTCTTACCGCTAGCCGCTATGATCCCTTGTCCGGACTGTGATGCTTCCTTTACGCGATCTGATAATTTAAAAAGACATCGATTAACTTCTTGTCGGAAACGAGCACAGCTCCAACGTACATCGCCTCTACCGAAGAAAAAACTTAAAATTGCTACGCCTGCTGGTTCTTCTGACCGCTGGTGTGATACTTGTAACATTTACGTTCCACAACATTCCTACAACGGTCACCTTCGCAGCCTCAAGCATAAACAAACTTGCTGCTCTCCTCTTGAGGAAGGAATTACTTTCCTTTCGTCCGCGTTCGCTAACAGAATTGTGTCCTTTCGTATTTCATCCGCCAAGTTCTTCCTGTCGTATACCGACTTTTTCACCGAAGTTTTCGACAAATGCTTGCGTGTTATTCGTAATCAGATACAACTGCATGACACGCTTAAACTAAATCTTGAACTTTTCGGACGATATGTGCACGATGCTAAACAATTGGTTGACGTGAAATCCTTCAACACCAATAACAAAGTTGTCACTCAGTCGACAGATCTTTCCAATATTCTCCAAAGCTTCTTCGACGTTCTTGAGGGTAAAGCTTCTGAGTTTCAAGAACGAGAGTCAGGTAATTTATCATTCTCTCTTTATATATATTTCACTTGTGTTTAATATTATTTCATTCTTACAGGATGGGCTTTGGAAAGAGTTCTTTTCCTAGAACTCAATTGCAACAAGTACAATCCTCTTAGAGCTTCATCTTACATTCCTCTACCTAAACAAATTGTACTTAAGAGAGCTGTTGTGAACGTACGAAACGATGACCAAGCCTGCTTTGCGTGGGCTATAACCTCAGCTTTGTATCCCGCCCAAGCCAACCCGCACAGAACGACTTCCTATCCGCATTACTCCCGCACGATGGACTATGACGGTATCGATTTTCCTATTAAATTAAACGACATTCCCAAGTTTGAAACGAAGAACCATTGCTCTGTGAATGTTTACGGGACTGAATACGTTTTGAAGGATGGAAAATGGATCTGGGAAATTGTTGGTCCCCTCTACTACTCGTCCGTCAAACGAAGGCTGCACATCAATTTACTCTTGCTACACGATGATCGAGGAAATAATCATTACTGTTGGATTAAGGACATGTCTCGTTTGCTCTCTCAACAACTCTCCAAAACAGAACATCGCAAATTCCTTTGTGACGGCTGCTTGCAATACTTCAGCTCTGTGGCTCACCTGCACCGTCATCAGCGGAATGATTGCAACCACGTTTACACGACGCTGCCAACTGCTGATCTCAAATTGGATAAGATGGGTAGGCTCATCCCTAATAACGTTTTAAAATTTCAAAACTACCACAAACGTATCAAAGTACCTTTTGTTGTTTATGCAGACTTCGAAACCATATTGCGACCCATTCATACATGCTTTTCCGATCCTAACAAGACCTCCACCACACCTACCCACGAACATCAACCGCACTCGTTTGCTTACTTGATTAAGTGCTCTTTTGACGATTCCCTTTCAATATTCAGAACTTATAGAGGACCTGATTGTGCTAATCAATTTGTTAAAACTCTTGATCAAGACGTTTCTGATATTTATCACCGATTTTTAAAGACCCCGGTTCCTATGATACCCTTGACTGATGAAGAAATGCGACTTTTCTCTGAAACGACGTCCTGTAATATTTGCGAAGAGCCCTTCCTAATCGATGATGTAAAGGTTCGCGATCATTGTCATTTGACTGGTAAAGTTCGATTAGGGGCCGCTCATTCCAGATGTAACTTAAACTACAAACTACCCAACTTTGTGCCTGTATTCTTCCACAACCTCTCCGGTTACGATTGTCATTTATTTTTAAAAGAAATGGCTGTCAACGATGTTAAATTTAGCGTAATTGCTCAAAATAAAGAAAAATACGTTTCCTTTACCAAATTATTGCGAGTTGATACTGTTCCCGGTGTTTCAGATAACTCTACTCAAAACGTATTTGTTAAGATTCGATTTCTCGATTCCTTTCGTTTTATGGCTTCCTCCCTCGATAAACTGTCTGAAGAACTCGACCCTTCTCAATGCTTCCAAGTGAAGAAGTATTTTTCTGATCCTACACAATTTCAACTTGTGCGACGGAAAGGGGTTTTCCCTTACTCCTACGTCGACGATATTACTAAACTTGACCAATCAACGTTCCCTCTCAAAGACGATTTTTTCGATAAATTAACATCTCTACCCATTTCTGATGAAGATTATGAAAGAGCTGCCACCGTTTGGAAAACCTTTAACTGCTCCACTCTCGGAGAATATTCTGACCTCTACTTGAAAACCGATGTCCTACTGTTAGCTGACGTGTTCGAGAATTTCCGTGAAATATGTATTTCCACTTACGACTTGGACCCCGCTCAGTATTACACCGCTCCCGGGCTAGCGTGGGATAGCATGTTAAAATTCACTCGCGTTAATTTAGAACTTCTAACTGACATCGATATGTTAAAGTTTTTCCAAAAAGGGGTACGCGGAGGAATAAGTCAGTGTGTTCAAAGAATGCATTTCGCCAATAACCCACACCTTCCTGATTATGACGCATCTGCTCCCACTTCCTACATTATGTATTTGGATGCTACCAATTTGTATGGACACAGCATGAGTCAATACCTTCCCATATCCCATTTTCGTTGGCTCACCGATGCTGAAATTGATGAATTAAATGTTCTCGATTTACATGCTTCTTCTGAATACGGTTATGTACTTGAAGTTGACGTTCAATATCCCCAAAACCTACACGATTTACATGCTGATCTTCCCTTTTTAGTTGAAAATATTATTTCTCCTGGTAATGTTAATGGTAGAGTCAAAAAATTGATTCCGAACCTTATGACTAAGACAAAGTATATTGTTCATTACCTACCGCTTAAACAAGCTCTCCAGAGCGGATTAAAATTACTTAAAGTGCATAGAGCTATTCAGTTTAAACAGTCACAATGGTTGAAACCTTTCATAGATTTGAATACTAGAAAACGTAATATGTGTAATAATAAGTTTGGGAAATCTTTCTTTAAATTGATGAACAACAGTACTTTCGGAAAAACGATGGAGAACGTTGATAAACGAGTTGACGTCAAGTTAGTTACTCATTGGCAAAACGTTGGACGGTACCTTGGTGCTGAAAGTTTAATAGCTAAACCCAATTTCAGAAATTCAAAAATTTTCACGCCCCATTTCGTAGCTATTCAGATGAATAAATTACACATTGTTTACGATAAACCGCTCTATGTAGGTTTCGCTATTTTGGATTTATCAAAAGTTGTTATGTATGACTTCTACTACGGCTTTCTTAAGCAAAAATATCAAGAAAATATTTCTTTGATGTATATGGATACTGATTCCTTCATTCTTAAAGTTTTCACCGAAAATTTCTACAGAGATATGATTGAAAATATTCATCACTTCGACACTTCCAATTATCCCCATGATAATAGTTTCAATATCCCTATTACCTCTTCTGTTATTGGTAAATTTAAAGACGAATTCCCTAATAATCCCATTAAAGCATTCTATGGAACCGGAGCAAAAGCTTACTGCGTTGAAGCCGTTGATCAAATTGTTAAAAAAGCAAAAGGTGTTAAGAAAAATGTCATTAAATTACATCTTCAAATCGATGATTACCTACGCGTCATTAGAGATGACGCCACCATTCTTAAATGTATGAATGTTTTCGTTTCCGATCTGCATACTATGTTTACCCATATGAAAACGAAAGTAGCCCTCTCTCCCAAAGATGATAAACGTTTCTTAATTCCGAAAACAACGAATACACTTCCTTGGGGACATTACAATATAAAAAACTCAAACAGTTCGCTTTCAAAGTTCGACGGTGCCGTTGATCGATTTATACAAAATTTTCATCAACCGTATACCGACGACTTAACGGTTGGAGAATACTTTATTAAAAGACTTTTCGAAGCTTCGTCACTTCCACAGGAAGCCATTGATAATATTTATGAACACCTACTGTAATACCTACTTGGAGTTCTGTTTAAGTATAGCTTACGCTGAAATGTCACTCAATGTAAATATTTTATCCTTAATGTTGGTTGTATTGTATAAATAATAATAAAACGTTACTACACAACTTGTTTGTTTACTATTTTTATTCTGCGAAATATATTCCTCAACTTCACAAATAACATGTGTACGATTTCTACTGTTACAATTTATTGTTTCAATAACATTAACAATGAATAAATTTTCTTATAATCTTCAATATTACTTGATGGCCATTTGCCTGAGTCAGGACCGCTCTGCCAGCCTGCAGCTTTTTCCGTTCCTTCTCTTAAAATATTTTCTTCTATCCATTGCAGCACTGTTTGATGACGACCGTTGATATTTGGACTTAATGTATACGGAAGCCGAAACAAGTTGATCAGTTTAATACACTTTTCCAAATTTTTCGGTTGTGCGTAGTATGCCACATCCAGTATTAAGTCATCCACACACTTTAACAATGTAACATACTTTTTCTTGACATTCATTACGGAGAACTTCTTATCCCGCATTAGAACTGATCCGTTTGTTAACATTTCCTTTAAAAAATATACGTCGTGTCGCATGAAATTATACTTTGTTTTATTTAAAATCATTTCAACATCATCAACCGTTATTTCCACTGTTTCACAGCAACCTTTTAGAAATTCATCCACCAATTCGTCACACCTTTGCTTTCTTTCGAATATGAAGTATAAAATATCGAACGATGTCTCTTGTGTTACAGTTAACCATTGGAATGCTTCCTTTGGTACTGCAACTCCCAACTTCGACAACACAACTTTAACTCTATCTAAATCGTTTGATAGTATTGCTCTTCGAAGGTTGAGAATGAGGACTTGCTTTTCTGCTTGATACAACTCGTACGATAATGAATCCATTTTTATAAAAATTATACTTCAAAATCGTCAGGATCGCTCTCATCAACCACTAAGTAGCCTCCTATTACGATTTTATCGTATTCACCTTTTAATTCGAATTCTTCTGTCACGCTATCCAACTCTGACGCTACCAAATATCTTTTCAAATATAATAAACCCTCTTTGTAAAATTTAACTTCAATTACGTAACTTTCAACCATTACTACGTCTTAAACGTTCAATGCAGCAACTAACGATTACAACTGATTAAACTCGTCACGTTTTATCTTATTTATAATCATACTTTGGGGAAGGGGTAAAGAAAATCATTATTAACATTACAGACTTTATTATCAGAAAAAAAAGCTGGGGATACATTACAAAACGTTCGTTTTATGAATCCAGCTGTTATGAGATTGGTTAAGCCCCAACCATTTGACGTAAACCATGTCACCTTTTCGTCTTAGTACACGTTCCACCAAATAAACATCTGGATATTTCGCTTTTTGTAGTTCCATACCATAAAATCCTCCTTTTATGTCTTCCCCTTTATCATCCTTTAAGTAATACATAATTGGATGTGACAATTTTATGTAGCTAATCGTAAATAATTCGTTAGACCAATTTGGGGTATAACCTTTGCTAAACAATTCACGATGTTTGCTTATTCGTACCCGGTCTCCAACTTTAAACTTAATTTCTCGTAAATCCACCTTCTTTGGATTGTTGTAAATACTTTTCAAAAGTGTTTCTTCGTTTCGTTTATTAACTTTGCTTGGTCTCATTCCGATAGTTCTGTGAACCGAATTGTTATATTCCTGTACTATATCTGGTAATAACTTCAACCATTTGTAGGATCCTTGTAAACTAAAGCGTTGCCACATTTTTGATTTAAGTGTTCGATTTACCCGCTCCACAACTGACGCTTTCTTGGTGCTATACGTTGAGTAATGGTTAATTTTATATTTTTGCATAACTCGTTTCACTTGTTCGTTGTAAAATTCTTTTCCCAAGTCAGTTTGCATATTCTTAGGAATACGTTTACTTCTTTTGAAAATTAACTGTAGAGCCCTTTCAACATATTCACCTGTTTTGCGTTTTACTGCTTGAGCCCACACAAATTTTGAAAAAACGTCTATTACAACCAAAATGTATCTGACACCTTTATTTTCTCTCGCATACGGAATCATTTCCACTAAATCGGCTTGATGAAGATCATCTAATCCTTTCACTATCACTTTACGACGTGTAAAATTAATTCTCGCAGGTTTATGCAGTTCTTTCACTAGTTCTTCTTTCACATTTAACATTTCCCTTATAATGATGAACTACACGGACGGAGCTGCTGTTGTTGGTTTAGAACTGCTCGATTTGGCACCACCTATTCCTCTTTGTTGTTGCAGAGTATCTAGCCTTACTTTCAGCTCCTTTGCTTCCTTTTTTAGTGATTCCACCATTACCACTAATTCGTTTTTCAGATCATCTTTCTTTTTATTGGTTCGTTGAATTTCTTTCTCTGCAAATTCCTTAACTTTTTTACACTCATCCTGAATCGTGATTTTAATTAATTCAAAACTCGCGTCTATATCATCTTTCATATCTTGCACAATTTCCGTCTTCAATTTCTTCGATACTTCTTCATCCCCTTTCCTAACAAACGCTTCTACATCTTTACGCTCTAGTTTTACTTTTGTTGAAAAGACGTCCATGATTCCGACAGCATTCTTTTCTATTATATCGTTCACCTTGTTTGTTATTTCTTTATCCCTGTCAGTATTATATTTTTCAAGTTCTCTTTCCAAATTTTTAATCGCTAACTCTATATTATTACTAAAAGTTTTCATCATCATTTCACCACTTTTGGAGACAGCTGTTTTCAATTCGTCTCGTAAATCCTTCATCCTTCTGACACCTTCACTGACAGCACGATCCTTTACCTTTTCACACTCGATTCTGATATGCTCTTTTGTTAACCGATCTTTCTCATCTACATACATTTTAGTAGCTGCATGAAACCCAGCGGTAGGCTCGTTCAAATGTGTAATATGCTTATTAGCTACATCAACGAAATACAACACTTTATCGAATGCTTGTCTGATATCGGTTACATCATCTTGCGATAACAGACGTTGCACCTTCTTCTCCAAAAATCGCACATTCACAGCATCATGCTCCTGCTGAGGATCACCGATTCTTGTTAAGCGGTTATGATTGAAATCATGAACATTGCTGAATGCTTGCGAAAACAATCGTTTTTTTTCTAACTGACGTCCGAACTTATCAACCGTCATTGTCTAACTAATAAGCTTAATAATTTGTTTATACGATTATATTGCACTCACGCAACTCTTCTAAAATTGATAGAATTTCGTTTTCATGATTTGTGTTGCCTGCTTGTTGAGAAGCAACTAATAACCTTAAACGATCACACAACTCATTAACGTCATCAAAATATTTGTATTCGATCGGTTTTTCGTTGTATGTCAACAACGACAATCCTCCACCTTTAGAAAATTTCGATGTTTGCTGTCTTAACTTGTAAACTGCTCCCGTACGTTTTAATATATCAGCGTAGTCTTTCCTTTCTTTCATCGATGTTGGATATTCAGAACGTAATTTGAAGAGTAGCTCGTATAATCCCACAGTACCTATGTATTTAAATTTTCCATCGATTACAACGTTTGGTCCGTCAAAATCCAGTTCAGAATCACCAATAAAAAATTTATTTGTGTTCCATTCGTATCGAACTTTATCAAGACGAGGATTCAGAACGTCAGCGTTAAATGTGTCACCATCATAGTCTTTAATAATTCCTTCTATATAGTCTCGAGGTAGAGGATCGAATTCTTCCAAATATTGAGCAAATCGAGAGCTATTAATATAGTCTATGTACGCTTTCTTCAATTGTTCAAAGTCATCATTATCCTGGTCTGTGTTTTCATGACCCGTTGTTGGGTCTCTTTCGTAAACACTTTCTTCCCTTAAGAATGAAGGAGCACCTGGTAGTAAGGTACCTGGAGCATTCGAAGGGTCAAGCTTTCTAATTTTTATTGGTGTTGACGAAGCTGGAACGTCACCTTTCGACCAATTACTCACTTCTGGCTTTAATTCTTTTTTAATCTCTTCACCCAGCTCTGATTTCAAGTTAAGAAGCGATTTTGTAAGTGGTTGATATGCTTGCTGCAACAGGAGATTCTGCCCTGCTGTCGATTCCTTTAACATTTGCAATTTCCTCTTTACCGCTTTCCTAACTTTGATTAGTTCTTTCTTTGCTTTTACATCCATGCTCTTGTCAAGGTTGTCTTTTAACAACTGATTGACTTTATATCACTTACATTAATATATATTTATCGAATCCTAAGCGATATCTTCCCTCATTTATACCACAATCCTTGTTTATCACTAGAAATCCAAACTTCTCTTTCCAACACTCTGCACAAATATTTTTAAATTGGTCAAAAGTCATGTCTGTAGTGACATGGTCTGCGAAGACGTGTTTGAGATTTAATTCATCCTGTTTAAACAGTATTATTAAATTTGCATTATCTCTAATTAAATGTTTGGGAATCTGTGCATATGTTTGATTTAAGTAAAAAGTGTCGATTGAGTTATGTCTTCCCATACTAAAGTATTCCCTTATCTTATTTTGATTTTCATTCGCAACATCGTCAAAGATGAATACAGAATTAGGTCTTGCCTGTGATGGGGCAATTACATCGTCAGAGTCTCTATAGGGAAAATAACCAATTCCAGCAATTGGTTTCAATAATTCGGCTAAATACTTATATTTTGGTTGATACAATGACTTGGAATAAACGTATACGTTTGCGAACCGTAAACCGTTCGGTTGCTCCAAAAGTCCTATAATCACATTTGTTTTTCCACAATTTGAAGGTCCGGCGATAATGGCTCTTATTGTGGATGGTAGTAATGGACCCTGTCGATTTATTTTCCTGGCAATATCAAAGTCACGATTGGTTATGGGTAGAACAGATGGATGTTGTACTATCCGCATGTTTATTGATGATTAAACGGTTTGCGCATGTGCTCTCGGATATATAAATTTAGAGTTAACAGTGTTTATGTAGTCAGTTCGTTCAGTATAGTGAGAGAGCTAACACTACACATGTCCCATGACACGAGGTTTTCTGAATAGGTTTATAGATAAATTACCTATTGAATTACACCTCCCAGGGTATAACTTTTGCGGTCCAGGGACTCGACTAAACAAACGATTAGCTCGAGGTGATATTGGTATAAATCCCCTTGACGAATCTTGTAAATTACACGATATTGCTTACGAAACTTTTCCAGACATTTCCCATCGTCGAATTGCTGATAAGGTTTTGGCGCAACAATCATTACAAAGACTAAAGTCGTCGGACGCGTCTTTTGGTGAACGCTTGGCAGCTCTCACAATTGCTTCAGCTATGAAGGGTAAAGAGAAACTTGGAATGGGACACAAAAAGCGACGTCGTAAAGTTGGTGGTTCAATTCTGTTGCGGAAAATAAAGAAGAGAAGACGAACAAGAAAAGGAGGAGCTCTACCGTTTCGTAAGCTAGTGACATCTGCGAAAATTGCTCTTAAGAAAACGAAACCTCTCCAGCTGATACATGCTGCTAAAATAGCACTAAATACAATTCGTAAATTTGGAAAGCGATCTAAATCTCCCAGAATCATTCCTATTCCAAAGACAGGTGGTTTTCTACCGTTAATTCCGATTTTCGCTGGACTATCAGCACTTGGAGCTCTCTCTGGCGGTGCTGCTGGGATAGCTAAAGCTGTACGCGATGCGAAAACAGCACAACAGCAGCTAGAAGAAAATAAACGTCATAACGCTTCAATGGAAGCTATTGCTCTAGGAAAAAATATTTCAGTACAACCTTTTCGTAAAGGTTTCGGTTTATACCTTAGACCTTATCAGCAAAAAAAAAAAACGTAAAATTTTTCGTAAAGTTACCTAACCGTCCTTTGACAGATTTGGATTTAGTCAATTACATTAACTATTTACAAATTCCACATTTTCGGGGAATCTTTATGCGTAACGAATTACCCAGAAAAGTTAAAAGGTGTGAAAGTGGAATTGTTAATTTAGATTTAGACACAGGAACTGGTACACATTGGACAGCGTATGTAAAACGAAATAACAAAGCTATGTACTTTGACAGTTTTGGAGATCTCCGTCCACCTAAAGAATTGGTTCAATATTTACAATCTTCCGGACCTTGTGCTATCACTTATAACTACAATCGTGTTCAGAACCCCTCAGATTTTAACTGCGGCCATTTAGTTGTCCAATTCCTTAATGAGACTACGCAAACCTTTTCTTAAAAACAAACCCTCAAACTAACTTCGTTGTAGTAGACAGAACGTCAAACCGAAAACATGTCTTACACATTTACCTTGACTAATACAAAGTCGGAGCTGCAAATGATAATAAGTCCACCAATTTTTTTAAGCGATGATGATGAATATCAAATTGCTTTATTAAATTTTGAAGCATATAACAGTATTCCGAATATCGATGAAACTAACAATAAATTCTATTTTGAAGGTTCTACACCACCAGTCGTTGTTCTTCCGGAAGGATCATATGAAATCGATGATATTAATCATTATCTTCGCGAGAAATTGCGACATACTGATGATGCTATTGAATTGTTTGGAGACAATACTACCTTAAAAAGCCATATAAAAAGCACCAAAAAAGTCAACTTCGCTCCTACAGATTCTCCCGCAAAGATATTGGGTTTTGAAAATAAGCTTCTACCATCACTTAAAGAGGTGTCTGATCATGTAGCTGACATTTTCAAAGTAAACACGATTTCAGTGATGTGTAACCTCGTAACTAACTCCTACATACATACCAGTGATGGTGCTAAAGGACTAGATGGACATATACTACATCAATTCTTTCCCAATGTACCCCCCGGATTTAAAATTGTTGAGAATCCTACGAATCTTATTTATTTATCAATCAACACTCGTGTCATCGACTACATTTCCCTTAAAATAGTTGATCAAGACGGTAATCTAGTTAATTTCCGTGGAGAGCGTGTCACAATAAGACTGCACTTACGAAAAGCATAACATGGTAGTGCAATATAGCTGTCCCCAACGATATTCAAAGAAGAATAGTACTATAAAACTACTACCACAATCCCGAGTGCTTATTTCGCCTACAACCATTAAGCGATTAACACCGCTCAATAAACAGTTCCTTAAATCTTTGGGGTTGCGATTGAAAAAGAGGAAACGGTAAAATGGTAGCAGAAATACTGAATGTTACCGAAAAAGCAGTCTTCGATAACGCTATAGTTAACGCTGATAAACATACTCATCAACCTTATACGAACTCAACTTTCAAAAATAATGATACGATACGTATTCCAATAGAAAATGAAGATGTTTACACTTTGCCTTCTAGTAGTTTCCTATACATAGAAGGTCGTTTGCTTCTTAAAAAGGATGGAAAGGCAACTGCGAATACTTCTTTTATCCACAATGGAATTTTACACCTGTTTGATGAAATTCGTTATGAATTAGGCGGAAAAGTTATTGATCGAGTCCGTAATCCTGGCATGGTTACAACAATGAAAGGTTACGCATCTTACAACGAGAATGAAAGTAAACGTCTCAGCAACAGTGGATGGTTGCCTCCTGCTTTAAGCGATCTACAAGGAATTAAGCTTAATTCTGTAAAACTAGTAGATTCCAACGGTTACTTCAACGTTTGTATTCCACTACGTATGATTTTTGGATTTGCAGAAGACTTCCGAAAAATAATATTAAACGTTCGACAAGAATTAGTTCTAGTTCGCAGCAGCACTGACAATAATGCTTTATATTGCTCAGCAACGCCACTTGAAGATGTACTTGTACATTTGGATCAGATTTCTTGGAAAATTCCTCATGTATCTGTAGCAGATGCTGAACGTTTGAAATTGTTGCGTTATGTTGATCGAAATTTAAATATGGAACTTTCATTTCGGAGTTGGGAACTACATGAATATCCGCTACTTCCCAAATCTTATTCTCACAACTGGAATGTGAAAACAACGTCACAATTGGAAAAGCCTCGCTTCATTATTTTCGGATTTCAAACAGATAAAAGTAATAATCTTGCAAAAAATATGAGTGCCTTCGATCACTGCAAACTAACCAATTTTAAAGTTCACTTAGGATCTACTATGTACCCGTATGATAATTTGAATTTAGATTTTGATACTTCTAGATTTGCCGTTTTATATGAAATGTATGCCAACTTTCAACAATCGTATTATGGTAATGTAAGTGAACCCTTATTCGATCCTAAACAATTTCTAGTCATTGCTCCTCTTGTAATAGTAGACTGTTCTTATCAGAATGAAACTGTTAAATCTGGTAGTATAGATATCCGTCTAGAGTTTCAAACTAAAGAAAATATACCAGACAAAACGGCAGCTTTCTGTTTAATAATACATGATCGTGTGATACGTTACAATCCGTCCACAAACTTAGTTCAAGAAGTATAAAACAAAACGATTACTTCCACAATTTAGTTTTCTTACCGGTACTGAACAGTGAGCACGATGACTTTCTTATTGGACGTACAAGGTTTTCAGTGTAGTGAGAATCGATTTGTTTTTAAAGAAGTAGCTGTTGTTGCTCTAAAAGAAGAACCAGTTTATCATTTCACATTTGAACCACCATTTCCATGGGACGCTCTCCCCGTTCGTTACAGAAGTCAAAATCGTTGGTTAACAAGAAATTTTCATGGGTTATATTGGGATAACGGCGATCTTCCGTACTCTACACTTTATGATAGAATTTACTCCATATTGATGGAGTCAACAATTGTATATGTTAAAGGATTACAAAAGATGATTTGGTTACAGAAATCCTTTCCTACTGTTAACTTTGTTAACATTGAAGATATCGGATGTCCAGCTCTCTCCAAACTCCCAACTCATTTTAAAGTTAAAGTGTGTTCTTATCATTTATTTACAACCGCTGTTGAACAGAATTGTGCTTATAAAAATGTTCTTTTATTAAAATATTGGTTGTCTTTACACTCATAAATTGACTGTATTTTTTTCCTTTAAACAAATAAAACACGTTCATAATATAAATTAGATTTTTATTTTTATATTCTTATACAATGTTATACATTTTACATATGTATTTCTAAATCAGCCGCTTTTCCAACAAATCCTTTAAGGCGAATTGATGGATGACCCACTTTATTAACAATTTTTTCGTTTATGTCCTCGATTTCTGCATCCGTAAAAGCTTCTGCGTGTCTGCACGGAAGAAATATGATAAAGCTGTATAAATCAGCTAATAGACGAGGTCCCCATTTTGTATTCACCTTTTTGAAGCGTTGCACGGGATACGTTTGATTCACTTCCAGTGATTTCAGAGCACGTATTTCTTTCTCTTCATAACCCACCCGCACATTATTAAACTTTTCGATAAAGGTTTCCATGTTATACTGACTTAAATACACTCAACTCTGTTATGCATCTACCGCTCCTTCACTCGTTCGCGTAACTTATGTAAAATCCCCTTCCACTACATAAGCTTCAGTGGAGGGGAACTTATTATACAAACCACGTTGCTCGTTTTAAATGTCTCAGTTGTTATGGAAAAAAGCAATCATGATCAGTGTGTCGTCGTTACTGATTTTAACATATTTGTATAACAATACCCTCTACATTTCCCGACCTGATAATACTATTGGAGATGAAGCCTATGTTTGTAAAAATTTTAATAAGGATATTGATATGTCTTGTACATGGAAGAAAAATTGGGATACTATTATTTTAAGAAATGTTAATGGAACAAATGTTTTTACAGTTGAGAACGTGCAGAACCTTCACTCTGTAAAACTAGCATTTATTGATAAACATGGACAGTTTCGAAGATATATTGAAAGCCGATGGATTCAGCTTAAGGATGATGAAAACAGAGACGTTATAACTAAGGGCTATATCACCGACTCTTTCGTATTTCTACAAGTTGTTAGTACTATTAATGTAATCTTATTGTTCAATATTTTGATTGTATCACTTACATACTTCATTTATATCGAAATAAAGAATCGTTAACTATAACGACTTCACTTTTATTTCATATATCTATACCCTACACTTTTCTCCAATTCCTCTACATTATCATGTAAACGTATTTAAGATTCGTAAACTTCAGACGACTGCAGACGTATTTAATATTACATTACCGATACATGTACATATGTTTCAATTCATTGTGAAGCATTCGACCACTACATACACTCAAGTTTAAAGTCAATGACCTTCCATCAATTTGACCTTAAGTAACCTCTCCTCCTCTGAATTAGAACCGGTCATCTTACACTACTTAATTTAATGAGGATGCGCCATTTTGAATGCACGATTCTACTCAGCAGCATCAGCAACATTAGCATCATACCTCAGGAATGCGAAATAGTGCTATATTCACATGGAAGTTCAAGAGCTACATTTTTTTACACAAAATTGCACTAATTTGAAGTCTATTAATAGAGGAAAAGGTAATTTAAAGAGTATGCGCCACTTTGATTGCACTGTTAGACTCAGCAGCATCAGCAACGTTAGCATCATACCTCACGAATGCAAACTTGCACTAATTTGAAATATATTAATGGAGAAAAAGGCAATTAAACGAGTATACGCCATTTTGAATGAACGGTTCCACTGAGCAGCATCAGAAACATTAGCATCATATCTCAGGAATGCAAAATAGTGGTATTTTTACATGGAAGTTCAAGAGCGACAATTTTCCTCACAAAATTGCACTAAGTTGAAAAGTGTTAATAGAGGCAGAGTTCCATATAAAGAGTTAACCCCATATCGATTGCACTGTTCGACTCAGCAGCATCAGCAACAGAAGCATCATTCCTCCGGAATGCGATATAGCGCAATATTCACATGGAAGTTCAAGAGCGACAATTTTTTGCACAATATTGCACTAATTTGAAGTCTATTAATAGAGCAATAGGTAATTTAAAGAGTATGCGCCATTTTAATTGCACTGTTCGACTCAGCAGCATCAGGAACAAATGCATCATACCTCCGAAATGCGAAATAGCGCAATATTCACATGGAAGTTCAAGAGCGACAATTTTCCTCACAAAATTGCACTAAGTTGAGATGTGTTAATAAAGGCAGAGTTCCATATAAAGAGTTAGCCCCATATCGATTGCACTGTTCGACTCAGCAGCATCAGCAACATTAGCATCATACCTCAGAAATGCAAAATAGTGCCATATTCACATGGCAGTTCATGGGCGACAATTTTTTGCACAAAATTGCACTAATTTGAAGTCTATTAATAGAGCAATAGGTAATTTAAAGAGTATGCGCCATTTTTATTGAACTGTTCGACTCAGCAGCATCAGGAAAGAATGCATCATACCTCCGAAATGCGAAATAGCGCAATATTCACATGGAAGTTCAAGAGCGACAATTTCCAGAGCAAAATTGCACTAAGTTGAAATGTGTTAATAGAGAAAGAGTTCTATTTAAAGAGTTAGCGCCATTCCGATTGCACTGTTCGACTCAGCAGCATCAGCAACATTAGCATGATACCTAAGGAATGCAAAATAGGGCTAAATGCACATGGCAGTTAATGGGCGACAATTTTTTGCACGAAATTGCACTAATTTGAAGTCTATTAATTGAGGAAAAGGTCATTTAATAAGTATGCGCCATTTTGAATGCACGATTCTACTCAACAGCATCAGCAACATTAGCATCATACCTCAGGAATGCGAAATAGTGCTATATTCACATGGAAGTTCAAGAGCGACAATTTTCAGAACAAAATTGCACTAATTTGAAGTCTATTAATAGCGGAAAAGGTAATTTAATGAGTATGCGCCATTTTGAATGCACGATTCCACTCAGCAGCATCAGCAACATTAGCATCATACCTCAGGAATGCGAAATAGCGCTATATTCACATGGAAGTTCAAGAGCGACAATTTCCAGCGCAAAATTGCACTAAGTTGAAATGTGTTAATAGAGAAAGAGTTCTATTTAAAGAGTTAGCGCCATACCGATTACACTGTTCGACTCAGCAGCATCAGCAACAATAGCGTCATACTTCAGGAATGCAAAATAGTGCCATATTCACATGGCAGTTCAAGAGCGACAATTTTCAGCACAAAATTGCAGTTAGTTGAAGTATTTTTATTGAGATAAAGGTAATTTAAAGAGTCTGCGTCATTTTGATTGCACTGTTCGACTCAGCAGCATCAGAAACGTTAGCATCATACCTCAGGAATGCGAAATAGTGCCATATTCACATGGAAGTTCAAGACCGACAATTTTCAGCACAAAACTGCACCAAGTTAAAGTGTGTTAGTCGAGAAAGAGTTCTATATAAAGAATTAGCCCCATACCGATTGCACTGTTCGACTCAGCAGCATCAGCAACATTAGCATCATTCCTCAGGAATGCAAAATAGTGCTATATTCATATGGAAGTTCAAGAGCGACAATTTTCAGAACAAAATTGCACTAATTTGAAGTCTATTAAAAGAGAAAAAGGTAATTTAAAGAGTATGCGCCACTTTGATTGCACTGTTCGACTCAGCAGCATCAGCAACGTTAGCATCATACCTCAGGAATGCAAACTTGCACTAATTTGAAATATATTAATAGAGAAAAAGTTAATTAAACGAGTATACGCCATTTTGAATGAACGGTTCTACTCAGCAGCAGCAACAGAAGCATCGTTCCTCCGGAATGCGATATAGCGCTATATTCACATGGAAGTTCAAGAGCGACAATTTCCAGCTCAAAATTGCACTAAGTTGAAATGTGTCAATAGAGAAAGAGTTCTATTTAAAGAGTTAGCGTCATACCGATTGCACTGTTCGACTCAGCAGCATCAGCAACATTAGCATCATTCCTCAGGAATGCAAAATAGTGCTATATTCATATGGAAGTTCAAGAGCGACAATTTTCAGAACAAAATTGCACTAATTTGAAGTCTATTAAAAGAGAAAAAGGTAATTTAAAGAGTATGCGCCACTTTGATTGCACTGATCGACTCAGCAGCATCAGCAACGTTTGCATCATACCTCAGGAATGCAAGATTGCACTAAATTGAAATATTTTAATAGAGAAAAAGTTAATTAAACGAGTATACGCCATTTTGAATGAACGGTTCTACTGAGCAGCATCAGCAACAGATGCATCATACCTCCGGAATGCGAAATAGCGCTATATTCACATGGAAGTTCAAGAGCGACAATTTCCAGCGCAAAATTGCACTAAGTTGAAATGTGTTAATTGAGAAAGAGTTCTATTTAAAGAGTTAGCGCCATACCGATTGCACTGTTCGACTCAGCAGCATCAGCAACAGAAGCATCATTCCTCCTTAATGCGATATATCGCTATATTCACATGGAAGTTCAAGAGCGACAATTTCCAGCTCAAAATTGCACTAAGTTGAAATGTGTCAATAGAGAAAGAGTTCTATTTAAAGAGTTAGCGTCATACCGATTGCACTGTTCGACTCAGCAGCATCAGCAACATTAGCATCATACCTCAGGAATGCAAAATAGTGCTATATTCATATGGAGGTTCAAGAGCGACAATTTTCAGAACAAAATTGCACTAATTTGAAGTCTATTAATAGAGGAAAAGGTAATTTAATGAGTATGCGCCATTTTGAATGCACGATTCTACTCAGCAGCATCAGCAACATTAGCATCATACCTCAGGAATGCGAAATAGTGCTATATTCATATGGAGGTTCAAGAGCGACAATTTTCAGAACAAAATTGCACTAATTTGAAGTCTATTAATAGAGAAAAAGGTAATTTAAAGAGTATGCGCCATTTTGATTGCACTGTTCGACACAGCAGCATCAGCAACGTTAGTATCATACCTCAGGAATGCAAAATAGTGCTATATTCACATGGCAGTTCAAGAGCGACATTTTTTTACACAAAATTGCACTAATTTGAAGTCTATTAATAGAGGAAAAGGTAATTTAAAGAGTATGCGCCACTTTGATTGCACTGTTAGACTCAGCAGCATCAGCAACGTTAGCATCATACCTCAGGAATGCAAAATTACACTAAATTGAAATATATTAATAGAGAAAAAGGTAATTAAACGAGTATACGCCATTTTGAATGAACGGTTCCACTGAGCAGCATCAGCAACATTAGCATCATATCTCAGGAATGCAAAATAGTGGTATTTTCACATGGAAGTTCAAGAGCGACAATTTTCCTCACAAAATTGCACTAAGTTGAAATGTGTTAATAGAGGCAGAGTTCCATATAAAGAGTTAGCCCCATATCGATTGCACTGTTCGACTCAGCAGCATCAGCAACAGAAGCATCATTCCTCCGGAATGCGATATAGCGCTATATTCACATGGAAGTTCAAGAGCGACAATTTCCAGCTCAAAATTGCACTAAGTTGAAATGTGTCAATAGAGAAAGAGTTCTATTTAAAGAGTTAGCGTCATACCGATTGCACTGTCCGACTCAGCAGCATCAGCAACATTAGCATCATACCTCAGAAATGCAAAATAGTGCCATATTCACATGGCAGTTCAAGAGCGACAATTTTTTGCACAAAATTGCACTAATTTGAAGTCTATTAATAGAGCAATAGGTAATTTAAAGAGTATGCGCCATTTTTGTTGCACTGCTCGACTCAGCAGCATCAGGAAAGAATGCATCATACCTCCGAAATGCGAAATAGCGCAATATTCACATGGAAGTTCAAGAGCGACAATTTCCAGAGCAAAATTGCACTAAGTTGAAATGTGTTAATAGAGAAAGAGTTCTATTTAAAGTGTTAGCGCCATTCCGATTGCACTGTTCGACTCAGCAGCATCAGCAACATTAGCATGATACCTAAGGAATGCAAAATAGGGCTAAATGCACATGGCAGTTAATGGGCGACAATTTTTTGCACGAAATTGCACTAATTTGAAGTCTATTAATTGAGGAAAAGGTCATTTAATAAGTATGCGCCATTTTGAATGCACGATTCTACTCAGCAGCATCAGCAACATTAGCATCATACCTCAGGAATGCGAAATAGCGCTATATTCACATGGAAGTTCAAGAGCGACAATTTCCAGCGCAAAATTGCACTAAGTTGAAATGTGTTAATAGAGAAAGAGTTCTATTTAAAGAGTTAGCGCCATACCGATTACACTGTTCGACTCAGCAGCATCAGCAACAATAGCGTCATACTTCAGGAATGCAAAATAGTGCCATATTCACATGGCAGTTCAAGAGCGACAATTTTCAGCACAAAATTGCAGTTAGTTGAAGTATTTTTATTGAGATAAAGGTAATTTAAAGAGTCTGCGTCATTTTGATTGCACTGTTCGACTCAGCAGCATCAGAAACGTTAGCATCATACCTCAGGAATGCGAAATAGTGCCATATTCACATGGAAGTTCAAGACCGACAATTTTCAGCACAAAACTGCACCAAGTTAAAGTGTGTTAGTCGAGAAAGAGTTCTATATAAAGAATTAGCCCCATACCGATTGCACTGTTCGACTCAGCAGCATCAGCAACATTAGCATCATTCCTCAGGAATGCAAAATAGTGCTATATTCATATGGAAGTTCAAGAGCGACAATTTTCAGAACAAAATTGCACTAATTTGAAGTCTATTAAAAGAGAAAAAGGTAATTTAAAGAGTATGCGCCACTTTGATTGCACTGTTCGACTCAGCAGCATCAGCAACGTTAGCATCATACCTCAGGAATGCAAACTTGCACTAATTTGAAATATATTAATAGAGAAAAAGTTAATTAAACGAGTATACGCCATTTTGAATGAACGGTTCTACTGAGCAGCATCAGCAACAGATGCATCATACCTCCGGAATGCGAAATAGCGCTATATTCACATGGAAGTTCAAGAGCGACAATTTCCAGCGCAAAATTGCACTAAGTTGAAATGTGTTAATTGAGAAAGAGTTCTATTTAAAGAGTTAGCGCCATACCGATTGCACTGTTCGACTCAGCAGCATCAGCAACAGAAGCATCATTCCTCCGGAATGCGATATAGCGCTATATTCACATGGAAGTTCAAGAGCGACAATTTCCAGCTCAAAATTGCACTAAGTTGAAATGTGTCAATAGAGAAAGAGTTCTATTTAAAGAGTTAGCGTCATACCGATTGCACTGTTCGACTCAGCAGCATCAGCAACATTAGCATCATACCTCAGGAATGCAAAATAGTGCTATATTCATATGGAGGTTCAAGAGCGACAATTTTCAGAACAAAATTGCACTAATTTGAAGTCTATTAATAGAGGAAAAGGTAATTTAATGAGTATGCGCCATTTTGAATGCACGATTCTACTCAGCAGCATCAGCAACATTAGCATCATACCTCAGGAATGCGAAATAGTGCTATATTCACATGGAAGTTCAAGAGCGACAATTTTCAGAACAAAATTGCACTAATTTGAAGTCTATTAATAGAGGAAAAGGTAATTTAATGAGTATGCGCCATTTTGAATGCACGATTCTACTCAGCAGCATCAGCAACATTAGCATCATACCTCAGGAATGCGAAATAGCGCTATATTCACATGGAAGTTCAAGAGCGACAATTTCCAGCGCAAAATTGCACTAAGTTGAAATGTGTTAATAGAGAAAGAGTTCTATTTAAAGAGTTAGCGCCATCCCGATTACACTGTTCGACTCAGCAGCATCAGCAACAATAGCGTCATACTTCAGGAATGCAAAATAGTGCCATATTCACATGGCAGTTCAAGAGCGACAATTTTCAGCACAAAATTGCAGTTAGTTGAAGTATTTTTATTGAGATAAAGGTAATTTAAAGAGTCTGCGTCATTTTGATTGCACTGTTCGACTCAGCAGCATCAGAAACGTTAGCATCATACCTCAGGAATGCGAAATAGTGCCATATTCACATGGAAGTTCAAGACCGACAATTTTCAGCACAAAACTGCACCAAGTTAAAGTGTGTTAGTCGAGAAAGAGTTCTATATAAAGAATTAGCCCCATACCGATTGCACTTTTCGACTCAGCAGCATCAGCAACATTAGCATCATTCCTCAGGAATGCAAAATAGTGCTATATTCATATGGAAGTTCAAGAGCGACAATTTTCAGAACAAAATTGCACTAATTTGAATTCTATTAAAAGAGAAAAAGGTAATTTAAAGAGTATGCGCCACTTTGATTGCACTGTTCGACCCAGCAGCATCAGCAACGTTTGCATCATACCTCAGGAATGCAAGATTGCACTAAATTGAAATATATTAATAGAGAAAAAGTTAATTAAACGAGTATACGCCATTTTGAATGAACGGTTCTACTGAGCAGCATCAGCAACAGATGCATCATACCTCCGGAATGCGAAATAGCGCTATATTCACATGGAAGTTCAAGAGCGACAATTTCCAGCGCAAAATTGCACTAAGTTGAAATGTGTTAATTGAGAAAGAGTTCTATTTAAAGAGTTAGCGCCATCCCGATTACACTGTTCGACTCAGCAGCATCAGCAACAATAGCGTCATACTTCAGGAATGCAAAATAGTGCCATATTCACATGGCAGTTCAAGAGCGACAATTTTCAGCACAAAATTGCAGTTAGTTGAAGTATTTTTATTGAGATAAAGGTAATTTAAAGAGTCTGCGTCATTTTGATTGCACTGTTCGACTCAGCAGCATCAGAAACGTTAGCATCATACCTCAGGAATGCGAAATAGTGCCATATTCACATGGAAGTTCAAGACCGACAATTTTCAGCACAAAACTGCACCAAGTTAAAGTGTGTTAGTCGAGAAAGAGTTCTATATAAAGAATTAGCCCCATACCGATTGCACTTTTCGACTCAGCAGCATCAGCAACATTAGCATCATTCCTCAGGAATGCAAAATAGTGCTATATTCATATGGAAGTTCAAGAGCGACAATTTTCAGAACAAAATTGCACTAATTTGAATTCTATTAAAAGAGAAAAAGGTAATTTAAAGAGTATGCGCCACTTTGATTGCACTGTTCGACCCAGCAGCATCAGCAACGTTTGCATCATACCTCAGGAATGCAAGATTGCACTAAATTGAAATATATTAATAGAGAAAAAGTTAATTAAACGAGTATACGCCATTTTGAATGAACGGTTCTACTGAGCAGCATCAGCAACAGATGCATCATACCTCCGGAATGCGAAATAGCGCTATATTCACATGGAAGTTCAAGAGCGACAATTTCCAGCGCAAAATTGCACTAAGTTGAAATGTGTTAATTGAGAAAGAGTTCTATTTAAAGAGTTAGCCCCATACCGATTGCACTGCTCGACTCAGCAGCATCAGCAACATTAGCATGATACCTAAGGAATGCAAAATAGGGCTAAATGCACATGGCAGTTAATGGGCGACAATTTTTTGCACGAAATTGCACTAATTTGAAGTCTATTAATTGAGGAAAAGGTCATTTAATAAGTATGCGCCATTTTGAATGCACGATTCTACTCAACAGCATCAGGAACATTAGCATCATACCTCAGGAATGCGAAATAGTGCTATATTCACATGGAAGTTCAAGAGCGACAATTTTCAGAACAAAATTGCACTAATTTGAAGTCTATTAATAGAGGAAAAGGTAATTTAATAAGTATGCGCCATTTTGAATGCACGATTCTACTCAGCAGCATCAGCAACATTAGCATCATACCTCAGGAATGCGAAATAGCGCTATATTCACATGGAAGTTCAAGAGCGACAATTTCCAGCGCAAAATTGCACTAAGTTGAAATGTGTTAATAGAGAAAGAGTTCTATTTAAAGAGTTAGCGCCATACCGATTACACTGTTCGACTCAGCAGCATCAGCAACAATAGCGTCATACTTCAGGAATGCAAAATAGTGCCATATTCACATGGCAGTTCAAGAGCGACAATTTTCAGCACAAAATTGCAGTTAGTTGAAGTATTTTTATTGAGATAAAGGTAATTTAAAGAGTCTGCGTCATTTTGATTGCACTGTTCGACTCAGCAGCATCAGAAACGTTAGCATCATACCTCAGGAATGCGAAATAGTGCCATATTCACATGGAAGTTCAAGACCGACAATTTTCAGCACAAAACTGCACCAAGTTAAAGTGTGTTAGTCGAGAAAGAGTTCTATATAAAGAATTAGCCCCATACCGATTGCACTGTTCGACTCAGCAGCATCAGCAACATTAGCATCATTCCTCAGGAATGCAAAATAGTGCTATATTCATATGGAAGTTCAAGAGCGACAATTTTCAGAACAAAATTGCACTAATTTGAAGTCTATTAAAAGAGAAAAAGGTAATTTAAAGAGTATGCGCCACTTTGATTGCACTGTTCGACTCAGCAGCATCAGCAACGTTAGCATCATACCTCAGGAATGCAAACTTGCACTAATTTGAAATATATTAATAGAGAAAAAGTTAATTAAACGAGTATACGCCATTTTGAATGAACGGTTCTACTGAGCAGCATCAGCAACAGAAGCATCGTTCCTCCGGAATGCGATATAGCGCTATATTCACATGGAAGTTCAAGAGCGACAATTTCCAGCTCAAAATTGCACTAAGTTGAAATGTGTCAATAGAGAAAGAGTTCTATTTAAAGAGTTAGCGTCATACCGATTGCATTGTTCGACTCAGCAGCATCAGCAACATTAGCATCATACCTCAGGAATGCAAAATAGTGCTATATTCATATGGAGGTTCAAGAGCGACAATTTTCAGAACAAAATTGCACTAATTTGAAGTCTATTAATAGAGAAAAAGTTAATTAAACGAGTATACGCCATTTTGAATGAACGGTTCTACTGAGTAGCATCAGCAACAGATGCATCATACCTCCGGAATGCGAAATAGCGCTATATTCACATGGAAGTTCAAGAGCGACAATTTCCAGCGCAAAATTGCACTAAGTTGAAATGTGTATTGAGAAAGAGTTCTATTTAAAGAGTTAGCGCCATACCGATTGCACTGTTCGACTCAGCAGCATCAGCAACAGAAGCATCATTCCTCCGGAATGCGATATAGCGCTATATTCACATGGAAGTTCAAGAGCGACAATTTCCAGCTCAAAATTGCACTAAGTTGAAATGTGTCAATAGAGAAAGAGTTCTATTTAAAGAGTTAGCGTCATACCGATTGCACTGTTCGACTCAGCAGCATCAGCAACATTAGCATCATACCTCAGGAATGCAAAATAGTGCTATATTCATATGGAGGTTCAAGAGCGACAATTTTCAGAACAAAATTGCACTAATTTGAAGTCTATTAATAGAGGAAAAGGTAATTTAATGAGGATGCGCCATTTTGAATGCACGATTCTACTCAGCAGCATCAGCAACATTAGCATCATACCTCAGGAATGCGAAATAGTGCTATATTCACATGGAAGTTCAAGAGCTACATTTTTTTACACAAAATTGCACTAATTTGAAGTCTATTAATAGAGGAAAAGGTAATTTAAAGAGTATGCGCCATTTTGATTGCACTGTTCGACACAGCAGCATCAGCAACGTTAGCATCATACCTCAGGAATGCAAAATAGTGCTATATTCACATGGCAGTTCAAGAGCTACATTTTTTTACACAAAATTGCACTAATTTGAAGTCTATTAATAGAGGAAAGGGTAATTTAAAGAGTATGCGCCACTTTGATTGCACTGTTAGACTCAGCAGCATCAGCAACGTTAGCATCATACCTCACGAATGCAAACTTGCACTAATTTGAAATATATTAATGGAGAAAAAGGCAATTAAACGAGTATACGCCATTTTGAATGAACGGTTCCACTGAGCAGCATCAGAAACATTAGCATCATATCTCAGGAATGCAAAATAGTGGTATTTTTACATGGAAGTTCAAGAGCGACAATTTTCCTCACAAAATTGCACTAAGTTGAAAAGTGTTAATAGAGGCAGAGTTCCATATAAAGAGTTAACCCCATATCGATTGCACTGTTCGACTCAGCAGCATCAGCAACAGAAGCATCATTCCTCCGGAATGCGATATAGCGCAATATTCACATGGAAGTTCAAGAGCGACAATTTTTTGCACAATATTGCACTAATTTGAAGTCTATTAATAGAGCAATAGGTAATTTAAAGAGTATGCGCCATTTTAATTGCACTGTTCGACTCAGCAGCATCAGGAACAAATGCATCATACCTCCGAAATGCGAAATAGCGCAATATTCACATGGAAGTTCAAGAGCGACAATTTTCCTCACAAAATTGCACTAAGTTGAGATGTGTTAATAAAGGCAGAGTTCCATATAAAGAGTTAGCCCCATATCGATTGCACTGTTCGACTCAGCAGCATCAGCAACATTAGCATCATACCTCAGAAATGCAAAATAGTGCCATATTCACATGGCAGTTCATGGGCGACAATTTTTTGCACAAAATTGCACTAATTTGAAGTCTATTAATAGAGCAATAGGTAATTTAAAGAGTATGCGCCATTTTTATTGAACTGTTCGACTCAGCAGCATCAGGAAAGAATGCATCATACCTCCGAAATGCGAAATAGCGCAATATTCACATGGAAGTTCAAGAGCGACAATTTCCAGAGCAAAATTGCACTAAGTTGAAATGTGTTAATAGAGAAAGAGTTCTATTTAAAGAGTTAGCGCCATTCCGATTGCACTGTTCGACTCAGCAGCATCAGCAACATTAGCATGATACCTAAGGAATGCAAAATAGGGCTAAATGCACATGGCAGTTAATGGGCGACAATTTTTTGCACGAAATTGCACTAATTTGAAGTCTATTAATTGAGGAAAAGGTCATTTAATAAGTATGCGCCATTTTGAATGCACGATTCTACTCAACAGCATCAGCAACATTAGCATCATACCTCAGGAATGCGAAATAGTGCTATATTCACATGGAAGTTCAAGAGCGACAATTTTCAGAACAAAATTGCACTAATTTGAAGTCTATTAATAGCGGAAAAGGTAATTTAATGAGTATGCGCCATTTTGAATGCACGATTCCACTCAGCAGCATCAGCAACATTAGCATCATACCTCAGGAATGCGAAATAGCGCTATATTCACATGGAAGTTCAAGAGCGACAATTTCCAGCGCAAAATTGCACTAAGTTGAAATGTGTTAATAGAGAAAGAGTTCTATTTAAAGAGTTAGCGCCATACCGATTACACTGTTCGACTCAGCAGCATCAGCAACAATAGCGTCATACTTCAGGAATGCAAAATAGTGCCATATTCACATGGCAGTTCAAGAGCGACAATTTTCAGCACAAAATTGCAGTTAGTTGAAGTATTTTTATTGAGATAAAGGTAATTTAAAGAGTCTGCGTCATTTTGATTGCACTGTTCGACTCAGCAGCATCAGAAACGTTAGCATCATACCTCAGGAATGCGAAATAGTGCCATATTCACATGGAAGTTCAAGACCGACAATTTTCAGCACAAAACTGCACCAAGTTAAAGTGTGTTAGTCGAGAAAGAGTTCTATATAAAGAATTAGCCCCATACCGATTGCACTGTTCGACTCAGCAGCATCAGCAACATTAGCATCATTCCTCAGGAATGCAAAATAGTGCTATATTCATATGGAAGTTCAAGAGCGACAATTTTCAGAACAAAATTGCACTAATTTGAAGTCTATTAAAAGAGAAAAAGGTAATTTAAAGAGTATGCGCCACTTTGATTGCACTGTTCGACTCAGCAGCATCAGCAACGTTAGCATCATACCTCAGGAATGCAAACTTGCACTAATTTGAAATATATTAATAGAGAAAAAGTTAATTAAACGAGTATACGCCATTTTGAATGAACGGTTCTACTCAGCAGCAGCAACAGAAGCATCGTTCCTCCGGAATGCGATATAGCGCTATATTCACATGGAAGTTCAAGAGCGACAATTTCCAGCTCAAAATTGCACTAAGTTGAAATGTGTCAATAGAGAAAGAGTTCTATTTAAAGAGTTAGCGTCATACCGATTGCACTGTTCGACTCAGCAGCATCAGCAACATTAGCATCATTCCTCAGGAATGCAAAATAGTGCTATATTCATATGGAAGTTCAAGAGCGACAATTTTCAGAACAAAATTGCACTAATTTGAAGTCTATTAAAAGAGAAAAAGGTAATTTAAAGAGTATGCGCCACTTTGATTGCACTGATCGACTCAGCAGCATCAGCAACGTTTGCATCATACCTCAGGAATGCAAGATTGCACTAAATTGAAATATTTTAATAGAGAAAAAGTTAATTAAACGAGTATACGCCATTTTGAATGAACGGTTCTACTGAGCAGCATCAGCAACAGATGCATCATACCTCCGGAATGCGAAATAGCGCTATATTCACATGGAAGTTCAAGAGCGACAATTTCCAGCGCAAAATTGCACTAAGTTGAAATGTGTTAATTGAGAAAGAGTTCTATTTAAAGAGTTAGCGCCATACCGATTGCACTGTTCGACTCAGCAGCATCAGCAACAGAAGCATCATTCCTCCTTAATGCGATATATCGCTATATTCACATGGAAGTTCAAGAGCGACAATTTCCAGCTCAAAATTGCACTAAGTTGAAATGTGTCAATAGAGAAAGAGTTCTATTTAAAGAGTTAGCGTCATACCGATTGCACTGTTCGACTCAGCAGCATCAGCAACATTAGCATCATACCTCAGGAATGCAAAATAGTGCTATATTCATATGGAGGTTCAAGAGCGACAATTTTCAGAACAAAATTGCACTAATTTGAAGTCTATTAATAGAGGAAAAGGTAATTTAATGAGTATGCGCCATTTTGAATGCACGATTCTACTCAGCAGCATCAGCAACATTAGCATCATACCTCAGGAATGCGAAATAGTGCTATATTCACATGGAAGTTCAAGAGCGACAATTTTCAGAACAAAATTGCACTAATTTGAAGTCTATTAATAGAGAAAAAGGTAATTTAAAGAGTATGCGCCATTTTGATTGCACTGTTCGACACAGCAGCATCAGCAACGTTAGCATCATACCTCAGGAATGCAAAATAGTGCTATATTCACATGGCAGTTCAAGAGCTACATTTTTTTACACAAAATTGCACTAATTTGAAGTCTATTAATAGAGGAAAGGGTAATTTAAAGAGTATGCGCCACTTTGATTGCACTGTTAGACTCAGCAGCATCAGCAACGTTAGCATCATACCTCACGAATGCAAACTTGCACTAATTTGAAATATATTAATGGAGAAAAAGGTAATTAAACGAGTATACGCCATTTTGAATGAACGGTTCCACTGAGCAGCATCAGAAACATTAGCATCATATCTCAGGAATGCAAAATAGTGGTATTTTCACATGGAAGTTCAAGAGCGACAATTTTCCTCACAAAATTGCACTAAGTTGAAATGTGTTAATAGAGGCAGAGCTCCATATAAAGAGTTAACCCCATATCGATTGCACTGTTCGACTCAGCAGCATCAGCAACAGAAGCATCATTCCTCCGGAATGCGATATAGCGCAATATTCACATGGAAGTTCAAGAGCGACAATTTTTTGCACAATATTGCACTAATTTGAAGTCTATTAATAGAGCAATAGGTAATTTAAAGAGTATGCGCCATTTTAATTGCACTGTTCGACTCAGCAGCATCAGGAACAAATGCATCATACCTCCGAAATGCGAAATAGCGCAATATTCACATGGAAGTTCAAGAGCGACAATTTTCCTCACAAAATTGCACTAAGTTGAGATGTGTTAATAAAGGCAGAGTTCCATATAAAGAGTTAGCCCCATATCGATTGCACTGTTCGACTCAGCAGCATCAGCAACATTAGCATCATACCTCAGAAATGCAAAATAGTGCCATATTCATATGGCAGTTCATGAGCGACAATTTTTTGCACAAAATTGCACTAATTTGAAGTCTATTAATAGAGCAATAGGTAATTTAAAGAGTATGCGCCATTTTTATTGCACTGTTCGACTCAGCAGCATCAGGAAAGAATGCATCATACCTCCGAAATGCGAAATAGCGCAATATTCACATGGAAGTTCAAGAGCGACAATTTCCAGAGCAAAATTGCACTAAGTTGAAATGTGTTAATAGAGAAAGAGTTCTATTTAAAGAGTTAGCGCCATTCCGATTGCACTGTTCGACTCAGCAGCATCAGCAACATTAGCATGATACCTAAGGAAAGCAAAATAGGGCTAAATGCACATGGCAGTTAATGGGCGACAATTTTTTGCACGAAATTGCACTAATTTGAAGTCTATTAATTGAGGAAAAGGTCATTTAATAAGTATGCGCCATTTTGAATGCACGATTCTACTCAACAGCATCAGCAACATTAGCATCGTACCTCAGGAATGCGAAATAGTGCTATATTCACATGGAAGTTCAAGAGCGACAATTTTCAGAACAAAATTGCACTAATTTGAAGTCTATTAATAGAGGAAAAGGTAATTTAATGAGTATGCGCCATTTTGAATGCACGATTCTACTCAGCAGCATCAGCAACAATAGCGTCATACTTCAGGAATGCAAAATAGTGCCATATTCACATGGCAGTTCAAGAGCGACAATTTTCAGCACAAAATTGCAGTTAGTTGAAGTATTTTTATTGAGATAAAGGTAATTTAAAGAGTCTGCGTCATTTTGATTGCACTGTTCGACTCAGCAGCATCAGAAACGTTAGCATCATACCTCAGGAATGCGAAATAGTGCCATATTCACATGGAAGTTCAAGACCGACAATTTTCAGCACAAAACTGCACCAAGTTAAAGTGTGTTAGTCGAGAAAGAGTTCTATATAAAGAATTAGCCCCATACCGATTGCACTGTTCGACTCAGCAGCATCAGCAACATTAGCATCATTCCTCAGGAATGCAAAATAGTGCTATATTCATATGGAAGTTCAAGAGCGACAATTTTCAGAACAAAATTGCACTAATTTGAAGTCTATTAAAAGAGAAAAAGGTAATTTAAAGAGTATGCGCCACTTTGATTGCACTGTTCGACTCAGCAGCATCAGCAACGTTAGCATCATACTTCAGGAATGCAAACTTGCACTAATTTGAAATATATTAATAGAGAAAAAGTTAATTAAACGAGTATACGCCATTTTGAATGAACGGTTCTACTGAGCAGCATCAGCAACAGAAGCATCGTTCCTCCGGAATGCGATATAGCGCTATATTCACATGGAAGTTCAAGAGCGACAATTTCCAGCTCAAAATTGCTCTAAGTTGAAATGTGTCAATTGAGAAAGAGTTCTATTTAAAGAGTTAGCGTCATACCGATTGCACTGTTCGACTCAGCAGCATCAGCAACATTAGCATCATACCTCAGGAATGCAAAATAGTGCTATATTCATATGGAGGTTCAAGAGCGACAATTTTCAGAACAAAATTGCACTAATTTGAAGTCTATTAATAGAGGAAAAGGTAATTTAATGAGTACGCGCCATTTTGAATGCGCGACTCTACTCAGCAGCATCAGCAACATTAGCATCATACCTCAGGAATGCGAAATAGTGCTATATTCACATGGAAGTTCAAGAGCGACAATTTTCAGAACAAAATTGCACTAATTTGAAGTATATTAATAGAGGAAAAGGTAATTTAATGAGTATGCGCCATTTTGATTGCACTGTTCGACACAGCAGCATCAGCAACGTTAGCATCATACCTCAGGAATGCAAAATAGTGGTATATTCACATGGCAGTTCAAGAGCTACATTTTTTTACACAAAATTGCACTAATTTGAAGTCTATTAATAGAGGAAAGGGTAATTTAAAGAGTATGCGCCACTTTGATTGCACTGTTAGACTCAGCAGCATCAGCAACGTTAGCATCATACCTCACGAATGCAAACTTGCACTAATTTGAAATATATTAATGGAGAAAAAGGTAATTAAACGAGTATACGCCATTTTGAATGAACGGTTCCACTGAGCAGCATCAGCAACAGATGCATCATACCTCCGGAATGCGAAATAGCGCTATATTCACATGGAAGTTCAAGAGCGACAATTTCCAGCTCAAAATTGCACTAAGTTGAAATGTGTCAATAGAGAAAGAGTTCTATTTAAAGAGTTAGCGTCATACCGATTGCATTGTTCGACTCAGCAGCATCAGCAACATTAGCATCATACCTCAGGAATGCAAAATAGTGCTATATTCATATGGAGGTTCAAGAGCGACAATTTTCAGAACAAAATTGCACTAATTTGAAGTCTATTAATAGAGAAAAAGTTAATTAAACGAGTATACGCCATTTTGAATGAACGGTTCTACTGAGCAGCATCAGCAACAGATGCATCATACCTCCGGAATGCGAAATAGCGCTATATTCACATGGAAGTTCAAGAGCGACAATTTCCAGCGCAAAATTGCACTAAGTTGAAATGTGTATTGAGAAAGAGTTCTATTTAAAGAGTTAGCGCCATACCGATTGCACTGTTCGACTCAGCAGCATCAGCAACAGATGCATCATTCCTCCGGAATGCGATATAGCGCTATATTCACATGGAAGTTCAAGAGCGACAATTTCCAGCTCAAAATTGCACTAAGTTGAAATGTGTCAAAAGAGAAAGAGTTCTATTTAAAGAGTTAGCGTCATACCGATTGCACTGTTCGACTCAGCAGCATCAGCAACATTAGCATCATTCCTCAGGAATGCAAAATAGTGCTATATTCATATGGAAGTTCAAGAGCGACAATTTTCAGAACAAAATTGCACTAATTTGAAGTCTATTAAAAGAGAAAAAGGTAATTTAAAGAGTATGCGCCACTTTGATTGCACTGATCGACTCAGCAGCATCAGCAACGTTTGCATCATACCTCAGGAATGCAAGATTGCACTAAATTGAAATATTTTAATAGAGAAAAAGTTAATTAAACGAGTATACGCCATTTTGAATGAACGGTTCTACTGAGCAGCATCAGCAACAGATGCATCATACCTCCGGAATGCGAAATAGCGCTATATTCACATGGAAGTTCAAGAGCGACAATTTCCAGCGCAAAATTGCACTAAGTTGAAATGTGTTAATTGAGAAAGAGTTCTATTTAAAGAGTTAGCGCCATACCGATTGCACTGTTCGACTCAGCAGCATCAGCAACAGAAGCATCATTCCTCCTTAATGCGATATATCGCTATATTCACATGGAAGTTCAAGAGCGACAATTTCCAGCTCAAAATTGCACTAAGTTGAAATGTGTCAATAGAGAAAGAGTTCTATTTAAAGAGTTAGCGTCATACCGATTGCACTGTTCGACTCAGCAGCATCAGCAACATTAGCATCATACCTCAGGAATGCAAAATAGTGCTATATTCATATGGAGGTTCAAGAGCGACAATTTTCAGAACAAAATTGCACTAATTTGAAGTCTATTAATAGAGGAAAAGGTAATTTAATGAGTATGCGCCATTTTGAATGCACGATTCTACTCAGCAGCATCAGCAACATTAGCATCATACCTCAGGAATGCGAAATAGTGCTATATTCACATGGAAGTTCAAGAGCGACAATTTTCAGAACAAAATTGCACTAATTTGAAGTCTATTAATAGAGAAAAAGGTAATTTAAAGAGTATGCGCCATTTTGATTGCACTGTTCGACACAGCAGCATCAGCAACGTTAGCATCATACCTCAGGAATGCAAAATAGTGCTATATTCACATGGCAGTTCAAGAGCTACATTTTTTTACACAAAATTGCACTAATTTGAAGTCTATTAATAGAGGAAAGGGTAATTTAAAGAGTATGCGCCACTTTGATTGCACTGTTAGACTCAGCAGCATCAGCAACGTTAGCATCATACCTCACGAATGCAAACTTGCACTAATTTGAAATATATTAATGGAGAAAAAGGTAATTAAACGAGTATACGCCATTTTGAATGAACGGTTCCACTGAGCAGCATCAGAAACATTAGCATCATATCTCAGGAATGCAAAATAGTGGTATTTTCACATGGAAGTTCAAGAGCGACAATTTTCCTCACAAAATTGCACTAAGTTGAAATGTGTTAATAGAGGCAGAGTTCCATATAAAGAGTTAACCCCATATCGATTGCACTGTTCGACTCAGCAGCATCAGCAACAGAAGCATCATTCCTCCGGAATGCGATATAGCGCAATATTCACATGGAAGTTCAAGAGCGACAATTTTTTGCACAATATTGCACTAATTTGAAGTCTATTAATAGAGCAATAGGTAATTTAAAGAGTATGCGCCATTTTAATTGCACTGTTCGACTCAGCAGCATCAGGAACAAATGCATCATACCTCCGAAATGCGAAATAGCGCAATATTCACATGGAAGTTCAAGAGCGACAATTTTCCTCACAAAATTGCACTAAGTTGAGATGTGTTAATAAAGGCAGAGTTCCATATAAAGAGTTAGCCCCATATCGATTGCACTGTTCGACTCAGCAGCATCAGCAACATTAGCATCATACCTCAGAAATGCAAAATAGTGCCATATTCATATGGCAGTTCATGAGCGACAATTTTTTGCACAAAATTGCACTAATTTGAAGTCTATTAATAGAGCAATAGGTAATTTAAAGAGTATGCGCCATTTTTATTGCACTGTTCGACTCAGCAGCATCAGGAAAGAATGCATCATACCTCCGAAATGCGAAATAGCGCAATATTCACATGGAAGTTCAAGAGCGACAATTTCCAGAGCAAAATTGCACTAATTTGAAGTCTATTAATAGAGGAAAAGGTAATTTAATGAGTATGCGCCATTTTGAATGCACGATTCTACTCAGCAGCATCAGCAACATTAGCATCATACCTCAGGAATGCGAAATAGCGCTATATTCACATGGAAGTTCAAGAGCGACAATTTCCAGCGCAAAATTGCACTAAGTTGAAATGTGTTAATAGAGGAAGAGTTCTATTTAAAGAGTTAGCGCCATACCGATTACACTGTTCGACTCAGCAGCATCAGCAACAATAGCGTCATACTTCAGGAATGCAAAATAGTGCCATATTCACATGGCAGTTCAAGAGCGACAATTTTCAGCACAAAATTGCAGTTAGTTGAAGTATTTTTATTGAGATAAAGGTAATTTAAAGAGTCTGCGTCATTTTGATTGCACTGTTCGACTCAGCAGCATCAGAAACGTTAGCATCATACCTCAGGAATGCGAAATAGTGCCATATTCACATGGAAGTTCAAGACCGACAATTTTCAGCACAAAACTGCACCAAGTTAAAGTGTGTTAGTCGAGAAAGAGTTCTATATAAAGAATTAGCCCCATACCGATTGCACTGTTCGACTCAGCAGCATCAGCAACATTAGCATCATTCCTCAGGAATGCAAAATAGTGCTATATTCATATGGAAGTTCAAGAGCGACAATTTTCAGAACAAAATTGCACTAATTTGAAGTCTATTAAAAGAGAAAAAGGTAATTTAAAGAGTATGCGCCACTTTGATTGCACTGTTCGACTCAGCAGCATCAGCAACGTTAGCATCATACCTCAGGAATGCAAACTTGCACTAATTTGAAATATATTAATAGAGAAAAAGTTAATTAAACGAGTATACGCCATTTTGAATGAACGGTTCTACTGAGCAGCATCAGCAACAGAAGCATCGTTCCTCCGGAATGCGATATAGCGCTATATTCACATGGAAGTTCAAGAGCGACAATTTCCAGCTCAAAATTGCTCTAAGTTGAAATGTGTCAATTGAGAAAGAGTTCTATTTAAAGAGTTAGCGTCATACCGATTGCACTGTTCGACTCAGCAGCATCAGCAACATTAGCATCATACCTCAGGAATGCAAAATAGTGCTATATTCATATGGAGGTTCAAGAGCGACAATTTTCAGAACAAAATTGCACTAATTTGAAGTCTATTAATAGAGGAAAAGGTAATTTAATGAGTACGCGCCATTTTGAATGCGCGACTCTACTCAGCAGCATCAGCAACATTAGCATCATACCTCAGGAATGCGAAATAGTGCTATATTCACATGGAAGTTCAAGAGCGACAATTTTCAGAACAAAATTGCACTAATTTGAAGTCTATTAATAGAGGAAAAGGTAATTTAATGAGTATGCGCCATTTTGATTGCACTGTTCGACACAGCAGCATCAGCAACGTTAGCATCATACCTCAGGAATGCAAAATAGTGCTATATTCACATGGCAGTTCAAGAGCTACATTTTTTTACACAAAATTGCACTAATTTGAAGTCTATTAATAGAGGAAAGGGTAATTTAAAGAGTATGCGCCACTTTGATTGCACTGTTAGACTCAGCAGCATCAGCAACGTTAGCATCATACCTCACGAATGCAAACTTGCACTAATTTGAAATATATTAATGGAGAAAAAGGTAATTAAACGAGTATACGCCATTTTGAATGAACGGTTCCACTGAGCAGCATCAGCAACAGATGCATCATACCTCCGGAATGCGAAATAGCGCTATATTCACATGGAAGTTCAAGAGCGACAATTTCCAGCGCAAAATTGCACTAAGTTGAAATGTGTATTGAGAAAGAGTTCTATTTAAAGAGTTAGCGCCATACCGATTGCACTGTTCGACTCAGCAGCATCAGCAACAGAAGCATCATTCCTCCGGAATGCGATATAGCGCTATATTCACATGGAAGTTCAAGAGCGACAATTTCCAGCTCAAAATTGCACTAAGTTGAAATGTGTCAATAGAGAAAGAGTTCTATTTAAAGAGTTAGCGTCATACCGATTGCATTGTTCGACTCAGCAGCATCAGCAACATTAGCATCATACCTCAGGAATGCAAAATAGTGCTATATTCATATGGAGGTTCAAGAGCGACAATTTTCAGAACAAAATTGCACTAATTTGAAGTCTATTAATAGAGAAAAAGTTAATTAAACGAGTATACGCCATTTTGAATGAACGGTTCTACTGAGCAGCATCAGCAACAGATGCATCATACCTCCGGAATGCGAAATAGCGCTATATTCACATGGAAGTTCAAGAGCGACAATTTCCAGCGCAAAATTGCACTAAGTTGAAATGTGTCAATAGAGAAAGAGTTCTATTTAAAGAGTTAGCGTCATACCGATTGCACTGTTCGACTCAGCAGCATCAGCAACATTAGCATCATACCTCAGGAATGCAAAATAGTGCTATATTCATATGGAGGTTTAAGAGCGACAATTTTCAGAACAAAATTGCACTAATTTGAAGTCTATTAATAGAGGAAAAGGTAATTTAATGAGGATGCGCCATTTTGAATGCACGATTCTACTCAGCAGCATCAGCAACATTAGCATCATACCTCAGGAATGCGAAATAGTGCTATATTCACATGGAAGTTCAAGAGCTACATTTTTTTACACAAAATTGCACTAATTTGAAGTCTATTAATAGAGGAAAAGGTAATTTAAAGAGTATGCGCCACTTTGATTGCACTGTTAGACTCAGCACCATCAGCAACGTTAGCATCATACCTCACGAATGCAAACTTGCACTAATTTGAAATATATTAATGGAGAAAAAGGTAATTAAACGAGTATACGCCATTTTGAATGAACGGTTCCACTGAGCAGCATCAGAAACATTAGCATCATATCTCAGGAATGCAAAATAGTGCTATATTCATATGGAGGTTCAAGAGCGACAATTTTCAGAACAAAATTGCACTAATTTGAAGTCTATTAATAGAGCAATAGGTAATTTAAAGAGTATGCGCCATTTTAATTGCACTGTTCGACTCAGCAGCATCAGGAACAAATGCATCATACCTCCGAAATGCGAAATAGCGCAATATTCACATGGAAGTTCAAGAGCGACAATTTTCCTCCCAAAATTGCACTAAGTTGAGATGTGTTAATAAAGGCAGAGTTCCATATAAAGAGTTAGCCCCATATCGATTGCACTGTTCGACTCAGCAGCATCAGCAACATTAGCATCATACCTCAGAAATGCAAAATAGTGCCATATTCACATGGCAGTTCATGGGCGACAATTTTTTGCACAAAATTGCACTAATTTGAAGTCTATTAATAGAGCAATAGGTAATTTAAAGAGTATGCGCCATTTTTATTGCACTGTTCGACTCAGCAGCATCAGGAAAGAATGCATCATACCTCCGAAATGCGAAATAGCGCAATATTCACATGGAAGTTCAAGAGCGACAATTTCCAGAGCAAAATTGCACTAAGTTGAAATGTGTTAATAGAGAAAGAGTTCTATTTAAAGAGTTAGCGCCATTCCGATTGCACTGTTCGACTCAGCAGCATCAGCAACATTAGCATGATACCTAAGGAATGCAAAATAGGGCTAAATGCACATGGCAGTTAATGGGCGACAATTTTTTGCACGAAATTGCACTAATTTGAAGTCTATTAATTGAGAAAAAGGTCATTTAATAAGTATGCGCCATTTTGAATGCACGATTCTACTCAACAGCATCAGCAACATTAGCATCATACCTCAGGAATGCGAAATAGTGCTATATTCACATGGAAGTTCAAGAGCGCCAATTTTCAGAACAAAATTGCACTAATTTGAAGTCTGTTAATAGAGGAAAAGGTAATTTAATGAGTATGCGCCATTTTGAATGCACGATTCCACTCAGCAGCATCAGCAACATTAGCATCATACCTCAGGAATGCGAAATAGCGCTATATTCACATGGAAGTTCAAGAGCGACAATTTCCAGCGCAAAATTGCACTAAGTTGAAATGTGTTAATAGAGAAAGAGTTCTATTTAAAGAGTTAGCGCCATACCGATTACACTGTTCGACTCAGCAGCATCAGCAACAATAGCGTCATACTTCAGGAATGCAAAATAGTGCCATATTCACATGGCAGTTCAAGAGCGACAATTTTCAGCACAAAATTGCAGTTAGTTGAAGTATTTTTATTGAGATAAAGGTAATTTAAAGAGTCTGCGTCATTTTGATTGCACTGTTCGACTCAGCAGCATCAGAAACGTTAGCATCATACCTCAGGAATGCGAAATAGTGCCATATTCACATGGAAGTTCAAGACCGACAATTTTCAGCACAAAACTGCACCAAGTTAAAGTGTGTTAGTCGAGAAAGAGTTCTATATAAAGAATTAGCCCCATACCGATTGCACTGTTCGACTCAGCAGCATCAGCAACATTAGCATCATTCCTCAGGAATGCAAAATAGTGCTATATTCATATGGAGGTTCAAGAGCGACAATTTTCAGAACAAAATTGCACTAATTTGAAGTCTATTAATAGAGGAAAAGGTAATTTAATGAGGATGCGCCATTTTGAATGCACGATTCTACTCAGCAGCATCAGCAACATTAGCATCATACCTCAGGAATGCGAAATAGTGCTATATTCACATGGAAGTTCAAGAGCTACATTTTTTTACACAAAATTGCACTAATTTGAAGTCTATTAATAGAGGAAAAGGTAATTTAAAGAGTATGCGCCACTTTGATTGCACTGTTAGACTCAGCACCATCAGCAACGTTAGCATCATACCTCACGAATGCAAACTTGCACTAATTTGAAATATATTAATGGAGAAAAAGGTAATTAAACGAGTATACGCCATTTTGAATGAACGGTTCCACTGAGCAGCATCAGAAACATTAGCATCATATCTCAGGAATGCAAAATAGTGGTATTTTTACATGGAAGTTCAAGAGCGACAATTTTCCTCACAAAATTGCACTAAGTTGAAAAGTGTTAATAGAGGCAGAGTTCCATATAAAGAGTTAACCCCATATCGATTGCACTGTTCGACTCAGCAGCATCAGCAACAGAAGCATCATTCCTCCGGAATGCGATATAGCGCAATATTCACATGGAAGTTCAAGAGCGACAATTTTTTGCACAATATTGCACTAATTTGAAGTCTATTAATAGAGCAATAGGTAATTTAAAGAGTATGCGCCATTTTAATTGCACTGTTCGACTCAGCAGCATCAGGAACAAATGCATCATACCTCCGAAATGCGAAATAGCGCAATATTCACATGGAAGTTCAAGAGCGACAATTTTCCTCCCAAAATTGCACTAAGTTGAGATGTGTTAATAAAGGCAGAGTTCCATATAAAGAGTTAGCCCCATATCGATTGCACTGTTCGACTCAGCAGCATCAGCAACATTAGCATCATACCTCAGAAATGCAAAATAGTGCCATATTCACATGGCAGTTCATGGGCGACAATTTTTTGCACAAAATTGCACTAATTTGAAGTCTATTAATAGAGCAATAGGTAATTTAAAGAGTATGCGCCATTTTTATTGCACTGTTCGACTCAGCAGCATCAGGAAAGAATGCATCATACCTCCGAAATGCGAAATAGCGCAATATTCACATGGAAGTTCAAGAGCGACAATTTCCAGAGCAAAATTGCACTAAGTTGAAATGTGTTAATAGAGAAAGAGTTCTATTTAAAGAGTTAGCGCCATTCCGATTGCACTGTTCGACTCAGCAGCATCGGCAACATTAGCATGATACCTAAGGAATGCAAAATAGGGCTAAATGCACATGGCAGTTAATGGGCGACAATTTTTTGCACGAAATTGCACTAATTTGAAGTCTATTAATTGAGGAAAAGGTCATTTAATAAGTATGCGCCATTTTGAATGCACGATTCTACTCAACAGCATCAGCAACATTAGCATCATACCTCAGGAATGCGAAATAGTGCTATATTCACATGGAAGTTCAAGAGCGACAATTTTCAGAACAAAATTGCACTAATTTGAAGTCTATTAATAGAGGAAAAGGTAATTTAATGAGTATGCGCCATTTTGAATGCACGATTCCACTCAGCAGCATCAGCAACATTAGCATCATACCTCAGGAATGCGAAATAGCGCTATATTCACATGGAAGTTCAAGAGCGACAATTTCCAGCGCAAAATTGCACTAAGTTGAAATGTGTTAATAGAGAAAGAGTTCTATTTAAAGAGTTAGCGCCATACCGATTACACTGTTCGACTCAGCAGCATCAGCAACAATAGCGTCATACTTCAGGAATGCAAAATAGTGCCATATTCACATGGCAGTTCAAGAGCGACAATTTTCAGCACAAAATTGCAGTTAGTTGAAGTATTTTTATTGAGATAAAGGTAATTTAAAGAGTCTGCGTCATTTTGATTGCACTGTTCGACTCAGCAGCATCAGAAACGTTAGCATCATACCTCAGGAATGCGAAATAGTGCCATATTCACATGGAAGTTCAAGACCGACAATTTTCAGCACAAAACTGCACCAAGTTAAAGTGTGTTAGTCGAGAAAGAGTTCTATATAAAGAATTAGCCCCATACCGATTGCACTGTTCGACTCAGCAGCATCAGCAACATTAGCATCATTCCTCAGGAATGCAAAATAGTGCTATATTCATATGGAAGTTCAAGAGCGACAATTTTCAGAACAAAATTGCACTAATTTGAAGTCTATTAAAAGAGAAAAAGGTAATTTAAAGAGTATGCGCCACTTTGATTGCACTGTTCGACTCAGCAGCATCAGCAACGTTAGCATCATACCTCAGGAATGCAAACTTGCACTAATTTGAAATATATTAATAGAGAAAAAGTTAATTAAACGAGTATACGCCATTTTGAATGAACGATTCTACTGAGCAGCATCAGCAACAGAAGCATCGTTCCTCCGGAATGCGATATAGCGCTATATTCACATGGAAGTTCAAGAGCGACAATTTCCAGCTCAAAATTGCACTAAGTTGAAATGTGTCAATAGAGAAAGAGTTCTATTTAAAGAGTTAGCGTCATACCGATTGCACTGTTCGACTCAGCAGCATCAGCAACATTAGCATCATTCCTCAGGAATGCAAAATAGTGCTATATTCATATGGAAGTTCAAGAGCGACAATTTTCAGAACAAAATTGCACTAATTTGAAGTCTATTAAAAGAGAAAAAGGTAATTTAAAGAGTATGCGCCACTTTGATTGCACTGATCGACTCAGCAGCATCAGCAACGTTTGCATCATACCTCAGGAATGCAAGATTGCACTAAATTGAAATATTTTAATAGAGAAAAAGTTAATTAAACGAGTATACGCCATTTTGAATGAACGGTTCTACTGAGCAGCATCAGCAACAGATGCATCATACCTCCGGAATGCGAAATAGCGCTATATTCACATGGAAGTTCAAGAGCGACAATTTCCAGCGCAAAATTGCACTAAGTTGAAATGTGTTAATTGAGAAAGAGTTCTATTTAAAGAGTTAGCGCCATACCGATTGCACTGTTCGACTCAGCAGCATCAGCAACAGAAGCATCATTCCTCCTTAATGCGATATATCGCTATATTCACATGGAAGTTCAAGAGCGACAATTTCCAGCTCAAAATTGCACTAAGTTGAAATGTGTCAATAGAGAAAGAGTTCTATTTAAAGAGTTAGCGTCATACCGATTGCACTGTTCGACTCAGCAGCATCAGCAACATTAGCATCATACCTCAGGAATGCAAAATAGTGCTATATTCATATGGAGGTTCAAGAGCGACAATTTTCAGAACAAAATTGCACTAATTTGAAGTCTATTAATAGAGGAAAAGGTAATTTAATGAGTATGCGCCATTTTGAATGCACGATTCTACTCAGCAGCATCAGCAACATTAGCATCATACCTCAGGAATGCGAAATAGTGCTATATTCACATGGAAGTTCAAGAGCGACAATTTTCAGAACAAAATTGCACTAATTTGAAGTCTATTAATAGAGAAAAAGGTAATTTAAAGAGTATGCGCCATTTTGATTGCACTGTTCGACACAGCAGCATCAGCAACGTTAGCATCATACCTCAGGAATGCAAAATAGTGCTATATTCACATGGCAGTTCAAGAGCTACATTTTTTTACACAAAATTGCACTAATTTGAAGTCTATTAATAGAGGAAAGGGTAATTTAAAGAGTATGCGCCACTTTGATTGCACTGTTAGACTCAGCAGCATCAGCAACGTTAGCATCATACCTCACGAATGCAAACTTGCACTAATTTGAAATATATTAATGGAGAAAAAGGTAATTAAACGAGTATACGCCATTTTGAATGAACGGTTCCACTGAGCAGCATCAGAAACATTAGCATCATATCTCAGGAATGCAAAATAGTGGTATTTTCACATGGAAGTTCAAGAGCGACAATTTTCCTCACAAAATTGCACTAAGTTGAAATGTGTTAATAGAGGCAGAGTTCCATATAAAGAGTTAACCCCATATCGATTGCACTGTTCGACTCAGCAGCATCAGCAACAGAAGCATCATTCTTCCGGAATGCGATATAGCGCAATATTCACATGGAAGTTCAAGAGCGACAATTTTTTGCACAATATTGCACTAATTTGAAGTCTATTAATAGAGCAATAGGTAATTTAAAGAGTATGCGCCATTTTAATTGCACTGTTCGACTCAGCAGCATCAGGAACAAATGCATCATACCTCCGAAATGCGAAATAGCGCAATATTCACATGGAAGTTCAAGAGCGACAATTTTCCTCACAAAATTGCACTAAGTTGAGATGTGTTAATAAAGGCAGAGTTCCATATAAAGAGTTAGCCCCATATCGATTGCACTGTTCGACTCAGCAGCATCAGCAACATTAGCATCATACCTCAGAAATGCAAAATAGTGCCATATTCATATGGCAGTTCATGAGCGACAATTTTTTGCACAAAATTGCACTAATTTGAAGTCTATTAATAGAGCAATAGGTAATTTAAAGAGTATGCGCCATTTGTATTGCACTGTTCGACTCAGCAGCATCAGGAAAGAATGCATCATACCTCCGAAATGCGAAATAGCGCAATATTCACATGGAAGTTCAAGAGCGACAATTTCCAGAGCAAAATTGCACTAAGTTGAAATGTGTTAATAGAGAAAGAGTTCTATTTAAAGAGTTAGCGCCATTCCGATTGCACTGTTCGACTCAGCAGCATCAGCAACATTAGCATGATACCTAAGGAAAGCAAAATAGGGCTAAATGCACATGGCAGTTAATGGGCGACAATTTTTTGCACGAAATTGCACTAATTTGAAGTCTATTAATTGAGGAAAAGGTCATTTAATAAGTATGCGCCATTTTGAATGCACGATTCTACTCAACAGCATCAGCAACATTAGCATCGTATCTCAGGAATGCGAAATAGTGCTATATTCACATGGAAGTTCAAGAGCGACAATTTTCAGAACAAAATTGCACTAATTTGAAGTCTATTAATAGAGGAAAAGGTAATTTAATGAGTATGCGCCATTTTGAATGCACGATTCTACTCAGCAGCATCAGCAACATTAGCATCATACCTCAGAAATGCGAAATAGCGCTATATTCACATGGAAGTTCAAGAGCGACAATTTCCAGCGCAAAATTGCACTAAGTTGAAATGTGTTAATAGAGAAAGAGTTCTATTTAAAGAGTTAGCGCCATACCGATTACACTGTTCGACTCAGCAGCATCAGCAACAATAGCGTCATACTTCAGGAATGCAAAATAGTGCCATATTCACATGGCAGTTCAAGAGCGACAATTTTCAGCACAAAATTGCAGTTAGTTGAAGTATTTTTATTGAGATAAAGGTAATTTAAAGAGTCTGCGTCATTTTGATTGCACTGTTCGACTCAGCAGCATCAGAAACGTTAGCATCATACCTCAGGAATGCGAAATAGTGCCATATTCACATGGAAGTTCAAGACCGACAATTTTCAGCACAAAACTGCACCAAGTTAAAGTGTGTTAGTCGAGAAAGAGTTCTATATAAAGAATTAGCCCCATACCGATTGCACTGTTCGACTCAGCAGCATCAGCAACATTAGCATCATTCCTCAGGAATGCAAAATAGTGCTATATTCATATGGAAGTTCAAGAGCGACAATTTTCAGAACAAAATTGCACTAATTTGAAGTCTATTAAAAGAGAAAAAGGTAATTTAAAGAGTATGCGCCACTTTGATTGCACTGTTCGACTCAGCAGCATCAGCAACGTTAGCATCATACCTCAGGAATGCAAACTTGCACTAATTTGAAATATATTAATAGAGAAAAAGTTAATTAAACGAGTATACGCCATTTTGAATGAACGGTTCTACTGAGCAGCATCAGCAACAGAAGCATCGTTCCTCCGGAATGCGATATAGCGCTATATTCACATGGAAGTTCAAGAGCGACAATTTCCAGCTCAAAATTGCACTAAGTTGAAATGTGTCAATAGAGAAAGAGTTCTATTTAAAGAGTTAGCGTCATACCGATTGCACTGTTCGACTCAGCAGCATCAGCAACATTAGCATCATACCTCAGGAATGCGAAATAGTGCTATATTCATATGGAGGTTCAAGAGCGACAATTTTCAGAACAAAATTGCACTAATTTGAAGTCTATTAATAGAGGAAAAGGTAATTTAATGAGTACGCGCCATTTTGAATGCGCGACTCTACTCAGCAGCATCAGCAACATTAGCATCATACCTCAGGAATGCGAAATAGTGCTATATTCACATGGAAGTTCAAGAGCGACAATTTTCAGAACAAAATTGCACTAATTTGAAGTCTATTAATAGAGGAAAAGGTAATTTAATGAGTATGCGCCATTTTGATTGCACTGTTCGACACAGCAGCATCAGCAACGTTAGCATCATACCTCAGGAATGCAAAATAGTGCTATATTCACATGGCAGTTCAAGAGCTACATTTTTTTACACAAAATTGCACTAATTTGAAGTCTATTAATAGAGGAAAGGGTAATTTAAAGAGTATGCGCCACTTTGATTGCACTGTTAGACTCAGCAGCATCAGCAACGTTAGCATCATACCTCACGAATGCAAACTTGCACTAATTTGAAATATATTAATGGAGAAAAAGGTAATTAAACGAGTATACGCCATTTTGAATGAACGGTTCCACTGAGCAGCATCAGCAACATTAGCATCATACCTCAGGAATGCGAAATAGCGCTATATTCACATGGAAGTTCAAGAGCGACAATTTCCAGCGCAAAATTGCACTAAGTTGAAATGTGTTAATAGAGAAAGAGTTCTATTTAAAGAGTTAGCGCCATACCGATTACACTGTTCGACTCAGCAGCATCAGCAACAATAGCGTCATACTTCAGGAATGCAAAATAGTGCCATATTCACATGGCAGTTCAAGAGCGACAATTTTCAGCACAAAATTGCAGTTAGTTGAAGTATTTTTATTGAGATAAAGGTAATTTAAAGAGTTTGCGTCATTTTGATTGCACTGTTCGACTCAGCAGCATCAGAAACGTTAGCATCATACCTCAGGAATGCGAAATAGTGCCATATTCACATGGAAGTTCAAGACCGACAATTTTCAGCACAAAACTGCACCAAGTTAAAGTGTGTTAGTCGAGAAAGAGTTCTATATAAAGAATTAGCCCCATACCGATTGCACTGTTCGACTCAGCAGCATCAGCAACATTAGCATCATTCCTCAGGAATGCAAAATAGTGCTATATTCATATGGAAGTTCAAGAGCGACAATTTTCAGAACAAAATTGCACTAATTTGAAGTCTATTAAAAGAGAAAAAGGTAATTTAAAGAGTATGCGCCACTTTGATTGCACTGTTCGACTCAGCAGCATCAGCAACGTTAGCATCATACCTCAGGAATGCAAACTTGCACTAATTTGAAATATATTAATAGAGAAAAAGTTAATTAAACGAGTATACGCCATTTTGAATGAACGGTTCTACTGAGCAGCATCAGCAACAGAAGCATCGTTCCTCCGGAATGCGATATAGCGCTATATTCACATGGAAGTTCAAGAGCGACAATTTCCAGCTCAAAATTGCACTAAGTTGAAATGTGTCAATAGAGAAAGAGTTCTATTTAAAGAGTTAGCGTCATACCGATTGCACTGTTCGACTCAGCAGCATCAGCAACATTAGCATCATACCTCAGGAATGCGAAATAGTGCTATATTCATATGGAGGTTCAAGAGCGACAATTTTCAGAACAAAATTGCACTAATTTGAAGTCTATTAATAGAGGAAAAGGTAATTTAATGAGTACGCGCCATTTTGAATGCGCGACTCTACTCAGCAGCATCAGCAACATTAGCATCATACCTCAGGAATGCGAAATAGTGCTATATTCACATGGAAGTTCAAGAGCGACAATTTTCAGAACAAAATTGCACTAATTTGAAGTCTATTAATAGAGGAAAAGGTAATTTAATGAGTATGCGCCATTTTGATTGCACTGTTCGACACAGCAGCATCAGCAACGTTAGCATCATACCTCAGGAATGCAAAATAGTGCTATATTCACATGGCAGTTCAAGAGCTACATTTTTTTACACAAAATTGCACTAATTTGAAGTCTATTAATAGAGGAAAGGGTAATTTAAAGAGTATGCGCCACTTTGATTGCACTGTTAGACTCAGCAGCATCAGCAACGTTAGCATCATACCTCACGAATGCAAACTTGCACTAATTTGAAATATATTAATGGAGAAAAAGGTAATTAAACGAGTATACGCCATTTTGAATGAACGGTTCCACTGAGCAGCATCAGCAACATTAGCATCATACCTCAGGAATGCGAAATAGCGCTATATTCACATGGAAGTTCAAGAGCGACAATTTCCAGCGCAAAATTGCACTAAGTTGAAATGTGTTAATAGAGAAAGAGTTCTATTTAAAGAGTTAGCGCCATACCGATTACACTGTTCGACTCAGCAGCATCAGCAACAATAGCGTCATACTTCAGGAATGCAAAATAGTGCCATATTCACATGGCAGTTCAAGAGCGACAATTTTCAGCACAAAATTGCAGTTAGTTGAAGTATTTTTATTGAGATAAAGGTAATTTAAAGAGTTTGCGTCATTTTGATTGCACTGTTCGACTCAGCAGCATCAGAAACGTTAGCATCATACCTCAGGAATGCGAAATAGTGCCATATTCACATGGAAGTTCAAGACCGACAATTTTCAGCACAAAACTGCACCAAGTTAAAGTGTGTTAGTCGAGAAAGAGTTCTATATAAAGAATTAGCCCCATACCGATTGCACTGTTCGACTCAGCAGCATCAGCAACATTAGCATCATTCCTCAGGAATGCAAAATAGTGCTATATTCATATGGAAGTTCAAGAGCGACAATTTTCAGAACAAAATTGCACTAATTTGAAGTCTATTAAAAGAGAAAAAGGTAATTTAAAGAGTATGCGCCACTTTGATTGCACTATTCGACTCAGCAGCATCAGCAACGTTAGCATCATACCTCAGGAATGCAAACTTGCACTAATTTGAAATATATTAATAGAGAAAAAGTTAATTAAACGAGTATACGCCATTTTGAATGAACGGTTCTACTGAGCAGCATCAGCAACAGAAGCATCGTTCCTCCGGAATGCGATATAGCGCTATATTCACATGGAAGTTCAAGAGCGACAATTTCCATCTCAAAATTGCACTAAGTTGAAATGTGTCAATAGAGAAAGAGTTCTATTTAAAGAGTTAGCGTCATACCGATTGCACTGTTCGACTCAGCAGCATCAGCAACATTAGCATCATACCTCAGGAATGCAAAATAGTGCTATATTCATATGGAGGTTCAAGAGCGACAATTTTCAGAACAAAATTGCACTAATTTGAAGTCTATTAATAGAGGAAAAGGTAATTTAATGAGTACGCGCCATTTTGAATGCGCGACTCTACTCAGCAGCATCAGCAACATTAGCATCATACCTCAGGAATGCGAAATAGTGCTATATTCACATGGAAGTTCAAGAGCGACAATTTTCAGAACAAAATTGCACTAATTTGAAGTCTATTAATAGAGGAAAAGGTAATTTAATGAGTATGCGCCATTTTGATTGCACTGTTCGACACAGCAGCATCAGCAACGTTAGCATCATACCTCAGGAATGCAAAATAGTGCTATATTCACATGGCAGTTCAAGAGCTACATTTTTTAACACAAAATTGCACTAATTTGAAGTCTATTAATAGAGGAAAGGGTAATTTAAAGAGTATGCGCCACTTTGATTGCACTGTTAGACTCAGCAGCATCAGCAACGTTAGCATCATACCTCACGAATGCAAACTTGCACTAATTTGAAATATATTAATGGAGAAAAAGGTAATTAAACGAGTATACGCCATTTTGAATGAACGGTTCCACTGAGCAGCATCAGAAACATTAGCATCATATCTCAGGAATGCAAAATAGTGGTATATTCATATGGAGGTTCAAGAGCGACAATTTTCAGAACAAAATTGCACTAATTTGAAGTCTATTAATAGAGGAAAAGGTAATTTAATGAGTACGCGCCATTTTGAATGCGCGACTCTACTCAGCAGCATCAGCAACATTAGCATCATACCTCAGGAATGCGAAATAGCGCTATATTCACATGGAAGTTCAAGAGCGACAATTTCCAGCGCAAAATTGCACTAAGTTGAAATGTGTTAATAGAGAAAGAGTTCTATTTAAAGAGTTAGCGCCATCCCGATTACACTGTTCGACTCAGCAGCATCAGCAACAATAGCGTCACACTTCAGGAATGCAAAATAGTGCCATATTCACATGGCAGTTCAAGAGCGACAATTTTCAGCACAAAATTGCAGTTAGTTGAAGTATTTTTATTGAGATAAAGGTAATTTAAAGAGTCTGCGTCATTTTGATTGCACTGTTCGACTCAGCAGCATCAGAAACGTTAGCATCATACCTCAGGAATGCGAAATAGTGCTATATTCACATGGAAGTTCAAGACCGACAATTTTCAGCACAAAACTGCACCATGTTAAAGTGTGTTAGTCGAGAAAGAGTTCTATATAAAGAATTAGCCCCATACCGATTGCACTGTTCGACTCAGCAGCATCAGCAACATTAGCATCATTCCTCAGGAATGCAAAATAGTGCTATATTCATATGGAAGTTCAAGAGCGACAATTTTCAGAACAAAATTGCACTAATTTGAAGTCTATTAAAAGAGAAAAAGGTAATTTAAAGAGTATGCGCCACTTTGATTGCACTGTTCGACTCAGCAGCATCAGCAACGTTAGCATCATACCTCAGGAATGCAAACTTGCACTAATTTGAAATATATTAATAGAGAAAAAGTTAATTAAACGAGTATACGCCATTTTGAATGAACGGTTCTACTGAGCAGCATCAGCAACAGAAGCATCGTTCCTCCGGAATGCGATATAGCGCTATATTCACATGGAAGTTCAAGAGCGACAATTTCCAGCTCAAAATTGCACTAAGTTGAAATGTGTCAATAGAGAAAGAGTTCTATTTAAAGAGTTAGCGTCATACCGATTGCACTGTTCGACTCAGCAGCATCAGCAACATTAGCATCATACCTCAGGAATGCAAAATAGTGCTATATTCATATGGAGGTTCAAGAGCGACAATTTTCAGAACAAAATTGCACTAATTTGAAGTCTATTAATAGAGGAAAAGGTAATTTAATGAGTATGCGCCATTTTGATTGCACTGTTCGACACAGCAGCATCAGCAACGTTAGCATCATACCTCAGGAATGCAAAATAGTGCTATATTCACATGGCAGTTCAAGAGCTACATTTTTTTACACAAAATTGCACTAATTTGAAGTCTATTAATAGAGGAAAGGGTAATTTAAAGAGTATGCGCCACTTTGATTGCACTGTTAGACTCAGCAGCATCAGCAACGTTAGCATCATACCTCACGAATGCAAACTTGCACTAATTTGAAATATATTAATGGAGAAAAAGGTAATTAAACGAGTATACGCCATTTTGAATGAACGGTTCCACTGAGCAGCATCAGCAACATTAGCATCATACCTCAGGAATGCGAAATAGCGCTATATTCACATGGAAGTTCAAGAGCGACAATTTCCAGCGCAAAATTGCACTAAGTTGAAATGTGTTAATAGAGAAAGAGTTCTATTTAAAGAGTTAGCGCCATACCGATTACACTGTTCGACTCAGCAGCATCAGCAACAATAGCGTCATACTTCAGGAATGCAAAATAGTGCCATATTCACATGGCAGTTCAAGAGCGACAATTTTCAGCACAAAATTGCAGTTAGTTGAAGTATTTTTATTGAGATAAAGGTAATTTAAAGAGTTTGCGTCATTTTGATTGCACTGTTCGACTCAGCAGCATCAGAAACGTTAGCATCATACCTCAGGAATGCGAAATAGTGCCATATTCACATGGAAGTTCAAGACCGACAATTTTCAGCACAAAACTGCACCAAGTTAAAGTGTGTTAGTCGAGAAAGAGTTCTATATAAAGAATTAGCCCCATACCGATTGCACTGTTCGACTCAGCAGCATCAGCAACATTAGCATCATTCCTCAGGAATGCAAAATAGTGCTATATTCATATGGAAGTTCAAGAGCGACAATTTTCAGAACAAAATTGCACTAATTTGAAGTCTATTAAAAGAGAAAAAGGTAATTTAAAGAGTATGCGCCACTTTGATTGCACTATTCGACTCAGCAGCATCAGCAACGTTAGCATCATACCTCAGGAATGCAAACTTGCACTAATTTGAAATATATTAATAGAGAAAAAGTTAATTAAACGAGTATACGCCATTTTGAATGAACGGTTCTACTGAGCAGCATCAGCAACAGAAGCATCGTTCCTCCGGAATGCGATATAGCGCTATATTCACATGGAAGTTCAAGAGCGACAATTTCCAGCTCAAAATTGCACTAAGTTGAAATGTGTCAATAGAGAAAGAGTTCTATTTAAAGAGTTAGCGTCATACCGATTGCACTGTTCGACTCAGCAGCATCAGCAACATTAGCATCATACCTCAGGAATGCAAAATAGTGCTATATTCATATGGAGGTTCAAGAGCGACAATTTTCAGAACAAAATTGCACTAATTTGAAGTCTATTAATAGAGGAAAAGGTAATTTAATGAGTACGCGCCATTTTGAATGCGCGACTCTACTCAGCAGCATCAGCAACATTAGCATCATACCTCAGGAATGCGAAATAGTGCTATATTCACATGGAAGTTCAAGAGCGACAATTTTCAGAACAAAATTGCACTAATTTGAAGTCTATTAATAGAGGAAAAGGTAATTTAATGAGTATGCGCCATTTTGATTGCACTGTTCGACACAGCAGCATCAGCAACGTTAGCATCATACCTCAGGAATGCAAAATAGTGCTATATTCACATGGCAGTTCAAGAGCTACATTTTTTTACACAAAATTGCACTAATTTGAAGTCTATTAATAGAGGAAAGGGTAATTTAAAGAGTATGCGCCACCTTGATTGCACTGTTAGACTCAGCAGCATCAGCAACGTTAGCATCATACCTCACGAATGCAAACTTGCACTAATTTGAAATATATTAATGGAGAAAAAGGTAATTAAACGAGTATACGCCATTTTGAATGAACGGTTCCACTGAGCAGCATCAGAAACATTAGCATCATATCTCAGGAATGCAAAATAGTGGTATATTCATATGGAGGTTCAAGAGCGACAATTTTCAGAACAAAATTGCACTAATTTGAAGTCTATTAATAGAGGAAAAGGTAATTTAATGAGTACGCGCCATTTTGAATGCGCGACTCTACTCAGCAGCATCAGCAACATTAGCATCATACCTCAGGAATGCGAAATAGCGCTATATTCACATGGAAGTTCAAGAGCGACAATTTCCAGCGCAAAATTGCACTAAGTTGAAATGTGTTAATAGAGAAAGAGTTCTATTTAAAGAGTTAGCGCCATCCCGATTACACTGTTCGACTCAGCAGCATCAGCAACAATAGCGTCATACTTCAGGAATGCAAAATAGTGCCATATTCACATGGCAGTTCAAGAGCGACAATTTTCAGCACAAAATTGCAGTTAGTTGAAGTATTTTTATTGAGATAAAGGTAATTTAAAGAGTCTGCGTCATTTTGATTGCACTGTTCGACTCAGCAGCATCAGAAACGTTAGCATCATACCTCAGGAATGCGTAATAGTGCTATATTCACATGGAAGTTCAAGACCGACAATTTTCAGCACAAAACTGCACCATGTTAAAGTGTGTTAGTCGAGAAAGAGTTCTATATAAAGAATTAGCCCCATACCGATTGCACTGTTCGACTCAGCAGCATCAGCAACATTAGCATCATTCCTCAGGAATGCAAAATAGTGCTATATTCATATGGAAGTTCAAGAGCGACAATTTTCAGAACAAAATTGCACTAATTTGAAGTCTATTAAAAGAGAAAAAGGTAATTTAAAGAGTATGCGCCACTTTGATTGCACTGATCGACTCAGCAGCATCAGCAACGTTTGCATCATACCTCAGGAATGCAAGATTGCACTAAATTGAAATATTTTAATAGAGAAAAAGTTAATTAAACGAGTATACGCCATTTTGAATGAACGGTTCTACTGAGCAGCATCAGCAACAGATGCATCATACCTCCGGAATGCGAAATAGCGCTATATTCACATGGAAGTTCAAGAGCGACAATTTCCAGCGCAAAATTGCACTAAGTTGAAATGTGTTAATTGAGAAAGAGTTCTATTTAAAGAGTTAGCGCCATACCGATTGCACTGTTCGACTCAGCAGCATCAGCAACAGAAGCATCATTCCTCCTTAATGCGATATATCGCTATATTCACATGGAAGTTCAAGAACGACAATTTCCAGCTCAAAATTGCACTAAGTTGAAATGTGTCAATAGAGAAAGAGTTCTATTTAAAGAGTTAGCGTCATACCGATTGCACTGTTCGACTCAGCAGCATCAGCAACATTAGCATCATACCTCAGGAATGCAAAATAGTGCTATATTCATATGGAGGTTCAAGAGCGACAATTTTCAGAACAAAATTGCACTAATTTGAAGTCTATTAATAGAGGAAAAGGTAATTTAATGAGTATGCGCCATTTTGAATGCACGATTCTACTCAGCAGCATCAGCAACATTAGCATCATACCTCAGGAATGCGAAATAGTGCTATATTCACATGGAAGTTCAAGAGCGACAATTTTCAGAACAAAATTGCACTAATTTGAAGTCTATTAATAGAGAAAAAGGTAATTTAAAGAGTATGCGCCATTTTGATTGCACTGTTCGACACAGCAGCATCAGCAACGTTAGCATCATACCTCAGGAATGCAAAATAGTGCTTTATTCACATGGCAGTTCAAGAGCTACATTTTTTTACACAAAATTGCACTAATTTGAAGTCTATTAATAGAGGAAAGGGTAATTTAAAGAGTATGCGCCACTTTGATTGCACTGTTAGACTCAGCAGCATCAGCAACGTTAGCATCATACCTCACGAATGCAAACTTGCACTAATTTGAAATATATTAATGGAGAAAAAGGTAATTAAACGAGTATACGCCATTTTGAATGAACGGTTCCACTGAGCAGCATCAGAAACATTAGCATCATATCTCAGGAATGCAAAATAGTGGTATTTTCACATGGAAGTTCAAGAGCGACAATTTTCCTCACAAAATTGCACTAAGTTGAAATGTGTTAATAGAGGCAGAGTTCCATATAAAGAGTTAACCCCATATCGATTGCACTGTTCGACTCAGCAGCATCAGCAACAGAAGCATCATTCCTCCGGAATGCGATATAGCGCAATATTCACATGGAAGTTCAAGAGCGACAATTTTTTGCACAATATTGCACTAATTTGAAGTCTATTAATAGAGCAATAGGTAATTTAAAGAGTATGCGCCATTTTAATTGCACTGTTCGACTCAGCAGCATCAGGAACAAATGCATCATACCTCCGAAATGCGAAATAGCGCAATATTCACATGGAAGTTCAAGAGCGACAATTTTCCTCACAAAATTGCACTAAGTTGAGATGTGTTAATAAAGGCAGAGTTCCATATAAAGAGTTAGCCCCATATCGATTGCACTGTTCGACTCAGCAGCATCAGCAACATTAGCATCATACCTCAGAAATGCAAAATAGTGCCATATTCATATGGCAGTTAATGAGCGACAATTTTTTGCACAAAATTGCACTAATTTGAAGTCTATTAATAGAGCAATAGGTAATTTAAAGAGTATGCGCCATTTTTATTGCACTGTTCGACTCAGCAGCATCAGGAAAGAATGCATCATACCTCCGAAATGCGAAATAGCGCAATATTCACATGGAAGTTCAAGAGCGACAATTTCCAGAGCAAAATTGCACTAAGTTGAAATGTGTTAATAGAGAAAGAGTTCTATTTAAAGAGTTAGCCCAATGCCGATTGCACTGTTAGACTCAGCAGCATCAGCAACGTTAGCATCATACCTCAGGAATGCAAACTTGCACTAATTTGAAATATATTAATGGAGAAAAAGGTAATTAAACGAGTATACGCCATTTTGAATGAACGGTTCCACTGTGCAGCATCAGAAACATTAGCATCATATCTCAGGAATGCAAAATAGTGGTATTTTCACATGGAAGTTCAAGAGCGACAATTTTCCTCACAAAATTGCACTAAGTTGAAATGTGTTAATAGAGGCAGAGTTCCATATAAAGAGTTAGCCCCATATCGATTGCACTGTTCGACTCAGAAGCATCAGCAACAGAAGCATCATTCCTCCGGAATGCGATATAGCGCAATATTCACATGGAAGTTCAAGAGCGACAATTTTTTGCACAATATTGCACTAATTTGAAGTCTGTTAATAGAGCAATAGGTAATTTAAAGAGTATGCGCCATTTTAATTGCACTGTTAGACTCAGCAGCATCAGGAACCAATGCATCATACCTCCGAAATGCGAAATAGCGCAATATTCACATGGAAGTTCAAAAGCGACAATTTCCAGAGCAAAATTGCACTAAGTTGAAATGTGTTAATAGAGAAAGAGTTCTATTTAAAGAGTTGGCGCCATACCGATTGCACTGTTCGACTCAGCAGCATCAGCAACATTAGCATGATACCTAAGGAATGCAAAATAGGGCTATATGCACATGGCAGTTAATGGGCGACAATTTTTTGCACAATCTTGCACTAATTTGAAGTCTATTAATAGAGGAAAAGGTAATTTAAAGAGTATGCGCCATTTTGAATGCACGATTCTACTCAGCAGCATCAGCAACATTAGCATCATACCTCAGAAATGCAAAATAGTGCCATATTCATATGGCAGTTCAAGAGCGACAATTTTTTGCACAATATTGCACTAATTTGAAGTCTATTAAAAGAGAAAAAGGTAATTTAAAGAGTATGCGCCACTTTGATTGCACTGTTAGACTCAGCAGCATCAGGAACCAATGCATCATACCTCCGAAATGCGAAATAGCGCAATATTCACATGGAAGTTCAAGAGCGACAATTTCCAGAGCAAAATTGCACTAAGTTGAAATGTGTTAATAGAGAAAGAGTTCTATTTAAAGAGTTGGCGCCATACCGATTGCACTGTTCGACTCAGCAGCATCAGCAACATTAGCATGATACCTAAGGAATGCAAAATAGGGCTATATGCACATGGCAGTTAATGGGCGACAATTTTTTGCACAATCTTGCACTAATTTGAAGTCTATTAATAGAGGAAAAGGTAATTTAAAGAGTATGCGCCATTTTGAATGCACGATTCTACTCAGCAGCATCAGCAACATTAGCATCATACCTCAGGAATGCGAAATTGTGCTATATTCACATGGAAGTTCAAGAGCTACAATTTTCAGAACAAAATTGCACTAATTTGAAGTCTATTAATAGAGCAAAAGGTAATTTAAAGAGTATGCGCCATTTTGATTGCACTGTTCGACTCAGCAGCATCAGCAACATTAGCATGATACCTAAGGAATGCAAAATGGTGCTATATTCACATGGCAGTTCAAGAGCGACATTTTTTTACACAAAATTGCACTAATTTGAAGTCTATTAATAGAGGAAAAGGTAATTTAATGAGGATGCGCCATTTTGAATGCACGATTCTACTCAGCAGCATCAGCAACATTAGCATCATACCTCAGGAATGCGAAATAGTGCTATATTCACATGGAAGTTCAAGAGCTACATTTTTTTACACAAAATTGCACTAATTTGAAGTCTATTAATAGAGGAAAAGGTAATTTAAAGAGTATGCGCCACTTTGATTGCACTGTTAGACTCAGCACCATCAGCAACGTTAGCATCATACCTCACGAATGCAAACTTGCACTAATTTGAAATATATTAATGGAGAAAAAGGTAATTAAACGAGTATACGCCATTTTGAATGAACGGTTCCACTGAGCAGCATCAGAAACATTAGCATCATATCTCAGGAATGCAAAATAGTGGTATTTTTACATGGAAGTTCAAGAGCGACAATTTTCCTCACAAAATTGCACTAAGTTGAAAAGTGTTAATAGAGGCAGAGTTCCATATAAAGAGTTAACCCCATATCGATTGCACTGTTCGACTCAGCAGCATCAGCAACAGAAGCATCATTCCTCCGGAATGCGATATAGCGCAATATTCACATGGAAGTTCAAGAGCGACAATTTTTTGCACAATATTGCACTAATTTGAAGTCTATTAATAGAGCAATAGGTAATTTAAAGAGTATGCGCCATTTTAATTGCACTGTTCGACTCAGCAGCATCAGGAACAAATGCATCATACCTCCGAAATGCGAAATAGCGCAATATTCACATGGAAGTTCAAGAGCGACAATTTTCCTCCCAAAATTGCACTAAGTTGAGATGTGTTAATAAAGGCAGAGTTCCATATAAAGAGTTAGCCCCATATCGATTGCACTGTTCGACTCAGCAGCATCAGCAACATTAGCATCATACCTCAGAAATGCAAAATAGTGCCATATTCACATGGCAGTTCATGGGCGACAATTTTTTGCACAAAATTGCACTAATTTGAAGTCTATTAATAGAGCAATAGGTAATTTAAAGAGTATGCGCCATTTTTATTGCACTGTTCGACTCAGCAGCATCAGGAAAGAATGCATCATACCTCCGAAATGCGAAATAGCGCAATATTCACATGGAAGTTCAAGAGCGACAATTTCCAGAGCAAAATTGCACTAAGTTGAAATGTGTTAATAGAGAAAGAGTTCTATTTAAAGAGTTAGCGCCATTCCGATTGCACTGTTCGACTCAGCAGCATCGGCAACATTAGCATGATACCTAAGGAATGCAAAATAGGGCTAAATGCACATGGCAGTTAATGGGCGACAATTTTTTGCACGAAATTGCACTAATTTGAAGTCTATTAATTGAGGAAAAGGTCATTTAATAAGTATGCGCCATTTTGAATGCACGATTCTACTCAACAGCATCAGCAACATTAGCATCATACCTCAGGAATGCGAAATAGTGCTATATTCACATGGAAGTTCAAGAGCGACAATTTTCAGAACAAAATTGCACTAATTTGAAGTCTATTAATAGAGGAAAAGGTAATTTAATGAGTATGCGCCATTTTGAATGCACGATTCCACTCAGCAGCATCAGCAACATTAGCATCATACCTCAGGAATGCGAAATAGCGCTATATTCACATGGAAGTTCAAGAGCGACAATTTCCAGCGCAAAATTGCACTAAGTTGAAATGTGTTAATAGAGAAAGAGTTCTATTTAAAGAGTTAGCGCCATACCGATTACACTGTTCGACTCAGCAGCATCAGCAACAATAGCGTCATACTTCAGGAATGCAAAATAGTGCCATATTCACATGGCAGTTCAAGAGCGACAATTTTCAGCACAAAATTGCAGTTAGTTGAAGTATTTTTATTGAGATAAAGGTAATTTAAAGAGTCTGCGTCATTTTGATTGCACTGTTCGACTCAGCAGCATCAGAAACGTTAGCATCATACCTCAGGAATGCGAAATAGTGCCATATTCACATGGAAGTTCAAGACCGACAATTTTCAGCACAAAACTGCACCAAGTTAAAGTGTGTTAGTCGAGAAAGAGTTCTATATAAAGAATTAGCCCCATACCGATTGCACTGTTCGACTCAGCAGCATCAGCAACATTAGCATCATTCCTCAGGAATGCAAAATAGTGCTATATTCATATGGAAGTTCAAGAGCGACAATTTTCAGAACAAAATTGCACTAATTTGAAGTCTATTAAAAGAGAAAAAGGTAATTTAAAGAGTATGCGCCACTTTGATTGCACTGTTCGACTCAGCAGCATCAGCAACGTTAGCATCATACCTCAGGAATGCAAACTTGCACTAATTTGAAATATATTAATAGAGAAAAAGTTAATTAAACGAGTATACGCCATTTTGAATGAACGATTCTACTGAGCAGCATCAGCAACAGAAGCATCGTTCCTCCGGAATGCGATATAGCGCTATATTCACATGGAAGTTCAAGAGCGACAATTTCCAGCTCAAAATTGCACTAAGTTGAAATGTGTCAATAGAGAAAGAGTTCTATTTAAAGAGTTAGCGTCATACCGATTGCACTGTTCGACTCAGCAGCATCAGCAACATTAGCATCATTCCTCAGGAATGCAAAATAGTGCTATATTCATATGGAAGTTCAAGAGCGACAATTTTCAGAACAAAATTGCACTAATTTGAAGTCTATTAAAAGAGAAAAAGGTAATTTAAAGAGTATGCGCCACTTTGATTGCACTGATCGACTCAGCAGCATCAGCAACGTTTGCATCATACCTCAGGAATGCAAGATTGCACTAAATTGAAATATTTTAATAGAGAAAAAGTTAATTAAACGAGTATACGCCATTTTGAATGAACGGTTCTACTGAGCAGCATCAGCAACAGATGCATCATACCTCCGGAATGCGAAATAGCGCTATATTCACATGGAAGTTCAAGAGCGACAATTTCCAGCGCAAAATTGCACTAAGTTGAAATGTGTTAATTGAGAAAGAGTTCTATTTAAAGAGTTAGCGCCATACCGATTGCACTGTTCGACTCAGCAGCATCAGCAACAGAAGCATCATTCCTCCTTAATGCGATATATCGCTATATTCACATGGAAGTTCAAGAGCGACAATTTCCAGCTCAAAATTGCACTAAGTTGAAATGTGTCAATAGAGAAAGAGTTCTATTTAAAGAGTTAGCGTCATACCGATTGCACTGTTCGACTCAGCAGCATCAGCAACATTAGCATCATACCTCAGGAATGCAAAATAGTGCTATATTCATATGGAGGTTCAAGAGCGACAATTTTCAGAACAAAATTGCACTAATTTGAAGTCTATTAATAGAGGAAAAGGTAATTTAATGAGTATGCGCCATTTTGAATGCACGATTCTACTCAGCAGCATCAGCAACATTAGCATCATACCTCAGGAATGCGAAATAGTGCTATATTCACATGGAAGTTCAAGAGCGACAATTTTCAGAACAAAATTGCACTAATTTGAAGTCTATTAATAGAGAAAAAGGTAATTTAAAGAGTATGCGCCATTTTGATTGCACTGTTCGACACAGCAGCATCAGCAACGTTAGCATCATACCTCAGGAATGCAAAATAGTGCTATATTCACATGGCAGTTCAAGAGCTACATTTTTTTACACAAAATTGCACTAATTTGAAGTCTATTAATAGAGGAAAGGGTAATTTAAAGAGTATGCGCCACTTTGATTGCACTGTTAGACTCAGCAGCATCAGCAACGTTAGCATCATACCTCACGAATGCAAACTTGCACTAATTTGAAATATATTAATGGAGAAAAAGGTAATTAAACGAGTATACGCCATTTTGAATGAACGGTTCCACTGAGCAGCATCAGAAACATTAGCATCATATCTCAGGAATGCAAAATAGTGGTATTTTCACATGGAAGTTCAAGAGCGACAATTTTCCTCACAAAATTGCACTAAGTTGAAATGTGTTAATAGAGGCAGAGTTCCATATAAAGAGTTAACCCCATATCGATTGCACTGTTCGACTCAGCAGCATCAGCAACAGAAGCATCATTCTTCCGGAATGCGATATAGCGCAATATTCACATGGAAGTTCAAGAGCGACAATTTTTTGCACAATATTGCACTAATTTGAAGTCTATTAATAGAGCAATAGGTAATTTAAAGAGTATGCGCCATTTTAATTGCACTGTTCGACTCAGCAGCATCAGGAACAAATGCATCATACCTCCGAAATGCGAAATAGCGCAATATTCACATGGAAGTTCAAGAGCGACAATTTTCCTCACAAAATTGCACTAAGTTGAGATGTGTTAATAAAGGCAGAGTTCCATATAAAGAGTTAGCCCCATATCGATTGCACTGTTCGACTCAGCAGCATCAGCAACATTAGCATCATACCTCAGAAATGCAAAATAGTGCCATATTCATATGGCAGTTCATGAGCGACAATTTTTTGCACAAAATTGCACTAATTTGAAGTCTATTAATAGAGCAATAGGTAATTTAAAGAGTATGCGCCATTTGTATTGCACTGTTCGACTCAGCAGCATCAGGAAAGAATGCATCATACCTCCGAAATGCGAAATAGCGCAATATTCACATGGAAGTTCAAGAGCGACAATTTCCAGAGCAAAATTGCACTAAGTTGAAATGTGTTAATAGAGAAAGAGTTCTATTTAAAGAGTTAGCGCCATTCCGATTGCACTGTTCGACTCAGCAGCATCAGCAACATTAGCATGATACCTAAGGAAAGCAAAATAGGGCTAAATGCACATGGCAGTTAATGGGCGACAATTTTTTGCACGAAATTGCACTAATTTGAAGTCTATTAATTGAGGAAAAGGTCATTTAATAAGTATGCGCCATTTTGAATGCACGATTCTACTCAACAGCATCAGCAACATTAGCATCGTATCTCAGGAATGCGAAATAGTGCTATATTCACATGGAAGTTCAAGAGCGACAATTTTCAGAACAAAATTGCACTAATTTGAAGTCTATTAATAGAGGAAAAGGTAATTTAATGAGTATGCGCCATTTTGAATGCACGATTCTACTCAGCAGCATCAGCAACATTAGCATCATACCTCAGAAATGCGAAATAGCGCTATATTCACATGGAAGTTCAAGAGCGACAATTTCCAGCGCAAAATTGCACTAAGTTGAAATGTGTTAATAGAGAAAGAGTTCTATTTAAAGAGTTAGCGCCATACCGATTACACTGTTCGACTCAGCAGCATCAGCAACAATAGCGTCATACTTCAGGAATGCAAAATAGTGCCATATTCACATGGCAGTTCAAGAGCGACAATTTTCAGCACAAAATTGCAGTTAGTTGAAGTATTTTTATTGAGATAAAGGTAATTTAAAGAGTCTGCGTCATTTTGATTGCACTGTTCGACTCAGCAGCATCAGAAACGTTAGCATCATACCTCAGGAATGCGAAATAGTGCCATATTCACATGGAAGTTCAAGACCGACAATTTTCAGCACAAAACTGCACCAAGTTAAAGTGTGTTAGTCGAGAAAGAGTTCTATATAAAGAATTAGCCCCATACCGATTGCACTGTTCGACTCAGCAGCATCAGCAACATTAGCATCATTCCTCAGGAATGCAAAATAGTGCTATATTCATATGGAAGTTCAAGAGCGACAATTTTCAGAACAAAATTGCACTAATTTGAAGTCTATTAAAAGAGAAAAAGGTAATTTAAAGAGTATGCGCCACTTTGATTGCACTGTTCGACTCAGCAGCATCAGCAACGTTAGCATCATACCTCAGGAATGCAAACTTGCACTAATTTGAAATATATTAATAGAGAAAAAGTTAATTAAACGAGTATACGCCATTTTGAATGAACGGTTCTACTGAGCAGCATCAGCAACAGAAGCATCGTTCCTCCGGAATGCGATATAGCGCTATATTCACATGGAAGTTCAAGAGCGACAATTTCCAGCTCAAAATTGCACTAAGTTGAAATGTGTCAATAGAGAAAGAGTTCTATTTAAAGAGTTAGCGTCATACCGATTGCACTGTTCGACTCAGCAGCATCAGCAACATTAGCATCATACCTCAGGAATGCGAAATAGTGCTATATTCATATGGAGGTTCAAGAGCGACAATTTTCAGAACAAAATTGCACTAATTTGAAGTCTATTAATAGAGGAAAAGGTAATTTAATGAGTACGCGCCATTTTGAATGCGCGACTCTACTCAGCAGCATCAGCAACATTAGCATCATACCTCAGGAATGCGAAATAGTGCTATATTCACATGGAAGTTCAAGAGCGACAATTTTCAGAACAAAATTGCACTAATTTGAAGTCTATTAATAGAGGAAAAGGTAATTTAATGAGTATGCGCCATTTTGATTGCACTGTTCGACACAGCAGCATCAGCAACGTTAGCATCATACCTCAGGAATGCAAAATAGTGCTATATTCACATGGCAGTTCAAGAGCTACATTTTTTTACACAAAATTGCACTAATTTGAAGTCTATTAATAGAGGAAAGGGTAATTTAAAGAGTATGCGCCACTTTGATTGCACTGTTAGACTCAGCAGCATCAGCAACGTTAGCATCATACCTCACGAATGCAAACTTGCACTAATTTGAAATATATTAATGGAGAAAAAGGTAATTAAACGAGTATACGCCATTTTGAATGAACGGTTCCACTGAGCAGCATCAGCAACATTAGCATCATACCTCAGGAATGCGAAATAGCGCTATATTCACATGGAAGTTCAAGAGCGACAATTTCCAGCGCAAAATTGCACTAAGTTGAAATGTGTTAATAGAGAAAGAGTTCTATTTAAAGAGTTAGCGCCATACCGATTACACTGTTCGACTCAGCAGCATCAGCAACAATAGCGTCATACTTCAGGAATGCAAAATAGTGCCATATTCACATGGCAGTTCAAGAGCGACAATTTTCAGCACAAAATTGCAGTTAGTTGAAGTATTTTTATTGAGATAAAGGTAATTTAAAGAGTTTGCGTCATTTTGATTGCACTGTTCGACTCAGCAGCATCAGAAACGTTAGCATCATACCTCAGGAATGCGAAATAGTGCCATATTCACATGGAAGTTCAAGACCGACAATTTTCAGCACAAAACTGCACCAAGTTAAAGTGTGTTAGTCGAGAAAGAGTTCTATATAAAGAATTAGCCCCATACCGATTGCACTGTTCGACTCAGCAGCATCAGCAACATTAGCATCATTCCTCAGGAATGCAAAATAGTGCTATATTCATATGGAAGTTCAAGAGCGACAATTTTCAGAACAAAATTGCACTAATTTGAAGTCTATTAAAAGAGAAAAAGGTAATTTAAAGAGTATGCGCCACTTTGATTGCACTGTTCGACTCAGCAGCATCAGCAACGTTAGCATCATACCTCAGGAATGCAAACTTGCACTAATTTGAAATATATTAATAGAGAAAAAGTTAATTAAACGAGTATACGCCATTTTGAATGAACGGTTCTACTGAGCAGCATCAGCAACAGAAGCATCGTTCCTCCGGAATGCGATATAGCGCTATATTCACATGGAAGTTCAAGAGCGACAATTTCCAGCTCAAAATTGCACTAAGTTGAAATGTGTCAATAGAGAAAGAGTTCTATTTAAAGAGTTAGCGTCATACCGATTGCACTGTTCGACTCAGCAGCATCAGCAACATTAGCATCATACCTCAGGAATGCGAAATAGTGCTATATTCATATGGAGGTTCAAGAGCGACAATTTTCAGAACAAAATTGCACTAATTTGAAGTCTATTAATAGAGGAAAAGGTAATTTAATGAGTACGCGCCATTTTGAATGCGCGACTCTACTCAGCAGCATCAGCAACATTAGCATCATACCTCAGGAATGCGAAATAGTGCTATATTCACATGGAAGTTCAAGAGCGACAATTTTCAGAACAAAATTGCACTAATTTGAAGTCTATTAATAGAGGAAAAGGTAATTTAATGAGTATGCGCCATTTTGATTGCACTGTTCGACACAGCAGCATCAGCAACGTTAGCATCATACCTCAGGAATGCAAAATAGTGCTATATTCACATGGCAGTTCAAGAGCTACATTTTTTTACACAAAATTGCACTAATTTGAAGTCTATTAATAGAGGAAAGGGTAATTTAAAGAGTATGCGCCACTTTGATTGCACTGTTAGACTCAGCAGCATCAGCAACGTTAGCATCATACCTCACGAATGCAAACTTGCACTAATTTGAAATATATTAATGGAGAAAAAGGTAATTAAACGAGTATACGCCATTTTGAATGAACGGTTCCACTGAGCAGCATCAGCAACATTAGCATCATACCTCAGGAATGCGAAATAGCGCTATATTCACATGGAAGTTCAAGAGCGACAATTTCCAGCGCAAAATTGCACTAAGTTGAAATGTGTTAATAGAGAAAGAGTTCTATTTAAAGAGTTAGCGCCATACCGATTACACTGTTCGACTCAGCAGCATCAGCAACAATAGCGTCATACTTCAGGAATGCAAAATAGTGCCATATTCACATGGCAGTTCAAGAGCGACAATTTTCAGCACAAAATTGCAGTTAGTTGAAGTATTTTTATTGAGATAAAGGTAATTTAAAGAGTTTGCGTCATTTTGATTGCACTGTTCGACTCAGCAGCATCAGAAACGTTAGCATCATACCTCAGGAATGCGAAATAGTGCCATATTCACATGGAAGTTCAAGACCGACAATTTTCAGCACAAAACTGCACCAAGTTAAAGTGTGTTAGTCGAGAAAGAGTTCTATATAAAGAATTAGCCCCATACCGATTGCACTGTTCGACTCAGCAGCATCAGCAACATTAGCATCATTCCTCAGGAATGCAAAATAGTGCTATATTCATATGGAAGTTCAAGAGCGACAATTTTCAGAACAAAATTGCACTAATTTGAAGTCTATTAAAAGAGAAAAAGGTAATTTAAAGAGTATGCGCCACTTTGATTGCACTATTCGACTCAGCAGCATCAGCAACGTTAGCATCATACCTCAGGAATGCAAACTTGCACTAATTTGAAATATATTAATAGAGAAAAAGTTAATTAAACGAGTATACGCCATTTTGAATGAACGGTTCTACTGAGCAGCATCAGCAACAGAAGCATCGTTCCTCCGGAATGCGATATAGCGCTATATTCACATGGAAGTTCAAGAGCGACAATTTCCATCTCAAAATTGCACTAAGTTGAAATGTGTCAATAGAGAAAGAGTTCTATTTAAAGAGTTAGCGTCATACCGATTGCACTGTTCGACTCAGCAGCATCAGCAACATTAGCATCATACCTCAGGAATGCAAAATAGTGCTATATTCATATGGAGGTTCAAGAGCGACAATTTTCAGAACAAAATTGCACTAATTTGAAGTCTATTAATAGAGGAAAAGGTAATTTAATGAGTACGCGCCATTTTGAATGCGCGACTCTACTCAGCAGCATCAGCAACATTAGCATCATACCTCAGGAATGCGAAATAGTGCTATATTCACATGGAAGTTCAAGAGCGACAATTTTCAGAACAAAATTGCACTAATTTGAAGTCTATTAATAGAGGAAAAGGTAATTTAATGAGTATGCGCCATTTTGATTGCACTGTTCGACACAGCAGCATCAGCAACGTTAGCATCATACCTCAGGAATGCAAAATAGTGCTATATTCACATGGCAGTTCAAGAGCTACATTTTTTAACACAAAATTGCACTAATTTGAAGTCTATTAATAGAGGAAAGGGTAATTTAAAGAGTATGCGCCACTTTGATTGCACTGTTAGACTCAGCAGCATCAGCAACGTTAGCATCATACCTCACGAATGCAAACTTGCACTAATTTGAAATATATTAATGGAGAAAAAGGTAATTAAACGAGTATACGCCATTTTGAATGAACGGTTCCACTGAGCAGCATCAGAAACATTAGCATCATATCTCAGGAATGCAAAATAGTGGTATATTCATATGGAGGTTCAAGAGCGACAATTTTCAGAACAAAATTGCACTAATTTGAAGTCTATTAATAGAGGAAAAGGTAATTTAATGAGTACGCGCCATTTTGAATGCGCGACTCTACTCAGCAGCATCAGCAACATTAGCATCATACCTCAGGAATGCGAAATAGCGCTATATTCACATGGAAGTTCAAGAGCGACAATTTCCAGCGCAAAATTGCACTAAGTTGAAATGTGTTAATAGAGAAAGAGTTCTATTTAAAGAGTTAGCGCCATCCCGATTACACTGTTCGACTCAGCAGCATCAGCAACAATAGCGTCACACTTCAGGAATGCAAAATAGTGCCATATTCACATGGCAGTTCAAGAGCGACAATTTTCAGCACAAAATTGCAGTTAGTTGAAGTATTTTTATTGAGATAAAGGTAATTTAAAGAGTCTGCGTCATTTTGATTGCACTGTTCGACTCAGCAGCATCAGAAACGTTAGCATCATACCTCAGGAATGCGAAATAGTGCTATATTCACATGGAAGTTCAAGACCGACAATTTTCAGCACAAAACTGCACCATGTTAAAGTGTGTTAGTCGAGAAAGAGTTCTATATAAAGAATTAGCCCCATACCGATTGCACTGTTCGACTCAGCAGCATCAGCAACATTAGCATCATTCCTCAGGAATGCAAAATAGTGCTATATTCATATGGAAGTTCAAGAGCGACAATTTTCAGAACAAAATTGCACTAATTTGAAGTCTATTAAAAGAGAAAAAGGTAATTTAAAGAGTATGCGCCACTTTGATTGCACTGTTCGACTCAGCAGCATCAGCAACGTTAGCATCATACCTCAGGAATGCAAACTTGCACTAATTTGAAATATATTAATAGAGAAAAAGTTAATTAAACGAGTATACGCCATTTTGAATGAACGGTTCTACTGAGCAGCATCAGCAACAGAAGCATCGTTCCTCCGGAATGCGATATAGCGCTATATTCACATGGAAGTTCAAGAGCGACAATTTCCAGCTCAAAATTGCACTAAGTTGAAATGTGTCAATAGAGAAAGAGTTCTATTTAAAGAGTTAGCGTCATACCGATTGCACTGTTCGACTCAGCAGCATCAGCAACATTAGCATCATACCTCAGGAATGCAAAATAGTGCTATATTCATATGGAGGTTCAAGAGCGACAATTTTCAGAACAAAATTGCACTAATTTGAAGTCTATTAATAGAGGAAAAGGTAATTTAATGAGTATGCGCCATTTTGATTGCACTGTTCGACACAGCAGCATCAGCAACGTTAGCATCATACCTCAGGAATGCAAAATAGTGCTATATTCACATGGCAGTTCAAGAGCTACATTTTTTTACACAAAATTGCACTAATTTGAAGTCTATTAATAGAGGAAAGGGTAATTTAAAGAGTATGCGCCACTTTGATTGCACTGTTAGACTCAGCAGCATCAGCAACGTTAGCATCATACCTCACGAATGCAAACTTGCACTAATTTGAAATATATTAATGGAGAAAAAGGTAATTAAACGAGTATACGCCATTTTGAATGAACGGTTCCACTGAGCAGCATCAGCAACATTAGCATCATACCTCAGGAATGCGAAATAGCGCTATATTCACATGGAAGTTCAAGAGCGACAATTTCCAGCGCAAAATTGCACTAAGTTGAAATGTGTTAATAGAGAAAGAGTTCTATTTAAAGAGTTAGCGCCATACCGATTACACTGTTCGACTCAGCAGCATCAGCAACAATAGCGTCATACTTCAGGAATGCAAAATAGTGCCATATTCACATGGCAGTTCAAGAGCGACAATTTTCAGCACAAAATTGCAGTTAGTTGAAGTATTTTTATTGAGATAAAGGTAATTTAAAGAGTTTGCGTCATTTTGATTGCACTGTTCGACTCAGCAGCATCAGAAACGTTAGCATCATACCTCAGGAATGCGAAATAGTGCCATATTCACATGGAAGTTCAAGACCGACAATTTTCAGCACAAAACTGCACCAAGTTAAAGTGTGTTAGTCGAGAAAGAGTTCTATATAAAGAATTAGCCCCATACCGATTGCACTGTTCGACTCAGCAGCATCAGCAACATTAGCATCATTCCTCAGGAATGCAAAATAGTGCTATATTCATATGGAAGTTCAAGAGCGACAATTTTCAGAACAAAATTGCACTAATTTGAAGTCTATTAAAAGAGAAAAAGGTAATTTAAAGAGTATGCGCCACTTTGATTGCACTATTCGACTCAGCAGCATCAGCAACGTTAGCATCATACCTCAGGAATGCAAACTTGCACTAATTTGAAATATATTAATAGAGAAAAAGTTAATTAAACGAGTATACGCCATTTTGAATGAACGGTTCTACTGAGCAGCATCAGCAACAGAAGCATCGTTCCTCCGGAATGCGATATAGCGCTATATTCACATGGAAGTTCAAGAGCGACAATTTCCAGCTCAAAATTGCACTAAGTTGAAATGTGTCAATAGAGAAAGAGTTCTATTTAAAGAGTTAGCGTCATACCGATTGCACTGTTCGACTCAGCAGCATCAGCAACATTAGCATCATACCTCAGGAATGCAAAATAGTGCTATATTCATATGGAGGTTCAAGAGCGACAATTTTCAGAACAAAATTGCACTAATTTGAAGTCTATTAATAGAGGAAAAGGTAATTTAATGAGTACGCGCCATTTTGAATGCGCGACTCTACTCAGCAGCATCAGCAACATTAGCATCATACCTCAGGAATGCGAAATAGTGCTATATTCACATGGAAGTTCAAGAGCGACAATTTTCAGAACAAAATTGCACTAATTTGAAGTCTATTAATAGAGGAAAAGGTAATTTAATGAGTATGCGCCATTTTGATTGCACTGTTCGACACAGCAGCATCAGCAACGTTAGCATCATACCTCAGGAATGCAAAATAGTGCTATATTCACATGGCAGTTCAAGAGCTACATTTTTTTACACAAAATTGCACTAATTTGAAGTCTATTAATAGAGGAAAGGGTAATTTAAAGAGTATGCGCCACCTTGATTGCACTGTTAGACTCAGCAGCATCAGCAACGTTAGCATCATACCTCACGAATGCAAACTTGCACTAATTTGAAATATATTAATGGAGAAAAAGGTAATTAAACGAGTATACGCCATTTTGAATGAACGGTTCCACTGAGCAGCATCAGAAACATTAGCATCATATCTCAGGAATGCAAAATAGTGGTATATTCATATGGAGGTTCAAGAGCGACAATTTTCAGAACAAAATTGCACTAATTTGAAGTCTATTAATAGAGGAAAAGGTAATTTAATGAGTACGCGCCATTTTGAATGCGCGACTCTACTCAGCAGCATCAGCAACATTAGCATCATACCTCAGGAATGCGAAATAGCGCTATATTCACATGGAAGTTCAAGAGCGACAATTTCCAGCGCAAAATTGCACTAAGTTGAAATGTGTTAATAGAGAAAGAGTTCTATTTAAAGAGTTAGCGCCATCCCGATTACACTGTTCGACTCAGCAGCATCAGCAACAATAGCGTCATACTTCAGGAATGCAAAATAGTGCCATATTCACATGGCAGTTCAAGAGCGACAATTTTCAGCACAAAATTGCAGTTAGTTGAAGTATTTTTATTGAGATAAAGGTAATTTAAAGAGTTAGCGCCATCCCGATTACACTGTTCGACTCAGCAGCATCAGCAACAATAGCGTCATACTTCAGGAATGCAAAATAGTGCCATATTCACATGGCAGTTCAAGAGCGACAATTTTCAGCACAAAATTGCAGTTAGTTGAAGTATTTTTATTGAGATAAAGGTAATTTAAAGAGTCTGCGTCATTTTGATTGCACTGTTCGACTCAGCAGCATCAGAAACGTTAGCATCATACCTCAGGAATGCGTAATAGTGCTATATTCACATGGAAGTTCAAGAGCGACAATTTCCAGCGCAAAATTGCACTAAGTTGAAATGTGTTAATAGAGAAAGAGTTCTATTTAAAGAGTTAGCGCCATCCCGATTACACTGTTCGACTCAGCAGCATCAGCAACAATAGCGTCATACTTCAGGAATGCAAAATAGTGCCATATTCACATGGCAGTTCAAGAGCGACAATTTTCAGCACAAAATTGCAGTTAGTTGAAGTATTTTTATTGAGATAAAGGTAATTTAAAGAGTCTGCGTCATTTTGATTGCACTGTTCGACTCAGCAGCATCAGAAACATTAGCATCATATCTCAGGAATGCAAAATAGTGGTATATTCATATGGAGGTTCAAGAGCGACAATTTTCAGAACAAAATTGCACTAATTTGAAGTCTATTAATAGAGGAAAAGGTAATTTAATGAGTACGCGCCATTTTGAATGCGCGACTCTACTCAGCAGCATCAGCAACATTAGCATCATACCTCAGGAATGCGAAATAGCGCTATATTCACATGGAAGTTCAAGAGCGACAATTTCCAGCGCAAAATTGCACTAAGTTGAAATGTGTTAATAGAGAAAGAGTTCTATTTAAAGAGTTAGCGCCATACCGATTGCACTGTTCGACTCAGCAGCATCAGCAACAGAAGCATCATTCCTCCTTAATGCGATATATCGCTATATTCACATGGAAGTTCAAGAACGACAATTTCCAGCTCAAAATTGCACTAAGTTGAAATGTGTCAATAGAGAAAGAGTTCTATTTAAAGAGTTAGCGTCATACCGATTGCACTGTTCGACTCAGCAGCATCAGCAACATTAGCATCATACCTCAGGAATGCAAAATAGTGCTATATTCATATGGAGGTTCAAGAGCGACAATTTTCAGAACAAAATTGCACTAATTTGAAGTCTATTAATAGAGGAAAAGGTAATTTAATGAGTATGCGCCATTTTGAATGCACGATTCTACTCAGCAGCATCAGCAACATTAGCATCATACCTCAGGAATGCGAAATAGTGCTATATTCACATGGAAGTTCAAGAGCGACAATTTTCAGAACAAAATTGCACTAATTTGAAGTCTATTAATAGAGAAAAAGGTAATTTAAAGAGTATGCGCCATTTTGATTGCACTGTTCGACACAGCAGCATCAGCAACGTTAGCATCATACCTCAGGAATGCAAAATAGTGCTTTATTCACATGGCAGTTCAAGAGCTACATTTTTTTACACAAAATTGCACTAATTTGAAGTCTATTAATAGAGGAAAGGGTAATTTAAAGAGTATGCGCCACTTTGATTGCACTGTTAGACTCAGCAGCATCAGCAACGTTAGCATCATACCTCACGAATGCAAACTTGCACTAATTTGAAATATATTAATGGAGAAAAAGGTAATTAAACGAGTATACGCCATTTTGAATGAACGGTTCCACTGAGCAGCATCAGAAACATTAGCATCATATCTCAGGAATGCAAAATAGTGGTATTTTCACATGGAAGTTCAAGAGCGACAATTTTCCTCACAAAATTGCACTAAGTTGAAATGTGTTAATAGAGGCAGAGTTCCATATAAAGAGTTAACCCCATATCGATTGCACTGTTCGACTCAGCAGCATCAGCAACAGAAGCATCATTCCTCCGGAATGCGATATAGCGCAATATTCACATGGAAGTTCAAGAGCGACAATTTTTTGCACAATATTGCACTAATTTGAAGTCTATTAATAGAGCAATAGGTAATTTAAAGAGTATGCGCCATTTTAATTGCACTGTTCGACTCAGCAGCATCAGGAACAAATGCATCATACCTCCGAAATGCGAAATAGCGCAATATTCACATGGAAGTTCAAGAGCGACAATTTTCCTCACAAAATTGCACTAAGTTGAGATGTGTTAATAAAGGCAGAGTTCCATATAAAGAGTTAGCCCCATATCGATTGCACTGTTCGACTCAGCAGCATCAGCAACATTAGCATCATACCTCAGAAATGCAAAATAGTGCCATATTCATATGGCAGTTAATGAGCGACAATTTTTTGCACAAAATTGCACTAATTTGAAGTCTATTAATAGAGCAATAGGTAATTTAAAGAGTATGCGCCATTTTTATTGCACTGTTCGACTCAGCAGCATCAGGAAAGAATGCATCATACCTCCGAAATGCGAAATAGCGCAATATTCACATGGAAGTTCAAGAGCGACAATTTCCAGAGCAAAATTGCACTAAGTTGAAATGTGTTAATAGAGAAAGAGTTCTATTTAAAGAGTTAGCCCAATGCCGATTGCACTGTTAGACTCAGCAGCATCAGCAACGTTAGCATCATACCTCAGGAATGCAAACTTGCACTAATTTGAAATATATTAATGGAGAAAAAGGTAATTAAACGAGTATACGCCATTTTGAATGAACGGTTCCACTGTGCAGCATCAGAAACATTAGCATCATATCTCAGGAATGCAAAATAGTGGTATTTTCACATGGAAGTTCAAGAGCGACAATTTTCCTCACAAAATTGCACTAAGTTGAAATGTGTTAATAGAGGCAGAGTTCCATATAAAGAGTTAGCCCCATATCGATTGCACTGTTCGACTCAGAAGCATCAGCAACAGAAGCATCATTCCTCCGGAATGCGATATAGCGCAATATTCACATGGAAGTTCAAGAGCGACAATTTTTTGCACAATATTGCACTAATTTGAAGTCTGTTAATAGAGCAATAGGTAATTTAAAGAGTATGCGCCATTTTAATTGCACTGTTAGACTCAGCAGCATCAGGAACCAATGCATCATACCTCCGAAATGCGAAATAGCGCAATATTCACATGGAAGTTCAAAAGCGACAATTTCCAGAGCAAAATTGCACTAAGTTGAAATGTGTTAATAGAGAAAGAGTTCTATTTAAAGAGTTGGCGCCATACCGATTGCACTGTTCGACTCAGCAGCATCAGCAACATTAGCATGATACCTAAGGAATGCAAAATAGGGCTATATGCACATGGCAGTTAATGGGCGACAATTTTTTGCACAATCTTGCACTAATTTGAAGTCTATTAATAGAGGAAAAGGTAATTTAAAGAGTATGCGCCATTTTGAATGCACGATTCTACTCAGCAGCATCAGCAACATTAGCATCATACCTCAGAAATGCAAAATAGTGCCATATTCATATGGCAGTTCAAGAGCGACAATTTTTTGCACAATATTGCACTAATTTGAAGTCTATTAAAAGAGAAAAAGGTAATTTAAAGAGTATGCGCCACTTTGATTGCACTGTTAGACTCAGCAGCATCAGGAACCAATGCATCATACCTCCGAAATGCGAAATAGCGCAATATTCACATGGAAGTTCAAGAGCGACAATTTCCAGAGCAAAATTGCACTAAGTTGAAATGTGTTAATAGAGAAAGAGTTCTATTTAAAGAGTTGGCGCCATACCGATTGCACTGTTCGACTCAGCAGCATCAGCAACATTAGCATGATACCTAAGGAATGCAAAATAGGGCTATATGCACATGGCAGTTAATGGGCGACAATTTTTTGCACAATCTTGCACTAATTTGAAGTCTATTAATAGAGGAAAAGGTAATTTAAAGAGTATGCGCCATTTTGAATGCACGATTCTACTCAGCAGCATCAGCAACATTAGCATCATACCTCAGGAATGCGAAATTGTGCTATATTCACATGGAAGTTCAAGAGCTACAATTTTCAGAACAAAATTGCACTAATTTGAAGTCTATTAATAGAGCAAAAGGTAATTTAAAGAGTATGCGCCATTTTGATTGCACTGTTCGACTCAGCAGCATCAGCAACATTAGCATGATACCTAAGGAATGCAAAATGGTGCTATATTCACATGGCAGTTCAAGAGCGACATTTTTTTACACAAAATTGCACTAATTTGAAGTCTATTAATAGAGGAAAAGGTAATTTAAGGAGTATGCGCCATTTTTATTGCACTGTTCGACTCAGCAGCAACAGCAACAGATGCATCATACCTCCGGAATGCGAAATAGCGCTATATTCACATGGAAGTTCAAGGGCGACAATTTCCAGCGCAAAATTGCACTAAGTTGAAATGTGTTAATAGAGAAAGAGTTCTATTTAAAGAGTTAGCGCCATACCGATTGCACTGTTCGACTCAGCAGCATCAGCAACATTAGCATGATACCTAAGGAATGCAAAATAGTGCTATATTCACATGGCAGTTCAAGAGCGACATTTTTTTACACAAAATTGCACTAATTTGAAGTCTATTAATAGAGGAAAAGGTAATTTAAAGAGTATGCGCCACTTTGATTGCACTGTTAGACTCAGCAGCATCAGCAACGTTAGCATCATACCTCAGGAATGCAAAATTGCACTAAATTGAAATATATTAATAGAGAAAAAGGTAATTAAACGAGTATACGCCATTTTGAATGAACGGTTCCACTGAGCAGCATCAGCTACATTAGCATCATATCTCAGGAATGCAAAATAGTGGTATTTTCACATGGAAGCTCAAGAGCGACAATTTTCCTCACAAAATTGCACTAAGTTGAAATGTGTTAATAGAGGCAGAGTTCTATATAAAGAGTTAGCCCCATATCGATTGCACTCTTCGACTCAGCAGCATCAGCAACAGAAGCATCATTCCTCCGGAATGCGACATAGCGCTATATTCACATGGAAGTTCAAGAGCGACAATTTCCAGCTCAAAATTGCACTAAGTTGAAATGTGTCAATAGAGAAAGAGTTCTATTTAAAGAGTTAGCGTCATACCGATTGCACTGTTCGACTCAGCAGCATCAGCAACATTAGCATCATACCTCAGAAATGCAAAATAGTGCCATATTCACATGGCAGTTCAGGAGCGACAATTTTTTGCACAAAATTGCACTAATTTGAAGTCTATTAATAGAGCAATAGGTAATTTAAAGAGTATGCGCCATTTTAATTGCACTGTTCGACTCAGCAGCATCAGGAACCAATGCATCATACCTCCGAAATGCGAAATAGCGCAATATTCACATGGAAGTTCAAGAGCGACAATTTCCAGAGCAAAATTGCACTAAGTTGAAATGTGTTAATAGAGAAAGAGTTCTATTTTAAGAGTTAGCGCCATTCCGATTGCACTGTTCGACTCAGCAGCATCAGCAACATTAGCATGATACCTAAGGAATGCAAAATAGGGCTAAATGCACATGGCAGTTAATGGGCGACAATTTTTTGCACAAAATTGCACTAATTTGAAGTCGATTAATTGAGGAAAAGGTAATTTAATAAGTATGCGCCATTTTGAATGCACGATTCTACTCAGCAGCATCAGCAACATTAGCATCATACCTCAGGAATGCGAAATAGCGCAATATTCACATGGAAGTTCAAGAGCGACAATTTCCAGCGCAAAATTGCACTAAGTTGAAATGTGTTAATAGAGAAAGAGTTCTACATAAAGAGTTAGCCCAATGCCGATTGCACTGTTCGACTCAGCACCATCAGCAACATTAGCATCATACCTCAGGTATGCGAAATTGCGCTATATTCACATGGAAGTTGAAGAGCGACAATTTCCAGCGCAAAAGTGCACTAACTTGAAATGTGTTAATAGAAAAAGATTTGTATATCAAGAGTTAGCGCCATACCGATTGCACTGTTCAACTCAGTAGCATCAGCAACAGTAGCGTCATACCTCAGGAATGCGAAATTGCGCTATATTAACATGGAAGTTCAAGAGCGACAATTTTCAGCACAAAATTGCACTAAGTTGAAGTCTATTAATAGAGGAAAAGGTAATTTAAAGAGTATGCGCCATTTTGATTGCACTGTTCGGCTTAGCAGCATCAGCAACGTTAGCATCATACCGCAGGAATGCAAACTTGCACTAATTCGAAATATATTATTAGAGAAAAAGGCTATTAAACGAGTATACGCCATTTTGAATGCACGATTCTACTCAGCAGCATCAGCAACATTAGCATCATACCTCAGGAATGCGAAATAGCGCAGTATTCACATGGAAGTTCAAGAGCGACAATTTCCAGCGCACAATTACACTTAGTTGAAATGTGTTAATAGAGAAAGAGTTCTATTTAAAGAGTTAGCGCCATACCGATTGCACTGTTCGACTCAGCAGCATCAGCAACATTAGCATGATACCTAAGGAATGCAAAATAGGGCTATATGCACATGGCAGTTAATGGGCGACAATTTTTTGCACAAACCTGCACTAATTTGAAGTCTATTAATAGAGGAAAAGGTAATTTAAAGAGTATGCGCCATTTTGAATGCACGATTCTACTCAGCAGCATCAGCAACATTAGCATCATACCTCAGGAATGCGAAATTGTGCTATATTCACATGGAAGTTCAAGAGCGACAATTTTCAGAACAAAATTGCACTAATTTGAAGTCTATTAATAGAGAAAAAGGTAATTTAAAGAGTATGCGCCATTTTGATTGCACTGTTCGACTCAGCAGCATCAGCAACATTAGCATGATACCTAAGGAATGCAAAATAGTGCTATATTCACATGGAAGTTCAAGAGCGACAATTTCCAGCTCAAAATTGCACTAAGTTGAAATGTGTCAATAGAGAAAGAGTTCTATTTAAAGAGTTAGCGTCATACCGATTGCACTGTTCGACTCAGCACCATCAGCAACATTAGCATCATACCTCAGGTATGCAAAATAGTGCTATATTCACATGGCAGTTCAAGAGCGACAATTTTTTGCAAAAAATTGCACTAATTTGAAGTCTATTAATAGAGGAAAAGGTAATTTAAAGAGTATGCGCCATTTTGATTGCACTGTTCGACTCAGCAGCATCAGCAACGATAGCATCATACCTCAGGGATGCAAAATATCACTAATTTGAAATATATTAATACAGATAAAGGTAATTAAACGAGTATACGCCATTTTGAATGAACGGTTCTACTGAGCAGCATCAGCAACATTAGCATCATACCTCAGGAATGCGAAATAGTGCTATATTCACATGGAAGTTCAAGAGCGATAATTTTCAGAACAAAATTGCACTAAGTTGAAATGTGTTAATAGAGAAAGATTTGTATATCAAGAGTTAACGCCATACCGATTGCACTTTTTAACTCAGCAGCATCAGCAACAGTAGCGTTATAAATCAGGAATGCGAAATAGCTTTATTTTCACATGGAAGTTCAAGAGCGACAATTTCCAGAGCAAAACTGCACTAAGTTGAAATGTGTTAATAGAGAAAGAGTTCTATTTAAAGAGTTAGCGCCATACCGATTGCACTGTTCCACTCAGCAGCATCAGCAACATTAGCATGATACCTAAGGGATTCAAAATAGGGCTATATGCACATGGCAGTTAATGGGCGACAATTTTTTGCACAAAATTGCACTAATTTGAAGTCTATTAATAGAGGAAAAGGTAATTTAAAGAGTATACGCCATTTTGAATGCACGATTCTACTCAGTAGCATCAGCAACATTAGCATCATACCTCAGGAATGCGAAATAGTGCTATATTCACATGGAAGTTCGAGAGCGACAATTTTCAGAACAAAATTGCACTAAGTTGAAATGTGTTAATAGAGAAAGAGTTCTATATAAAGAGTTAGCCCAATGCCGATTGCACTGTTCGACTCAGCACCATCAGCAACATTAGCATCATACCTCAGGTATGCAAAATAGTGCTATATTCACATGGCAGTTCAAGAGCGACAATTTTTTGCAAAAAATTGCACTAATTTGAAGTCTATTAATAGAGGAAAAGGTAATTTAAAGAGTATGCGCCATTTTGATTGCACTGCTCGACTCAGCAGCATCAGCAACGTTAGCATCATACCTCAGGAATGCAAAATATCACTAATTTGAAATATATTAATACAGATAAAGGTAATTAAACGATAATACGCCATTTTGAATGAACGGTTCTACTGAGCAGCATCAGCATCGTAAGCATCACATCTCAGGAATGCAAAATAGTGGTATTTTCACATGGAAGTTCAAGAGCGACAATTTTCCTCACAAAATTGCACTAAGTTGAAATGTGTTGATAGAGACAGAGTTCCATATAAAGAGTTAGCCCCATACCGATTGCACTGTTCGACTCAGCAGCATCAGCAACAGATGCATCATACCTCTGGAATGCGAAATAGCGCTATATTCACATGGAAGTTCAGGAGCGACAATTTCCAGCGCAAAACTGCACTAAGTTGAAATGTGTTAATAGAGAAAGAGTTCTATTTAAAGAGTTAGCGCCATACCGATTGCACTGTTCGACTCAGCAGCATCAGCAACAGATGCACCATACCTCCGGAATGCGAAATAGTGCTGTATTCACATGGCAGTTCAAGAGCGACAATTTTTTGCAAAAAATTGCACTAATTTGAAGTCTATTAATAGAGGAAAAGGTAATTTAAAGAGTATGCGCCATTTTGATTGCACTGCTCGACTCAGCAGCATCAGCAACGTTAGCATCATACCTCAGGAATGCAAAATATCACTAATTTGAAATATATTAATACAGATAAAGGTAATTAAACGATAATACGCCATTTTGAATGAACGGTTCTACTGAGCAGCATCAGCATCGTAAGCATCACATCTCAGGAATGCAAAATAGTGGTATTTTCACATGGAAGTTCAAGAGCGACAATTTTCCTCACAAAATTGCACTAAGTTGAAATGTGTTGATAGAGACAGAGTTCCATATAAAGAGTTAGCCCCATACCGATTGCACTGTTCGACTCAGCAGCATCAGCAACAGATGCATCATACCTCCTGAATGCGAAATAGCGCTATATTCACATGGAAGTTCAAGAGCGACAATTTCCAGCGCAAAACTGCACTAAGTTGAAATGTGTTAATAGAGAAAGAGTTCTATTTAAAGAGTTAGCGCCATACCTATTGCACTGTTCGACTCAGCAGCATCAGCAACATTAGCATGATACCTGAGGAATTCAAAATAGGGCTATATGCACATGGCAGTTAATGGGCGACAATTTTTTGCACAAAATTGCACTAATTTGAATTCTATTAATAGAGGAAAAGGTAATTTAAAGAGTATGCGACATTTTGATTGCACTGTTCGACTCAGCAGCATCAGCAACGTTAGCATCATACCTCAGGAATGCAAAATATCACTAATTTGAAATATATTAATACAGATAAAGGTAATTAAACGAGTATACGCCATTTTGAATGAACGGTTCTACTGAGCAGCATCAGCAACATTAGCATCATACCTCAGGAATGCGAAATAGTGCTATATTCACATGGAAGTTCAAGAGCGATAATTTTCAGAACAAAATTGCACTAAGTTGAAATGTGTTAATAGAGAAAGATTTGTATATCAAGAGTTAGCGCCATACCGATTGCACTGTTTAACTCAGCAGCATCAGCAACAGTAGCGTTATACCTCAAGGAATGCGAAATAGCGCTATTTTCACATGGAAGTTCAAGAGCGACAATTTTCAGCACAAAATTGCACTAATTTGAAGTCCATTAATAGAGGAAAAGGTAGTTTAAAGAGTATGCGCCATTTTGATAGCACTGTTCGACTCAGCAGCATCAGCAACGTTAGCATCATACCTCAGGAATGCAAAATAGGGCTATATGCACATGGCAGTTAATGGGCGACAATCTATTGCACAAAATTGCACTAATTTGAAATATATTAATACAGGGTAATTTAACGAGTATGCGCCATTTTGAATGCACTGTTCGACTCAGCAGCATCAGCAACGTTAGCATCATACCTCAGGAATGCAAAATATCACTAATTTGAAATATATTAATACAGATAAAGGTAATTAAACGAGTATACGCCATTTTGAATGAACTGTTCTACTGAGCAGCATCAGCAACGTTAGCATCACATCTCAGGAATGCAAAATAGTGGTATTTTTACATGGAAGTTCAAGAGCGACAATCTTCCTCACAAAATTGCACTAAGTTGAAATGTGTTGATAGAGACAGAGTTCCATATATAGAGTTAGCCCCATACCGATTGCACTGTTCGACTCAGCAGCACCAGCAACAGATGCATCATACCTCCGGAATGCGAAATAGCGCTATATTCACATGGAAGTTCAAGAGCAACAATTTCCAGAGCAAAACTGCACTAAGTTGAAATGTGTTAATAGAGAAAGAGTTCTATTTAAAGAGTTAGCGCTGTACCGATTGCACTGTTCCACTCAGCAGCATCAGCAACATTAGCATGATACCTAAGGAATTCAAAATAGGGCTATATGCACTTGGCAGTTAATGGGCGACAATTTTTTGCACAAAATTGCACTAATTTGAAGTCTATTAATAGAGGAAAAGGTTATTTAAAGAGTATGCGCCATTTTGAATGCACGATTCTACTCAGCAGCATCAGCAACATTAGCATCATACCTCAGGAATGCGAAATAGTGCTATATTGACATGGAAGTTCAAGAGCGACAATTTTCAGCACAAAATTGCACTAATTTGAAGTCTATTAATAGAGGAAAAGGTAATTTAAAGAGTATACGCCATTTTGAATGCACGATTCTACTCAGTACCATCAGCAACATTAGCATCATACCTCAGGAATGCGAAATAGTGCTATATTCACAAGGAAGTTCGAGAGCGACAATTTTCAGAACAAAATTGCTTTAAGTTGAAATGTGTTAATAGAGAAAGAGTTCTATATAAAGAGTTAGCCCAATGCCGATTGCACTGTTCGACTCAGCACCATCAGCAACATTAGCATCATACCTCAGGTATGCAAAATAGTGCTATATTCACACGGCAGTTCAAGAGCGACAATTTTTTGCAAAAAATTGCACTAATTTGAAGTCTATTAATAGAGGAAAAGGTAATTTAAAGAGTATGCGCCATTTTGATTGCACTGTTCGACTCAGCAGCATCAGCAACGTTAGCATCATACCTCAGGAATGCAAAATAGGGCTGTATGCACATGGCAGTTAATGGGCGACAATGTATTGCACAAAATTGCACTAATTTGAAATATATTAATACAGGGTAATTTAACGAGTATGCGCCATTTTGATTGCACTGTTCGACTCAGCAGCATTAGCAACGTTAGCATCATACCTCAGGAATGCAAAATATCACTAATTTGAAATATATTAATACAGATAAAGGTAATTAAACGAGTATACGCCATTTTGAATGAACAGTTCTACTGAGCAGCATCAGCAACGTTAGCATCACATCTCAGGAATGCAAAATAGTGGTATTTTTACATGGAAGTTCAAGAGCGACAATCTTCCTCACAAAATTGCACTAAGTTGAAATGTGTTGATAGAGACAGAGTTCCATATATAGAGTTAGCCCCATACCGATTGCACTGTTCGACTCAGCAGCACCAGCAACAGATGCATCATACCTCCGGAATGCGAAATAGCGCTATATTCACATGGAAGTTCAAGAGCAACAATTTCCAGAGCAAAACTGCACTAAGTTGAAATGTGTTAATAGAGAAAGAGTTCTATTTAAAGAGTTAGCGCTGTACCGATTGCACTGTTCCACTCAGCAGCATCAGCAACATTAGCATGATACCTAAGGAATTCAAAATAGGGCTATATGCACTTGGCAGTTAATGGGCGACAATTTTTTGCACAAAATTGCACTAATTTGAAGTCTATTAATAGAGGAAAAGGTTATTTAAAGAGTATGCGCCATTTTGAATGCACGATTCTACTCAGCAGCATCAGCAACATTAGCATCATACCTCAGGAATGCGAAATAGTGCTATATTGACATGGAAGTTCAAGAGCGACAATTTTCAGCACAAAATTGCACTAATTTGAAGTCTATTAATAGAGGAAAAGGTAATTTAAAGAGTATACGCCATTTTGAATGCACGATTCTACTCAGTAGCATCAGCAACATTAGCATCATACCTCAGGAATGCGAAATAGTGCTATATTCACAAGGAAGTTCGAGAGCGACAATTTTCAGAACAAAATTGCTTTAAGTTGAAATGTGTTAATAGAGAAAGAGTTCTATATAAAGAGTTAGCCCAATGCCGATTGCACTGTTCGACTCAGCACCATCAGCAACATTAGCATCATACCTCAGGTATGCAAAATAGTGCTATATTCACACGGCAGTTCAAGAGCGACAATTTTTTGCAAAAAATTGCACTAATTTGAAGTCTATTAATAGAGGAAAAGGTAATTTAAAGAGTATGCGCCATTTTGATTGCACTGTTCGACTCAGCAGCATCAGCAACGTTAGCATCATACCTCAGGAATGCAAAATAGGGCTGTATGCACATGGCAGTTAATGGGCGACAATGTATTGCACAAAATTGCACTAATTTGAAATATATTAATACAGGGTAATTTAACGAGTATGCGCCATTTTGATTGCACTGTTCGACTCAGCAGCATTAGCAACGTTAGCATCATACCTCAGGAATGCAAAATATCACTAATTTGAAATATATTAATACAGATAAAGGTAATTAAACGAGTATACGCCATTTTGAATGAACAGTTCTACTGAGCAGCATCAGCAACGTTAGCATCACATCTCAGGAATGCAAAATAGTGGTATTTTCACATGGAAGTTCAAGAGCGACAATCTTCCTCACAAAATTGCACTAAGTTGAAATGTGTTGATAGAGACAGAGTTCCATATAAAGAGTTAGCCCCATACCGATTGCACTGTTCGACTCAGCAGCATCAGCAACATTAGCATGATACCTAAGGAATGCAAAATAGTGCTATATTCACATGGAAGTTCAAGAGCGACAATTTTCAGAACAAAATTGCACTAATTTGAAGTCTATTAATAGAGAAAAAGGTAATTTTAAGAGTATGCGCCATTTTGATTGCACTGTTCGAAACAGCAGCATCAGCAACGTTAGTATCATACCTCAGGAATGCAAAATAGTGCTATATTCACATGGCAGTTCAAGAGCGACATTTTTTTACACAAAATTGCACTAATTTGAAGTCTATTAATAGAGCACTAGGTAATTTAAAGAGTATGCGCCATTTTAATTGCACTGTTCGACTCAGCAGCATCAGGAACAAATGCATCATACCTCCGAAATGCGAAATAGCGCAATATTCACATGGAAGTTCAAGAGCGACAATTTCCAGCTCAAAATTGCACTAAGTTGAAATGTATCAATAGAGAAAGAGTTCTATTTAAAGAGTTAGCGTCATACCGATTGCACTGTTCGACTCAGCAGCATCAGCAACATTAGCATCATACCTCAGAAATGCAAAATAGTGCCATATTCACATGGCAGTTCAAGAGCGACAATTTTTTGCACAATATTGCACTAATTTGAAGTCTGTTAATAGAGCAATAGGTAATTTAAAGAGTATGCGCCATTTTAATTGCACTGTTAGACTCAGCAGCATCAGGAACCAATGCATCATACCTCCGAAATGCGAAATAGCGCAATATTCACATGGAAGTTCAAGAGCGACAATTTCCAGAGCAAAATTGCACTAAGTTGAAATGTGTTAATAGAGAAAGAGTTCTATTTAAAGAGTTAGCGCCATACCGATTGCACTGTTCGACTCAGCAGCATCAGCAACATTAGCATGATACCTAAGGAATGCAAAATAGGGCTATATGCACATGGCAGTTAATGGGCGACAATTTTTTGCACAATCTTGCACTAATTTGAAGTCTATTAATAGAGGAAAAGGTAATTTAAAGAGTATGCGCCATTTTGAATGCACGATTCTACTCAGCAGCAACAGCAACATTAGCATCATACCTCAGGAATGCGAAATTGTGCTATATTCACATGGAAGTTCAAGAGCGACAATTTTCAGAACAAAATTGCACTAATTTGAAGTCTATTAATAGAGCAAAAGGTAATTTAAAGAGTATGCGCCATTTTGATTGCACTGTTCGACTCAGCAGCATCAGCAACATTAGCATGATACCTAAGGAATGCAAAATGGTGCTATATTCACATGGAAGTTCAAGAGCGACAATTTTCAGAACAAAATTGCACTAATTTGAAGTCTATTAATAGAGCAAAAGGTAATTTAAAGAGTATGCGCCATTTTGAATGCACGATTCTACTCAGCAGCAACAGCAACATTAGCATCATACCTCAGGAATGCGAAATTGTGCTATATTCACATGGAAGTTCAAGAGCGACAATTTTCAGAACAAAATTGCACTAATTTGAAGTCTATTAATAGAGAAAAAGGTAATTTAAAGAGTATGCGCCATTTTGATTGCACTGTTCGACTCAGCAGCATCAGCAACATTAGCATGATACCTAAGGAATGCAAAATAGTGCTATATTCACATGGCAGTTCAAGAGCGACATTTTTTTACACAAAATTGCACTAATTTGAAGTCTATTAATAGAGGAAAAGGTAATTTAAAGGATATGCGCCACTTTGATTGCACTGTTAGACTCAGCAGCATCAGCAACGTTAGCATCATACCTCAGGAATGCAAAATTGCACTAAATTGAAATATATTAATAGAGAAAAAGGTAATTAAACGAGTATACGCCATTTTGAATGAACGGTTCCACTGAGCAGCATCAGCAACATTGGCATCATATCTCAGGAATGCAAAATAGTGGTATATTCACATGGAAGCTCAAGAGCGACAATTTTCCTCACAAAATTGCACTAAGTTGAAATGTGTTAATAGAGGCAGAGTTCCATATAAAGAGTTAGCCCCATATCGATTGCACTGTTCGACTCAGCAGCATCAGCAACAGAAGCATCATTCCTCCGGAATGCGATATAGCGCTATATTCACATGGAAGTTCAAGAGCGACAATTTCCAGCTCAAAATTGCACTAAGTTGAAATGTGTCAATAGAGAAAGAGTTCTATTTAAAGAGTTAGCGTCATACCGATTGGTACTGTTCGACTCAGCACCATCAGCAACATTAGCATCATACCTCAGGTATGCAAAATAGTGCTATATTCACATGGCAGTTCAAGAGCGACAATTTTTTGCAAAAAATTGCACTAATTTGAAGTCTATTAATAGAGGAAAAGGTAATTTAAAGAGTATGCGCCATTTTGATTGCACTGTTCGACTCAGCAGCATCAGCATCGATAGCATCATACCTCAGGGATGCAAAATATCACTAATTTGAAATATATTAATATAGATAAAGGTAATTAAACGAGTATACGCCATTTTGAATGAACGGTTCTACTGAGCAGCATCAGCAACATTAGCATCATACCTCAGGAATGCGATATAGCGCAATATTCACATGGAAGTTCAAGAGCGACAATTTTTTGCACAATATTGCACTAATTTGAAGTCTATTAATAGAGCAATAGGTAATTTAAAGAGTATGCGCCATTTTAATTGCACTGTTCGACTCAGCAGCATCAGGAACAAATGCATCATACCTCCGAAATGCGAAATAGCGCAATATTCACATGGAAGTTCAAGAGCGACAATTTCCAGAGCAAAATTGCACTATGTTGAAATGTGTTAATAGAGAAAGAGTTCTATTTAAAGAGTTAGCGCCATTCCGATTGCACTGTTCGACTCAGCAGCATCAGCAACATTAGCATGATACCTAAGGAATGCAAAATAGGGCTATATGAACATGGCAGTTAATGGGCGACAATTTTTTGCACAATCTTGCACTAATTTGAAGTCTATTAATAGAGGAAAAGGTAATCTAAAGAGTATGCGCCATTTTGAATGCACGATTCTACTCAGCAGCATCAGCAACATTAGCATCATACCTCAGGAATGCGAAATTGTGCTATATTCACATGGAAGTTCAAGAGCGACAATTTTCAGAACAAAATTGCACTAATTTGAAGTCTATTAATAGAGAAAAAGGTAATTTTAAGAGTATGCGCCATTTTGATTGCACTGTTCGACACAGCAGCATCAGCAACATTAGCATGATACCTAAGGAATGCGAAATAGTGCTATATTCACATGGCAGTTCAAGAGCGACATTTTTTTACACAAAATTGCACTAATTTGAAGTCTATTAATAGAGGAAAAGGTAATTTAAGGAGTATGCGCCATTTTTATTGCACTGTTCGACTCAGCAGCAACAGCAACAGATGCATCATACCTCCGGAATGCGAAATAGCGCTATATTCACATGGAAGTTCAAGAGCGACAATTTCCAGCACAAAATTGCACTAAGTTGAAATGTGTTAATAGAGAAAGAGTTCTATTTAAAGAGTTAGCGCCATACCGATTGCACTGTTCGACTCAGCAGCATCAGCAACATTAGCATGATACCTAAGGAATGCAAAATAGTGCTATATTCACATGGAAGTTCAAGAGCGACAATTTTCAAAACAAAATTGCACTAATTTGAAGTCTATTAATAGAGAAAAAGGTAATTTTAAGAGTATGCGCCATTTTGATTGCACTGTTCGACACAGCAGCATCAGCAACGTTAGCATCATACCTCAGGAATGCAAAATAGTGCTATATTCACATGGCAGTTCAAGAGCGACATTTTTTTACACAAAATTGCACTAATTTGAAGTCTATTAATAGAGCAATAGGTAATTTAAAGAGTATGCGCCATTTTAATTGCACTGTTCGACTCAGCAGCATCAGGAACAAATGCATCATACCTCCGAAATGCGAAATAGCGCAATATTCACATGGAAGTTCAAGAGCGACAATTTCCAGCTCAAAATTGCACTAAGTTGAAATGTATCAATAGAGAAAGAGTTCTATTTAAAGAGTTAGCGTCATACCGATTGCACTGTTCGACTCAGCAGCATCAGCAACATTAGCATCATACCTCAGAAATGCAAAATAGTGCCATATTCACATGGCAGTTCAAGAGCGACAATTTTTTGCACAATATTGCACTAATTTGAAGTCTGTTAATAGAGCAATAGGTAATTTAAAGAGTATGCGCCATTTTAATTGCACTGTTAGACTCAGCAGCATCAGGAACCAATGCATCATACCTCCGAAATGCGAAATAGCGCAATATTCACATGGAAGTTCAAGAGCGACAATTTCCAGAGCAAAATTGCACTAAGTTGAAATGTGTTAATAGAGAAAGAGTTCTATTTAAAGAGTTAGCGCCATACCGATTGCACTGTTCGACTCAGCAGCATCAGCAACATTAGCATGATACCTAAGGAATGCAAAATAGGGCTATATGCACATGGCAGTTAATGGGCGACAATTTTTTGCACAATCTTGCACTAATTTGAAGTCTATTAATAGAGGAAAAGGTAATTTAAAGAGTATGCGCCATTTTGAATGCACGATTCTACTCAGCAGCAACAGCAACATTAGCATCATACCTCCGGAATGCGAAATAGCGCTATATTCACATGGAAGTTCAAGAGCGACAATTTCCAGCGCAAAATTGCACTAAGTTGAAATGTGTTAATAGAGAAAGAGTTCTATTTAAAGAGTTGGCGCCATACCGATTGCACTGTTCGACTCAGCAGCATCAGCAACATTAGCATGATACCTAAGGAATGCAAAATAGTGCTATATTCACATGGCAGTTCAAGAGCGACATTTTTTTACACAAAATTGCACTAATTTGAAGTCTATTAATAGAGGAAAAGGTAATTTAAAGAGTATGCGCCACTTTGATTGCACTGTTAGACTCAGCAGCATCAGCAACGTTAGCATCATACCTCAGGAATGCAAAATTGCACTAAATTGAAATATATTAATAGAGAAAAAGGTAATTAAACGAGTATACGCCATTTTGAATGAACGGTTCCACTGAGCAGCATCAGCTACATTAGCATCACATCTCAGGAATGCAAAATAGTGGTATTTTCACATGGAAGCTCAAGAGCGACAATTTTCCTCACAAAATTGCACTAAGTTGAAATGTGTTAATAGAGGCAGAGTTCCATATAAAGAGTTAGCCCCATATCGATTGCACTGTTCGACTCAGCAGCATCAGCAACAGAAGCATCATTCCTCCGGAATGCGACATAGCGCTATATTCACATGGAAGTACAAGAGCGACAATTTCCAGCTCAAAATTGCACTAAGTTGAAATGTGTCAATAGAGAAAGAGTTCTATTTAAAGAGTTAGCGTCATACCGATTGCACTGTTCGACTCAGCAGCATCAGCAACATTAGCATCATACCTCAGAAATGCAAAATAGTGCCATATTCACATGGCAGTTCAGGAGCGACAATTTTTTGCACAAAATTGCACTAATTTGAAGTCTATTAATAGAGCAATAGGTAATTTAAAGAGTATGCGCCATTTTAATTGCACTGTTCGACTCAGCAGCATCAGGAACCAATGCATCATACCTCCGAAATGCGAAATAGCGCAATATTCACATGGAAGTTCAAGAGCGACAATTTCCAGAGCAAAATTGCACTAAGTTGAAATGTGTTAATAGAGAAAGAGTTCTATTTAAAGAGTTAGCGCCATTCCGATTGCACTGTTCGACTCAGCAGCATCAGCAACATTAGCATGATACCGAAGGAATGCAAAATAGGGCTAAATGCACATGGCAGTTAATGGGCGACAATTTTTTGCACAAAATTGCACTAATTTGAAGTCCATTAATTGAGCAATAGGTAATTTAAAGAGTATGCGCCATTTTAATTGCACTGTTAGACTCAGCAGCATCAGGAACCAATGCATCATACCTCCGAAATGCGAAATAGCGCAATATTCTCATGGAAGTTCAAGAGCGACAATTTCCAGAGCAAAATTGCACTAAGTTGAAATGTGTTAATAGAGAAAGAGTTCTATTTAAAGAGTTAGCGCCATACCGATTGCACTGTTCGACTCAGCAGCATCAGCAACATTAGCATGATACCTAAGGAATGCAAAATAGGGCTATATGCACATGGCAGTTAATGGGCGACAATTTTTTGCACAATCTTGCACTAATTTGAAGTCTATTAATAGAGGAAAAGGTAATTTAAAGAGTATGCGCCATTTTGAATGCACGATTCTACTCAGCAGCAACAGCAACATTAGCATCATACCTCCGGAATGCGAAATAGCGCTATATTCACATGGAAGTTCAAGAGCGACAATTTCCAGCGCAAAATTGCACTAAGTTGAAATGTGTTAATAGAGAAAGAGTTCTATTTAAAGAGTTAGCGCCATACCGATTGCACTGTTCGACTCAGCAGCATCAGCAACATTAGCATGATACCTAAGGAATGCAAAATAGTGCTATATTCACATGGCAGTTCAAGAGCGACATTTTTTTACACAAAATTGCACTAATTTGAAGTCTATTAATAGAGGAAAAGGTAATTTAAAGAGTATGCGCCACTTTGATTGCACTGTTAGACTCAGCAGCATCAGCAACGTTAGCATCATACCTCAGGAATGCAAAATTGCACTAAATTGAAATATATTAATAGAGAAAAAGGTAATTAAACGAGTATACGCCATTTTGAATGAACGGTTCCACTGAGCAGCATCAGCTACATTAGCATCACATCTCAGGAATGCAAAATAGTGGTATTTTCACATGGAAGCTCAAGAGCGACAATTTTCCTCACAAAATTGCACTAAGTTGAAATGTGTTAATAGAGGCAGAGTTCCATATAAAGAGTTAGCCCCATATCGATTGCACTGTTCGACTCAGCAGCATCAGCAACAGAAGCATCATTCCTCCGGAATGCGACATAGCGCTATATTCACATGGAAGTACAAGAGCGACAATTTCCAGCTCAAAATTGCACTAAGTTGAAATGTGTCAATAGAGAAAGAGTTCTATTTAAAGAGTTAGCGTCATACCGATTGCACTGTTCGACTCAGCAGCATCAGCAACATTAGCATGATACCTAAGGAATGCAAAATAGTGCTATATTCACATGGCAGTTCAAGAGCGACATTTTTTTACACAAAATTGCACTAATTTGAAGTCTATTAATAGAGGAAAAGGTAATTTAAAGAGTATGCGCCACTTTGATTGCACTGTTCGACTCAGCAGCATCAGGAACAAATGCATCATACCTCCGAAATGCGAAATAGCGCAATATTCACATGGAAGTTCAAGAGCGACAATTTCCAGAGCAAAATTGCACTATGTTGAAATGTGTTAATAGAGAAAGAGTTCTATTTAAAGAGTTAGCGCCATTCCGATTGCACTGTTCGACTCAGCAGCATCAGCAACATTAGCATGATACCTAAGGAATGCAAAATAGGGCTATATGAACATGGCAGTTAATGGGCGACAATTTTTTGCACAATCTTGCACTAATTTGAAGTCTATTAATAGAGGAAAAGGTAATCTAAAGAGTATGCGCCATTTTGAATGCACGATTCTACTCAGCAGCATCAGCAACATTAGCATCATACCTCAGGAATGCGAAATTGTGCTATATTCACATGGAAGTTCAAGAGCGACAATTTTCAGAACAAAATTGCACTAATTTGAAGTCTATTAATAGAGAAAAAGGTAATTTTAAGAGTATGCGCCATTTTGATTGCACTGTTCGACACAGCAGCATCAGCAACATTAGCATGATACCTAAGGAATGCGAAATAGTGCTATATTCACATGGCAGTTCAAGAGCGACATTTTTTTACACAAAATTGCACTAATTTGAAGTCTATTAATAGAGGAAAAGGTAATTTAAGGAGTATGCGCCATTTTTATTGCACTGTTCGACTCAGCAGCAACAGCAACAGATGCATCATACCTCCGGAATGCGAAATAGCGCTATATTCACATGGAAGTTCAAGAGCGACAATTTCCAGCACAAAATTGCACTAAGTTGAAATGTGTTAATAGAGAAAGAGTTCTATTTAAAGAGTTAGCGCCATACCGATTGCACTGTTCGACTCAGCAGCATCAGCAACATTAGCATGATACCTAAGGAATGCAAAATAGTGCTATATTCACATGGAAGTTCAAGAGCGACAATTTTCAAAACAAAATTGCACTAATTTGAAGTCTATTAATAGAGAAAAAGGTAATTTTAAGAGTATGCGCCATTTTGATTGCACTGTTCGACACAGCAGCATCAGCAACGTTAGCATCATACCTCAGGAATGCAAAATAGTGCTATATTCACATGGCAGTTCAAGAGCGACATTTTTTTACACAAAATTGCACTAATTTGAAGTCTATTAATAGAGCAATAGGTAATTTAAAGAGTATGCGCCATTTTAATTGCACTGTTCGACTCAGCAGCATCAGGAACAAATGCATCATACCTCCGAAATGCGAAATAGCGCAATATTCACATGGAAGTTCAAGAGCGACAATTTCCAGCTCAAAATTGCACTAAGTTGAAATGTATCAATAGAGAAAGAGTTCTATTTAAAGAGTTAGCGTCATACCGATTGCACTGTTCGACTCAGCAGCATCAGCAACATTAGCATCATACCTCAGAAATGCAAAATAGTGCCATATTCACATGGCAGTTCAAGAGCGACAATTTTTTGCACAATATTGCACTAATTTGAAGTCTGTTAATAGAGCAATAGGTAATTTAAAGAGTATGCGCCATTTTAATTGCACTGTTAGACTCAGCAGCATCAGGAACCAATGCATCATACCTCCGAAATGCGAAATAGCGCAATATTCACATGGAAGTTCAAGAGCGACAATTTCCAGAGCAAAATTGCACTAAGTTGAAATGTGTTAATAGAGAAAGAGTTCTATTTAAAGAGTTAGCGCCATACCGATTGCACTGTTCGACTCAGCAGCATCAGCAACATTAGCATGATACCTAAGGAATGCAAAATAGGGCTATATGCACATGGCAGTTAATGGGCGACAATTTTTTGCACAATCTTGCACTAATTTGAAGTCTATTAATAGAGGAAAAGGTAATTTAAAGAGTATGCGCCATTTTGAATGCACGATTCTACTCAGCAGCAACAGCAACATTAGCATCATACCTCCGGAATGCGAAATAGCGCTATATTCACATGGAAGTTCAAGAGCGACAATTTCCAGCGCAAAATTGCACTAAGTTGAAATGTGTTAATAGAGAAAGAGTTCTATTTAAAGAGTTGGCGCCATACCGATTGCACTGTTCGACTCAGCAGCATCAGCAACATTAGCATGATACCTAAGGAATGCAAAATAGTGCTATATTCACATGGCAGTTCAAGAGCGACATTTTTTTACACAAAATTGCACTAATTTGAAGTCTATTAATAGAGGAAAAGGTAATTTAAAGAGTATGCGCCACTTTGATTGCACTGTTAGACTCAGCAGCATCAGCAACGTTAGCATCATACCTCAGGAATGCAAAATTGCACTAAATTGAAATATATTAATAGAGAAAAAGGTAATTAAACGAGTATACGCCATTTTGAATGAACGGTTCCACTGAGCAGCATCAGCTACATTAGCATCACATCTCAGGAATGCAAAATAGTGGTATTTTCACATGGAAGCTCAAGAGCGACAATTTTCCTCACAAAATTGCACTAAGTTGAAATGTGTTAATAGAGGCAGAGTTCCATATAAAGAGTTAGCCCCATATCGATTGCACTGTTCGACTCAGCAGCATCAGCAACAGAAGCATCATTCCTCCGGAATGCGACATAGCGCTATATTCACATGGAAGTACAAGAGCGACAATTTCCAGCTCAAAATTGCACTAAGTTGAAATGTGTCAATAGAGAAAGAGTTCTATTTAAAGAGTTAGCGTCATACCGATTGCACTGTTCGACTCAGCAGCATCAGCAACATTAGCATCATACCTCAGAAATGCAAAATAGTGCCATATTCACATGGCAGTTCAGGAGCGACAATTTTTTGCACAAAATTGCACTAATTTGAAGTCTATTAATAGAGCAATAGGTAATTTAAAGAGTATGCGCCATTTTAATTGCACTGTTCGACTCAGCAGCATCAGGAACCAATGCATCATACCTCCGAAATGCGAAATAGCGCAATATTCACATGGAAGTTCAAGAGCGACAATTTCCAGAGCAAAATTGCACTAAGTTGAAATGTGTTAATAGAGAAAGAGTTCTATTTAAAGAGTTAGCGCCATTCCGATTGCACTGTTCGACTCAGCAGCATCAGCAACATTAGCATGATACCGAAGGAATGCAAAATAGGGCTAAATGCACATGGCAGTTAATGGGCGACAATTTTTTGCACAAAATTGCACTAATTTGAAGTCCATTAATTGAGCAATAGGTAATTTAAAGAGTATGCGCCATTTTAATTGCACTGTTAGACTCAGCAGCATCAGGAACCAATGCATCATACCTCCGAAATGCGAAATAGCGCAATATTCTCATGGAAGTTCAAGAGCGACAATTTCCAGAGCAAAATTGCACTAAGTTGAAATGTGTTAATAGAGAAAGAGTTCTATTTAAAGAGTTAGCGCCATACCGATTGCACTGTTCGACTCAGCAGCATCAGCAACATTAGCATGATACCTAAGGAATGCAAAATAGGGCTATATGCACATGGCAGTTAATGGGCGACAATTTTTTGCACAATCTTGCACTAATTTGAAGTCTATTAATAGAGGAAAAGGTAATTTAAAGAGTATGCGCCATTTTGAATGCACGATTCTACTCAGCAGCAACAGCAACATTAGCATCATACCTCCGGAATGCGAAATAGCGCTATATTCACATGGAAGTTCAAGAGCGACAATTTCCAGCGCAAAATTGCACTAAGTTGAAATGTGTTAATAGAGAAAGAGTTCTATTTAAAGAGTTAGCGCCATACCGATTGCACTGTTCGACTCAGCAGCATCAGCAACATTAGCATGATACCTAAGGAATGCAAAATAGTGCTATATTCACATGGCAGTTCAAGAGCGACATTTTTTTACACAAAATTGCACTAATTTGAAGTCTATTAATAGAGGAAAAGGTAATTTAAAGAGTATGCGCCACTTTGATTGCACTGTTAGACTCAGCAGCATCAGCAACGTTAGCATCATACCTCAGGAATGCAAAATTGCACTAAATTGAAATATATTAATAGAGAAAAAGGTAATTAAACGAGTATACGCCATTTTGAATGAACGGTTCCACTGAGCAGCATCAGCTACATTAGCATCACATCTCAGGAATGCAAAATAGTGGTATTTTCACATGGAAGCTCAAGAGCGACAATTTTCCTCACAAAATTGCACTAAGTTGAAATGTGTTAATAGAGGCAGAGTTCCATATAAAGAGTTAGCCCCATATCGATTGCACTGTTCGACTCAGCAGCATCAGCAACAGAAGCATCATTCCTCCGGAATGCGACATAGCGCTATATTCACATGGAAGTACAAGAGCGACAATTTCCAGCTCAAAATTGCACTAAGTTGAAATGTGTCAATAGAGAAAGAGTTCTATTTAAAGAGTTAGCGTCATACCGATTGCACTGTTCGACTCAGCAGCATCAGCAACATTAGCATCATACCTCAGAAATGCAAAATAGTGCCATATTCACATGGCAGTTCAGGAGCGACAATTTTTTGCACAAAATTGCACTAATTTGAAGTCTATTAATAGAGCAATAGGTAATTTAAAGAGTATGCGCCATTTTAATTGCACTGTTCGACTCAGCAGCATCAGGAACCAATGCATCATACCTCCGAAATGCGAAATAGCGCAATATTCACATGGAAGTTCAAGAGCGACAATTTCCAGAGCAAAATTGCACTAAGTTGAAATGTGTTAATAGAGAAAGAATTCTATTTAAAGAGTTAGCGCCATACCGATTGCACTGTTCGACTCAGCAGCATCAGCAACATTAGCATGATACCTAAGGAATGCAAAATAGGGCTATATGCACATGGCAGTTAATGGGCGACAATTTTTTGCACAATCTTGCACTAATTTGAAGTCTATTAATAGAGGAAAAGGTAATTTAAAGAGTATGCGCCATTTTGAATGCACGATTCTACTCAGCAGCAACAGCAACATTAGCATCATACCTCCGGAATGCGAAATAGCGCTATATTCACATGGAAGTTCAAGAGCGACAATTTCCAGCGCAAAATTGCACTAAGTTGAAATGTGTTAATAGAGAAAGAGTTCTATTTAAAGAGTTAGCGCCATACCGATTGCACTGTTCGACTCAGCAGCATCAGCAACATTAGCATGATACCTAAGGAATGCAAAATAGTGCTATATTCACATGGCAGTTCAAGAGCGACATTTTTTTACACAAAATTGCACTAATTTGAAGTCTATTAATAGAGGAAAAGGTAATTTAAAGAGTATGCGCCACTTTGATTGCACTGTTAGACTCAGCAGCATCGGCAACGTTAGCATCATACCTCAGGAATGCAAAATTGCACTAAATTGAAATATATTAATAGAGAAAAAGGTAATTAAACGAGTATACGCCATTTTGAATGAACGGTTCCACTGAGCAGCATCAGCTACATTAGCATCACATCTCAGGAATGCAAAATAGTGGTATTTTCACATGGAAGCTCAAGAGCGACAATTTTCCTCACAAAATTGCACTAAGTTGAAATGTGTTAATAGAGGCAGAGTTCCATATAAAGAGTTAGCCCCATATCGATTGCACTGTTCGACTCAGCAGCATCAGCAACAGAAGCATCATTCCTCCGGAATGCGACATAGCGCTATATTCACATGGAAGTACAAGAGCGACAATTTCCAGCTCAAAATTGCACTAAGTTGAAATGTGTCAATAGAGAAAGAGTTCTATTTAAAGAGTTAGCGTCATACCGATTGCACTGTTCGACTCAGCAGCATCAGCAACATTAGCATCATACCTCAGAAATGCAAAATAGTGCCATATTCACATGGCAGTTCAGGAGCGACAATTTTTTGCACAAAATTGCACTAATTTGAAGTCTATTAATAGAGCAATAGGTAATTTAAAGAGTATGCGCCATTTTAATTGCACTGTTCGACTCAGCAGCATCAGGAACCAATGCATCATACCTCCGAAATGCGAAATAGCGCAATATTCACATGGAAGTTCAAGAGCGACAATTTCCAGAGCAAAATTGCACTAAGTTGAAATGTGTTAATAGAGAAAGAGTTCTATTTAAAGAGTTAGCGCCATTCCGATTGCACTGTTCGACTCAGCAGCATCAGCAACATTAGCATGATACCGAAGGAATGCAAAATAGGGCTAAATGCACATGGCAGTTAATGGGCGACAATTTTTTGCACAAAATTGCACTAATTTGAAGTCCATTAATTGAGCAATAGGTAATTTAAAGAGTATGCGCCATTTTAATTGCACTGTTAGACTCAGCAGCATCAGGAACCAATGCATCATACCTCCGAAATGCGAAATAGCGCAATATTCACATGGAAGTTCAAGAGCGACAATTTCCAGAGCAAAATTGCACTAAGTTGAAATGTGTTAATAGAGAAAGAGTTCTATTTAAAGAGTTAGCGCCATTCCGATTGCACTGTTCGACTCAGCAGCATCAGCAACATTAGCATGATACCGAAGGAATGCAAAATAGGGCTAAATGCACATGGCAGTTATAGGGCGACAATTTTTTGCACAAAATTGCACTAATTTGAAGTCCATTAATTGAGCAATAGGTAATTTAAAGAGTATGCGCCATTTTAATTGCACTGTTAGACTCAGCAGCATCAGGAACCAATGCATCATACCTCCGAAATGCGAAATAGCGCAATATTCACATGGAAGTTCAAGAGCGACAATTTCCAGAGCAAAATTGCACTAAGTTGAAATGTGTTAATAGAGAAAGAGTTCTATTTAAAGAGTGAGCGCCATACCGATTGCACTGTTCGACTCAGCAGCATCAGCAACATTAGCATGATACCTAAGGAATGCAAAATAGTGCTATATTCACATGGCAGTTCAAGAGCGACATTTTTTTACACAAAATTGCACTAATTTGAAGTCTATTAATAGAGGAAAAGGTAATTTAAAGAGTATGCGCCACTTTGATTGCACTGTTAGACTCAGCAGCATCAGCAACGTTAGCATCATACCTCAGGAATGCAAAATTGCACTAAATTGAAATATATTAATAGAGAAAAAGGTAATTAAACGAGTATACGCCATTTTGAATGAACGGTTCCACTGAGCAGCATCAGCTACATTAGCATCACATCTCAGGAATGCAAAATAGTGGTATTTTCACATGGAAGCTCAAGAGCGACAATTTTCCTCACAAAATTGCACTAAGTTGAAATGTGTTAATAGAGGCAGAGTTCCATATAAAGAGTTAGCCCCATATCGATTGCACTGTTCGACTCAGCAGCATCAGCAACAGAAGCATCATTCCTCCGGAATGCGACATAGCGCTATATTCACATGGAAGTACAAGAGCGACAATTTCCAGCTCAAAATTGCACTAAGTTGAAATGTGTCAATAGAGAAAGAGTTCTATTTAAAGAGTTAGCGTCATACCGATTGCACTGTTCGACTCAGCAGCATCAGCAACATTAGCATCATACCTCAGAAATGCAAAATAGTGCCATATTCACATGGCAGTTCAGGAGCGACAATTTTTTGCACAAAATTGCACTAATTTGAAGTCTATTAATAGAGCAATAGGTAATTTAAAGAGTATGCGCCATTTTAATTGCACTGTTCGACTCAGCAGCATCAGGAACCAATGCATCATACCTCCGAAATGCGAAATAGCGCAATATTCACATGGAAGTTCAAGAGCGACAATTTCCAGAGCAAAATTGCACTAAGTTGAAATGTGTTAATAGAGAAAGAGTTCTATTTAAAGAGTTAGCGCCATTCCGATTGCACTGTTCGACTCAGCAGCATCAGCAACATTAGCATGATACCGAAGGAATGCAAAATAGGGCTAAATGCACATGGCAGTTAATGGGCGACAATTTTTTGCACAAAATTGCACTAATTTGAAGTCCATTAATTGAGGAAAAGGTAATTTAATAAGTATGCGCCATTTTGAATGCACGATTCTACTCAGCAGCATCAGCAACATTAGCATCATACCTCAGGAATGCGAAATAGTGCTATTTTCACATGGAAGTTCAAGAGCGACAATTTTCAGAACAAAATTGCACTAATTTGAAGTCTATTAATAGAGGAAAAGGTAATTTAATGAGTATGCGCCATTTTGAATGCACGATTCTACTCAGCAGCATCAGCAACATTAGCATCATACCTCAGGAATGCGAAATAGCCCAATATTCACATGGAAGTTCAATAGCGACAATTTCCAGCGCAAAATTGCACTAAGTTGAAATGTGTTAATAGAGAAAGAGTTCTACATAAAGAGTTAGCCCAATGCCGATTGCACTGTTCGACTCAGCACCATCAGCAACATTAGCATCATACCTCAGGTATGCGAAATTGCGCTATATTCACATGGAAGTTGAAGAGCGACAATTTCCAGCGCAAAAGTGCACTAACTTGAAATGTGTTAATAGAGAAAGATTTGTATATCAAGAGTTAGCGCCATACCGATTGCACTGTTCAACTCAGTAGCATCAGCAACAGTAGCGTCATACCTCAGGAATGCGAAATAGCGCTATATTAACATGGAAGTTCAAGAGCGACAATTTTCAGCACAAAATTGCACTAAGTTGAAGTCTATTAATAGAGGAAAAGGTAATTTAAAGAGTATGCGCCATTTTGATTGCACTGTTCGGCTTAGCAGCATCAGCAACGTTAGCATCATACCGCAGGAATGCAAACTTGCACTAATTCGAAATATATTAATAGAGAAAAAGGTTATTAAACGAGTATACGCCATTTTGAATGCACGATTCTACTCAGCAGCATCAGCAACATTAGCATCATACCTCAGGAATGCGAAATAGCGCAGTATTCACATGGAAGTTCAAGAGCGACAATTTCCAGCGCACAATTACACTTAGTTGAAATGTGTTAATAGAGAAAGAGTTCTATTTAAAGAGTTAGCGCCATACCGATTGCACTGTTCGACTCAGCAGCATCAGCAACATTAGCATGATACCTAAGGAATGCAAAATAGTGCTATATTCACATGGCAGTTCAAGAGCGACATTTTTTTACACAAAATTGCACTAATTTGAAGTCTATTAATAGAGGAAAAGGTAATTTAAAGGGTATGCGCCACTTTGATTGCACTGTTAGACTCAGCAGCATCAGCAACGTTAGCATCATACCTCAGGAATGCAAAATTGCACTAAATTGAAATATATTAATAGAGAAAAAGGTAATTAAACGAGTATACGCCATTTTGAATGAACGGTTCCACTGAGCAGCATCAGCAACATTAGCATCATATCTCAGCAATGCAAAATAGTGGTATATTCACATGGAAGCTCAAGAGCGACAATTTTCCTCACAAAATTGCACTAAGTTGAAACGTGTTAATAGAGGCAGAGTTCCATATAAAGAGTTAGCCCCATATCGATTGCACTGTTCGACTCAGCAGCATCAGCAACAGAAGCATCATTCCTCCGGAATGCGATATAGCGCTATATTCACATGGAAGTTCAAGAGCGACAATTTCCAGCTCAAAATTGCACTAAGTTGAAATGTGTCAATAGAGAAAGAGTTCTATTTAAAGAGTTAGCGTCATACCGATTGCACTGTTCGACTCAGCACCATCAGCAACATTAGCATCATACCTCAGGTATGCAAAATAGTGCTATATTCACATGGCAGTTCAAGAGCGACAATTTTTTGCAAAAAATTGCACTAATTTGAAGTCTATTAATAGAGGAAAAGGTAATGTAAAGAGTATGCGCCATTTTGATTGCACTGTTCGACTCAGCAGCATCAGCAACGATAGCATCATACCTCAGGGATGCAAAATATCACTAATTTGAAATATAGTAATACAGATAAAGGTAATTAAACGAGTATACGCCATTTTGAATGAACGGTTCTACTGAGCAGCATCAGCAACATTAGCATCATACCTCAGGAATGCGAAATAGTGCTATATTCACATGGAAGTTCAAGAGCGATAATTTTCAGAACAAAATTGCACTAAGTTGAAATGTGTTAATAGAGAAAGATTTGTATATCAAGAGTTAACGCCATACCGATTGCACTGTTTAACTCAGCAGCATCAGCAACAGTAGCGTTATAAATCAGGAATGCGAAATAGCTTTATTTTCACATGGAAGTTCAAGAGCGACAATTTCCAGAGCAAAACTGCACTAAGTTGAAATGTGTTAATAGAGAAAGAGTTCTATTTAAAGAGTTAGCGCCATACCGATTGCACTGTTCCACTCAGCAGCATCAGCAACATTAGCATGATACCTAAGGAATCCAAAATAGGGCTATATGCACATGGCAGTTAATGGGCGACAATTTTTTGCACAAAATTGCACTAATTTGAAGTCTATTAATAGAGGAAAAGGTAATTTAAAGAGTATACGCCATTATGAATGCACGATTCTACTCAGTAGCATCAGCAACATTAGCATCATACCTCAGGAATGCGAAATAGTGCTATATTCACATGGAAGTTCGAGAGCGACAATTTTCAGAACAAAATTGCACTAAGTTGAAATGTGTTAATAGAGAAAGAGTTCTATATAAAGAGTTAGCCCAATGCCGATTGCACTGTTCGACTCAGCACCATCAGCAACATTAGCATCATACCTCAGAAATGCAAAATAGTGCCATATTCACATGGCAGTTCAGGAGCGACAATTTTTTGCACAAAATTGCACTAATTTGAAGTCTATTAATAGAGCAATAGGTAATTTAAAGAGTATGCGCCATTTTAATTGCACTGTTCGACTCAGCAGCATCAGGAACCAATGCATCATACCTCCGAAATGCGAAATAGCGCAATATTCACATGGAAGTTCAAGAGCGACAATTTCCAGAGCAAAATTGCACTAAGTTGAAATGTGTTAATAGAGAAAGAGTTCTATTTAAAGAGTTAGCGCCATTCCGATTGCACTGTTCGACTCAGCAGCATCAGCAACATTAGCATGATACCGAAGGAATGCAAAATAGGGCTAAATGCACATGGCAGTTAATGGGCGACAATTTTTTGCACAAAATTGCACTAATTTGAAGTCCATTAATTGAGGAAAAGGTAATTTAATAAGTATGCGCCATTTTGAATGCACGATTCTACTCAGCAGCATCAGCAACATTAGCATCATACCTCAGGAATGCGAAATAGTGCTATTTTCACATGGAAGTTCAAGAGCGACAATTTTCAGAACAAAATTGCACTAATTTGAAGTCTATTAATAGAGGAAAAGGTAATTTAATGAGTATGCGCCATTTTGAATGCACGATTCTACTCAGCAGCATCAGCAACATTAGCATCATACCTCAGGAATGCGAAATAGCCCAATATTCACATGGAAGTTCAAGAGCGACAATTTCCAGCGCAAAATTGCACTAAGTTGAAATGTGTTAATAGAGAAAGAGTTCTACATAAAGAGTTAGCCCAATGCCGATTGCACTGTTCGACTCAGCACCATCAGCAACATTAGCATCATACCTCAGGTATGCGAAATTGCGCTATATTCACATGGAAGTTGAAGAGCGACAATTTCCAGCGCAAAAGTGCACTAACTTGAAATGTGTTAATAGAGAAAGATTTGTATATCAAGAGTTAGCGCCATACCGATTGCACTGTTCAACTCAGTAGCATCAGCAACAGTAGCGTCATACCTCAGGAATGCGAAATAGCGCTATATTAACATGGAAGTTCAAGAGCGACAATTTTCAGCACAAAATTGCACTAAGTTGAAGTCTATTAATAGAGGAAAAGGTAATTTAAAGAGTATGCGCCATTTTGATTGCACTGTTCGGCTTAGCAGCATCAGCAACGTTAGCATCATACCGCAGGAATGCAAACTTGCACTAATTCGAAATATATTAATAGAGAAAAAGGTTATTAAACGAGTATACGCCATTTTGAATGCACGATTCTACTCAGCAGCATCAGCAACATTAGCATCATACCTCAGGAATGCGAAATAGCGCAGTATTCACATGGAAGTTCAAGAGCGACAATTTCCAGCGCACAATTACACTTAGTTGAAATGTGTTAATAGAGAAAGAGTTCTATTTAAAGAGTTAGCGCCATACCGATTGCACTGTTCGACTCAGCAGCATCAGCAACATTAGCATGATACCTAAGGAATGCAAAATAGTGCTATATTCACATGGCAGTTCATGAGCGACATTTTTTTACACAAAATTGCACTAATTTGAAGTCTATTAATAGAGGAAAAGGTAATTTAAAGGGTATGCGCCACTTTGATTGCACTGTTAGACTCAGCAGCATCAGCAACGTTAGCATCATACCTCAGGAATGCAAAATTGCACTAAATTGAAATATATTAATAGAGAAAAAGGTAATTAAACGAGTATACGCCATTTTGAATGAACGGTTCCACTGAGCAGCATCAGCAACATTAGCATCATATCTCAGCAATGCAAAATAGTGGTATATTCACATGGAAGCTCAAGAGCGACAATTTTCCTCACAAAATTGCACTAAGTTGAAACGTGTTAATAGAGGCAGAGTTCCATATAAAGAGTTAGCCCCATATCGATTGCACTGTTCGACTCAGCAGCATCAGCAACAGAAGCATCATTCCTCCGGAATGCGATATAGCGCTATATTCACATGGAAGTTCAAGAGCGACAATTTCCAGCTCAAAATTGCACTAAGTTGAAATGTGTCAATAGAGAAAGAGTTCTATTTAAAGAGTTAGCGTCATACCGATTGCACTGTTCGACTCAGCACCATCAGCAACATTAGCATCATACCTCAGGTATGCAAAATAGTGCTATATTCACATGGCAGTTCAAGAGCGACAATTTTTTGCAAAAAATTGCACTAATTTGAAGTCTATTAATAGAGGAAAAGGTAATTTAAAGAGTATGCGCCATTTTGATTGCACTGTTCGACTCAGCAGCATCAGGAACCAATGCATCATACCTCCGAAATGCGAAATAGCGCAATATTCACATGGAAGTTCAAGAGCGACAATTTCCAGAGCAAAATTGCACTAAGTTGAAATGTGTTAATAGAGAAAGAGTTCTATTTAAAGAGTTAGCGCCATTCCGATTGCACTGTTCGACTCAGCAGCATCAGCAACATTAGCATGATACCGAAGGAATGCAAAATAGGGCTAAATGCACATGGCAGTTAATGGGCGACAATTTTTTGCACAAAATTGCACTAATTTGAAGTCCATTAATTGAGGAAAAGGTAATTTAATAAGTATGCGCCATTTTGAATGCACGATTCTACTCAGCAGCATCAGCAACATTAGCATCATACCTCAGGAATGCGAAATAGTGCTATTTTCACATGGAAGTTCAAGAGCGACAATTTTCAGAACAAAATTGCACTAATTTGAAGTCTATTAATAGAGGAAAAGGTAATTTAATGAGTATGCGCCATTTTGAATGCACGATTCTACTCAGCAGCATCAGCAACATTAGCATCATACCTCAGGAATGCGAAATAGCCCAATATTCACATGGAAGTTCAAGAGCGACAATTTCCAGCGCAAAATTGCACTAAGTTGAAATGTGTTAATAGAGAAAGAGTTCTACATAAAGAGTTAGCCCAATGCCGATTGCACTGTTCGACTCAGCACCATCAGCAACATTAGCATCATACCTCAGGTATGCGAAATTGCGCTATATTCACATGGAAGTTGAAGAGCGACAATTTCCAGCGCAAAAGTGCACTAACTTGAAATGTGTTAATAGAGAAAGATTTGTATATCAAGAGTTAGCGCCATACCGATTGCACTGTTCAACTCAGTAGCATCAGCAACAGTAGCGTCATACCTCAGGAATGCGAAATAGCGCTATATTAACATGGAAGTTCAAGAGCGACAATTTTCAGCACAAAATTGCACTAAGTTGAAGTCTATTAATAGAGGAAAAGGTAATTTAAAGAGTATGCGCCATTTTGATTGCACTGTTCGGCTTAGCAGCATCAGCAACGTTAGCATCATACCGCAGGAATGCAAACTTGCACTAATTCGAAATATATTAATAGAGAAAAAGGTTATTAAACGAGTATACGCCATTTTGAATGCACGATTCTACTCAGCAGCATCAGCAACATTAGCATCATACCTCAGGAATGCGAAATAGCGCAGTATTCACATGGAAGTTCAAGAGCGACAATTTCCAGCGCACAATTACACTTAGTTGAAATGTGTTAATAGAGAAAGAGTTCTATTTAAAGAGTTAGCGCCATACCGATTGCACTGTTCGACTCAGCAGCATCAGCAACATTAGCATGATACCTAAGGAATGCAAAATAGTGCTATATTCACATGGCAGTTCAAGAGCGACATTTTTTTACACAAAATTGCACTAATTTGAAGTCTATTAATAGAGGAAAAGGTAATGTAAAGGGTATGCGCCACTTTGATTGCACTGTTAGACTCAGCAGCATCAGCAACGTTAGCATCATACCTCAGGAATGCAAAATTGCACTAAATTGAAATATATTAATAGAGAAAAAGGTAATTAAACGAGTATACGCCATTTTGAATGAACGGTTCCACTGAGCAGCATCAGCAACATTAGCATCATATCTCAGCAATGCAAAATAGTGGTATATTCACATGGAAGCTCAAGAGCGACAATTTTCCTCACAAAATTGCACTAAGTTGAAACGTGTTAATAGAGGCAGAGTTCCATATAAAGAGTTAGCCCCATATCGATTGCACTGTTCGACTCAGCAGCATCAGCAACAGAAGCATCATTCCTCCGGAATGCGATATAGCGCTATATTCACATGGAAGTTCAAGAGCGACAATTTCCAGCTCAAAATTGCACTAAGTTGAAATGTGTCAATAGAGAAAGAGTTCTATTTAAAGAGTTAGCGTCATACCGATTGCACTGTTCGACTCAGCACCATCAGCAACATTAGCATCATACCTCAGGTATGCAAAATAGTGCTATATTCACATGGCAGTTCAAGAGCGACAATTTTTTGCAAAAAATTGCACTAATTTGAAGTCTATTAATAGAGGAAAAGGTAATTTAAAGAGTATGCGCCATTTTGATTGCACTGTTCGACTCAGCAGCATCAGCAACGATAGCATCATACCTCAGGGATGCAAAATATCACTAATTTGAAATATATTAATACAGATAAAGGTAATTAAACGAGTATACGCCATTTTGAATGAACGGTTCTACTGAGCAGCATCAGCAACATTAGCATCATACCTCAGGAATGCGAAATAGTGCTATATTCACATGGAAGTTCAAGAGCGATAATTTTCAGAACAAAATTGCACTAAGTTGAAATGTGTTAATAGAGAAAGATTTGTATATCAAGAGTTAACGCCATACCGATTGCACTGTTTAACTCAGCAGCATCAGCAACAGTAGCGTTATAAATCAGGAATGCGAAATAGCTTTATTTTCACATGGAAGTTCAAGAGCGACAATTTCCAGAGCAAAACTGCACTAAGTTGAAATGTGTTAATAGAGAAAGAGTTCTATTTAAAGAGTTAGCGCCATACCGATTGCACTGTTCCACTCAGCAGCATCAGCAACATTAGCATGATACCTAAGGAATTCAAAATAGGGCTATATGCACATGGCAGTTAATGGGCGACAATTTTTTGCACAAAATTGCACTAATTTGAAGTCTATTAATAGAGGAAAAGGTAATTTAAAGAGTATACGCCATTATGAATGCACGATTCTACTCAGTAGCATCAGCAACATTAGCATCATACCTCAGGAATGCGAAATAGTGCTATATTCACATGGAAGTTCGAGAGCGACAATTTTCAGAACAAAATTGCACTAAGTTGAAATGTGTTAATAGAGAAAGAGTTCTATATAAAGAGTTAGCCCATTGCCGATTGCACTGTTCGACTCAGCACCATCAGCAACATTAGCATCATACCTCAGGTATGCAAAATAGTGCTATATTCACATGGCAGTTCAAGAGCGACAATTTCTTGCAAAAAATTGCACTAATTTGAAGTCTATTAATAGAGGAAAAGGTAATTTAAAGAGTATGCGCCATTTTGATTGCACTGCTCGACACAGCAGCATCAGCAACGTTAGCATCATACCTCAGGAATGCAAAATAGGGCTATATGCACATGGCAGTTAATGGGCGACAATGTATTGCACAAAATTTCACTAATTTGAAATATATTAATTCAGGGTAATTTAACGAGTATGCGCCATTTTGAATGCACTGTTCGACTCAGCAGCATTAGCAACGTTAGCATCATACCTCAGGAATGCGAAATAGCGCTATTTTCACATGGAAGTTCAAGAGCGACAATTTTCAGCACAAAATTGCACTAATTTGAAGTCTATCAATAGAGGAAAAGGTAATTTAAAGAATATGCGCCATTTTGATAGCACTGTTCGACTCAGCTGCATCAGCAACGTTAGCATCATACCTCAGGAATGCAAAATAGGGCTATATGCACATGGCAGTTAATGGGCGACAATCTATTGCACAAAATTGCACTAATTTGAAATATATTAATACAGGGTAATTTAACGAGTATGCGCCATTTTGAATGCACTGTTCGACTCAGCAGCATCAGCAACGTTAGCATCATACCTCAGGAATGTAAAATATCACTAATTTGAAATAAATTAATACATATAAAGGTAATTAAACGAGTATACGCCATTTTGAATGAACGGTTCTACTGAGCAGCATCAGCAACGTTAGCATCACATCTCAGGAATGCAAAATAGTGGTATTTTCACATGGAAGTTCAAGAGCGACAATCTTCCTCACAAAACTGCACTAAGTTGAAATGTGTTGATAGAGACAGAGTTCCATATAAAGAGTTAGCCCCATACCGATTGCACTGTTCGACTCAGCAGCATCAGCAACAGATGCATCATACCTCTGGAATGCGAAATAGCGCTATATTCACATGGAAGTTCAAGAGCGACAATTTCCAGCGCAAAACTGCACTAAGTTGAAATGTGTTAATAGAGAAAGAGTTCTATTTAAAGAGTTAGCGCCATACCGATTGCACTGTTCGACTCAGCAGCATCAGCAACAGATGCATCATACCTCCGGAATGCGAAATAGTGCTGTATTCACATGGCAGTTCAAGAGCGACAATTTTTTGCAAAAAATTGGACTAATTTGAAGTCTATTAATAGAGGAAAAGGTAATTTAAAGAGTATGCGCCATTTTGATTGCACTGTTCGACTCAGCAGCATCAGCAACGTTAGCATCATACCTCAGGAATGCAAAATATCATTAATTTGAAATATATTAATACAGATAAAGGTAATTAAACGATTATACGCCATTTTGAATGAACGGTTCTACTGAGCAGCATCAGCATCGTTAGCATCACATCTCAGGAATGCAAAATAGTGGTATTTTCTAATGGAAGTTCAAGAGCGACAATTTTCCTCACAAAATTGCACTAAGTTGAAATGTGTTGATAGAGACAGAGTTCCATATAAAGAGTTAGCCCCATACCGATTGCACTGTTCGACTCAGCAGCATCAGCAACAGATGCATCATACCTCCGGAATGCGAAATAGCGCTATATTCACATGGAAGTTCAAGAGCGACAATTTCCAGCGCAAAACTGCACTAAGTTGAAATGTGTTAATAGAGAAAGAGTTCTATTTAAAGAGTTAGCGCCATACCGATTGCACTGTTCGACTCAGCAGCATCAGCAACATTAGCATGATACCTAAGGAATTCAAAATAGGGCTATATGCACATGGCAGTTAATGGGCGACAATTTTTTGCACAAAATTGCACTAATTTGAAGTCTATTAATAGAGGAAAAGGTAATTTAAAGAGTATGCGCCATTTTAATTGCACTGTTCGACTCAGCAGCATCAGCAACGTTAGCATCATACCTCAGGAATGCAAAATATCACTAATTTGAAATATATTAATACAGATAAAGGTAATTAAACGAGTATACGCCATTTTGAATGAACGGTTCTACTGAGCAGCATCAGCAACATTAGCATCATACCTCAGGAATGCGAAATAGTGCTATATTCACATGGAAGTTCAAGAGCGATAATTTTCAGAACAAAATTGCACTAAGTTGAAATGTGTTAATAGAGAAAGATTTGTATATCAAGAGTTAACGCCATACCGATTGCACTGTTTAACTCAGCAGCATCAGCAACAGTAGCGTTATAAATCAGGAATGCGAAATAGCTTTATTTTCACATGGAAGTTCAAGAGCGACAATTTCCAGAGCAAAACTGCACTAAGTTGAAATGTGTTAATAGAGAAAGAGTTCTATTTAAAGAGTTAGCGCCATACCGATTGCACTGTTCCACTCAGCAGCATCAGCAACATTAGCATGATACCTAAGGAATTCAAAATAGGGCTATATGCACATGGCAGTTAATGGGCGACAATTTTTTGCACAAAATTGCACTAATTTGAAGTCTATTAATAGAGGAAAAGGTAATTTAAAGAGTATACGCCATTATGAATGCACGATTCTACTCAGTAGCATCAGCAACATTAGCATCATACCTCAGGAATGCGAAATAGTGCTATATTCACATGGAAGTTCGAGAGCGACAATTTTCAGAACAAAATTGCACTAAGTTGAAATGTGTTAATAGAGAAAGAGTTCTATATAAAGAGTTAGCCCAATGCCGATTGCACTGTTCGACTCAGCACCATCAGCAACATTAGCATCATACCTCAGGTATGCAAAATAGTGCTATATTCACATGGCAGTTCAAGAGCGACAATTTCTTGCAAAAAATTGCACTAATTTGAAGTCTATTAATAGAGGAAAAGGTAATTTAAAGAGTATGCGCCATTTTGATTGCACTGCTCGACACAGCAGCATCAGCAACGTTAGCATCATACCTCAGGAATGCAAAATAGGGCTATATGCACATGGCAGTTAATGGGCGACAATGTATTGCACAAAATTTCACTAATTTGAAATATATTAATTCAGGGTAATTTAACGAGTATGCGCCATTTTGAATGCACTGTTCGACTCAGCAGCATTAGCAACGTTAGCATCATACCTCAGGAATGCGAAATAGCGCTATTTTCACATGGAAGTTCAAGAGCGACAATTTTCAGCACAAAATTGCACTAATTTGAAGTCTATCAATAGAGGAAAAGGTAATTTAAAGAATATGCGCCATTTTGATAGCACTGTTCGACTCAGCTGCATCAGCAACGTTAGCATCATACCTCAGGAATGCAAAATAGGGCTATATGCACATGGCAGTTAATGGGCGACAATCTATTGCACAAAATTGCACTAATTTGAAATATATTAATACAGGGTAATTTAACGAGTATGCGCCATTTTGAATGCACTGTTCGACTCAGCAGCATCAGCAACGTTAGCATCATACCTCAGGAATGTAAAATATCACTAATTTGAAATAAATTAATACATATAAAGGTAATTAAACGAGTATACGCCATTTTGAAGAACGGTTCTACTGAGCAGCATCAGCAACGTTAGCATCACATCTCAGGAATGCAAAATAGTGGTATTTTCACATGGAAGTTCAAGAGCGACAATCTTCCTCACAAAACTGCACTAAGTTGAAATGTGTTGATAGAGACAGAGTTCCATATAAAGAGTTAGCCCCATACCGATTGCACTGTTCGACTCAGCAGCATCAGCAACAGATGCATCATACCTCTGGAATGCGAAATAGCGCTATATTCACATGGAAGTTCAAGAGCGACAATTTCCAGCGCAAAACTGCACTAAGTTGAAATGTGTTAATAGAGAAAGAGTTCTATTTAAAGAGTTAGCGCCATACCGATTGCACTGTTCGACTCAGCAGCATCAGCAACAGATGCATCATACCTCCGGAATGCGAAATAGTGCTGTATTCACATGGCAGTTCAAGAGCGACAATTTTTTGCAAAAAATTGGACTAATTTGAAGTCTATTAATAGAGGAAAAGGTAATTTAAAGAGTATGCGCCATTTTGATTGCACTGTTCGACTCAGCAGCATCAGCAACGTTAGCATCATACCTCAGGAATGCAAAATATCATTAATTTGAAATATATTAATACAGATAAAGGTAATTAAACGATTATACGCCATTTTGAATGAACGGTTCTACTGAGCAGCATCAGCATCGTTAGCATCACATCTCAGGAATGCAAAATAGTGGTATTTTCACATGGAAGTTCAAGAGCGACAATTTTCCTCACAAAATTGCACTAAGTTGAAATGTGTTGATAGAGACAGAGTTCCATATAAAGAGTTAGCCCCATACCGATTGCACTGTTCGACTCAGCAGCATCAGCAACAGATGCATCATACCTCCGGAATGCGAAATAGCGCTATATTCACATGGAAGTTCAAGAGCGACAATTTCCAGCGCAAAACTGCACTAAGTTGAAATGTGTTAATAGAGAAAGAGTTCTATTTAAAGAGTTAGCGCCATACCGATTGCACTGTTCGACTCAGCAGCATCAGCAACATTAGCATGATACCTAAGGAATTCAAAATAGGGCTATATGCACATGGCAGTTAATGGGCGACAATTTTTTGCACAAAATTGCACTAATTTGAAGTCTATTAATAGAGGAAAAGGTAATTTAAAGAGTATGCGCCATTTTAATTGCACTGTTCGACTCAGCAGCATCAGCAACGTTAGCATCATACCTCAGGAATGCAAAATATCACTAATTTGAAATATATTAATACAGATAAAGGTAATTAAACGAGTATACGCCATTTTGAATGAATGGTTCTACTGAGCAGCATCAGCAACATTAGCATCATACCTCAGGAATGCGAAATAGTGCTATAATCACATGGAAGTTCAAGAGCGATAATTTTCAGAACAAAATTGCACTAAGTTGAAATGTGTTAATAGAGAAAGATTTGTATATCAAGAGTTAGCGCCATACCGATTGCACTGTTTAACTCAGCAGCATCAGCAACAGTAGCGTTATACCTCAAGGAATGCGAAATAGCGCTATTTTCACATGGAAGTTCAAGAGCGACAATTTTCAGCACAAAATTGCACTAATTTGAAGTCTATTAATAGAGGAAAAGGTAGTTTAAAGAGTATGCGCCATTTTGATAGCACTGTTCGACTCAGCAGCATCAGCAACGTTAGCATCATACCTCAGGAATGCAAAATAGGGCTATATGCACATGGCATTTAATGGGCGACAATCTATTGCACAAAATTGCACTAATTTGAAATATATTAATACGGGGTAATTTAACGAGTATGCGCCATTTTGAATGCACTGTTCGACTCAGCAGCATCAGCAACGTTAGCATCATACCTCAGGAATGCAAAATATCACTAATTTGAAATATATTAATACAGATAAAGGTAATTAAACGAGTATACGCCATTTTGAATGAACGGTTCTACTGAGCAGCATCAGCAACGTTAGCATCACATCTCAGGAATGCAAAATAGTGGTATTTTTACATGGAAGTTCAAGAGCGACAATCTTCCTCACAAAATTGCACTAAGTTGAAATGTGTTGATAGAGACAGAGTTCCATATAAAGAGTTAGCCCCATACCGATTGCACTGTTCGACTCAGCAGCATCAGCAACAGATGCATCATACCTCCGGAATGCGAAATAGCGCTATATTCACATGGAAGTTCAAGAGCGACAATTTCCAGAGCAAAACTGCACTAAGTTGAAATGTGTTAATAGAGAAAGAGTTCTATTTAAAGAGTTAGCGCTGTACCGATTGCACTGTTCCACTCAGCAGCATCAGCAACATTAGCATGATACCTAAGGAATTCAAAATAGGGCTATATGCACTTGGCAGTTAATGGGCGACAATTTTTTGCACAAAATTGTACTAATTTGAAGTCTATTAATAGAGGAAAAGGTTATTTAAAGAGTATGCGCCCTTTTGAATGCACGATTCTACTCAGCAGCATCAGCAACATTAGCATCATACCTCAGGTATGCGAAATAGTGCTATATTGACATGGAAGTCCAAGAGCGACAATTTTCAGCACAAAATTGCACTAATTTGAAGTCTATTAATAGAGGAAAAGGTAATTTAAAGAGTATACGCCATTTTGAATGCACGACTCTACTCAGTATCATCAGCAACATTAGCATCATACCTCAGGAATGCGAAATAGTGCTATATTCACAAGGAAGTTCGAGAGCGACAATTTTCAGAACAAAATTGCTTTAAGTTGAAATGTGTTAATAGAGAAAGAGTTCTATATAAAGAGTTAGCCCAATGCCGATTGCACTGTTCGACTCAGCACCATCAGCAACATTAGCATCATACCTCAGGTATGCAAAATAGTGCTATATTCACACGGCAGTTCAAGAGCGACAATTTTTTGCAAAAAATTGCACTAATTTGAAGTCTATTAATAGAGGAAAAGGTAATTTAAAGAGTATGCGCCATTTTGATTGCACTGTTCGACTCAGCAGCATCAGCAACGTTAGCATCATACCTCAGGAATGCAAAATAGGGCTGTATGCACATGGCAGTTAATGGGCGACAATGTATTGCACAAAATTGCACTAATTTGAAATATATTAATACAGGGTAATTTAACGAGTATGCGCCATTTTGATTGCACTGTTCGACTCAGCAGCATTAGCAACGTTAGCATCATACCTCAGGAATGCAAAATATCACTAATTTGAAATATATTAATACAGATAAAGGTAATTAAACGAGTATACGCCATTTTGAATGAACAGTTCTACTGAGCAGCATCAGCAACGTTAGCATCACATCTCAGGAATGCAAAATAGTGGTATTTTCACATGGAAGTTCAAGAGCGACAATCTTCCTCACAAAATTGCACTAAGTGGAAATGTGTTGATAGAGACAGAGTTCCATATAAAGAGTTAGCCCCATACCGATTGCACTGTTCGACTCAGCAGCATCAGCAACAGATGCATCATACCTCCGGAATGCGAAATAGCGCTATATTCACATGGAAGTTCAAGAGCGACAATTTCCAGAGCAAAACTGCACTAAGTTGAAATGTGTTAATAGAGAAAGAGTTCTATTGAAAGAGTTAGCGCCATACCGATTGCACTGTTCCACTCAGCAGCATCAGCAACATTAGCATGATACCTAAGGAATTCAAAATAGGGCTATATGCACATGGCAGTTAATGGGCGACAATTTTTTGCACAAAATTGCACTAATTTGAAGTCTATTAATAGAGGAAAAGGTAATTTAAAGAGTATGCGCCATTTTGAATGCACGATTCTACTCAGCAGCATCAGCAACATTAGCATCATACCTCAGGAATGCGAAATAGTGCTATATTGACATGGAAGTTCAAGAGCGACAATTTTCAGCACAAAATTGCACTAATTTGAAATATATAATACAGGGTAATTAAACGAGTATACGCCATTTTGAATGAACGGTTCTACTGAGCAGCATCAGCAACGTTAGCATCACATCTCAGGAATGCAAAATAGTGGTATTTTCACATGGAAGTTCAAGAGCGACAATCTTCCTCACAAAATTGCACTAAGCTGAAATGTGTTGATAGAGACAGAGTTCCATATAAAGAGTTAGCCCCATACCGATTGCACTGTTCGACTCAGCAGCATCAGCAACAGATGCATCATACCTCTGGAATGCGAAATAGCGCTATATTCACATGGAAGTTCAAGAGCGACAATTTCCAGCGCAAAACTGCACTAAGTTGAAATATTTTAATAGAGAAAGAGTTCTATTTAAAGAGTTAGCGCCATACCGATTGCTCTGTTCGACTCAGCAGCATCAGCAACAGATGCATCATACCTCCGGAATGCGAAATAGTGCTATATTCACATGGCAGTTCAAGAGCGACAATTTTTTGCAAAAAATTGCACTAATTTGAAGTCTATTAATAGAGGAAAAGGTAATTTAAAGAGTATGCGCCATTTTGATTGCACTGTTCGACTCAGCAGCATCAGCAACGTTAGCATCATACCTCAGGAATGCAAAATATCACTAATTTGAAATATATTAATACAGATAAAGGTAATTAAACGAGTATACGCCATTTTGAATGAACGGTTCTACTGAGCAGCATCAGCAACGTTAGCATCACATCTCAGGAATGCAAAATAGTGGTATTTTCACATGGAAGTTCAAGAGCGACAATCTTCCTCACAAAATTGCACTAAGTTGAAATGTGTTGATAGAGACAGAGTTCCATATAAAGAGTTAGCCCCATACCGATTGCACTGTTCGACTCAGCAGCATCAGCAACAGATGCATCATACCTCCGGAATGCGAAATAGCGCTATATTCACATGGAAGTTCAAGAGCGACAATTTCCAGAGCAAAACTGCACTAAGTTGAAATGTGTTAATAGAGAAAGAGTTCTATTTTAAGAGTTAGCCCAATGCCGATTGCACTGTTCGACTCAGCACCATCAGCAACATTAGCATCATACCTCAGGGATGCAAAATAGTGCTATATTCACATGGCAGTTCAAGAGCGACAATTTTTTGCAAAAAATTGCACTAATTTGAAGTCTATTAATAGAGGAAAAGGTAATTTAAAGAGTATGCGCCATTTTGATTGCACTGTTCGACTCAGCAGCATCAGCAACGTTAGCATCATACCTCAGGAATGAAAAATAGGGCTATATGCACATGGCAGTTAATGGGCGACAATGTATTGCACAAAATTGCACTAATTTGAAATATATTAATACAGCGTAATTTAACGAGTATGCGCCATTTTGATTGCACTGTTGGACTCAGCAGCATTAGCAACGTTAGCATCATACCTCAGGAATGCAAAATATCACTAATTTGAAATATATTAATACAGATAAAGGTAATTAAACGAGTATACGCCATTTTGGATGAACGGTTCTACTGAGCAGCATCAGCAACGTTAGCATCACATCTCAGGAATGCAAAATAGTGGTATTTTCACATGGAAGTTCAAGAGCGACAATCTTCCTCACAAAATTGCACTAAGTTGAAATGTGTTGATAGAGACAGAGTCCCATATAAAGAGTTAGCCCCATACCGATTGCACTGTTCGACTCAGCAGCATCAGCAACAGATGCATCATACCTCCGGAATGCGAAATAGCGCTATATTCACATGGAAGTTCAAGAGCGACAATTTCCAGAGCAAAACTGCACTAAGTTGAAATGTGTTAATAGAGAAAGAGTTCTATTTAAAGAGTTAGCGCCATACCGATTGCACTGTTCCACTCAGCAGCATCAGCAACATTAGCATGATACCTAAGGAATTCAAAATAGGGCTATATGCACATGGCAGTTAATGGGCGACAATTTTTTGCACAAAATTGCACTAATTTGAAGTCTATTAATAGAGGAAAAGGTAATTTAAAGAGTATACTCCATTTTGAATGCACGATTCTACTCAGTAGCATCAGCAACATTAGCATCATACCTCAGGAATGCGAAATAGTGCTATATTCACAAGGAAGTTCGAGAGCGACAATTTTCAGAACAAAATTCCACTAAGTTGAAATGTGTTAATAGAGAAAGAGTTCTATATAAAGAGTTAGCCCAATGCCGATTGCACTGTTCGACTCAGCACCATCAGCAACATTAGCATCATACCTCAGGTATGCAAAATAGTGCTATATTCACATGGCAGTTCAAGAGCGACAATTTTTTGCAAAAAATTGCACTAATTTGAAGTCTATTAATAGAGGAAAAGGTAATTTAAAGAGTATGCGCCATTTTGATTGCACTGTTCGACTCAGCAGCATCAGCAACGTTAGCATCATACCTCAGGAATGCAAAATATCACTAATTTGAAATATATTAATACAGATAAAGGTAATTAAACGAGTATACGCCATTTTGAATGAACGGTTCTACTGAGCAGCATCAGCAACATTGGCATCATACCTCAGGAATGCGAAATAGTGCTATATTCACATGGAAGTTCAAGAGCGATAATTTTCAGAACAAAATTGCACTAAGTTGAAATGTGTTAATTGAGAAAGATTTGTATATCAAGAGTTAACGCCATACCGATTGCACTGTTTAACTCAGCAGCATCAGCAACAGTAGCGTTATACCTCAGGAATGCGAAATAGCGCTATTTTCACATGGAAGTTCATGAGCGACAATTTCCAGAGCAAAACTGCACTAAGATGAAATGTGTTAATAGAGAAAGAGTTCTATTTAAAGAGTTAGCGCCATACCGATTGCACTGTTCCACTCAGCAGCATCAGCAACATTAGCATGATACCTAAGGAATTCAAAATAGGGCTATATGCACATGGCAGTTAATGGGCGACAATTTTTTGCACAAAATTGCACTAATTTGAAGTCTATTAATAGAGGAAAAGGTAATTTAAAGAGTATGCGCCATTTTGAATGCACGATTCTACTCAGCAGCATCAGCAAAATTAGCATCATACCTCAGAAATGCGAAATAGTGCTATATTGACATGGAAGTTCAAGAGCGACAATTTTCAGCACAAAATTGCACTAATTTGAAGTCTATTAATAGAGGAAAAGGTAATTTAAAGAGTATACGCCATTTTGAATGCACGATTCTACTCAGTAGCATCAGCAACATTAGCATCATACCTCAGGAATGCGAAATAGTGCTATATTCACATGGAAGTTCGAGAGCGACAATTTTCAGAACAAAATTGCACTAAGTTGAAATGTGTTAATAGAGAAAGAGTTCTATATAAAGAGTTAGCCCAATGCCGATTGCACTGTTCGACTCAGCACCATCAGCAACATTAGCATCATACCTCAGGTATGCGAAATTGCGCTATATTCACATGGAAGTTCAAGAGCGACAATTTCCAGCGCAAAATTGCACTAAGTTGAAATGTGTTAATAGAGAAGGATTTGTATATCAAGAGTTAGCGCCATACCGATTGCACTGTTCAACTCAGTAGCATCAGCAACAGTAGCGTCATACCTCAGGAATGCGAAATAGCGCTATATTCACATGGAAGTTCAAGAGCGACAATTTTCAGCACAAAATTGCACTAAGTTGAAGTCTATTAATAGAGGAAAAGGTAATTTAAAGAGTATGCGCCATTTTGATTGCACTGTTCGGCTTGGTAGCATCAGCAACGTTAGCATCATACCGCAGGAATGCAAACTTGCACTAATTCGAAATATATTAATAGAGAAAAAGGTTATTAAAAGAGTATACGCCATTTTCAATGCACGATTCTACTCAGCAGCATCAGCAACATTAGCATCATACCTCAGGAATGCGAAACAGTGCTATATTCACATGGAAGTTCAAGAGCGACAATTTTCAGAACAAAATTGCACTAAGTTGAAATGTGTTAATAGAGAAAAATTTGTATATCAAGAGTTAGCACCATACCGATTGAACTGTGCAACTCAGCAGCATCAGCAAAAGTAGCGTCATACCTCGAGAACGCGAAATAGCGCTATATTCACATGGAAGTTCAAGAGCGATAATTTTCCTCACAAAATTGCACTAAGTTGAAATGTGTTAATAGAGACAGAGTTCCATATAAAGAGTTAGCCCAATGCCGATTGCACTGTTCGACTCAGCACCATCAGCAACATTAGCATCATACCTCAGGTATGCAAAATAGTGCTATATTCACATGGCAGTTCAAGAGCGACAATTTTTTGCAAAAAATTGCACTAATTTGAAGTCTATTAATAGAGGAAAAGGTAATTTAAAGAGTATGCGCCATTTTGATTGCACTGTTCGACTCAGCAGCATCAGCAACGTTAGCATCATACCTCAGGAATGCAAAATAGGGCTATATGCACATGGCAATTAATGGGCGACAATGTATTGCACAAAATTGCACTAATTTGAAATATATTAATACAGGGTAATTTAACGAGTATGCGCCATTTTGAATGCACTGTTCGACTCAGCAGCATTAGCAACGTTAGCATCATACCTCAGGAATGCGAAATAGCGCTATACTCAGATGGAAGTTCAAGAGCGACAATTTTCAGCAAAAAATTGCACTAATTTGAAGTCTATCAATAGAGGAAAAGGTAATTTAAAGAATATGCGCCATTTTGATAGCACTGTTCGACTCAGCTGCATCAGCAACGTTAGCATCATACCTCAGGAATGCAAAATAGGGCTATATGCACATGGCAGTTAATGGGCGACAATCTATTCCACAAAATTGCACTAATTTGAAATATATTAATACAGGGTAATTAAACGAGTATACGCCATTTTGAATGAACGATTCTACTGAGCAGCATCAGCAACGTTAGCATCACATCTCAGGAATGCAAAATAGTGGTATTTTCACATGGAAGTTCAAGAGCGACAATCTTCCTCACAAAATTGCACTAAGCTGAAATGTGTTGATAGAGACAGAGTTCCATATAAAGAGTTAGCCCCATACCGATTGCACTGTTCGACTCAGCAGCATCAGCAACAGATGCATCATACCTCTGGAATGCGAAATAGCGCTATATTCACATGGAAGTTCAAGAGCGACAATTTCCAGCGCAAAACTGCACTAAGTTGAAATGTTTTAATAGAGAAAGAGTTCTATTTAAAGAGTTAGCGCCATACCGATTGCACTGTTCGACTCAGCAGCATCAGCAACAGATGCATCATACCTCCGGAATGCGAAATAGTGCTATATTCACATGGCAGTTCAAGAGCGACAATTTTTTGCAAAAAATTGCACTAATTTGAAGTCTATTAATAGAGGAAAAGGTAATTTAAAGAGTATGCGCCATTTTGATTGCACTGTTCGACTCAGCAGCATCAGCAACGTTAGCATCATACCTCAGGAATGCAAAATATCACTAATTTGAAATATATTAATACAGATAAAGGTAATTAAACGAGTATACGCCATTTTGAATGAACGGTTCTACTGAGCAGCATCAGCAACGTTAGCATCATACCTCAGGAATGCGAAATAGTGCTATATTCACATGGAAGTTCAAGAGCGACAATTTTCAGAACAAAATTGCACTAAGTTGAAATGTGTTAATAGAGAAAGATTTGTATATCAAGATTTGGCGCCATACCGATTGCACTGTGCAACTCAGCAGCATCAGCAAAAGTAGCGTCATACCTCGAGAACGCGAAATAGCGCTATATTCACATGGAAGTTCAAGAGCGACAATTTTCAGCACAAAATTGCACTAATTTGAAGTCTATTAATAGAGGAAAAGGTAATTTAAAGAGTATGCGCCACTTTGATTGCACTGTTCGGCTCAGCAGCATCAGCAACGTTAGCATCATACCTCAGGAATGCAAAATAGTGGTATTTTCACATGGAAGTTCAAGAGCGACAATCTTCCTCACAAAATTGCACTAAGTTGAAATGTGTTGATAGAGACAGAGTTCCATATAAAGAGTTAGCCCCATACCGATTGCACTGTTCGACTCAGCAGCATCAGCAACAGATGCATCATACCTCTGGAATGCGAAATAGCGCTATATTCACATGGAAGTTCAAGAGCGACAATTTCCAGCGCAAAACTGCACTAAGTTGAAATGTGTTAATAGAGAAAGAGTTCTATTTAAAGAGTTAGCGCCATCCCGACTGCATTGTTCGACTCAGCAGCATCAGCAACAGATGCATCATACCTCCGGAATGCGAAATAGCGCTATATTCACATGGAAGTTCAAGAGCTACAATTTTCAGCACAAAATTGCACTAAGGTGAAATGTGTTAATAGAGAAAGATTTGTATATCAAGAGTTAGCGCCATACCGATTGCACTGTTCAACTCAGCAGCATCAGCAACAGTGGCGTCATACCTCAGTAATGCGAAATAGCGCTATATTCACATGGAAGTTCAAGAGCGACAATTTTCAGCACAAAATTGCACTAATTTGAAGTCTATTAATAGAGGAAAAGGTAATTTAAAGAGTATGCGCCACTTTGATTGCACTGTTCGGCTCAGCAGCATCAGCAACGTTAGCATCATACCTCAGGAATGCAAACTTGCACTAATTTGAAATATATTAATAGAGAAAAAGGTTATTTAACGAGTATACGCCGTTTTAAATGAATGAACGGTTCTACAGAGCAGCATCAGCAGCATTAGCATCATACCTCAGGAATGCGAAATAGCGCTATATTCACATGGAAGTTCAAGAGCGATAATTTTCAGAACAAAATTGCACTAAGTTGAAATGTGTTAATAGAGAAAAATTTGTATATCAAGAGTTAGCACCATACCGATTGAACTGTGCAACTCAGCAGTATCAGCAAAAGTAGCGTCATACCTCGAGAACGCGAAATAGCGCTATATTCACATGGAAGTTCAAGAGCGATAATTTTCCTCACAAAATTGCACTAAGTTGAAATGTGTTAATAGAGACAGAGTTCCATATAAAGAGTTAGCCCAATGCCGATTGCACTGTTCGACTCAGCACCATCAGCAACATTAGCATCATACCTCAGGTATGCAAAATAGTGCTATATTCACATGGCAGTTCAAGAGCGACAATTTTTTGCAAAAAATTGCACTAATTTGAAGTCTATTAATAGAGGAAAAGGTAATTTAAAGAGTATGCGCCATTTTGATTGCACTGTTCGACTCAGCAGCATCAGCAACGTTAGCATCATACCTCAGGAATGCAAAATAGGGCTATATGCACATGGCAATTAATGGGCGACAATGTATTGCACAAAATTGCACTAATTTGAAATATATTAATACAGGGTAATTTAACGAGTATGCGCCATTTTGAATGCACTGTTCGACTCAGCAGCATTAGCAACGTTAGCATCATACCTCAGGAATGCGAAATAGCGCTATACTCAGATGGAAGTTCAAGAGCGACAATTTTCAGCAAAAAATTGCACTAATTTGAAGTCTATCAATAGAGGAAAAGGTAATTTAAAGAGTATGCGCCATTTTGATTGCACTGTTCGGCTTGGTAGCATCAGCAACGTTAGCATCATACCGCAGGAATGCATACTTGCACTAATTCGAAATATATTAATAGAGAAAAAGGTTATTAAAAGAGTATACGCCATTTTCAATGCACGATTCTACTCAGCAGCATCAGCAACATTAGCATCATACCTCAGGAATGCGAAACAGTGCTATATTCACATGGAAGTTCAAGAGCGACAATTTTCAGAACAAAATTGCACTAAGTTGAAATGTGTTAATAGAGAAAAATTTGTATATCAAGAGTTAGCACCATACCGATTGAACTGTGCAACTCAGCAGCATCAGCAAAAGTAGCGTCATACCTCGAGAACGCGAAATAGCGCTATATTCACATGGAAGTTCAAGAGCGATAATTTTCCTCACAAAATTGCACTAAGTTGAAATGTGTTAATAGAGACAGAGTTCCATATAAAGAGTTAGCCCAATGCCGATTGCACTGTTCGACTCAGCATCATCAGCAACATTAGCATCATACCTCAGGTATGCGAAATTGCGCTATATTCACATGGAAGTTCAAGAGCGACAATTTCCAGCGCAAAATTGCACTAAGTTGAAATGTGTTAATAGAGAAGGATTTGTATATCAAGAGTTAGCGCCATACCGATTGCACTGTTCAACTCAGTAGCATCAGCAACAGTAGCGTCATACCTCAGGAATGCGAAATAGCGCTATATTCACATGGAAGTTCAAGAGCGACAATTTTCAGCACAAAATTGCACTAAGTTGAAGTCTATTAATAGAGGAAAAGGTAATTTAAAGAGTATGCGCCATTTTGATTGCACTGTTCGGCTTGGTAGCATCAGCAACGTTAGCATCATACCGCAGGAATGCAAACTTGCACTAATTCGAAATATATTAATAGAGAAAAAGGTTATTAAAAGAGTATACGCCATTTTCAATGCACGATTCTACTCAGCAGCATCAGCAACATTAGCATCATACCTCAGGAATGCGAAACAGTGCTATATTCACATGGAAGTTCAAGAGCGACAATTTTCAGAACAAAATTGCACTAAGTTGAAATGTGTTAATAGAGAAAAATTTGTATATCAAGAGTTAGCACCATACCGATTGAACTGTGCAACTCAGCAGCATCAGCAAAAGTAGCGTCATACCTCGAGAACGCGAAATAGCGCTATATTCACATGGAAGTTCAAGAGCGATAATTTTCCTCACAAAATTGCACTAAGTTGAAATGTGTTAATAGAGACAGAGTTCCATATAAAGAGTTAGCCCAATGCCGATTGCACTGTTCGACTCAGCACCATCAGCAACATTAGCATCATACCTCAGGTATGCAAAATAGTGCTATATTCACATGGCAGTTCAAGAGCGACAATTTTTTGCAAAAAATTGCACTAATTTGAAGTCTATTAATAGAGGAAAAGGTAATTTAAAGAGTATGCGCCATTTTGATTGCACTGTTCGACTCAGCAGCATCAGCAACGTTAGCATCATACCTCAGGAATGCAAAATAGGGCTATATGCACATGGCAATTAATGGGCGACAATGTATTGCACAAAATTGCACTAATTTGAAATATATTAATACAGGGTAATTTAACGAGTATGCGCCATTTTGAATGCACTGTTCGACTCAGCAGCATTAGCAACGTTAGCATCATACCTCAGGAATGCGAAATAGCGCTATACTCAGATGGAAGTTCAAGAGCGACAATTTTCAGCAAAAAATTGCACTAATTTGAAGTCTATCAATAGAGGAAAAGGTAATTTAAAGAATATGCGCCATTTTGATAGCACTGTTCGACTCAGCTGCATCAGCAACGTTAGCATCATACCTCAGGAATGCAAAATAGGGCTATATGCACATGGCAGTTAATGGGCGACAATCTATTCCACAAAATTGCACTAATTTGAAATATATTAATACAGGGTAATTAAACGAGTATACGCCATTTTGAATGAACGATTCTACTGAGCAGCATCAGCAACGTTAGCATCACATCTCAGGAATGCAAAATAGTGGTATTTTCACATGGAAGTTCAAGAGCGACAATCTTCCTCACAAAATTGCACTAAGCTGAAATGTGTTGATAGAGACAGAGTTCCATATAAAGAGTTAGCCCCATACCGATTGCACTGTTCGACTCAGCAGCATCAGCAACAGATGCATCATACCTCTGGAATGCGAAATAGCGCTATATTCACATGGAAGTTCAAGAGCGACAATTTCCAGCGCAAAACTGCACTAAGTTGAAATGTTTTAATAGAGAAAGAGTTCTATTTAAAGAGTTAGCGCCATACCGATTGCACTGTTCGACTCAGCAGCATCAGCAACAGATGCATCATACCTCCGGAATGCGAAATAGTGCTATTTTCACATGGCAGTTCAAGAGCGACAATTTTTTGCAAAAAATTGCACTAATTTGAAGTCTATTAATAGAGGAAAAGGTAATTTAAAGAGTATGCGCCATTTTGATTGCACTGTTCGACTCAGCAGCATCAGCAACGTTAGCATCATACCTCAGGAATGCAAAATATCACTAATTTGAAATATATTAATACAGATAAAGGTAATTAAACGAGTATACGCCATTTTGAATGAACGGTTCTACTGAGCAGCATCAGCAACATTGGCATCATACCTCAGGAATGCGAAATAGTGCTATATTCACATGGAAGTTCAAGAGCGACAATTTTCAGAACAAAATTGCACTAAGTTGAAATGTGTTAATAGAGAAAGATTTGTATATCAAGAGTTGGCGCCATACCGATTGCACTGTGCAACTCAGCAGCATCAGCAAAAGTAGCGTCATACCTCGAGAACGCGAAATAGCGCTATATTCACATGGAAGTTCAAGAGCGACAATTTTCAGCACAAAATTGCACTAATTTGAAGTCTATTAATAGAGGAAAAGGTAATTTAAAGAGTATGCGCCACTTTGATTGCACTGTTCGGCTCAGCAGCATCAGCAACGTTAGCATCATACCTCAGGAATGCAAAATAGTGGTATTTTCACATGGAAGTTCAAGAGCGACAAACTTCCTCACAAAATTGCACTAAGTTGAAATGTGTTAATAGAGAAAGATTTGTATATCAAGAGTTAGCGCCATACCGATTGCACTGTTCAACTCAGCAGCATCAGCAACAGTGGCGTCATACCTCAGTAATGCGAAATAGCGCTATATTCACATGGAAGTTCAAGAGCGACAATTTTCAGCACAAAATTGCACTAATTTGAAGTCTATTAATAGAGGAAAAGGTAATTTAAAGAGTATGCGCCACTTTGATTGCACTGTTCGGCTCAGCAGCATCAGCAACGTTAGCATCATACCTCAGGAATGCAAACTTGCACTAATTTGAAATATATTAATAGAGAAAAAGGTTATTTAACGAGTATACGCCGTTTTAAATGAATGAACGGTTCTACAGAGCAGCATCAGCAGTATTAGCATCATACCTCAGGAATGCGAAATAGCGCTATATTCACATGGAAGTTCAAGAGCGACAATTTCCAGCGCAAAATTGCACTAAGTTGAAATGTGTTAATAGAGAAAGATTTGTATATCAAGAGTTAGCGCCATACCGATTGCACTGTTCAACTCAGCAGCATCAGCAACAGTAGCGTCATACCTCAGAAATGCGAAATAGCGCTATATTCACATGGAAGTTCAAGAGCGACAATTTTCCTCACAAAATTGCACTAATTTGAAGTCTATTAATAGAGGAAAAGGTAATTTAAAGAGTATGCATCATTTTGAATGCACGATTCTACTCAGTAGCATCAGCAACATTAGCATCATACGTTAGGAATGCGAAATAGTGCTATATTCACATGGAAGTTCGAGAGCGACAATTTTCAGAACAAAATTGCACTAAGTTGAAATGTGTTAATTGAGAAAGAGTTCTATTTAAAGAGTTAGCGCCATCCCGATTGCATTGTTCGACTCAGCAGCGTCAGCAACAGATGCATCATACCTCCGGAATGCGAAATAGCGCTATATTCACATGGAAGTTCAAGAGCGACAATTTTCAGCACAAAATTGCACTAAGTTGAAATGTGTTAATAGAGAAAGAGTTCTATTTAATGATTTAGCGCCATACCGATTGCAGTGTTCGACTCAGCAGCATCAACAACAGTAGCGTCATACCTCAGTAATGCGAAATAGCGCTATATTCACATGGAAGTTCAAGAGCGACAATTTTCAGCACAAAATTGCACTAATTTGAAGTCTATTAATAGAGGAAAAGGTAATTTAAAGAGTATGCGCCACTTTGATTGCACTGTTCGACTCAGCAGCATCAGCAACGTTAGCATCATACCTCAGGAATGCAAAATATCACTAATTTGAAATATATTAATACAGATAAAGGTAATTAAATGAGTATACGCCATTTTGAATGAACGGTTCTACTGAGCAGCATCAGCAACATTAGTATCATACCTCAGGAATGCGAAATAGTGCTATATTCACATGGAAGTTCAAGAGCGACAATTTTCAGAACAAAATTGCACTAAGTTGAAATGTGTTAATAGAGAAAGATTTGTATATCAAGCGTTAGCGCCACACCGATTGCACTGTGCAACTCAGCAGCATCAGCAAAAGTAGCGTCATACCTCGAGAACGCGAAATAGCGCTATATTCACATGGAAGTTCAAGAGCGATAATTTTCCTCACAAAATTGCACTAAGTTGAAATGTGTTAATAGAGACAGAGTTCCATATAAAGAGTTAGCCCAATGCCGATTGCACTGTTCGACTCAGCATCATCAGCAACATTAGCATCATACCTCAGGTATGCGAAATTGCGCTATATTCACATGGAAGTTCAAGAGCGACAATTTCCAGCGCAAAATTGCACTAAGTTGAAATGTGTTAATAGAGAAGGATTTGTATATCAAGAGTTAGCGCCATACCGATTGCACTGTTCAACTCAGTAGCATCAGCAACAGTAGCGTCATACCTCAGGAATGCGAAATAGCGCTATATTCACATGGAAGTTCAAGAGCGACAATTTTCAGCACAAAATTGCACTAAGTTGAAGTCTATTAATAGAGGAAAAGGTAATTTAAAGAGTATGCGCCATTTTGATTGCACTGTTCGGCTTGGTAGCATCAGCAACGTTAGCATCATACCGCAGGAATGCAAACTTGCACTAATTCGAAATATATTAATAGAGAAAAAGGTTATTAAAAGAGTATACGCCATTTTCAATGCACGATTCTACTCAGCAGCATCAGCAACATTAGCATCATACCTCAGGAATGCGAAACAGTGCTATATTCACATGGAAGTTCAAGAGCGACAATTTTCAGAACAAAATTGCACTAAGTTGAAATGTGTTAATAGAGAAAAATTTGTATATCAAGAGTTAGCACCATACCGATTGAACTGTGCAACTCAGCAGCATCAGCAAAAGTAGCGTCATACCTCGAGAACGCGAAATAGCGCTATATTCACATGGAAGTTCAAGAGCGATAATTTTCCTCACAAAATTGCACTAAGTTGAAATGTGTTAATAGAGACAGAGTTCCATATAAAGAGTTAGCCCAATGCCGATTGCACTGTTCGACTCAGCACCATCAGCAACATTAGCATCATACCTCAGGTATGCAAAATAGTGCTATATTCACATGGCAGTTCAAGAGCGACAATTTTTTGCAAAAAATTGCACTAATTTGAAGTCTATTAATAGAGGAAAAGGTAATTTAAAGAGTATGCGCCATTTTGATTGCACTGTTCGACTCAGCAGCATCAGCAACGTTAGCATCATACCTCAGGAATGCAAAATAGGGCTATATGCACATGGCAATTAATGGGCGACAATGTATTGCACAAAATTGCACTAATTTGAAATATATTAATACAGGGTAATTTAACGAGTATGCGCCATTTTGAATGCACTGTTCGACTCAGCAGCATTAGCAACGTTAGCATCATACCTCAGGAATGCGAAATAGCGCTATACTCAGATGGAAGTTCAAGAGCGACAATTTTCAGCAAAAAATTGCACTAATTTGAAGTCTATCAATAGAGGAAAAGGTAATTTAAAGAATATGCGCCATTTTGATAGCACTGTTCGACTCAGCTGCATCAGCAACGTTAGCATCATACCTCAGGAATGCAAAATAGGGCTATATGCACATGGCAGTTAATGGGCGACAATCTATTCCACAAAATTGCACTAATTTGAAATATATTAATACAGGGTAATTAAACGAGTATACGCCATTTTGAATGAACGATTCTACTGAGCAGCATCAGCAACGTTAGCATCACATCTCAGGAATGCAAAATAGTGGTATTTTCACATGGAAGTTCAAGAGCGACAATCTTCCTCACAAAATTGCACTAAGCTGAAATGTGTTGATAGAGACAGAGTTCCATATAAAGAGTTAGCCCCATACCGATTGCACTGTTCGACTCAGCAGCATCAGCAACAGATGCATCATACCTCTGGAATGCGAAATAGCGCTATATTCACATGGAAGTTCAAGAGCGACAATTTCCAGCGCAAAACTGCACTAAGTTGAAATGTTTTAATAGAGAAAGAGTTCTATTTAAAGAGTTAGCGCCATACCGATTGCACTGTTCGACTCAGCAGCATCAGCAACAGATGCATCATACCTCCGGAATGCGAAATAGTGCTATTTTCACATGGCAGTTCAAGAGCGACAATTTTTTGCAAAAAATTGCACTAATTTGAAGTCTATTAATAGAGGAAAAGGTAATTTAAAGAGTATGCGCCATTTTGATTGCACTGTTCGACTCAGCAGCATCAGCAACGTTAGCATCATACCTCAGGAATGCAAAATATCACTAATTTGAAATATATTAATACAGATAAAGGTAATTAAACGAGTATACGCCATTTTGAATGAACGGTTCTACTGAGCAGCATCAGCAACATTGGCATCATACCTCAGGAATGCGAAATAGTGCTATATTCACATGGAAGTTCAAGAGCGACAATTTTCAGAACAAAATTGCACTAAGTTGAAATGTGTTAATAGAGAAAGATTTGTATATCAAGAGTTGGCGCCATACCGATTGCACTGTGCAACTCAGCAGCATCAGCAAAAGTAGCGTCATACCTCGAGAACGCGAAATAGCGCTATATTCACATGGAAGTTCAAGAGCGACAATTTTCAGCACAAAATTGCACTAATTTGAAGTCTATTAATAGAGGAAAAGGTAATTTAAAGAGTATGCGCCACTTTGATTGCACTGTTCGGCTCAGCAGCATCAGCAACGTTAGCATCATACCTCAGGAATGCAAAATAGTGGTATTTTCACATGGAAGTTCAAGAGCGACAAACTTCCTCACAAAATTGCACTAAGTTGAAATGTGTTAATAGAGAAAGATTTGTATATCAAGAGTTAGCGCCATACCGATTGCACTGTTCAACTCAGCAGCATCAGCAACAGTGGCGTCATACCTCAGTAATGCGAAATAGCGCTATATTCACATGGAAGTTCAAGAGCGACAATTTTCAGCACAAAATTGCACTAATTTGAAGTCTATTAATAGAGGAAAAGGTAATTTAAAGAGTATGCGCCACTTTGATTGCACTGTTCGGCTCAGCAGCATCAGCAACGTTAGCATCATACCTCAGGAATGCAAACTTGCACTAATTTGAAATATATTAATAGAGAAAAAGGTTATTTAACGAGTATACGCCGTTTTAAATGAATGAACGGTTCTACAGAGCAGCATCAGCAGTATTAGCATCATACCTCAGGAATGCGAAATAGCGCTATATTCACATGGAAGTTCAAGAGCGACAATTTCCAGCGCAAAATTGCACTAAGTTGAAATGTGTTAATAGAGAAAGATTTGTATATCAAGAGTTAGCGCCATACCGATTGCACTGTTCAACTCAGCAGCATCAGCAACAGTAGCGTCATACCTCAGAAATGCGAAATAGCGCTATATTCACATGGAAGTTCAAGAGCGACAATTTTCCTCACAAAATTGCACTAATTTGAAGTCTATTAATAGAGGAAAAGGTAATTTAAAGAGTATGCATCATTTTGAATGCACGATTCTACTCAGTAGCATCAGCAACATTAGCATCATACGTTAGGAATGCGAAATAGTGCTATATTCACATGGAAGTTCGAGAGCGACAATTTTCAGAACAAAATTGCACTAAGTTGAAATGTGTTAATTGAGAAAGAGTTCTATTTAAAGAGTTAGCGCCATCCCGATTGCATTGTTCGACTCAGCAGCGTCAGCAACAGATGCATCATACCTCCGGAATGCGAAATAGCGCTATATTCACATGGAAGTTCAAGAGCGACAATTTTCAGCACAAAATTGCACTAAGTTGAAATGTGTTAATAGAGAAAGAGTTCTATTTAATGATTTAGCGCCATACCGATTGCAGTGTTCGACTCAGCAGCATCAACAACAGTAGCGTCATACCTCAGTAATGCGAAATAGCGCTATATTCACATGGAAGTTCAAGAGCGACAATTTTCAGCACAAAATTGCACTAATTTGAAGTCTATTAATAGAGGAAAAGGTAATTTAAAGAGTATGCGCCACTTTGATTGCACTGTTCGACTCAGCAGCATCAGCAACGTTAGCATCATACCTCAGGAATGCAAAATATCACTAATTTGAAATATATTAATACAGATAAAGGTAATTAAATGAGTATACGCCATTTTGAATGAACGGTTCTACTGAGCAGCATCAGCAACATTAGTATCATACCTCAGGAATGCGAAATAGTGCTATATTCACATGGAAGTTCAAGAGCGACAATTTTCAGAACAAAATTGCACTAAGTTGAAATGTGTTAATAGAGAAAGATTTGTATATCAAGCGTTAGCGCCACACCGATTGCACTGTGCAACTCAGCAGCATCAGCAAAAGTAGCGTCATACCTCGAGAACGCGAAATAGCGCTATATTCACATGGAAGTTCAAGAGCGATAATTTTCCTCACAAAATTGCACTAAGTTGAAATGTGTTAATAGAGACAGAGTTCCATATAAAGAGTTAGCCCATATCGATTGCACTGTTCGACTCAGCAGCATCAGCAACAGATGCATCATACCTCCGGAATGCAAAATTGGGCTATATGCACATGGCAGTTAATGGGCGACAATTTTTTGCACAAAATTGCACTAATTTGAAGTCTATTAATAGAGGAAAAGGTAATTTAAAGAGTATGCGGCATTTTGATTGCACTGTTCGCCTCAGCAGCATCAGCAACGTTAGCATCATACCTCAGGAATGCAAACTTGCACTAATTCGAAATATATTAATAGAGAAAAAGTTTATTAAACGAGTATACGCCATTTTGAATGAACGGTTCTACAGAGCAGCATCAGCAGCACTAGCATCATACCTCAGGAATGCGGAATAGCGCTATATTCACATGGAAGTTCAAGAGCGACAATTTCCAGCGCAAAATTGCACTAAGTTGAAATGTGTTAATAGAGAAAGATTTGTATATCAAGAGTTAGCGCCATACCGATTGCACTGTTCAACTCAGCAGCATCAGCAACAGTAGCGTCATACCTCAGAAATGCGAAATAGCGCTATATTCACATGGAAGTTCAAGAGCGACAATTTTCCTCACAAAATTGCACTAATTTGAAGTCTATTAATAGAGGAAAAGGTAATTTAAAGAGTATGCATCATTTTGAATGCACGATTCTACTCAGTAGCATCAGCAACATTAGCATCATACGTCAGGAATGCGAAATAGTGCTATATTCACATGGAAGTTCGAGAGCGACAATTTTCAGAACAAAATTGCACTAAGTTGAAATGTGTTAATAGAGAAAGAGTTCTATATAAAGAGTTAGCCCAATGCCGATTGCACTGTTCGACTCAGCAGCATCAGCAACATTAGCAACATACCTCAGGTAAGCAAAATAGTGCTATATTCACATGGCAGTTCAAGAGCGACAATTTTTTGCAAAAAATTGCACTAATTTGAAGTCTATTAATAGAGGAAAAGGGTAATTTTAAGAGTATGCGCCATTTTGAATGCACGATTCTACTCAGCAGCATCAGCAACATTAGCATCATACCTCAGGAATGCGAAATAGTGCTATATTCACATGGAAGTTCAAGAGCGACAATTTTCAGAACAAAATTGCACTAATTTGAAGTCTATTAATAGAGGAAAAGGTAATTTAATGAGTATGCGCCATTCTGATTGCACTGTTCGACTCAGCAGCATCAGCAACATTAGCATCATGTCTCAGGCATCCAAAATAGTGGTATTTTCACATGGAAGTTTAAGAGCGACAATTTTCCTCACAAAATTGCACTAAGTTGAAATGTGTTGATAGAGAAAGAGTTCCATATAAAGAGTTAGCGCCATACCGATTGCACTGTTCGACTCAGCAGCATCAGCAACATTAGCATGATACCTAAGGAATTCAAAATAGGGCTATATGCACATGGCAGTTAATGGGCGACAATTTTTTGCACAAAATTGCACTAATTTGAAGTCTATTAATAGAGGAAAAGGTAATTTAAAGAGAATGCACCATTTTGCATGCACGATTCTACTCAGCAGCATCAGCAACGTTAGCATCACACCTCAGGAGTGCAAAATATCACTAATTTGAAATATATTAATACAGATAAAGGTAATTAAACGAGTATCCGCCATTTTGAATGAACGGTTCTACAGAGCAGCATCAGCAGCATTAGCATCATACCTCAGGAATGCGAAATAGCGCTATATTCACATGGAAGTTCAAGAGCGACAATTTCCAGCTCAAAATTGCACTAAGTTGAAATGTGTTAATAGAGAAAGATTTGTATATCAAGAGTTAGCGCCATACCGATTGCACTGTTCAACTCAGCAGCATCAGCAACAGTAGCGTCATACCTCAGAAATGCGAAATAGCGCTATATTCACATGGAAGTTCAAGAGTCACAATTATCCTCACAAAATTGCACTAATTTGAAGTCTATTAATAGAGGAAAAGGTAATTTAAAGAGTATGCATCATTTTGAATGCACGATTCTACTCAGTAGCATCAGCAACATTGGCATCATACGTCAGGAATGCAAAAGAGGGCTATATGCACATGGCAGGTAATGGGCGACAATCTATTTCACAAAATTGCACTAATTTGAAATATATTAATACAGGGTAATTTAACGAGTATGCGCCATTTTGAATGCACTGTTCGACTCAGCAGCATCAGCAACGTTAGCATCATACCTCAGGAATGCAAAAGAGGGCTATATGCACATGGCAGGTAATGGGCGACAATCTATTTCACAAAATTGCACTAATTTGAAATATATTAATACAGGGTAATTTAACGAGTATGCGCCATTTTGAATGCACTGTTCGACTCAGCAGCATCAGCAACGTTAGCATCATACCTCAGGAATGCAAAATAGTGGTATTTTCACATGGAAGTTCAAGAGCGACAATCTTCCTCACAAAATTGCACTAAGTTGAAATGTGTTGATAGAGACAGAGTTCCATATAAAGAGTTAGCCCCATACCGATTGCACTGTTCGACTCAGCAGCATCAGCAACAGATGTATCATACCTCCGGAATGCGAAATAGCGCTATATTCACATGGAAGTTCAAGAGCGACAATTTCCAGCGCAAAATTGCGCTAAGTTGAAATGTGTTAATAGAGAAAGAGTTCTATTTAAAGAGTTAGCCCAATGCCGATTGCACTGTTCGACTCAGCAGCATCAGCAACATTAGCATCATACCTCAGGTATGCAAAATAGTGCTATATTCACATGGCGGTTCAAGAGCGACAATTTTTTGCAAAAAATTGCACTAATTTGAAGTCTATTAATAGAGGAAAAGGTAATTTAAAGAGTATGCGCCATTTTGATTGCACTGTTCGACTCAGCAGCATCAGCAACATTAGCATGATACCTAAGGAATTCGAAATAGGGCTATATGCACATGGCAGTTAATGGGCGACAATTTTTTGCACAAAATTGCACTAATTTGAAGTCTATTAATAGAGGAAAAGGTAATTTAAAGAGTATGCGCCATTTTGATTGCACTGTTCGACTCAGCAGCATCAGCAACGTTAGCATCATACCTCAAGAATGCAAAATATCACTAATTTGAAATATATTAATACAGATAAAGGTAATTAAACGAGTATACGCCATTTTGAATGAACGGTTCTACTGAGCAGCATCAGCAACATTAGCATCATATCTCAGGAATGCAAAATAGTGGTATTTTCACATGGAAGTTCAAGAGCGACAATTTTCCTCACAAAATTGCACTAATTTGAAGTCTATTAATAGAGGAAAAGGTAATTTTAAGAGTATGCGCCATTTTGAATGCACGATTCTACTCAGCAGCATCAGCAACATTAGCATCATACCTCAGGAATGCGAAATAGTGCTATATTCACATGGAAGTTCAAGAGCGACAATTTTCAGAACAAAATTGCACTAATTTGAAGTCTATTAATAGAGGAAAAGGTAATTTAATGAGTATGCGCCATTCTGATTGCACTGTTCGACTCAGCAGCATCAGCAACGTTAGCATCATACCTCAGGAATGCAAAATATCACTAATTTGAAATATATTAATACAGATAAAGGTAATTAAATGAGTATACGCCATTTTGAATGAACGGTTCTACTGAGCAGCATCAGCAACATTAGTATCATACCTCAGGAATGCGAAATAGTGCTATATTCACATGGAAGTTCAAGAGCGACAATTTTCAGAACAAAATTGCACTAAGTTGAAATGTGTTAATAGAGAAAGATTTGTATATCAAGCGTTAGCGCCACACCGATTGCACTGTGCAACTCAGCAGCATCAGCAAAAGTAGCGTCATACCTCGAGAACGCGAAATAGCGCTATATTCACATGGAAGTTCAAGAGCGATAATTTTCCTCACAAAATTGCACTAAGTTGAAATGTGTTAATAGAGACAGAGTTCCATATAAAGAGTTAGCCCATATCGATTGCACTGTTCGACTCAGCAGCATCAGCAACAGATGCATCATACCTCCGGAATGCAAAATTGGGCTATATGCACATGGCAGTTAATGGGCGACAATTTTTTGCACAAAATTGCACTAATTTGAAGTCTATTAATAGAGGAAAAGGTAATTTAAAGAGTATGCGGCATTTTGATTGCACTGTTCGCCTCAGCAGCATCAGCAACGTTAGCATCATACCTCAGGAATGCAAACTTGCACTAATTCGAAATATATTAATAGAGAAAAAGGTTATTAAACGAGTATACGCCATTTTGAATGAACGGTTCTACAGAGCAGCATCAGCAGCACTAGCATCATACCTCAGGAATGCGAAATAGCGCTATATTAACATGGAAGTTCAAGAGCGACAATTTCCAGCGCAAAATTGCACTAAGTTGAAATGTGTTAATAGAGAAAGATTTGTATATCAAGAGTTAGCGCCATACCGATTGCACTGTTCAACTCAGCAGCATCAGCAACAGTAGCGTCATACCTCAGAAATGCGAAATAGCGCTATATTCACATGGAAGTTCAAGAGCGACAATTTTCCTCACAAAATTGCACTAATTTGAAGTCTATTAATAGAGGAAAAGGTAATTTAAAGAGTATGCATCATTTTGAATGCACGATTCTACTCAGTAGCATCAGCAACATTAGCATCATACGTCAGGAATGCGAAATAGTGCTATATTCACATGGAAGTTCGAGAGCGACAATTTTCAGAACAAAATTGCACTAAGTTGAAATGTGTTAATAGAGAAAGAGTTCTATATAAAGAGTTAGCCCAATGCCGATTGCACTGTTCGACTCAGCAGCATCAGCAACATTAGCAACATACCTCAGGTAAGCAAAATAGTGCTATATTCACATGGCAGTTCAAGAGCGACAATTTTTTGCAAAAAATTGCACTAATTTGAAGTCTATTAATAGAGGAAAAGGTAATTTTAAGAGTATGCGCCATTTTGAATGCACGATTCTACTCAGCAGCATCAGCAACATTAGCATCATACCTCAGGAATTCGAAATAGTGCTATATTCACATGGAAGTTCAAGAGCGACAATTTTCAGAACAAAATTGCACTAATTTGAAGTCTATTAATAGAGGAAAAGGTAATTTAATGAGTATGCGCCATTCTGATTGCACTGTTCGACTCAGCAGCATCAGAAACATTAGCATCATGTCTCAGGCATCCAAAATAGTGGTATTTTCACATGGAAGTTTAGGAGCGACAATTTTCCTCACAAAATTGCACTAAGTTGAAATGTGTTGATAGAGAAAGAGTTCCATATAAAGAGTTAGCGCCATACCGATTGCACTGTTCGACTCAGCAGCATCAGCAACATTAGCATGATACCTAAGGAATTCAAAATAGGGCTATATGCACATGGCAGTTAATGGGCGACAATTTTTTGCACAAAATTGCACTAATTTGAAGTCTATTAGTAGAGGCAAAGGTAATTTAAAGAGAATGCACCATTTTGCATGCACGATTCTACTCAGCAGCATCAGCAACGTTAGCATCACACCTCAGGAGTGCAAAATATCACTAATTTGAAATATATTAATACAGATAAAGGTAATTAAACGAGTATACGCCATTTTGAATGAACGGTTCTACAGAGCAGCATCAGCAGCATTAGCATCATACCTCAGGAATGCGAAATAGCGCTATATTCAGATGGAAGTTCAAGAGCGACAATTTCCAGCTCAAAATTGCACTAAGTTGAAATGTGTTAATAGAGAAAGATTTGTATATCAAGAGTTAGCGCCATACCGATTGCACTGTTCAACTCAGCAGCATCAGCAACAGTAGCGTCATACCTCAGAAATGCGAAATAGCGCTATATTCACATGGAAGTTCAAGAGTCACAATTATCCTCACAAAATTGCACTAATTTGAAGTCTATTAATAGAGGAAAAGGTAATTTAAAGAGTATGCATCATTTTGAATGCACGATTCTACTCAGTAGCATCAGCAACATTGGCATCATACGTCAGGAATGCAAAAGAGGGCTATATGCACATGGCAGGTAATGGGCGACAATCTATTTCACAAAATTGCACTAATTTGAAATATATTAATACAGGGTAATTTAACGAGTATGCGCCATTTTGAATGCACTGTTCGACTCAGCAGCATCAGCAACGTTAGCATCATACCTCAGGAATGCAAAAGAGGGCTATATGCACATGGCAGGTAATGGGCGACAATCTATTTCACAAAATTGCACTAATTTGAAATATATTAATACAGGGTAATTTAACGAGTATGCGCCATTTTGAATGCACTGTTCGACTCAGCAGCATCAGCAACGTTAGCATCATACCTCAGGAATGCAAAATAGTGGTATTTTCACATGGAAGTTCAAGAGCGACAATCTTCCTCACAAAATTGCACTAAGTTGAAATGTGTTGATAGAGACAGAGTTCCATATAAAGAGTTAGCCCCATACCGATTGCACTGTTCGACTCAGCAGCATCAGCAACAGATGTATCATACCTCCGGAATGCGAAATAGCGCTATATTCACATGGAAGTTCAAGAGCGACAATTTCCAGCGCAAAATTGCGCTAAGTTGAAATGTGTTAATAGAGAAAGAGTTCTATGTAAAGAGTTAGCCCAATGCCGATTGCACTGTTCGACTCAGCAGCATCAGCAACATTAGCATCATACCTCAGGTATGCAAAATAGTGCTATATTCACATGGCGGTTCAAGAGCGACAATTTTTTGCAAAAAATTGCACTAATTTGAAGTCTATTAATAGAGGAAAAGGTAATTTAAAGAGTATGCGCCATTTTGATTGCACTGTTCGACTCAGCAGCATCAGCAACATTAGCATGATACCTAAGGAATTCGAAATAGGGCTATATGCACATGGCAGTTAATGGGCGACAATTTTTTGCACAAAATTGCACTAATTTGAAGTCTATTAATAGAGGAAAAGGTAATTTAAAGAGTATGCGCCATTTTGATTGCACTGTTCGACTCAGCAGCATCAGCAACGTTAGCATCATACCTCAAGAATGCAAAATATCACTAATTTGAAATATATTAATACAGATAAAGGTAATTAAACGAGTATACGCCATTTTGAATGAACGGTTCTACTGAGCAGCATCAGCAACATTAGCATCATATCTCAGGAATGCAAAATAGTGGTATTTTCACATGGAAGTTCAAGAGCGACAATTTTCCTCACAAAATTGCACTAATTTGAAGTCTATTAATAGAGGAAAAGGTAATTTTAAGAGTATGCGCCATTTTGAATGCACGATTCTACTCAGCAGCATCAGCAACATTAGCATCATACCTCAGGAATGCGAAATAGTGCTATATTCACATGGAAGTTCAAGAGCGACAATTTTCAGAACAAAATTGCACTAAGTTGAAATGTGTTAATAGAGAAAGAGTTCTATATAAAGAGTTAGCCCAATGCCGATTGCACTGTTCGACTCAGCAGCATCAGCAACATTAGCAACATACCTCAGGTAAGCAAAATAGTGCTATATTCACATGGCAGTTCAAGAGCGACAATTTTTTGCAAAAAATTGCACTAATTTGAAGTCTATTAATAGAGGAAAAGGTAATTTTAAGAGTATGCGCCATTTTGAATGCACGATTCTACTCAGCAGCATCAGCAACATTAGCATCATACCTCAGGAATGCGAAATAGTGCTATATTCACATGGAAGTTCAAGAGCGACAATTTTCAGAACAAAATTGCACTAATTTGAAGTCTATTAATAGAGGAAAAGGTAATTTAATGAGTATGCGCCATTCTGATTGCACTGTTCGACTCAGCAGCATCAGCAACATTAGCATCATGTCTCAGGCATCCAAAATAGTGGTATTTTCACATGGAAGTTTAAGAGCGACAATTTTCCTCACAAAATTGCACTAAGTTGAAATGTGTTGATAGAGAAAGAGTTCCATATAAAGAGTTAGCGCCATACCGATTGCACTGTTCGACTCAGCAGCATCAGCAACATTAGCATGATACCTAAGGAATTCAAAATAGGGCTATATGCACATGGCAGTTAATGGGCGACAATTTTTTGGACAAAATTGCACTAATTTGAAGTCTATTAATAGAGGAAAAGGTAATTTAAAGAGAATGCACCATTTTGCATGCACGATTCTACTCAGCAGCATCAGCAACGTTAGCATCACACCTCAGGAGTGCAAAATATCACTAATTTGAAATATATTAATACAGATAAAGGTAATTAAACGAGTATCCGCCAGTTTGAATGAACGGTTCTACAGAGCAGCATCAGCAGCATTAGCATCATACCTCAGGAATGCGAAATAGCGCTATATTCACATGGAAGTTCAAGAGCGACAATTTCCAGCTCAAAATTGCACTAAGTTGAAATGTGTTAATAGAGAAAGATTTGTATATCAAGAGTTAGCGCCATACCGATTGCACTGTTCAACTCAGCAGCATCAGCAACAGTAGCGTCATACCTCAGAAATGCGAAATAGCGCTATATTCACATGGAAGTTCAAGAGTCACAATTATCCTCACAAAATTGCACTAATTTGAAGTCTATTAATAGAGGAAAAGGTAATTTAATGAGTATGCATCATTTTGAATGCACGATTCTACTCAGTAGCATCAGCAACATTGGCATCATACGTCAGGAATGCAAAAGAGGGCTATATGCACATGGCAGGTAATGGGCGACAATCTATTTCACAAAATTGCACTAATTTGAAATATATTAATACAGGGTAATTTAACGAGTATGCGCCATTTTGAATGCACTGTTCGACTCAGCAGCATCAGCAACGTTAGCATCATACCTCAGGAATGCAAAAGAGGGCTATATGCACATGGCAGGTAATGGGCGACAATCTATTTCACAAAATTGCACTAATTTGAAATATATTAATACAGGGTAATTTAACGAGTATGCGCCATTTTGAATGCACTGTTCGACTCAGCAGCATCAGCAACGTTAGCATCATACCTCAGGAATGCAAAATAGTGGTATTTTCACATGGAAGTTCAAGAGCGACAATCTTCCTCACAAAATTGCACTAAGTTGAAATGTGTTGATAGAGACAGAGTTCCATATAAAGAGTTAGCCCCATACCGATTGCACTGTTCGACTCAGCAGCATCAGCAACAGATGTATCATACCTCCGGAATGCGAAATAGCGCTATATTCACATGGAAGTTCAAGAGCGACAATTTCCAGCGCAAAATTGCGCTAAGTTGAAATGTGTTAATAGAGAAAGAGTTCTATTTAAAGAGTTAGCCCAATGCCGATTGCACTGTTCGACTCAGCAGCATCAGCAACATTAGCATCATACCTCAGGTATGCAAAATAGTGCTATATTCACATGGCGGTTCAAGAGCGACAATTTTTTGCAAAAAATTGCACTAATTTGAAGTCTATTAATAGAGGAAAAGGTAATTTAAAGAGTATGCGCCATTTTGATTGCACTGTTCGACTCAGCAGCATCAGCAACATTAGCATGATACCTAAGGAATTCGAAATAGGGCTATATGCACATGGCAGTTAATGGGCGACAATTTTTTGCACAAAATTGCACTAATTTGAAGTCTATTAATAGAGGAAAAGGTAATTTAAAGAGTATGCGCCATTTTGATTGCACTGTTCCACTCAGCAGCATCAGCAACGTTAGCATCATACCTCAAGAATGCAAAATATCACTAATTTGAAATATATTAATACAGATAAAGGTAATTAAACGAGTATACGCCATTTTGAATGAACGGTTCTACTGAGCAGCATCAGCAACATTAGCATCATATCTCAGGAATGCAAAATAGTGGTATTTTCACATGGAAGTTCAAGAGCGACAATTTTCCTCACAAAATTGCACTAATTTGAAGTCTATTAATAGAGGAAAAGGTAATTTTAAGAGTATGCGCCATTTTGAATGCACGATTCTACTCAGCAGCATCAGCAACATTAGCATCATACCTCAGGAATGCGAAATAGTGCTATATTCACATGGAAGTTCAAGAGCGACAATTTTCAGAACAAAATTGCACTAATTTGAAGTCTATTAATAGAGGAAAAGGTAATTTAATGAGTATGCGCCATTCTGATTGCACTGTTCGACTCAGCAGCATCAGCAACGTTAGCATCATACCTCAGGAATGCAAAATATCACTAATTTGAAATATATTAATACAGATAAAGGTAATTAAATGAGTATACGCCATTTTGAATGAACGGTTCTACTGAGCAGCATCAGCAACATTAGCATCATACCTCAGGAATGCGAAATAGTGCTATATTCACATGGAAGTTCAAGAGCGACAATTTTCAGAACAAAATTGCACTAAGTTGAAATGTGTTAATAGAGAAAGATTTGTATATCAAGAGTTAGCGCCACACCGATTGCACTGTGCAACTCAGCAGCATCAGCAAAAGTAGCGTCATACCTCGAGAACGCGAAATAGCGCTATATTCACATGGAAGTTCAAGAGCGATAATTTTCCTCACAAAATTGCACTAAGTTGAAATGTGTTAATAGAGACAGAGTTCTATTTAAAGAGTTAGCGCCATACCGATTGCACTGTTCCACTCAGCAGCATCAGCAACATTAGCATGATACCTAAGGAATTCAAAATAGGGCTATATGCACATGGCAGTTAATGGGCGACAATTTTTTGCACAAAATTGCACTAATTTGAAGTCTATTAATAGAGGAAAAGGTAATTTAAAGAGTATACTCCATTTTGAATGCACGATTCTACTCAGTAGCATCAGCAACATTAGCATCATACCTCAGGAATGCGAAATAGTGCTATATTCACAAGGAAGTTCGAGAGCGACAATTTTCAGAACAAAATTCCACTAAGTTGAAATGTGTTAATAGAGAAAGAGTTCTATATAAAGAGTTAGCCCAATGCCGATTGCACTGTTCGACTCAGCACCATCAGCAACATTAGCATCATACCTCAGGTATGCAAAATAGTGCTATATTCACATGGCAGTTCAAGAGCGACAATTTTTTGCAAAAAATTGCACTAATTTGAAGTCTATTAATAGAGGAAAAGGTAATTTAAAGAGTATGCGCCATTTTGATTGCACTGTTCGACTCAGCAGCATCAGCAACGTTAGCATCATACCTCAGGAATGCAAAATATCACTAATTTGAAATATATTAATACAGATAAAGGTAATTAAACGAGTATACGCCATTTTGAATGAACGGTTCTACTGAGCAGCATCAGCAACATTGGCATCATACCTCAGGAATGCGAAATAGTGCTATATTCACATGGAAGTTCAAGAGCGATAATTTTCAGAACAAAATTGCACTAAGTTGAAATGTGTTAATTGAGAAAGATTTGTATATCAAGAGTTAACGCCATACCGATTGCACTGTTTAACTCAGCAGCATCAGCAACAGTAGCGTTATACCTCAGGAATGCGAAATAGCGCTATTTTCACATGGAAGTTCATGAGCGACAATTTCCAGAGCAAAACTGCACTAAGATGAAATGTGTTAATAGAGAAAGAGTTCTATTTAAAGAGTTAGCGCCATACCGATTGCACTGTTCCACTCAGCAGCATCAGCAACATTAGCATGATACCTAAGGAATTCAAAATAGGGCTATATGCACATGGCAGTTAATGGGCGACAATTTTTTGCACAAAATTGCACTAATTTGAAGTCTATTAATAGAGGAAAAGGTAATTTAAAGAGTATGCGCCATTTTGAATGCACGATTCTACTCAGCAGCATCAGCAAAATTAGCATCATACCTCAGGAATGCGAAATAGTGCTATATTGACATGGAAGTTCAAGAGCGACAATTTTCAGCACAAAATTGCACTAATTTGAAGTCTATTAATAGAGGAAAAGGTAATTTAAAGAGTATACGCCATTTTGAATGCACGATTCTACTCAGTAGCATCAGCAACATTAGCATCATACCTCAGGAATGCGAAATAGTGCTATATTCACATGGAAGTTCGAGAGCGACAATTTTCAGAACAAAATTGCACTAAGTTGAAATGTGTTAATAGAGAAAGAGTTCTATATAAAGAGTTAGCCCAATGCCGATTGCACTGTTCGACTCAGCACCATCAGCAACATTAGCATCATACCTCAGGTATGCGAAATTGCGCTATATTCACATGGAAGTTCAAGAGCGACAATTTCCAGCGCAAAATTGCACTAAGTTGAAATGTGTTAATAGAGAAGGATTTGTATATCAAGAGTTAGCGCCATACCGATTGCACTGTTCAACTCAGTAGCATCAGCAACAGTAGCGTCATACCTCAGGAATGCGAAATAGCGCTATATTCACATGGAAGTTCAAGAGCGACAATTTTCAGCACAAAATTGCACTAAGTTGAAGTCTATTAATAGAGGAAAAGGTAATTTAAAGAGTATGCGCCATTTTGATTGCACTGTTCGGCTTGGTAGCATCAGCAACGTTAGCATCATACCGCAGGAATGCAAACTTGCACTAATTCGAAATATATTAATAGAGAAAAAGGTTATTAAAAGAGTATACGCCATTTTCAATGCACGATTCTACTCAGCAGCATCAGCAACATTAGCATCATACCTCAGGAATGCGAAATAGTGCTATATTCACATGGAAGTTCAAGAGCGACAATTTTCAGAACAAAATTGCACTAAGTTGAAATGTGTTAATAGAGAAAGATTTGTATATCAAGAGTTAGCGCCACACCGATTGCACTGTGCAACTCAGCAGCATCAGCAAAAGTAGCGTCATACCTCGAGAACGCGAAATAGCGCTATATTCACATGGAAGTTCAAGAGCGATAATTTTCCTCACAAAATTGCACTAAGTTGAAATGTGTTAATAGAGACAGAGTTCTATTTAAAGAGTTAGCGCCATACCGATTGCACTGTTCCACTCAGCAGCATCAGCAACATTAGCATGATACCTAAGGAATTCAAAATAGGGCTATATGCACATGGCAGTTAATGGGCGACAATTTTTTGCACAAAATTGCACTAATTTGAAGTCTATTAATAGAGGAAAAGGTAATTTAAAGAGTATACTCCATTTTGAATGCACGATTCTACTCAGTAGCATCAGCAACATTAGCATCATACCTCAGGAATGCGAAATAGTGCTATATTCACAAGGAAGTTCGAGAGCGACAATTTTCAGAACAAAATTCCACTAAGTTGAAATGTGTTAATAGAGAAAGAGTTCTATATAAAGAGTTAGCCCAATGCCGATTGCACTGTTCGACTCAGCACCATCAGCAACATTAGCATCATACCTCAGGTATGCAAAATAGTGCTATATTCACATGGCAGTTCAAGAGCGACAATTTTTTGCAAAAAATTGCACTAATTTGAAGTCTATTAATAGAGGAAAAGGTAATTTAAAGAGTATGCGCCATTTTGATTGCACTGTTCGACTCAGCAGCATCAGCAACGTTAGCATCATACCTCAGGAATGCAAAATATCACTAATTTGAAATATATTAATACAGATAAAGGTAATTAAACGAGTATACGCCATTTTGAATGAACGGTTCTACTGAGCAGCATCAGCAACATTGGCATCATACCTCAGGAATGCGAAATAGTGCTATATTCACATGGAAGTTCAAGAGCGATAATTTTCAGAACAAAATTGCACTAAGTTGAAATGTGTTAATTGAGAAAGATTTGTATATCAAGAGTTAACGCCATACCGATTGCACTGTTTAACTCAGCAGCATCAGCAACAGTAGCGTTATACCTCAGGAATGCGAAATAGCGCTATTTTCACATGGAAGTTCATGAGCGACAATTTCCAGAGCAAAACTGCACTAAGATGAAATGTGTTAATAGAGAAAGAGTTCTATTTAAAGAGTTAGCGCCATACCGATTGCACTGTTCCACTCAGCAGCATCAGCAACATTAGCATGATACCTAAGGAATTCAAAATAGGGCTATATGCACATGGCAGTTAATGGGCGACAATTTTTTGCACAAAATTGCACTAATTTGAAGTCTATTAATAGAGGAAAAGGTAATTTAAAGAGTATGCGCCATTTTGAATGCACGATTCTACTCAGCAGCATCAGCAAAATTAGCATCATACCTCAGGAATGCGAAATAGTGCTATATTGACATGGAAGTTCAAGAGCGACAATTTTCAGCACAAAATTGCACTAATTTGAAGTCTATTAATAGAGGAAAAGGTAATTTAAAGAGTATACGCCATTTTGAATGCACGATTCTACTCAGTAGCATCAGCAACATTAGCATCATACCTCAGGAATGCGAAATAGTGCTATATTCACATGGAAGTTCGAGAGCGACAATTTTCAGAACAAAATTGCACTAAGTTGAAATGTGTTAATAGAGAAAGAGTTCTATATAAAGAGTTAGCCCAATGCCGATTGCACTGTTCGACTCAGCACCATCAGCAACATTAGCATCATACCTCAGGTATGCGAAATTGCGCTATATTCACATGGAAGTTCAAGAGCGACAATTTCCAGCGCAAAATTGCACTAAGTTGAAATGTGTTAATAGAGAAGGATTTGTATATCAAGAGTTAGCGCCATACCGATTGCACTGTTCAACTCAGTAGCATCAGCAACAGTAGCGTCATACCTCAGGAATGCGAAATAGCGCTATATTCACATGGAAGTTCAAGAGCGACAATTTTCAGCACAAAATTGCACTAAGTTGAAGTCTATTAATAGAGGAAAAGGTAATTTAAAGAGTATGCGCCATTTTGATTGCACTGTTCGGCTTGGTAGCATCAGCAACGTTAGCATCATACCGCAGGAATGCAAACTTGCACTAATTCGAAATATATTAATAGAGAAAAAGGTTATTAAAAGAGTATACGCCATTTTCAATGCACGATTCTACTCAGCAGCATCAGCAACATTAGCATCATACCTCAGGAATGCGAAACAGTGCTATATTCACATGGAAGTTCAAGAGCGACAATTTTCAGAACAAAATTGCACTAAGTTGAAATGTGTTAATAGAGAAAAATTTGTATATCAAGAGTTAGCACCATACCGATTGAACTGTGCAACTCAGCAGCATCAGCAAAAGTAGCGTCATACCTCGAGAACGCGAAATAGCGCTATATTCACATGGAAGTTCAAGAGCGATAATTTTCCTCACAAAATTGCACTAAGTTGAAATGTGTTAATAGAGACAGAGTTCCATATAAAGAGTTAGCCCAATGCCGATTGCACTGTTCGACTCAGCACCATCAGCAACATTAGCATCATACCTCAGGTATGCAAAATAGTGCTATATTCACATGGCAGTTCAAGAGCGACAATTTTTTGCAAAAAATTGCACTAATTTGAAGTCTATTAATAGAGGAAAAGGTAATTTAAAGAGTATGCGCCATTTTGATTGCACTGTTCGACTCAGCAGCATCAGCAACGTTAGCATCATACCTCAGGAATGCAAAATAGGGCTATATGCACATGGCAATTAATGGGCGACAATGTATTGCACAAAATTGCACTAATTTGAAATATATTAATACAGGGTAATTTAACGAGTATGCGCCATTTTGAATGCACTGTTCGACTCAGCAGCATTAGCAACGTTAGCATCATACCTCAGGAATGCGAAATAGCGCTATACTCAGATGGAAGTTCAAGAGCGACAATTTTCAGCAAAAAATTGCACTAATTTGAAGTCTATCAATAGAGGAAAAGGTAATTTAAAGAATATGCGCCATTTTGATAGCACTGTTCGACTCAGCTGCATCAGCAACGTTAGCATCATACCTCAGGAATGCAAAATAGGGCTATATGCACATGGCAGTTAATGGGCGACAATCTATTCCACAAAATTGCACTAATTTGAAATATATTAATACAGGGTAATTAAACGAGTATACGCCATTTTGAATGAACGATTCTACTGAGCAGCATCAGCAACGTTAGCATCACATCTCAGGAATGCAAAATAGTGGTATTTTCACATGGAAGTTCAAGAGCGACAATCTTCCTCACAAAATTGCACTAAGCTGAAATGTGTTGATAGAGACAGAGTTCCATATAAAGAGTTAGCCCCATACCGATTGCACTGTTCGACTCAGCAGCATCAGCAACAGATGCATCATACCTCTGGAATGCGAAATAGCGCTATATTCACATGGAAGTTCAAGAGCGACAATTTCCAGCGCAAAACTGCACTAAGTTGAAATGTTTTAATAGAGAAAGAGTTCTATTTAAAGAGTTAGCGCCATACCGATTGCACTGTTCGACTCAGCAGCATCAGCAACAGATGCATCATACCTCCGGAATGCGAAATAGTGCTATATTCACATGGCAGTTCAAGAGCGACAATTTTTTGCAAAAAATTGCACTAATTTGAAGTCTATTAATAGAGGAAAAGGTAATTTAAAGAGTATGCGCCATTTTGATTGCACTGTTCGACTCAGCAGCATCAGCAACGTTAGCATCATACCTCAGGAATGCAAAATATCACTAATTTGAAATATATTAATACAGATAAAGGTAATTAAACGAGTATACGCCATTTTGAATGAACGGTTCTACTGAGCAGCATCAGCAACGTTAGCATCATACCTCAGGAATGCGAAATAGTGCTATATTCACATGGAAGTTCAAGAGCGACAATTTTCAGAACAAAATTGCACTAAGTTGAAATGTGTTAATAGAGAAAGATTTGTATATCAAGATTTGGCGCCATACCGATTGCACTGTGCAACTCAGCAGCATCAGCAAAAGTAGCGTCATACCTCGAGAACGCGAAATAGCGCTATATTCACATGGAAGTTCAAGAGCGACAATTTTCAGCACAAAATTGCACTAATTTGAAGTCTATTAATAGAGGAAAAGGTAATTTAAAGAGTATGCGCCACTTTGATTGCACTGTTCGGCTCAGCAGCATCAGCAACGTTAGCATCATACCTCAGGAATGCAAAATAGTGGTATTTTCACATGGAAGTTCAAGAGCGACAATCTTCCTCACAAAATTGCACTAAGTTGAAATGTGTTGATAGAGACAGAGTTCCATATAAAGAGTTAGCCCCATACCGATTGCACTGTTCGACTCAGCAGCATCAGCAACAGATGCATCATACCTCTGGAATGCGAAATAGCGCTATATTCACATGGAAGTTCAAGAGCGACAATTTCCAGCGCAAAACTGCACTAAGTTGAAATGTGTTAATAGAGAAAGAGTTCTATTTAAAGAGTTAGCGCCATCCCGACTGCATTGTTCGACTCAGCAGCATCAGCAACAGATGCATCATACCTCCGGAATGCGAAATAGCGCTATATTCACATGGAAGTTCAAGAGCTACAATTTTCAGCACAAAATTGCACTAAGGTGAAATGTGTTAATAGAGAAAGATTTGTATATCAAGAGTTAGCGCCATACCGATTGCACTGTTCAACTCAGCAGCATCAGCAACAGTGGCGTCATACCTCAGTAATGCGAAATAGCGCTATATTCACATGGAAGTTCAAGAGCGACAATTTTCAGCACAAAATTGCACTAATTTGAAGTCTATTAATAGAGGAAAAGGTAATTTAAAGAGTATGCGCCACTTTGATTGCACTGTTCGGCTCAGCAGCATCAGCAACGTTAGCATCATACCTCAGGAATGCAAACTTGCACTAATTTGAAATATATTAATAGAGAAAAAGGTTATTTAACGAGTATACGCCGTTTTAAATGAATGAACGGTTCTACAGAGCAGCATCAGCAGCATTAGCATCATACCTCAGGAATGCGAAATAGCGCTATATTCACATGGAAGTTCAAGAGCGATAATTTTCAGAACAAAATTGCACTAAGTTGAAATGTGTTAATAGAGAAAAATTTGTATATCAAGAGTTAGCACCATACCGATTGAACTGTGCAACTCAGCAGTATCAGCAAAAGTAGCGTCATACCTCGAGAACGCGAAATAGCGCTATATTCACATGGAAGTTCAAGAGCGATAATTTTCCTCACAAAATTGCACTAAGTTGAAATGTGTTAATAGAGACAGAGTTCCATATAAAGAGTTAGCCCAATGCCGATTGCACTGTTCGACTCAGCACCATCAGCAACATTAGCATCATACCTCAGGTATGCAAAATAGTGCTATATTCACATGGCAGTTCAAGAGCGACAATTTTTTGCAAAAAATTGCACTAATTTGAAGTCTATTAATAGAGGAAAAGGTAATTTAAAGAGTATGCGCCATTTTGATTGCACTGTTCGACTCAGCAGCATCAGCAACGTTAGCATCATACCTCAGGAATGCAAAATAGGGCTATATGCACATGGCAATTAATGGGCGACAATGTATTGCACAAAATTGCACTAATTTGAAATATATTAATACAGGGTAATTTAACGAGTATGCGCCATTTTGAATGCACTGTTCGACTCAGCAGCATTAGCAACGTTAGCATCATACCTCAGGAATGCGAAATAGCGCTATACTCAGATGGAAGTTCAAGAGCGACAATTTTCAGCAAAAAATTGCACTAATTTGAAGTCTATCAATAGAGGAAAAGGTAATTTAAAGAGTATGCGCCATTTTGATTGCACTGTTCGGCTTGGTAGCATCAGCAACGTTAGCATCATACCGCAGGAATGCATACTTGCACTAATTCGAAATATATTAATAGAGAAAAAGGTTATTAAAAGAGTATACGCCATTTTCAATGCACGATTCTACTCAGCAGCATCAGCAACATTAGCATCATACCTCAGGAATGCGAAACAGTGCTATATTCACATGGAAGTTCAAGAGCGACAATTTTCAGAACAAAATTGCACTAAGTTGAAATGTGTTAATAGAGAAAAATTTGTATATCAAGAGTTAGCACCATACCGATTGAACTGTGCAACTCAGCAGCATCAGCAAAAGTAGCGTCATACCTCGAGAACGCGAAATAGCGCTATATTCACATGGAAGTTCAAGAGCGATAATTTTCCTCACAAAATTGCACTAAGTTGAAATGTGTTAATAGAGACAGAGTTCCATATAAAGAGTTAGCCCAATGCCGATTGCACTGTTCGACTCAGCATCATCAGCAACATTAGCATCATACCTCAGGTATGCGAAATTGCGCTATATTCACATGGAAGTTCAAGAGCGACAATTTCCAGCGCAAAATTGCACTAAGTTGAAATGTGTTAATAGAGAAGGATTTGTATATCAAGAGTTAGCGCCATACCGATTGCACTGTTCAACTCAGTAGCATCAGCAACAGTAGCGTCATACCTCAGGAATGCGAAATAGCGCTATATTCACATGGAAGTTCAAGAGCGACAATTTTCAGCACAAAATTGCACTAAGTTGAAGTCTATTAATAGAGGAAAAGGTAATTTAAAGAGTATGCGCCATTTTGATTGCACTGTTCGGCTTGGTAGCATCAGCAACGTTAGCATCATACCGCAGGAATGCAAACTTGCACTAATTCGAAATATATTAATAGAGAAAAAGGTTATTAAAAGAGTATACGCCATTTTCAATGCACGATTCTACTCAGCAGCATCAGCAACATTAGCATCATACCTCAGGAATGCGAAACAGTGCTATATTCACATGGAAGTTCAAGAGCGACAATTTTCAGAACAAAATTGCACTAAGTTGAAATGTGTTAATAGAGAATAATTTGTATATCAAGAGTTAGCACCATACCGATTGAACTGTGCAACTCAGCAGCATCAGCAAAAGTAGCGTCATACCTCGAGAACGCGAAATAGCGCTATATTCACATGGAAGTTCAAGAGCGATAATTTTCCTCACAAAATTGCACTAAGTTGAAATGTGTTAATAGAGACAGAGTTCCATATAAAGAGTTAGCCCAATGCCGATTGCACTGTTCGACTCAGCACCATCAGCAACATTAGCATCATACCTCAGGTATGCAAAATAGTGCTATATTCACATGGCAGTTCAAGAGCGACAATTTTTTGCAAAAAATTGCACTAATTTGAAGTCTATTAATAGAGGAAAAGGTAATTTAAAGAGTATGCGCCATTTTGATTGCACTGTTCGACTCAGCAGCATCAGCAACGTTAGCATCATACCTCAGGAATGCAAAATAGGGCTATATGCACATGGCAATTAATGGGCGACAATGTATTGCACAAAATTGCACTAATTTGAAATATATTAATACAGGGTAATTTAACGAGTATGCGCCATTTTGAATGCACTGTTCGACTCAGCAGCATTAGCAACGTTAGCATCATACCTCAGGAATGCGAAATAGCGCTATACTCAGATGGAAGTTCAAGAGCGACAATTTTCAGCAAAAAATTGCACTAATTTGAAGTCTATCAATAGAGGAAAAGGTAATTTAAAGAATATGCGCCATTTTGATAGCACTGTTCGACTCAGCTGCATCAGCAACGTTAGCATCATACCTCAGGAATGCAAAATAGGGCTATATGCACATGGCAGTTAATGGGCGACAATCTATTCCACAAAATTGCACTAATTTGAAATATATTAATACAGGGTAATTAAACGAGTATACGCCATTTTGAATGAACGATTCTACTGAGCAGCATCAGCAACGTTAGCATCACATCTCAGGAATGCAAAATAGTGGTATTTTCACATGGAAGTTCAAGAGCGACAATCTTCCTCACAAAATTGCACTAAGCTGAAATGTGTTGATAGAGACAGAGTTCCATATAAAGAGTTAGCCCCATACCGATTGCACTGTTCGACTCAGCAGCATCAGCAACAGATGCATCATACCTCTGGAATGCGAAATAGCGCTATATTCACATGGAAGTTCAAGAGCGACAATTTCCAGCGCAAAACTGCACTAAGTTGAAATGTTTTAATAGAGAAAGAGTTCTATTTAAAGAGTTAGCGCCATACCGATTGCACTGTTCGACTCAGCAGCATCAGCAACAGATGCATCATACCTCCGGAATGCGAAATAGTGCTATTTTCACATGGCAGTTCAAGAGCGACAATTTTTTGCAAAAAATTGCACTAATTTGAAGTCTATTAATAGAGGAAAAGGTAATTTAAAGAGTATGCGCCATTTTGATTGCACTGTTCGACTCAGCAGCATCAGCAACGTTAGCATCATACCTCAGGAATGCAAAATATCACTAATTTGAAATATATTAATACAGATAAAGGTAATTAAACGAGTATACGCCATTTTGAATGAACGGTTCTACTGAGCAGCATCAGCAACGTTAGCATCATACCTCAGGAATGCGAAATAGTGCTATATTCACATGGAAGTTCAAGAGCGACAATTTTCAGAACAAAATTGCACTAAGTTGAAATGTGTTAATAGAGAAAGATTTGTATATCAAGAGTTGGCGCCATACCGATTGCACTGTGCAACTCAGCAGCATCAGCAAAAGTAGCGTCATACCTCGAGAACGCGAAATAGCGCTATATTCACATGGAAGTTCAAGAGCGACAATTTTCAGCACAAAATTGCACTAATTTGAAGTCTATTAATAGAGGAAAAGGTAATTTAAAGAGTATGCGCCACTTTGATTGCACTGTTCGGCTCAGCAGCATCAGCAACGTTAGCATCATACCTCAGGAATGCAAACTTGCACTAATTTGAAATATATTAATAGAGAAAAAGGTTATTTAACGAGTATACGCCGTTTTAAATGAATGAACGGTTCTACAGAGCAGCATCAGCAGTATTAGCATCATACCTCAGGAATGCGAAATAGCGCTATATTCACATGGAAGTTCAAGAGCGACAATTTCCAGCGCAAAATTGCACTAAGTTGAAATGTGTTAATAGAGAAAGATTTGTATATCAAGAGTTAGCGCCATACCGATTGCACTGTTCAACTCAGCAGCATCAGCAACAGTAGCGTCATACCTCAGAAATGCGAAATAGCGCTATATTCACATGGAAGTTCAAGAGCGACAATTTTCCTCACAAAATTGCACTAATTTGAAGTCTATTAATAGAGGAAAAGGTAATTTAAAGAGTATGCATCATTTTGAATGCACGATTCTACTCAGTAGCATCAGCAACATTAGCATCATACGTCAGGAATGCGAAATAGTGCTATATTCACATGGAAGTTCGAGAGCGACAATTTTCAGAACAAAATTGCACTAAGTTGAAATGTGTTAATTGAGAAAGAGTTCTATTTAAAGAGTTAGCGCCATCCCGATTGCATTGTTCGACTCAGCAGCGTCAGCAACAGATGCATCATACCTCCGGAATGCGAAATAGCGCTATATTCACATGGAAGTTCAAGAGCGACAATTTTCAGCACAAAATTGCATTAAGTTGAAATGTGTTAATAGAGAAAGAGTTCTATTTAATGATTTAGCGCCATACCGATTGCAGTGTTCGACTCAGCAGCATCAACAACAGTAGCGTCATACCTCAGTAATGCGAAATAGCGCTATATTCACATGGAAGTTCAAGAGCGACAATTTTCAGCACAAAATTGCACTAATTTGAAGTCTATTAATAGAGGAAAAGGTAATTTAAAGAGTATGCGCCACTTTGATTGCACTGTTCGACTCAGCAGCATCAGCAACGTTAGCATCATACCTCAGGAATGCAAAATATCACTAATTTGAAATATATTAATACAGATAAAGGTAATTAAATGAGTATACGCCATTTTGAATGAACGGTTCTACTGAGCAGCATCAGCAACATTAGTATCATACCTCAGGAATGCGAAATAGTGCTATATTCACATGGAAGTTCAAGAGCGACAATTTTCAGAACAAAATTGCACTAAGTTGAAATGTGTTAATAGAGAAAGATTTGTATATCAAGCGTTAGCGCCACACCGATTGCACTGTGCAACTCAGCAGCATCAGCAAAAGTAGCGTCATACCTCGAGAACGCGAAATAGCGCTATATTCACATGGAAGTTCAAGAGCGATAATTTTCCTCACAAAATTGCACTAAGTTGAAATGTGTTAATAGAGACAGAGTTCCATATAAAGAGTTAGCCCATATCGATTGCACTGTTCGACTCAGCAGCATCAGCAACAGATGCATCATACCTCCGGAATGCAAAATTGGGCTATATGCACATGGCAGTTAATGGGCGACAATTTTTTGCACAAAATTGCACTAATTTGAAGTCTATTAATAGAGGAAAAGGTAATTTAAAGAGTATGCGGCATTTTGATTGCACTGTTCGCCTCAGCAGCATCAGCAACGTTAGCATCATACCTCAGGAATGCAAACTTGCACTAATTCGAAATATATTAATAGAGAAAAAGGTTATTAAACGAGTATACGCCATTTTGAATGAACGGTTCTACAGAGCAGCATCAGCAGCACTAGCATCATACCTCAGGAATGCGGAATAGCGCTATATTCACATGGAAGTTCAAGAGCGACAATTTCCAGCGCAAAATTGCACTAAGTTGAAATGTGTTAATAGAGAAAGATTTGTATATCAAGAGTTAGCGCCATACCGATTGCACTGTTCAACTCAGCAGCATCAGCAACAGTAGCGTCATACCTCAGAAATGCGAAATAGCGCTATATTCACATGGAAGTTCAAGAGCGACAATTTTCCTCACAAAATTGCACTAATTTGAAGTCTATTAATAGAGGAAAAGGTAATTTAAAGAGTATGCATCATTTTGAATGCACGATTCTACTCAGTAGCATCAGCAACATTAGCATCATACGTCAGGAATGCGAAATAGTGCTATATTCACATGGAAGTTCGAGAGCGACAATTTTCAGAACAAAATTGCACTAAGTTGAAATGTGTTAATAGAGAAAGAGTTCTATATAAAGAGTTAGCCCAATGCCGATTGCACTGTTCGACTCAGCAGCATCAGCAACATTAGCAACATACCTCAGGTAAGCAAAATAGTGCTATATTCACATGGCAGTTCAAGAGCGACAATTTTTTGCAAAAAATTGCACTAATTTGAAGTCTATTAATAGAGGAAAAGGGTAATTTTAAGAGTATGCGCCATTTTGAATGCACGATTCTACTCAGCAGCATCAGCAACATTAGCATCATACCTCAGGAATGCGAAATAGTGCTATATTCACATGGAAGTTCAAGAGCGACAATTTTCAGAACAAAATTGCACTAATTTGAAGTCTATTAATAGAGGAAAAGGTAATTTAATGAGTATGCGCCATTCTGATTGCACTGTTCGACTCAGCAGCATCAGCAACATTAGCATCATGTCTCAGGCATCCAAAATAGTGGTATTTTCACATGGAAGTTTAAGAGCGACAATTTTCCTCACAAAATTGCACTAAGTTGAAATGTGTTGATAGAGAAAGAGTTCCATATAAAGAGTTAGCGCCATACCGATTGCACTGTTCGACTCAGCAGCATCAGCAACATTAGCATGATACCTAAGGAATTCAAAATAGGGCTATATGCACATGGCAGTTAATGGGCGACAATTTTTTGCACAAAATTGCACTAATTTGAAGTCTATTAATAGAGGAAAAGGTAATTTAAAGAGAATGCACCATTTTGCATGCACGATTCTACTCAGCAGCATCAGCAACGTTAGCATCACACCTCAGGAGTGCAAAATATCACTAATTTGAAATATATTAATACAGATAAAGGTAATTAAACGAGTATCCGCCATTTTGAATGAACGGTTCTACAGAGCAGCATCAGCAGCATTAGCATCATACCTCAGGAATGCGAAATAGCGCTATATTCACATGGAAGTTCAAGAGCGACAATTTCCAGCTCAAAATTGCACTAAGTTGAAATGTGTTAATAGAGAAAGATTTGTATATCAAGAGTTAGCGCCATACCGATTGCACTGTTCAACTCAGCAGCATCAGCAACAGTAGCGTCATACCTCAGAAATGCGAAATAGCGCTATATTCACATGGAAGTTCAAGAGTCACAATTATCCTCACAAAATTGCACTAATTTGAAGTCTATTAATAGAGGAAAAGGTAATTTAAAGAGTATGCATCATTTTGAATGCACGATTCTACTCAGTAGCATCAGCAACATTGGCATCATACGTCAGGAATGCAAAAGAGGGCTATATGCACATGGCAGGTAATGGGCGACAATCTATTTCACAAAATTGCACTAATTTGAAATATATTAATACAGGGTAATTTAACGAGTATGCGCCATTTTGAATGCACTGTTCGACTCAGCAGCATCAGCAACGTTAGCATCATACCTCAGGAATGCAAAAGAGGGCTATATGCACATGGCAGGTAATGGGCGACAATCTATTTCACAAAATTGCACTAATTTGAAATATATTAATACAGGGTAATTTAACGAGTATGCGCCATTTTGAATGCACTGTTCGACTCAGCAGCATCAGCAACGTTAGCATCATACCTCAGGAATGCAAAATAGTGGTATTTTCACATGGAAGTTCAAGAGCGACAATCTTCCTCACAAAATTGCACTAAGTTGAAATGTGTTGATAGAGACAGAGTTCCATATAAAGAGTTAGCCCCATACCGATTGCACTGTTCGACTCAGCAGCATCAGCAACAGATGTATCATACCTCCGGAATGCGAAATAGCGCTATATTCACATGGAAGTTCAAGAGCGACAATTTCCAGCGCAAAATTGCGCTAAGTTGAAATGTGTTAATAGAGAAAGAGTTCTATTTAAAGAGTTAGCCCAATGCCGATTGCACTGTTCGACTCAGCAGCATCAGCAACATTAGCATCATACCTCAGGTATGCAAAATAGTGCTATATTCACATGGCGGTTCAAGAGCGACAATTTTTTGCAAAAAATTGCACTAATTTGAAGTCTATTAATAGAGGAAAAGGTAATTTAAAGAGTATGCGCCATTTTGATTGCACTGTTCGACTCAGCAGCATCAGCAACATTAGCATGATACCTAAGGAATTCGAAATAGGGCTATATGCACATGGCAGTTAATGGGCGACAATTTTTTGCACAAAATTGCACTAATTTGAAGTCTATTAATAGAGGAAAAGGTAATTTAAAGAGTATGCGCCATTTTGATTGCACTGTTCGGCTCAGCAGCATCAGCAACGTTAGCATCATACCTCAAGAATGCAAAATATCACTAATTTGAAATATATTAATACAGATAAAGGTAATTAAACGAGTATACGCCATTTTGAATGAACGGTTCTACTGAGCAGCATCAGCAACATTAGCATCATATCTCAGGAATGCAAAATAGTGGTATTTTCACATGGAAGTTCAAGAGCGACAATTTTCCTCACAAAATTGCACTAATTTGAAGTCTATTAATAGAGGAAAAGGTAATTTTAAGAGTATGCGCCATTTTGAATGCACGATTCTACTCAGCAGCATCAGCAACATTAGCATCATACCTCAGGAATGCGAAATAGTGCTATATTCACATGGAAGTTCAAGAGCGACAATTTTCAGAACAAAATTGCACTAATTTGAAGTCTATTAATAGAGGAAAAGGTAATTTAATGAGTATGCGCCATTCTGATTGCACTGTTCGACTCAGCAGCATCAGCAACGTTAGCATCATACCTCAGGAATGCAAAATATCACTAATTTGAAATATATTAATACAGATAAAGGTAATTAAATGAGTATACGCCATTTTGAATGAACGGTTCTACTGAGCAGCATCAGCAACATTAGTATCATACCTCAGGAATGCGAAATAGTGCTATATTCACATGGAAGTTCAAGAGCGACAATTTTCAGAACAAAATTGCACTAAGTTGAAATGTGTTAATAGAGAAAGATTTGTATATCAAGCGTTAGCGCCACACCGATTGCACTGTGCAACTCAGCAGCATCAGCAAAAGTAGCGTCATACCTCGAGAACGCGAAATAGCGCTATATTCACATGGAAGTTCAAGAGCGATAATTTTCCTCACAAAATTGCACTAAGTTGAAATGTGTTAATAGAGACAGAGTTCCATATAAAGAGTTAGCCCATATCGATTGCACTGTTCGACTCAGCAGCATCAGCAACAGATGCATCATACCTCCGGAATGCAAAATTGGGCTATATGCACATGGCAGTTAATGGGCGACAATTTTTTGCACAAAATTGCACTAATTTGAAGTCTATTAATAGAGGAAAAGGTAATTTAAAGAGTATGCGGCATTTTGATTGCACTGTTCGCCTCAGCAGCATCAGCAACGTTAGCATCATACCTCAGGAATGCAAACTTGCACTAATTCGAAATATATTAATAGAGAAAAAGGTTATTAAACGAGTATACGCCATTTTGAATGAACGGTTCTACAGAGCAGCATCAGCAGCACTAGCATCATACCTCAGGAATGCGAAATAGCGCTATATTCACATGGAAGTTCAAGAGCGACAATTTCCAGCGCAAAATTGCACTAAGTTGAAATGTGTTAATAGAGAAAGATTTGTATATCAAGAGTTAGCGCCATACCGATTGCACTGTTCAACTCAGCAGCATCAGCAACAGTAGCGTCATACCTCAGAAATGCGAAATAGCGCTATATTCACATGGAAGTTCAAGAGCGACAATTTTCCTCACAAAATTGCACTAATTTGAAGTCTATTAATAGAGGAAAAGGTAATTTAAAGAGTATGCATCATTTTGAATGCACGATTCTACTCAGTAGCATCAGCAACATTAGCATCATACGTCAGGAATGCGAAATAGTGCTATATTCACATGGAAGTTCGAGAGCGACAATTTTCAGAACAAAATTGCACTAAGTTGAAATGTGTTAATAGAGAAAGAGTTCTATATAAAGAGTTAGCCCAATGCCGATTGCACTGTTCGACTCAGCAGCATCAGCAACATTAGCAACATACCTCAGGTAAGCAAAATAGTGCTATATTCACATGGCAGTTCAAGAGCGACAATTTTTTGCAAAAAATTGCACTAATTTGAAGTCTATTAATAGAGGAAAAGGTAATTTTAAGAGTATGCGCCATTTTGAATGCACGATTCTACTCAGCAGCATCAGCAACATTAGCATCATACCTCAGGAATGCGAAATAGTGCTATATTCACATGGAAGTTCAAGAGCGACAATTTTCAGAACAAAATTGCACTAATTTGAAGTCTATTAATAGAGGAAAAGGTAATTTAATGAGTATGCGCCATTCTGATTGCACTGTTCGACTCAGCAGCATCAGAAACATTAGCATCATGTCTCAGGCATCCAAAATAGTGGTATTTTCACATGGAAGTTTAAGAGCGACAATTTTCCTCACAAAATTGCACTAAGTTGAAATGTGTTGATAGAGAAAGAGTTCCATATAAAGAGTTAGCGCCATACCGATTGCACTGTTCGACTCAGCAGCATCAGCAACATTAGCATGATACCTAAGGAATTCAAAATAGGGCTATATGCACATGGCAGTTAATGGGCGACAATTTTTTGCACAAAATTGCACTAATTTGAAGTCTATTAGTAGAGGCAAAGGTAATTTAAAGAGAATGCACCATTTTGCATGCACGATTCTACTCAGCAGCATCAGCAACGTTAGCATCACACCTCAGGAGTGCAAAATATCACTAATTTGAAATATATTAATACAGATAAAGGTAATTAAACGAGTATACGCCATTTTGAATGAACGGTTCTACAGAGCAGCATCAGCAGCATTAGCATCATACCTCAGGAATGCGAAATAGCGCTATATTCAGATGGAAGTTCAAGAGCGACAATTTCCAGCTCAAAATTGCACTAAGTTGAAATGTGTTAATAGAGAAAGATTTGTATATCAAGAGTTAGCGCCATACCGATTGCACTGTTCAACTCAGCAGCATCAGCAACAGTAGCGTCATACCTCAGAAATGCGAAATAGCGCTATATTCACATGGAAGTTCAAGAGTCACAATTATCCTCACAAAATTGCACTAATTTGAAGTCTATTAATAGAGGAAAAGGTAATTTAAAGAGTATGCATCATTTTGAATGCACGATTCTACTCAGTAGCATCAGCAACATTGGCATCATACGTCAGGAATGCAAAAGAGGGCTATATGCACATGGCAGGTAATGGGCGACAATCTATTTCACAAAATTGCACTAATTTGAAATATATTAATACAGGGTAATTTAACGAGTATGCGCCATTTTGAATGCACTGTTCGACTCAGCAGCATCAGCAACGTTAGCATCATACCTCAGGAATGCAAAAGAGGGCTATATGCACATGGCAGGTAATGGGCGACAATCTATTTCACAAAATTGCACTAATTTGAAATATATTGATACAGGGTAATTTAACGAGTATGCGCCATTTTGAATGCACTGTTCGACTCAGCAGCATCAGCAACGTTAGCATCATACCTCAGGAATGCAAAATAGTGGTATTTTCACATGGAAGTTCAAGAGCGACAATCTTCCTCACAAAATTGCACTAAGTTGAAATGTGTTGATAGAGACAGAGTTCCATATAAAGAGTTAGCCCCATACCGATTGCACTGTTCGACTCAGCAGCATCAGCAACAGATGTATCATACCTCCGGAATGCGAAATAGCGCTATATTCACATGGAAGTTCAAGAGCGACAATTTCCAGCGCAAAATTGCGCTAAGTTGAAATGTGTTAATAGAGAAAGAGTTCTATGTAAAGAGTTAGCCCAATGCCGATTGCACTGTTCGACTCAGCAGCATCAGCAACATTAGCATCATACCTCAGGTATGCAAAATAGTGCTATATTCACATGGCGGTTCAAGAGCGACAATTTTTTGCAAAAAATTGCACTAATTTGAAGTCTATTAATAGAGGAAAAGGTAATTTAAAGAGTATGCGCCATTTTGATTGCACTGTTCGACTCAGCAGCATCAGCAACATTAGCATGATACCTAAGGAATTCGAAATAGGGCTATATGCACATGGCAGTTAATGGGCGACAATTTTTTGCACAAAATTGCACTAATTTGAAGTCTATTAATAGAGGAAAAGGTAATTTAAAGAGTATGCGCCATTTTGATTGCACTGTTCGACTCAGCAGCATCAGCAACGTTAGCATCATACCTCAAGAATGCAAAATATCACTAATTTGAAATATATTAATACAGATAAAGGTAATTAAACGAGTATACGCCATTTTGAATGAACGGTTCTACTGAGCAGCATCAGCAACATTAGCATCATATCTCAGGAATGCAAAATAGTGGTATTTTCACATGGAAGTTCAAGAGCGACAATTTTCCTCACAAAATTGCACTAATTTGAAGTCTATTAATAGAGGAAAAGGTAATTTTAAGAGTATGCGCCATTTTGAATGCACGATTCTACTCAGCAGCATCAGCAACATTAGCATCATACCTCAGGAATGCGAAATAGTGCTATATTCACATGGAAGTTCAAGAGCGACAATTTTCAGAACAAAATTGCACTAAGTTGAAATGTGTTAATAGAGAAAGAGTTCTATATAAAGAGTTAGCCCAATGCCGATTGCACTGTTCGACTCAGCAGCATCAGCAACATTAGCAACATACCTCAGGTAAGCAAAATAGTGCTATATTCACATGGCAGTTCAAGAGCGACAATTTTTTGCAAAAAATTGCACTAATTTGAAGTCTATTAATAGAGGAAAAGGTAATTTTAAGAGTATGCGCCATTTTGAATGCACGATTCTACTCAGCAGCATCAGCAACATTAGCATCATACCTCAGGAATGCGAAATAGTGCTATATTCACATGGAAGTTCAAGAGCGACAATTTTCAGAACAAAATTGCACTAATTTGAAGTCTATTAATAGAGGAAAAGGTAATTTAATGAGTATGCGCCAATCTGATTGCACTGTTCGACTCAGCAGCATCAGCAACATTAGCATCATGTCTCAGGCATCCAAAATAGTGGTATTTTCACATGGAAGTTTAAGAGCGACAATTTTCCTCACAAAATTGCACTAAGTTGAAATGTGTTGATAGAGAAAGAGTTCCATATAAAGAGTTAGCGCCATACCGATTGCACTGTTCGACTCAGCAGCATCAGCAACATTAGCATGATACCTAAGGAATTCAAAATAGGGCTATATGCACATGGCAGTTAATGGGCGACAATTTTTTGGACAAAATTGCACTAATTTGAAGTCTATTAATAGAGGAAAAGGTAATTTAAAGAGAATGCACCATTTTGCATGCACGATTCTACTCAGCAGCATTAGCAACGTTAGCATCACACCTCAGGAGTGCAAAATATCACTAATTTGAAATATATTAATACAGATAAAGGTAATTAAACGAGTATCCGCCATTTTGAATGAACGGTTCTACAGAGCAGCATCAGCAGCATTAGCATCATACCTCAGGAATGCGAAATAGCGCTATATTCACATGGAAGTTCAAGAGCGACAATTTCCAGCTCAAAATTGCACTAAGTTGAAATGTGTTAATAGAGAAAGATTTGTATATCAAGAGTTAGCGCCATACCGATTGCACTGTTCAACTCAGCAGCATCAGCAACAGTAGCGTCATACCTCAGAAATGCGAAATAGCGCTATATTCACATGGAAGTTCAAGAGTCACAATTATCCTCACAAAATTGCACTAATTTGAAGTCTATTAATAGAGGAAAAGGTAATTTAAAGAGTATGCATCATTTTGAATGCACGATTCTACTCAGTAGCATCAGCAACATTGGCATCATACGTCAGGAATGCAAAAGAGGGCTATATGCACATGGCAGGTAATGGGCGACAATCTATTTCACAAAATTGCACTAATTTGAAATATATTAATACAGGGTAATTTAACGAGTATGCGCCATTTTGAATGCACTGTTCGACTCAGCAGCATCAGCAACGTTAGCATCATACCTCAGGAATGCAAAAGAGGGCTATATGCACATGGCAGGTAATGGGCGACAATCTATTTCACAAAATTGCACTAATTTGAAATATATTAATACAGGGTAATTTAACGAGTATGCGCCATTTTGAATGCACTGTTCGACTCAGCAGCATCAGCAACGTTAGCATCATACCTCAGGAATGCAAAATAGTGGTATTTTCACATGGAAGTTCAAGAGCGACAATCTTCCTCACAAAATTGCACTAAGTTGAAATGTGTTGATAGAGACAGAGTTCCATATAAAGAGTTAGCCCCATACCGATTGCACTGTTCGACTCAGCAGCATCAGCAACAGATGTATCATACCTCCGGAATGCGAAATAGCGCTATATTCACATGGAAGTTCAAGAGCGACAATTTCCAGCGCAAAATTGCGCTAAGTTGAAATGTGTTAATAGAGAAAGAGTTCTATTTAAAGAGTTAGCCCAATGCCGATTGCACTGTTCGACTCAGCAGCATCAGCAACATTAGCATCATACCTCAGGTATGCAAAATAGTGCTATATTCACATGGCGGTTCAAGAGCGACAATTTTTTGCAAAAAATTGCACTAATTTGAAGTCTATTAATAGAGGAAAAGGTAATTTAAAGAGTATGCGCCATTTTGATTGCACTGTTCGACTCAGCAGCATCAGCAACATTAGCATGATACCTAAGGAATTCGAAATAGGGCTATATGCACATGGCAGTTAATGGGCGACAATTTTTTGCACAAAATTGCACTAATTTGAAGTCTATTAATAGAGGAAAAGGTAATTTAAAGAGTATGCGCCATTTTGATTGCACTGTTCCACTCAGCAGCATCAGCAACGTTAGCATCATACCTCAAGAATGCAAAATATCACTAATTTGAAATATATTAATACAGATAAAGGTAATTAAACGAGTATACGCCATTTTGAATGAACGGTTCTACTGAGCAGCATCAGCAACATTAGCATCATATCTCAGGAATGCAAAATAGTGGTATTTTCACATGGAAGTTCAAGAGCGACAATTTTCCTCACAAAATTGCACTAATTTGAAGTCTATTAATAGAGGAAAAGGTAATTTTAAGAGTATGCGCCATTTTGAATGCACGATTCTACTCAGCAGCATCAGCAACATTAGCATCATACCTCAGGAATGCGAAATAGTGCTATATTCACATGGAAGTTCAAGAGCGACAATTTTCAGAACAAAATTGCACTAATTTGAAGTCTATTAATAGAGGAAAAGGTAATTTAATGAGTATGCGCCATTCTGATTGCACTGTTCGACTCAGCAGCATCAGCAACGTTAGCATCATACCTCAGGAATGCAAAATATCACTAATTTGAAATATATTAATACAGATAAAGGTAATTAAATGAGTATACGCCATTTTGAATGAACGGTTCTACTGAGCAGCATCAGCAACATTAGCATCATACCTCAGGAATGCGAAATAGTGCTATATTCACATGGAAGTTCAAGAGCGACAATTTTCAGAACAAAATTGCACTAAGTTGAAATGTGTTAATAGAGAAAGATTTGTATATCAAGAGTTAGCGCCACACCGATTGCACTGTGCAACTCAGCAGCATCAGCAAAAGTAGCGTCATACCTCGAGAACGCGAAATAGCGCTATATTCACATGGAAGTTCAAGAGCGATAATTTTCCTCACAAAATTGCACTAAGTTGAAATGTGTTAATAGAGACAGAGTTCCATATAAAGAGTTAGCCCATATCGATTGCACTGTTCGACTCAGCAGCATCAGCAACAGATGCATCATACCTCCGGAATGCAAAATTGGGCTATATGCACATGGCAGTTAATGGGCGACAATTTTTTGCACAAAATTGCACTAATTTGAAGTCTATTAATAGAGGAAAAGGTAATTTAAAGAGTATGCGGCATTTTGATTGCACTGTTCGCCTCAGCAGCATCAGCAACGTTAGCATCATACCTCAGGAATGCAAACTTGCACTAATTCGAAATATATTAATAGAGAAAAAGGTTATTAAACGAGTATACGCCATTTTGAATGAACGGTTCTACAGAGCAGCATCAGCAGCACTAGCATCATACCTCAGGAATGCGAAATAGCGCTATATTCACATGGAAGTTCAAGAGCGACAATTTCCAGCGCAAAATTGCACTAAGTTGAAATGTGTTAATAGAGAAAGATTTGTATATCAAGAGTTAGCGCCATACCGATTGCACTGTTCAACTCAGCAGCATCAGCAACAGTAGCGTCATACCTCAGAAATGCGAAATAGCGCTATATTCACATGGAAGTTCAAGAGCGACAATTTTCCTCACAAAATTGCACTAATTTGAAGTCTATTAATAGAGGAAAAGGTAATTTAAAGAGTATGCATCATTTTGAATGCACGATTCTACTCAGTAGCATCAGCAACATTAGCATCATACGTCAGGAATGCGAAATAGTGCTATATTCACATGGAAGTTCGAGAGCGACAATTTTCAGAACAAAATTGCACTAAGTTGAAATGTGTTAATAGAGAAAGAGTTCTATATAAAGAGTTAGCCCAATGCCGATTGCACTGTTCGACTCAGCAGCATCAGCAACATTAGCAACATACCTCAGGTAAGCAAAATAGTGCTATATTCACATGGCAGTTCAAGAGCGACAATTTTTTGCAAAAAATTGCACTAATTTGAAGTCTATTAATAGAGGAAAAGGTAATTTTAAGAGTATGCGCCATTTTGAATGCACGATTCTACTCAGCAGCATCAGCAACATTAGCATCATACCTCAGGAATGCGAAATAGTGCTATATTCACATGGAAGTTCAAGAGCGACAATTTTCAGAACAAAATTGCACTAATTTGAAGTCTATTAATAGAGGAAAAGGTAATTTAATGAGTATGCGCCATTCTGATTGCACTGTTCGACTCAGCAGCATCAGAAACATTAGCATCATGTCTCAGGCATCCAAAATAGTGGTATTTTCACATGGAAGTTTAAGAGCGACAATTTTCCTCACAAAATTGCACTAAGTTGAAATGTGTTGATAGAGAAAGAGTTCCATATAAAGAGTTAGCGCCATACCGATTGCACTGTTCGACTCAGCAGCATCAGCAACATTAGCATGATACCTAAGGAATTCAAAATAGGGCTATATGCACATGGCAGTTAATGGGCGACAATTTTTTGCACAAAATTGCACTAATTTGAAGTCTATTAATAGAGGAAAAGGTAATTTAAAGAGAATGCACCATTTTGCATGCACGATTCTACTCAGCAGCATCAGCAACGTTAGCATCACACCTCAGGAGTGCAAAATATCACTAATTTGAAATATATTAATACAGATAAAGGTAATTAAACGAGTATACGCCATTTTGAATGAACGGTTCTACAGAGCGGCATCAGCAGCATTAGCATCATACCTCAGGAATGCGAAATAGCGCTATATTCAGATGGAAGTTCAAGAGCGACAATTTCCAGCTCAAAATTGCACTAAGTTGAAATGTGTTAATAGAGAAAGATTTGTATATCAAGAGTTAGCGCCATACCGATTGCACTGTTCAACTCAGCAGCATCAGCAACAGTAGCGTCATACCTCAGAAATGCGAAATAGCGCTATATTCACATGGAAGTTCAAGAGTCACAATTATCCTCACAAAATTGCACTAATTTGAAGTCTATTAATAGAGGAAAAGGTAATTTAAAGAGTATGCATCATTTTGAATGCACGATTCTACTCAGTAGCATCAGCAACATTGGCATCATACGTCAGGAATGCAAAAGAGGGCTATATGCACATGGCAGGTAATGGGCGACAATCTATTTCACAAAATTGCACTAATTTGAAATATATTAATACAGGGTAATTTAACGAGTATGCGCCATTTTGAATGCACTGTTCGACTCAGCAGCATCAGCAACGTTAGCATCATACCTCAGGAATGCAAAAGAGGGCTATATGCACATGGCAGGTAATGGGCGACAATCTATTTCACAAAATTGCACTAATTTGAAATATATTAATACAGGGTAATTTAACGAGTATGCGCCATTTTGAATGCACTGTTCGACTCAGCAGCATCAGCAACGTTAGCATCATACCTCAGGAATGCAAAATAGTGGTATTTTCACATGGAAGTTCAAGAGCGACAATCTTCCTCACAAAATTGCACTAAGTTGAAATGTGTTGATAGAGACAGAGTTCCATATAAAGAGTTAGCCCCATACCGATTGCACTGTTCGACTCAGCAGCATCAGCAACAGATGTATCATACCTCCGGAATGCGAAATAGCGCTATATTCACATGGAAGTTCAAGAGCGACAATTTCCAGCGCAAAATTGCGCTAAGTTGAAATGTGTTAATAGAGAAAGAGTTCTATTTAAAGAGTTAGCCCAATGCCGATTGCACTGTTCGACTCAGCAGCATCAGCAACATTAGCATCATACCTCAGGTATGCAAAATAGTGCTATATTCACATGGCGGTTCAAGAGCGACAATTTTTTGCAAAAAATTGCACTAATTTGAAGTCTATTAATAGAGGAAAAGGTAATTTAAAGAGTATGCGCCATTTTGATTGCACTGTTCGACTCAGCAGCATCAGCAACATTAGCATGATACCTAAGGAATTCGAAATAGGGCTATATGCACATGGCAGTTAATGGGCGACAATTTTTTGCACAAAATTGCACTAATTTGAAGTCTATTAATAGAGGAAAAGGTAATTTAAAGAGTATGCGCCATTTTGATTGCACTGTTCGACTCAGCAGCATCAGCAACGTTAGCATCATACCTCAAGAATGCAAAATATCACTAATTTGAAATATATTAATACAGATAAAGGTAATTAAACGAGTATACGCCATTTTGAATGAACGGTTCTACTGAGCAGCATCAGCAACATTAGCATCATATCTCAGGAATGCAAAATAGTGGTATTTTCACATGGAAGTTCAAGAGCGACAATTTTCCTCACAAAATTGCACTAATTTGAAGTCTATTAATAGAGGAAAAGGTAATTTTAAGAGTATGCGCCATTTTGAATGCACGATTCTACTCAGCAGCATCAGCAACATTAGCATCATACCTCAGGAATGCGAAATAGTGCTATATTCACATGGAAGTTCAAGAGCGACAATTTTCAGAACAAAATTGCACTAATTTGAAGTCTATTAATAGAGGAAAAGGTAATTTAATGAGTATGCGCCATTCTGATTGCACTGTTCGACTCAGCAGCATCAGCAACGTTAGCATCATACCTCAGGAATGCAAAATATCACTAATTTGAAATATATTAATACAGATAAAGGTAATTAAATGAGTATACGCCATTTTGAATGAACGATTCTACTGAGCAGCATCAGCAACATTAGCATCATACCTCAGGAATGCGAAATAGTGCTATATTCACATGGAAGTTCAAGAGCGATAATTTTCAGAACAAAATTGCACTAAGTTGAAATGTGTTAATAGAGACAGAGTTCCATATGAAGAGTTAGCCCCATATCGATTGCACTGTTCGACCCAGCAGCATCAGCAACAGAAGCATCATACCTCCGGAATGCGAAATAGCGCTATTTTCACATGGCGGTTCAAGAGCGACAATTTTTTGCAAAAAATTGCACTAATTTGAAGTCTATTAATAGAGGAAAAGGTAATTTAAAGAGTATGCGCCATTTTGATTGCACTGTTCGACTCAGCAGCATCAGCAACATTAGCATGATACCTAAGGAATTCGAAATAGGGCTATATGCACATGGCAGTTAATGGGCGACAATTTTTTGCACAAAATTGCACTAATTTGAAGTCTATTAATAGAGGAAAAGGTAATTTAAAGAGTATGCGCCATTTTGATTGCACTGTTCGACTCAGCAGCATCAGCAACGTTAGCATCATACCTCAAGAATGCAAAATATCACTAATTTGAAATGTATTAATACAGATAAAGGTAATTAAACGAGTATACGCCATTTTGAATGAACGGTTCTACTGAGCAGCATCAGCAACATTAGCATCATATCTCAGGAATGCAAAATAGTGGTATTTTCACATGGAAGTTCAAGAGCGACAATTTTCCTCACAAAATTGCACTAATTTGAAGTCTATTAATAGAGGAAAAGGTAATTTTAAGAGTATGCGCCATTTTGAATGCACGATTCTACTCAGCAGCATCAGCAACATTAGCATCATACCTCAGGAATGCGAAATAGTGCTATATTCACATGGAAGTTCAAGAGCGACAATTTTCAGAACAAATTAATAGAGGAAAAGGTAATTTAAAGAGTATGCGCCATTTTGATTGCACTGTTCGACTCAGCAGCATCAGCAACGTTAGCATCATGCCTCAGGAATGCAAAAGAGGGCTATATGCACATGGCAGGTAATGGGCGACAATCTATTGCACAAAATTGCACTAATTTGAAATATATTAATACAGGGTAATTTAACGAGTATGCGCCATTTTGAATGCACTGTTCGACTCAGCAGCATCAGCAACGTTAGCATCATACCTCAGGAATGCAAAATATCACAAATTTGAAATATATTAATACAGATAAAGGTAATTAAACGAGTATACGCCATTTTGAATGAACGGTTCTACTGAGCAGCATCAGCAACGTTAGCATCACATCTCAGGAATGCAAAATAGTGGTATTTTCACATGGAAGTTCAAGAGCGACAATTTCCAGCGCAAAATTGCGCTAAGTTGAAATGTGTTAATAGAGAAAGAGTTCTATTTAAAGAGTTAGCCCCATACCGATTGCACTGTTCGACTCAGCAGCATCAGCAACAGATGCATCATACCTCCGGAATGCGAAATAGCGCTATATTCACATGGAAGTTCATGAGCGACAATTTTTTGCACAAAATTGCACTAATTTGAAGTCTATTAATAGAGGAAAAGGTAATTTAAAGAGTATGCGCCATTTTGATTGCACTGTTCGACTCAGCAGCATCAGCAACGTTAGCATCATACCTCAGGAATGCAAAATATCACTAATTTGAAATATATTAATACAGATAAAGGTAATTAAACGAGTATACGCCATTTTGAATGAACGGTTCTACTGAGCAGCATCAGCAACATTAGCATCATATCTCAGGAATGCAAAATAGTGGTATTTTCACATGGAAGTTCAAGAGCGACAATTTTCCTCACAAAACTGCACTAATTTGAAGTCTATTAATAGAGGAAAAGGTAATTTTAAGAGTATGCGCCATTTTGAATGCACGATTCTACTCAGCAGCATCAGCAACATTAGCATCATACCTCAGGAATGCGAAATAGTGCTATATTCACATGGAAGTTCAAGAGCGACAATTTTCAGCACAAAATTGCACTAATTTGAAGTCTATTAATAGAGGAAAAGGTAATTTAATGAGTATGCGCCATTCTGATTGGACTGTTCGACTCAGCAGCATCAGCAACGTTAGCATCATACCTCAGGAAAGCAAAATATCACTAATTTGAAATATATTAATACAGATAAAGGTAATTAAACGAGTATACGCCATTTTGAATGAACGGTTCTACTGAGCAGCATCAGCAACATTAGCATCATATCTCAGGAATGCAAAATAGTGGTATTTTCACATGGAAGTTCAAGAGCGACAATTTTCCTCACAAAATTGCACTAAGTTGAAATGTGTTGATAGAGACAGAGTTCCATATTAAGAGTTAGCCCCATACCGATTGCACTGTTTGACTCAGCAGCATCAGCAACAGATGCATCATACCTCCGGAATGCGAAATGGCGCTAAATTCACATGGAAGTTCAAGAGCGACAATTTCCAGCGCAAAATTGCGCTAAGTTGAAATGTGTTAATAGAGAAAGAGTTCTATTTAAAGAGTTAGCGCCATACCGATTGCACTGTTCGACTCAGCAGCATCAGCAACATTAGCATGATACCTAAGGAATTCAAAATAGGGCTATATACACATGGCAGTTAATGGGCGACAATTTTTTGCACAAAATTGCACTAATTTGAAGTCTATTAATAGAGGAAAAGGTAATTTAAAGAGTATGCGCCATTTTGATTGCACTGTTCGACTCAGCAGCATCAGCAACGTTAGCATCATACCTCAGGAATGCAAAATATCACTAATTTGAAATATATTAATACAGATAAAGGTAATTAAACGAGTATACGCCATTTTGAATGAACGGTTCTACTGAGCAGCATCAGCAACATTAGCATCATATCTCAGGAATGCAAAATAGTGGTATTTTCACATGGAAGTTCAAGAGCGACAATTTTCCTCACAAAACTGCACTAATTTGAAGTCTATTAATAGAGGAAAAGGTAATTTTAAGAGTATGCGCCATTTTGAATGCACGATTCTACTCAGCAGCATCAGCAACATTAGCATCATACCTCAGGAATGCGAAATAGTGCTATATTCACATGGAAGTTCAAGAGCGACAATTTTCAGCACAAAATTGCACTAATTTGAAGTCTATTAATAGAGGAAAAGGTAATTTAATGAGTATGCGCCATTCTGATTGGACTGTTCGACTCAGCAGCATCAGCAACGTTAGCATCATACCTCAGGAATGCAAAATATCACTAATTTGAAATATATTAATACAGATAAAGGTAATTAAACGAGTATACGCCATTTTGAATGAACGGTTCTACTGAGCAGCATCAGCAACATTAGCATCATATCTCAGGAATGCAAAATAGTGGTATTTTCACATGGAAGTTCAAGAGCGACAATTTTCCTCACAAAACTGCACTAGTTTGAAGTCTATTAATAGAGGAAAAGGTAATTTTAAGAGTATGCGCCATTTTGAATGCACGATTCTACTCAGCAGCATCAGCATCATTAGCATCATGTCTCAGGCATCCAAAATAGTGGTATTTTCACATGGAAGTTTAAGAGCGACAATTTTCCTCACAAAATTGCACTAAGTTGAAATGTGTTGATAGAGACAGAGTTCCATATAAAGAGTTAGCCCCATACCGATTGCACTGTTTGACTCAGCAGCATCAGCAACAGATGCATCATACCTCCGGAATGCGAAATAGCGCTAAATTCACATGGAAGTTCAAGAGCGACAATTTCCAGCGCAAAATTGCGCTAAATTGAAATGTGTTAATAGAGAAAGAGTTCTATTTAAAGAGTTAGCGCCATACCGATTGCACTGTTCGACTCAGCAGCATCAGCAACATTAGCATGATACCTAAGGAATTCAAAATAGGGCTATATACACATGGCAGTTAATGGGCGACAATTTTTTGCACAAAATTGCACTAATTTGAAGTCTATTAATAGAGGAAAAGGTAATTTAAAGAGTATGCGCCATTTTGATTGCACTGTTCGACTCAGCAGCATCAGCAACGTTAGCATCATACCTCAGGAATGCAAAATATCACTAATTTGAAATATATTAATACAGATAAAGGTAATTAAACGAGTATACGCCATTTTGAATGAACGGTTCTACTGAGCAGCATCAGCAACATTAGCATCATTTCTCAGGAATGCAAAATAGTGGTATTTTCACATGGAAGTTCAAGAGCGACAATTTTCCTCACCAAACTGCACTAATTTGAAGTCTATTAATAGAGGAAAAGGTAATTTTAAGAGTATGCGCCATTTTGAATGCACGATTCTACTCAGCAGCATCAGCAACATTAGCATCATACCTCAGGAATGCGAAATAGTGCTATATTCACATGGAAGTTCAAGAGCGACAATTTTCAGCACAAAATTGCACTAATTTGAAGTCTATTAATAGAGGAAAAGGTAATTTAATGAGTATGCGCCATTCTGATTGGACTGTTCGACTCAGCAGCATCAGCAACGTTAGCATCATACCTCAGGAATGCAAAATATCACTAATTTGAAATATATTAATACAGATAAAGGTAATTAAACGAGTATACGCCATTTTGAATGAACGGTTCTACTGAGCAGCATCAGCAACATTACCATCATATCTCAGGAATGCAAAATAGTGGTATTTTCACATGGAAGTTCAAGAGCGACAATTTTCCTCACAAAACTGCACTAGTTTGAAGTCTATTAATAGAGGAAAAGGTAATTTTAAGAGTATGCGCCATTTTGAATGCACGATTCTACTCAGCAGCATCAGCATCATTAGCATCATGTCTCAGGCATCCAGAATAGTGGTATTTTCACATGGAAGTTTAAGAGCGACAATTTTCCTCACAAAATTGCACTAAGTTGAAATGTGTTGATAGAGACAGAGTTCCATATAAAGAGTTAGCCCCATACCGATTGCACTGTTTGACTCAGCAGCATCAGCAACAGATGCATCATACCTCCGGAATGCGAAATAGCGCTAAATTCACATGGAAGTTCAAGAGCGACAATTTCCAGCGCAAAATTGCACTAAGTTGAAATGTGTTAATAGAGAAAGAGTTCTATTTAAAGAGTTAGCGCCATACCGATTGCACTGTTCGACTCATCAGCATCAGCAACATTAGCATGATACCTAAGGAATTCAAAATAGGGCTATATGCACATGGCAGTTAATGGGCGACAATTTTTTGCACAAAATTGCACTAATTTGAAGTCTATTAATAGAGGAAAAGGTAATTTAAAGAGAATGCACCATTTTGCATGCACGATTCTACTCAGCAGCATCATCAACATTAGCATAATACATCAGGAATGCGAAATAGTGCTATATTAACTTGGAAGTTCAAGAGCGACAATTTTCAGCACAAAATTGCACTAATTTGAAGTCTATTAATAGAGGAAAAGGTAATTTAAAGAATATGCGCCATTTTGAATGCACGATTCTACTCAGTAGCATCAGCAACATTAGCATCATACCTCAGGAATGCGAAATAGTGCTATATTGACATGGAAGTTCGAGAGCGACAATTTTCAGCACAAAATTGCACTAATTTGAAGTCTATTAATAGAGGAAAAGGGAATTTAAAGAGTATGCGAAATTTTGAATGCACGATTCTACTCAGTAGCATCAGCAACATTAGCATCATACCTCAGGAATGCGAAATAGTGCTTTATTCACATGGAAGTTCGAGAGCGACAATTTTCAGAACAAAATTGCACTAAGTTGAAATGTGTGAATAGACAAGGAGTTCTATATAAAGAGTTAACCCAATGCCGATTGCACTGTTCGACTCAGCAGCATCAGCAACATTAGCATCATACCTCATGTATGCAAAATAGTGCTATATTCACATGGCAGTTCAAGAGCGACAATTTTTTGCAAAAAATTGCTCTAATTTGAAGTCTATTAATAGAGGAAAAGGTAATTTAAAGAGTATGCGCCATTTTGATTGCACTGTTCGACTCAGCAGCATCAGAAACGTTGGCATCATATCTCAGGAATGCAAAATAGTGGTATTTTCACATGGAAGTTCAAGAGCGACAATCTTCCTCACAAAATTGCACTAAGTTGAAATGTGTTGATAGAGACAGAGTTCCATATAAAGAGTTAGCCCCATACCGATTGCACTGTTCGACTCAGCAGCATCAGCAACAGATGCATCATACCTCCGGAATGCGAAATAGCGCTATATTCACATGGATGTTCATGAGCGACAATTTTTTGCACAAAATTGCACTAATTTGAAGTCTATTAATAGAGGAAAAGGTAATTTAAAGAGTATGCGCCATTTTGATTGCACTGTTCGACTCAGCAGCATCAGCAACGTTAGCATCATACCTCAGGAATGCAAAATATCACTAATTTGAAATATATTAATACAGATAAAGGTAATTAAACGAGTATACGCCATTTTGAATGAACGGTTCTACTGAGCAGCATCAGCAACATTAGCATCATATCTCAGGAATGCAAAATAGTGGTATTTTCACATGGAAGTTCAAGAGCGACAATTTTCCTCACAAAACTGCACTAATTTGAAGTCTATTAATAGAGGAAAAGGTAATTTTAAGAGTATGCGCCATTTTGAATGCACGATTCTACTCAGCAGCATCAGCAACATTAGCATCATACCTCAGGAATGCGAAATAGTGCTATATTCACATGGAAGTTCAAGAGCGACAATTTTCAGCACAAAATTGCACTAATTTGAAGTCTATTAATAGAGGAAAAGGTAATTTAATGAGTATGCGCCATTCTGATTGGACTGTTCGACTCAGCAGCATCAGCAACGTTAGCATCATACCTCAGGAATGCAAAATATCACTAATTTGAAATATATTAATACAGATAAAGGTAATTAAACGAGTATACGCCATTTTGAATGAACGGTTCTACTGAGCAGCATCAGCAACATTAGCATCATATCTCAGGAATGCAAAATAGTGGTATTTTCACATGGAAGTTCAAGAGCGACAATTTTCCTCACAAAACTGCACTAGTTTGAAGTCTATTAATAGAGGAAAAGGTAATTTTAAGAGTATGCGCCATTTTGAATGCACGATTCTACTCAGCAGCATCAGCATCATTAGCATCATGTCTCAGGCATCCAAAATAGTGGTATTTTCACATGGAAGTTTAAGAGCGACAATTTTCCTCACAAAATTGCACTAAGTTGAAATGTGTTGATAGAGACAGAGTTCCATATAAAGAGTTAGCCCCATACCGATTGCACTGTTTGACTCAGCAGCATCAGCAACAGATGCATCATACCTCCGGAATGCGAAATAGCGCTAAATTCACATGGAAGTTCAAGAGCGACAATTTCCAGCGCAAAATTGCGCTAAGTTGAAATGTGTTAATAGAGAAAGAGTTCTATTTAAAGAGTTAGCGCCATACCGATTGCACTGTTCGACTCAGCAGCATCAGCAACATTAGCATGATACCTAAGGAATTCAAAATAGGGCTATATACACATGGCAGTTAATGGGCGACAATTTTTTGCACAAAATTGCACTAATTTGAAGTCTATTAATAGAGGAAAAGGTAATTTTAAGAGTATGCGCCATTTTGAATGCACGATTCTACTCAGCAGCATCAGCAACATTAGCATCATACCTCAGGAATGCGAAATAGTGCTATATTAACATGGAAGTTCAAGAGCGACAATTTTCAGCATAAAATTGCACTAATTTGAAGTCTATTAATAGAAGAAAAGGTAATTTAATGAGTATGCGCCATTCTGATTGCACTGTTCGACTCAGCAGCATCAGCAACATTAGCATCATGTCTCAGGCATCCAAAATAGTGGTATTTTCACATGGAAGTTCAAGAGCGACAATTTTCAGCACAAAATTGCACTAATTTGAAGTCTATTAATAGAGGAAAAGGTAATTTAAAGAGTATGCGCCATTTTGATTGCACTGTTCGACTCAGCAGCATCAGCAACGTTAGCATCATACCTCAGGAATGCAAAATATCATTAATTTGAAAAATACTAATACAGATAAAGGTAATTAAACGAGTATACGCCATTTTGAATGAACGGTTCTACTGAGCAGCATCAGCAACGTTAGCATCATACCTGAGGAATGCAAAAGAGGGCTATATGCACATGGCAGTTAATGGGCGACAATCTATTGCACAAAATTGCACTAATTTGAAATATATTAATACAGGGTAATTTAACGAGTATGCGCCATTTTGAATGCACTGTTCGACTCAGCAGCATCAGCAACGTTAGCATCATACCTCAGGAATGCAAAATATCACTAATTTGAAATATATTAATACAGATAAAGGTAATTAAACGAGTATACGCCATTTTGAATGAACGATTCTACTGAGCAGCATCAGCAACATTAGCATCATACCTCAGGAATGCGAAATAGTGCTATATTCACATGGAAGTTCAAGAGCGATAATTTTCAGAACAAAATTGCACTAAGTTGAAATGTGTTAATAGAGACAGAGTTCCATATGAAGAGTTAGCCCCATATCGATTGCACTGTTCGACCCAGCAGCATCAGCAACAGAAGCATCATACCTCCGGAATGCGAAATAGCGCTATTTTCACATGGAAGTTCAAGAGCGACAATTTTCAGCACAAAATTGCACTAATTTGAAGTCTATTAATAGAGGAAAAGGTAATTTAAAGAGTATGCGCCATTTTGATTGCACTGTTCGACTCAGCAGCATCAGCAACGTTAGCATCATGCCTCAGGAATGCAAAAGAGGGCTATATGCACATGGCAGGTAATGGGCGACAATCTATTGCACAAAATTGCACTAATTTGAAATATATTAATACAGGGTAATTTAACGAGTATGCGCCATTTTGAATGCACTGTTCGACTCAGCAGCATCAGCAACGTTAGCATCATACCTCAGGAATGCAAAATATCACTAATTTGAAATATATTAATACAGATAAAGGTAATTAAACGAGTATGCGCCATTTTGAATGAACGGTTCTACTGAGCAGCATCAGCAACGTTAGCATCACATCTCAGGAATGCAAAATAGTGGTATTTTCACATGGAAGTTCAAGAGCGACAATCTTCCTCACAAAATTGCACTAAGTTGAAATGTGTTGATAGAGACAGAGTTCCATATAAAGAGTTAGCCCCATACCGATTGCACTGTTCGACTCAGCAGCATCAGCAACAGATGCATCATACCTCCGGAATGCGAAATAGCGCTATATTCACATGGAAGTTCAAGAGCGACAATTTCCAGCGCAAAATTGCGCTAAGTTGAAATGTGTTAATAGAGAAAGAGTTCTATTTAAAGAGTTAGCGCCATACCGATTGCACTGTTCGACTCAGCAGCATCAGCAACATTAGCATCATACCTCAGGAATGCGAAATAGTGCTATATTCACATGGAAGTTCAAGAGCGACAATTTTCAGCACAAAATTGCACTAATTTGAAGTCTATTAATAGAGGAAAAGGTAATTTAATGAGTATGCGCCATTCTGATTGGACTGTTCGACTCAGCAGCATCAGCAACGTTAGCATCATACCTCAGGAATGCAAAATAGTGGTATTTTCACATGGAAGTTCAAGAGCGACAATTTTCCTCACAAAACTGCACTAGTTTGAAGTCTATTAATAGAGGAAAAGGTAATTTTAAGAGTATGCGCCATTTTGAATGCACGATTCTACTCAGCAGCATCAGCATCATTAGCATCATGTCTCAGGCATCCAAAATAGTGGTATTTTCACATGGAAGTTTAAGAGCGACAATTGTCCTCACAAAATTGCACTAAGTTGAAATGTGTTGATAGAGACAGAGTTCCATATAAAGAGTTAGCCCCATACCGATTGCACTGTTTGACTCAGCAGCATCAGCAACAGATGCATCATACCTCCGGAATGCGAAATAGCGCTAAATTCACATGGAAGTTCAAGAGCGACAATTTCCAGCGCAAAATTGCACTAAGTTGAAATGTGTTAATAGAGGAAGAGTTCTATTTAAAGAGTTAGCGCCATACCGATTGCACTGTTCGACTCATCAGCATCAGCAACATTAGCATGATACCTAAGGAATTCAAAATAGGGCTATATGCACATGGCAGTTAATGGGCGACAATTTTTTGCACAAAATTGCACTAATTTGAAGTCTATTAATAGAGGAAAAGGTAATTTAAAGAGAATGCACCATTTTGCATGCACGATTCTACTCAGCAGCATCATCAACATTAGCATAATACATCAGGAATGCGAAATAGTGCTATATTAACTTGGAAGTTCAAGAGCGACAATTTTCAGCACAAAATTGCACTAATTTGAAGTCTATTAATAGAGGAAAAGGTAATTTAAAGAATATGCGCCATTTTGAATGCACGATTCTACTCAGTAGCATCAGCAACATTAGCATCATACCTCAGGAATGCGAAATAGTGCTATATTGACATGGAAGTTCTATAGCGACAATTTTCAGCACAAAATTGCACTAATTTGAAGTCTATTAATAGAGGAAAAGGGAATTTAAAGAGTATGCGAAATTTTGAATGCACGATTCTACTCAGTAGCATCAGCAACATTAGCATCATACCTCAGGAATGCGAAATAGTGCTTTATTCACATGGAAGTTCGAGAGCGACAATTTTCAGAACAAAATTGCACTAAGTTGAAATGTGTGAATAGACAAGGAGTTCTATATAAAGAGTTAACCCAATGCCGATTGCACTGTTCGACTCAGCAGCATCAGCAACATTAGCATCATACCTCATGTATGCAAAATAGTGCTATATTCACATGGCAGTTCAAGAGCGACAATTTTTTGCAAAAAATTGCTCTAATTTGAAGTCTATTAATAGAGGAAAAGGTAATTTAAAGAGTATGCGCCATTTTGATTGCACTGTTCGACTCAGCAGCATCAGAAACGTTGGCATCATATCTCAGGAATGCAAAATAGTGGTATTTTCACATGGAAGTTCAAGAGCGACAATTTTCCTCACAAAATTGCACTAAGTTGAAATGTGTTAATAGAGACAGAGTTCCATATGAAGAGTTAGCCCCATATCGATTGCACTGTTCGACCCAGCAGCATCAGCAACAGAAGCATCATACCTCCGGAATGCAAAATATCACTAATTTGAAATATATTAATACAGATAAAGGTAATTAAACGAGTATACGCCATTTTGAATGAACGGTTCTACTGAGCAGCATCAGCAACGTTAGCATCACATCTCAGGAATGCAAAATAGTAGTATTTTCACATGGAAGTTCAAGAGCGACAATCTTCCTCACAAAATTGCACTAAGTTGAAATGTGTTGATAGAGACAGAGTTCCATATAAAGAGTTAGCCCCATACCGATTGCACTGTTCGACTCAGCAGCATCAGCAACAGATGCATCATACCTCCGGAATGCGAAATAGCGCTATATTCACATGGAAGTTCAAGAGCGACAATTTCCAGCGCAAAATTGCGCTAAGTTGAAATGTGTTAATAGAGAAAGAGTTCTATTTAAAGAGTTAGACCAATGCCGATTGCACTGTTCGACTCAGCAGCATCAGCAACATTAGCATCATACCTCAGGTATGCGAAATAGTGCTATATTCACATGGAAGTTTAAGAGCGACAATTTTCAGCACAAAATTGCACTAATTTGAAGTCTATTAATAGAGGAAAAGGTAATTTAATGAGTATGCGCCATTCTGATTGGACTGTTCGACTCAGCAGCATCAGCAACGTTAGCATCATACCTCAGGAATGCAAAATATCACTAATTTGAAATATATTAATACAGATAAAGGTAATTAAACGAGTATACGCCATTTTGAATGAACGGTTCTACTGAGCAGCATCAGCAACATTAGCATCATATCTCAGGAATGCAAAATAGTGGTATTTTCACATGGAAGTTCAAGAGCGACAATTTTCCTCACAAAACTGCACTAGTTTGAAGTCTATTAATAGAGGAAAAGGTAATTTTAAGAGTATGCGCCATTTTGAATGCACGATTCTACTCAGCAGCATCAGCATCATTAGCATCATGTCTCAGGCATCCAGAATAGTGGTATTTTCACATGGAAGTTTAAGAGCGACAATTTTCCTCACAAAATTGCACTAAGTTGAAATGTGTTGATAGAGACAGAGTTCCATATAAAGAGTTAGCCCCATACCGATTGCACTGTTTGACTCAGCAGCATCAGCAACAGATGCATCATACCTCCGGAATGCGAAATAGCGCTAAATTCACATGGAAGTTCAAGAGCGACAATTTCCAGCGCAAAATTGCACTAAGTTGAAATGTGTTAATAGAGAAAGAGTTCTATTTAAAGAGTTAGCGCCATACCGATTGCACTGTTCGACTCATCAGCATCAGCAACATTAGCATGATACCTAAGGAATTCAAAATAGGGCTATATGCACATGGCAGTTAATGGGCGACAATTTTTTGCACAAAATTGCACTAATTTGAAGTCTATTAATAGAGGAAAAGGTAATTTAATGAGTATGCGCCATTCTGATTGGACTGTTCGACTCAGCAGCATCAGCAACGTTAGCATCATACCTCAGGAATGCAAAATAGTGGTATTTTCACATGGAAGTTCAAGAGCGACAATTTTCCTCACAAAACTGCACTAGTTTGAAGTCTATTAATAGAGGAAAAGGTAATTTTAAGAGTATGCGCCATTTTGAATGCACGATTCTACTCAGCAGCATCAGCATCATTAGCATCATGTCTCAGGCATCCAAAATAGTGGTATTTTCACATGGAAGTTTAAGAGCGACAATTGTCCTCACAAAATTGCACTAAGTTGAAATGTGTTGATAGAGACAGAGTTCCATATAAAGAGTTAGCCCCATACCGATTGCACTGTTTGACTCAGCAGCATCAGCAACAGATGCATCATACCTCCGGAATGCGAAATAGCGCTAAATTCACATGGAAGTTCAAGAGCGACAATTTCCAGCGCAAAATTGCACTAAGTTGAAATGTGTTAATAGAGGAAGAGTTCTATTTAAAGAGTTAGCGCCATACCGATTGCACTGTTCGACTCATCAGCATCAGCAACATTAGCATGATACCTAAGGAATTCAAAATAGGGCTATATGCACATGGCAGTTAATGGGCGACAATTTTTTGCACAAAATTGCACTAATTTGAAGTCTATTAATAGAGGAAAAGGTAATTTAAAGAGAATGCACCATTTTGCATGCACGATTCTACTCAGCAGCATCATCAACATTAGCATAATACATCAGGAATGCGAAATAGTGCTATATTAACTTGGAAGTTCAAGAGCGACAATTTTCAGCACAAAATTGCACTAATTTGAAGTCTATTAATAGAGGAAAAGGTAATTTAAAGAATATGCGCCATTTTGAATGCACGATTCTACTCAGTAGCATCAGCAACATTAGCATCATACCTCAGGAATGCGAAATAGTGCTATATTGACATGGAAGTTCTATAGCGACAATTTTCAGCACAAAATTGCACTAATTTGAAGTCTATTAATAGAGGAAAAGGGAATTTAAAGAGTATGCGAAATTTTGAATGCACGATTCTACTCAGTAGCATCAGCAACATTAGCATCATACCTCAGGAATGCGAAATAGTGCTTTATTCACATGGAAGTTCGAGAGCGACAATTTTCAGAACAAAATTGCACTAAGTTGAAATGTGTGAATAGACAAGGAGTTCTATATAAAGAGTTAACCCAATGCCGATTGCACTGTTCGACTCAGCAGCATCAGCAACATTAGCATCATACCTCATGTATGCAAAATAGTGCTATATTCACATGGCAGTTCAAGAGCGACAATTTTTTGCAAAAAATTGCTCTAATTTGAAGTCTATTAATAGAGGAAAAGGTAATTTAAAGAGTATGCGCCATTTTGATTGCACTGTTCGACTCAGCAGCATCAGAAACGTTGGCATCATATCTCAGGAATGCAAAATAGTGGTATTTTCACATGGAAGTTCAAGAGCGACAATTTTCCTCACAAAATTGCACTAAGTTGAAATGTGTTAATAGAGACAGAGTTCCATATGAAGAGTTAGCCCCATATCGATTGCACTGTTCGACCCAGCAGCATCAGCAACAGAAGCATCATACCTCCGGAATGCAAAATATCACTAATTTGAAATATATTAATACAGATAAAGGTAATTAAACGAGTATACGCCATTTTGAATGAACGGTTCTACTGAGCAGCATCAGCAACGTTAGCATCACATCTCAGGAATGCAAAATAGTAGTATTTTCACATGGAAGTTCAAGAGCGACAATCTTCCTCACAAAATTGCACTAAGTTGAAATGTGTTGATAGAGACAGAGTTCCATATAAAGAGTTAGCCCCATACCGATTGCACTGTTCGACTCAGCAGCATCAGCAACAGATGCATCATACCTCCGGAATGCGAAATAGCGCTATATTCACATGGAAGTTCAAGAGCGACAATTTCCAGCGCAAAATTGCGCTAAGTTGAAATGTGTTAATAGAGAAAGAGTTCTATTTAAAGAGTTAGACCAATGCCGATTGCACTGTTCGACTCAGCAGCATCAGCAACATTAGCATCATACCTCAGGTATGCGAAATAGTGCTATATTCACATGGAAGTTTAAGAGCGACAATTTTCAGCACAAAATTGCACTAATTTGAAGTCTATTAATAGAGGAAAAGGTAATTTAATGAGTATGCGCCATTCTGATTGGACTGTTCGACTCAGCAGCATCAGCAACGTTAGCATCATACCTCAGGAATGCAAAATATCACTAATTTGAAATATATTAATACAGATAAAGGTAATTAAACGAGTATACGCCATTTTGAATGAACGGTTCTACTGAGCAGCATCAGCAACATTAGCATCATATCTCAGGAATGCAAAATAGTGGTATTTTCACATGGAAGTTCAAGAGCGACAATTTTCCTCACAAAACTGCACTAGTTTGAAGTCTATTAATAGAGGAAAAGGTAATTTTAAGAGTATGCGCCATTTTGAATGCACGATTCTACTCAGCAGCATCAGCATCATTAGCATCATGTCTCAGGCATCCAGAATAGTGGTATTTTCACATGGAAGTTTAAGAGCGACAATTTTCCTCACAAAATTGCACTAAGTTGAAATGTGTTGATAGAGACAGAGTTCCATATAAAGAGTTAGCCCCATACCGATTGCACTGTTTGACTCAGCAGCATCAGCAACAGATGCATCATACCTCCGGAATGCGAAATAGCGCTAAATTCACATGGAAGTTCAAGAGCGACAATTTCCAGCGCAAAATTGCACTAAGTTGAAATGTGTTAATAGAGAAAGAGTTCTATTTAAAGAGTTAGCGCCATACCGATTGCACTGTTCGACTCATCAGCATCAGCAACATTAGCATGATACCTAAGGAATTCAAAATAGGGCTATATGCACATGGCAGTTAATGGGCGACAATTTTTTGCACAAAATTGCACTAATTTGAAGTCTATTAATAGAGGAAAAGGTAATTTAAAGAGAATGCACCATTTTGCATGCACGATTCTACTCAGCAGCATCATCAACATTAGCATAATACATCAGGAATGCGAAATAGTGCTATATTAACTTGGAAGTTCAAGAGCGACAATTTTCAGCACAAAATTGCACTAATTTGAAGTCTATTAATAGAGGAAAAGGTAATTTAAAGAATATGCGCCATTTTGAATGCACGATTCTACTCAGTAGCATCAGCAACATTAGCATCATACCTCAGGAATGCGAAATAGTGCTATATTGACATGGAAGTTCTAGAGCGACAATTTTCAGCACAAAATTGCACTAATTTGAAGTCTATTAATAGAGGAAAAGGGAATTTAAAGAGTATGCGAAATTTTGAATGCACGATTCTACTCAGTAGCATCAGCAACATTAGCATCATACCTCAGGAATGCGAAAAATGCGAAATAGTGCTTTATTCACATGGAAGTTCGAGAGCGACAATTTTCAGAACAAAATTGCACTAAGTTGAAATGTGTGAATAGACAAGGAGTTCTATATAAAGAGTTAACCCAATGCCGATTGCACTGTTCGACTCAGCAGCATCAGCAACATTAGCATCATACCTCATGTATGCAAAATAGTGCTATATTCACATGGCAGTTCAAGAGCGACAATTTTTTGCAAAAAATTGCTCTAATTTGAAGTCTATTAATAGAGGAAAAGGTAATTTAAAGAGTATGCGCCATTTTGATTGCACTGTTCGACTCAGCAGCATCAGAAACGTTGGCATCATATCTCAGGAATGCAAAATAGTGGTATTTTCACATGGAAGTTCAAGAGCGACAATTTTCCTCACAAAATTGCACTAAGTTGAAATGTGTTAATAGAGACAGAGTTCCATATGAAGAGTTAGCCCCATATCGATTGCACTGTTCGACCCAGCAGCATCAGCAACAGAAGCATCATACCTCCGGAATGCGAAATAGCGCTATTTTCACATGGAAGTTCAAGAGCGACAATTTTCAGCACAAAATTGCACTAATTTGAAGTCTATTAATAGAGGAAAAGGTAATTTAAAGAGTATGCGCCATTTTGATTGCACTGTTCGACTCAGCAGCATCAGCAACGTTAGCATCATACCTCAGGAATGCAAAATATCACTAATTTGAAATATATTAATACAGATAAAGGTAATTAAACGAGTATACGCCATTTTGAATGAACGGTTCTACTGAGCAGCATCAGCAACATTAGCATCATATCTCAGGAATGCAAAATAGTGGTATTTTCACATGGAAGTTCAAGAGCGACAATTTTCCTCACAAAACTGCACTAATTTGAAGTCTATTAATAGAGGAAAAGGTAATTTAAAGAATATGCGCCATTTTGAATGCACGATTCTACTCAGCAGCATCAGCAACGTTAGCATCATACCTCAGGAATGCGAAATAGTGCTATATTCACATGGAAGTTCAAGAGCGACAATTTTCAGCACAAAATTGCACTAATTTGAAGTCTATTAATAGAGGAAAAGGTAATTTAATGAGTATGCGCCATTCTGATTGCACTGTTCGACTCAGCAGCATCAGCATCATTAGCATCATGTCTCAGGCATCCAAAATAGTGGTATTTTCACATGGAAGTTTAAGAGCGACAATTTTCCTCACAAAATTGCACTAAGTTGAAATGTGTTGATAGAGACAGAGTTCCATATAAAGAGTTAGCCCCATACCGATTGCACTGTTCGACTCAGCAGCATCAGCAACAGATGTATCATACCTCCGGAATGCGAAATAGCGCTATATTCACATGGAAGTTCAAGAGCGACAATTTCCAGCGCAAAATTGCGCTAAGTTGAAATGTGTTAATAGAGAAAGAGTTCTATTTAAAGAGTTAGACCAATGCCGATTGCACTGTTCGACTCAGCAGCATCAGCAACATTAGCATCATACCTCAGGTGTGCAAAATAGTGCTATATTCACATGGCGGTTCAAGAGCGACAATTTTTTGCAAAAAATTGCACTAATTTGAAGTCTATTAATAGAGGAAAAGGTAATTTAAAGAGTATGCGCCATTTTGATTGCACTGTTCGACTCAGCAGCATCAGCAATATTAGCATGATACCTAAGGAATTCGAAATAGGGCTATATGCACATGGCAGTTAATGGGCGACAATTTTTTGCACAAAATTGCACTAATTTGAAGTCTATTAATAGAGGAAAAGGTAATTTAAAGAGTATGCGCCATTTTGAATGCACGATTCTACTCAGCAGCATCAGCAACATTAGCATCATACCTCAGGAATGCGAAATAGTGGTATATTCACATTGAAGTTCGAGAGCGACAATTTTCAGAACACAATTGCACTAAGTTGAAATGTGTTAATAGAGAAAGAGTTCTATATAAAGAGTTAGCCCAATGCCGATTGCACTGTTCGACTCAGCAGCATCAGCAACATTAGCATCATACCTCAGGTATGCAAAATAGTGCTATATTCACATGGCGGTTCAAGAGCGACAATTTTTTGCAAAAAAATTGCACTAATTTGAAGTCTATTAATAGAGGAAAAGGTAATTTAAAGAGTATGCGCCATTTTGATTGCACTGTTCGACTCAGCAGCATCAGCAACGTTAGCATCATACCTCAGGAATGCAAAATATCACTAATTTGAAATATATTAATACAGATAAAGGTAATTAAACGAGTATACGCCATTTTGAATGAACGGTTCTACTGAGCAGCATCAGCAACGTTAGCATCACATCTCAGGAATGCAAAATAGTGGTATTTTCACATGGAAGTTCAAGAGCGACAATCTTCCTCACAAAATTGCACTAAGTTGAAATGTGTTAATAGAGACAGAGTTCCATAAAAAGAGTTAGCCCCATATCGATTGCACTGTTCGACCCAGCAGCATCAGCAACAGAAGCATCATACCTCCGGAATGCGAAATAGCGCTATATTCACATGGAAGTTCAAGAGCGACAATTTCCAGCGCAAAATTGCGCTAAGTTGAAATGTGTTAATAGAGAAAGAGTTCTATTTAAAGAGTTTTCGCCATACCGATTGCACTGTTCGAGTCAGCAGCATCGGCAACATTAGCATGATACATAGGGAATTCAAAATAGGGCTATATGCACATGGCAGTTAATGGGCGACAATTTTTTGCACAAAATTGCACTAATTTGAAGTCTATTAATAGAGGAAAAGGTAATTTAAAGAGTATGCGCCATTTTGAATGCACGATTCTACTCAGCAGCATCAGCAACATTAGCATCATACCTCAGGAATGCGAAATAGTGCTATATTCACATGGAAGTTCGAGAGCGACAATTTTCAGAACAAAATTGCACTAAGTTGAAATGTGTTAATAGAGAAAGAGTTCTATATAAAGAGTTAGCCCAATGCCGATTGCACTGTTCGACTCAGCAGCATCAGCAACATTAGCATCATACCTCAGGTATGCAAAATAGTGCTATATTCACATGGCGGTTCTAGAGCGACAATTTTTTGCAAAAAATTGCACTAATTTGAAGTCTATTAATAGAGGAAAAGGTAATTTAAAGAGTATGCGCCATTTTGATTGCACTGTTCGACTCAGCAGCATCAGCAACGTTAGCATAATACCTCAGGAATGCAAAATATCACTAATTTGAAATAAATTAATACAGATAAAGGTAATTAAACGAGTATACGCCATTTTGAATGAACGGTTCTACTGAGCAGCATCAGCAACATTAGCATCATACCTCAGGAATGCGAAATAGTGCTATATTAACATGGAAGCTCAAGAGCGACAATTTTCAGCATAAAATTGCACTAATTTGAAGTCTATTAATAGAAGAAAAGGTAATTTAATGAGTATGCGCCATTCTGATTGCACTGTTCGACTCAGCAGCATCAGCAACATTAGCATCATGTCTCAGACATCCAAAATAGTGGTATTTTCACATGGAAGTTCAAGAGCGACAATTTTCAGCACAAAATTGCACTAATTTGAAGTCTATTAATAGAGGAAAGGGTAATTTAAAGAGTATGCGCCATTTTGATTGCACTGTTCGACTCAGCAGCATCATTAACGTTAGCATCATACCTCAGGAATGCAAAATATCATTAATTTGAAATATATTAATACAGATAAAGGTAACTAAACGAGTATACGCCATTTTGAATGAACGGTTCTACTGAGCAGCATCAGCAACGTTAGCATCATACCTCAGGAATGCAAAAGAGGGCTATATGCACATGGCAGTTAATGGGCGACAATCTATTGCACAAAATTGCACTAATTTGAAATATATTAATACAGGGTAATTTAACGAGTATGCGCCATTTTGAATGCACTGTTCGACTCAGCAGCATCAGCAACGTTAGCATCATACCTCAGGAATGCAAAATATCACTAATTTGAAATATAGTAATACAGATAAAGGTAATTAAACGAGTATACGCCATTTTGAATGAACGATTCTACTGAGCAGCATCAGCAACATTAGCATCATACCTCAGGAATGCGAAATAGTGCTATATTCACATGGAAGTTCAAGAGCGATAATTTTCAGAACAAAATTGCACTAAGTTGAAATGTGTTAATAGAGACAGAGTTCCATATGAAGAGTTAGCCCCATATCGATTGCACTGTTCGACCCAGCAGCATCAGTAACAGAAGCATCATACCTCCGGAATGCGAAATAGCGCTATTTTCACATGGAAGTTCAAGAGCGACAATTTTCAGCACAAAATTGCACTAATTTGAAGTCTATTAATAGAGGAAAATGTAATTTAAAGAGTATGCGCCATTTTGATTGCACTGTTCGACTCAGCAGCATCAGCAACGTTAGCATCATGCCTCAGGAATGCAAAAGAGGGCTATATGCACATGGCAGGTAATGGGCGACAATCTATTGCACAAAATTGCACTAATTTGAAATATATCAATACAGGGTAATTTAACGAGTATGCGCCATTTTGAATGCACTGTTCGACTCAGCAGCATCAGCAACGTTAGCATCATACCTCAGGAATGCAAAATATCACTAATTTGAAATATATTAATACAGATAAAGGTAATTAAACGAGTATACGCCATTTTGAATGAACGGTTCTACTGAGCAGCATCAGCAACGTTAGCATCACATCTCAGGAATGCAAAATAGTGGTATTTTCACATGGAAGTTCAAGAGCGACAATCTTACTCACAAAATTGCACTAAGTTGAAATGTGTTGATAGAGACAAAGTTCCATATAAAGAGTTAGCCCCATACCGATTGCACTGTTCGACTCAGCAGCATCAGCAACAGATGCATCATACCTCCGGAATGCGAAATAGCGCTATATTCACATGGAAGTTCAAGAGCGACAATTTCCAGCGCAAAATTGCGCTAAGTTGAAATGTGTTAATAGAGAAAGAGTTCTATTTAAAGAGTTAGCGCCATACCGATTGCACTGTTCGACTCAGCAGCATCAGCAACATTAGCATGATACCTAAGGAATTCAAAATAGGGCTATATGCACATGGCAGTTAATGGGCGACAATTTTTTGCACAAAATTGCACTAATTTGAAGTCTATTAATAGAGGAAAAGGTAATTTAAAGAGTATGCGCCATTTTGATTGCACTGTTCGACTCAGCAGCATCAGCAACGTTAGCATCATACCTCAAGAATGCAAAATATCACTAATTTGAAATATATTAATACAGATAAAGGTAATTAAACGAGTATACGCCATTTTGAATGAACGGTTCTACTGAGCAGCATCAGCAACATTAGCATCATATCTCAGGAATGCAAAATAGTGGTATTTTCACATGGAAGTTCAAGAGCGACAATTTTCCTCACAAAATTGCACTAATTTGAAGTCTATTAATAGAGGAAAAGGTAATTTTAAGAGTATGCGCCATTTTGAATGCACGATTCTACTCAGCAGCATCAGCAACATTAGCATCATACCTCAGGAATGCGAAATAGTGCTATATTCACATGGAAGTTCAAGAGCGACAATTTTCAGAACGAAATTGCACTAATTTGAAGTCTATTAATAGAGGAAAAGGTAATTTAATGAGTATGCGCCATTCTGATTGCACTGTTCGACTCAGCAGCATCAGCAACGTTAGCATCATACCTCAGGAATGCAAAATATCACTAATTTGAAATATATTAATACAGATAAAGGTAATTAAACGAGTATACGCCATTTTGAATGAACGGTTCTACTGAGCAGCATCAGCAACATTAGCATCATATCTCAGGAATGCAAAATAGTGGTATTTTCACATGGAAGTTCAAGAGCGACAATTTTCCTCACAAAACTGCACTAGTTTGAAGTCTATTAATAGAGGAAAAGGTAATTTTAAGAGTATGCGCCATTTTGAATGCACGATTCTACTCAGCAGCATCAGCATCATTAGCATCATGTCTCAGGCATCCAAAATAGTGGTATTTTCACATGGAAGTTTAAGAGCGACAATTTTCCTCACAAAATTGCACTAAGTTGAAATGTGTTGATAGAGACAGAGTTCCATATAAAGAGTTAGCCCCATACCGATTGCACTGTTTGACTCAGCAGCATCAGCAACAGATGCATCATACCTCCGGAATGCGAAATAGCGCTAAATTCACATGGAAGTTCAAGAGCGACAATTTCCAGCGCAAAATTGCACTAAGTTGAAATGTGTTAATAGAGAAAGAGTTCTATTTAAAGAGTTAGCGCCATACCGATTGCACTGTTCGACTCATCAGCATCAGCAACATTAGCATGATACCTAAGGAATTCAAAATAGGGCTATATGCACATGGCAGTTAATGGGCGACAATTTTTTGCACAAAATTGCACTAATTTGAAGTCTATTAATAGAGGAAAAGGTAATTTAAAGAGAATGCACCATTTTGCATGCACGATTCTACTCAGCAGCATCATCAACATTAGCATAATACATCAGGAATGCGAAATAGTGCTATATTAACTTGGAAGTTCAAGAGCGACAATTTTCAGCACAAAATTGCACTAATTTGAAGTCTATTAATAGAGGAAAAGGTAATATAAAGAATATGCGCCGTTTTGAATGCACGATTCTACTCAGTAGCATCAGCAACATTAGCATCATACCTCAGGAATGCGAAATAGTGCTATATTGACATGGAAGTTCGAGAGCGACAATTTTCAGCACAAAATTGCACTAATTTCAAGTCTATTAATAGAGGAAAAGGGAATTTAAAGAGTATGCGAAATTTTGAATGCACGATTCTACTCAGTAGCATCAGCAACATTAGCATCATACCTCAGGAATGCGAAATAGTGCTTTATTCACATGGAAGTTCGAGAGCGACAATTTTCAGAACAAAATTGCACTAAGTTGAAATGTGTGAATAGACAAGGAGTTCTATATAAAGAGTTAACCCAATGCCGATTGCACTGTTCGACTCAGCAGCATCAGCAACATTAGCATCATACCTCATGTATGCAAAATAGTGCTATATTCACATGGCAGTTCAAGAGCGACAATTTTTTGCAAAAAATTGCTCTAATTTGAAGTCTATTAATAGAGGAAAAGGTAATTTAAAGAGTATGCGCCATTTTGATTGCACTGTTCGACTCAGCAGCATCAGAAACGTTAGCATCATATCTCAAGAATGCAAAATAGTGGTATTTTCACATGGAAGTTCAAGAGCGACAATCTTCCTCACAAAATTGCACTAAGTTGAAATGTGTTGATAGAGACAGAGTTCCATATAAAGAGTTAGCCCCATACCGATTGCACTGTTCGACTCAGCAGCATCAGCAACGTTAGCATCATGCCTCAGGAATGCAAAAGAGGGCTATATGCACATGGCAGGTAATGGGCGACAATCTATTGCACAAAATTGCACTAATTTGAAATATATCAATACAGGGTAATTTAACGAGTATGCGCCATTTTGAATGCACTGTTCGACTCAGCAGCATCAGCAACGTTAGCATCATACCTCAGGAATGCAAAATATCACTAATTTGAAATATATTAATACAGATAAAGGTAATTAAACGAGTATACGCCATTTTGAATGAACGGTTCTACTGAGCAGCATCAGCAACGTTAGCATCACATCTCAGGAATGCAAAATAGTGGTATTTTCACATGGAAGTTCAAGAGCGACAATCTTACTCACAAAATTGCACTAAGTTGAAATGTGTTGATAGAGACAAAGTTCCATATAAAGAGTTAGCCCCATACCGATTGCACTGTTCGACTCAGCAGCATCAGCAACAGATGCATCATACCTCCGGAATGCGAAATAGCGCTATATTCACATGGAAGTTCAAGAGCGACAATTTCCAGCGCAAAATTGCGCTAAGTTGAAATGTGTTAATAGAGAAAGAGTTCTATTTAAAGAGTTAGCGCCATACCGATTGCACTGTTCGACTCAGCAGCATCAGCAACATTAGCATGATACCTAAGGAATTCAAAATAGGGCTATATGCACATGGCAGTTAATGGGCGACAATTTTTTGCACAAAATTGCACTAATTTGAAGTCTATTAATAGAGGAAAAGGTAATTTAAAGAGTATGCGCCATTTTGATTGCACTGTTCGACTCAGCAGCATCAGCAACGTTAGCATCATACCTCAAGAATGCAAAATATCACTAATTTGAAATATATTAATACAGATAAAGGTAATTAAACGAGTATACGCCATTTTGAATGAACGGTTCTACTGAGCAGCATCAGCAACATTAGCATCATATCTCAGGAATGCAAAATAGTGGTATTTTCACATGGAAGTTCAAGAGCGACAATTTTCCTCACAAAATTGCACTAATTTGAAGTCTATTAATAGAGGAAAAGGTAATTTTAAGAGTATGCGCCATTTTGAATGCACGATTCTACTCAGCAGCATCAGCAACATTAGCATCATACCTCAGGAATGCGAAATAGTGCTATATTCACATGGAAGTTCAAGAGCGACAATTTTCAGAACGAAATTGCACTAATTTGAAGTCTATTAATAGAGGAAAAGGTAATTTAATGAGTATGCGCCATTCTGATTGCACTGTTCGACTCAGCAGCATCAGCAACGTTAGCATCATACCTCAGGAATGCAAAATATCACTAATTTGAAATATATTAATACAGATAAAGGTAATTAAACGAGTATACGCCATTTTGAATGAACGGTTCTACTGAGCAGCATCAGCAACATTAGCATCATATCTCAGGAATGCAAAATAGTGGTATTTTCACATGGAAGTTCAAGAGCGACAATTTTCCTCACAAAACTGCACTAGTTTGAAGTCTATTAATAGAGGAAAAGGTAATTTTAAGAGTATGCGCCATTTTGAATGCACGATTCTACTCAGCAGCATCAGCATCATTAGCATCATGTCTCAGGCATCCAAAATAGTGGTATTTTCACATGGAAGTTTAAGAGCGACAATTTTCCTCACAAAATTGCACTAAGTTGAAATGTGTTGATAGAGACAGAGTTCCATATAAAGAGTTAGCCCCATACCGATTGCACTGTTTGACTCAGCAGCATCAGCAACAGATGCATCATACCTCCGGAATGCGAAATAGCGCTAAATTCACATGGAAGTTCAAGAGCGACAATTTCCAGCGCAAAATTGCACTAAGTTGAAATGTGTTAATAGAGAAAGAGTTCTATTTAAAGAGTTAGCGCCATACCGATTGCACTGTTCGACTCATCAGCATCAGCAACATTAGCATGATACCTAAGGAATTCAAAATAGGGCTATATGCACATGGCAGTTAATGGGCGACAATTTTTTGCACAAAATTGCACTAATTTGAAGTCTATTAATAGAGGAAAAGGTAATTTAAAGAGAATGCACCATTTTGCATGCACGATTCTACTCAGCAGCATCATCAACATTAGCATAATACATCAGGAATGCGAAATAGTGCTATATTAACTTGGAAGTTCAAGAGCGACAATTTTCAGCACAAAATTGCACTAATTTGAAGTCTATTAATAGAGGAAAAGGTAATATAAAGAATATGCGCCGTTTTGAATGCACGATTCTACTCAGTAGCATCAGCAACATTAGCATCATACCTCAGGAATGCGAAATAGTGCTATATTGACATGGAAGTTCGAGAGCGACAATTTTCAGCACAAAATTGCACTAATTTCAAGTCTATTAATAGAGGAAAAGGGAATTTAAAGAGTATGCGAAATTTTGAATGCACGATTCTACTCAGTAGCATCAGCAACATTAGCATCATACCTCAGGAATGCGAAATAGTGCTTTATTCACATGGAAGTTCGAGAGCGACAATTTTCAGAACAAAATTGCACTAAGTTGAAATGTGTGAATAGACAAGGAGTTCTATATAAAGAGTTAACCCAATGCCGATTGCACTGTTCGACTCAGCAGCATCAGCAACATTAGCATCATACCTCATGTATGCAAAATAGTGCTATATTCACATGGCAGTTCAAGAGCGACAATTTTTTGCAAAAAATTGCTCTAATTTGAAGTCTATTAATAGAGGAAAAGGTAATTTAAAGAGTATGCGCCATTTTGATTGCACTGTTCGACTCAGCAGCATCAGAAACGTTAGCATCATATCTCAAGAATGCAAAATAGTGGTATTTTCACATGGAAGTTCAAGAGCGACAATCTTCCTCACAAAATTGCACTAAGTTGAAATGTGTTGATAGAGACAGAGTTCCATATAAAGAGTTAGCCCCATACCGATTGCACTGTTCGACTCAGCAGCATCAGCAACAGATGCATCATACCTCCGGAATGCGAAATAGCGCTATATTCACATGGAAGTTCATGAGCGACAATTTTTTGCACAAAATTGCACTAATTTGAAGTCTATTAATAGAGGAAAAGGTAATTTAAAGAGTATGCGCCATTTTGATTGCACTGTTCGACTCAGCAGCATCAGCAACGTTAGCATCATACCTCAGGAATGCAAAATATCACTAATTTGAAATATATTAATACAGATAAAGGTAATTAAACGAGTATACGCCATTTTGAATGAACGGTTCTACTGAGCAGCATCAGCAACATTAGCATCATATTTCAGGAATGCAAAATAGTGGTATTTTCACATGGAAGTTCAAGAGCGACAATTTTCCTCACAAAACTGCACTAATTTGAAGTCTATTAATAGAGGAAAAGGTAATTTTAAGAGTATGCGCCATTTTGAATGCACGATTCTACTCAGCAGCATCAGCAACATTAGCATCATACCTCAGGAATGCGAAATAGTGCTATATTCACATGGAAGTTCAAGAGCGACAATTTTCAGCACAAAATTGCACTAATTTGAAGTCTATTAATAGAGGAAAAGGTAATTTAATGAGTATGCGCCATTCTGATTGGACTGTTCGACTCAGCAGCATCAGCAACGTTAGCATCATACCTCAGGAATGCAAAATATCACTAATTTGAAATATATTAATACAGATAAAGGTAATTAAACGAGTATACGCCATTTTGAATGAACGGTTCTACTGAGCAGCATCAGCAACATTAGCATCATATCTCAGGAATGCAAAATAGTGGTATTTTCACATGGAAGTTCAAGAGCGACAATTTTCCTCACAAAACTGCACTAGTTTGAAGTCTATTAATAGAGGAAAAGGTAATTTTAAGAGTATGCGCCATTTTGAATGCACGATTCTACTCAGCAGCATCAGCATCATTAGCATCATGTCTCAGGCATCCAAAATAGTGGTATTTTCACATGGAAGTTTAAGAGCGACAATTTTCCTCACAAAATTGCACTAAGTTGAAATGTGTTGATAGAGACAGAGTTCCATATAAAGAGTTAGCCCCATACCGATTGCACTGTTTGACTCAGCAGCATCAGCAACAGATGCATCATACCTCCGGAATGCGAAATAGCGCTAAATTCACATGGAAGTTCAAGAGCGACAATTTCCAGCGCAAAATTGCGCTAAGTTGAAATGTGTTAATAGAGAAAGAGTTCTATTTAAAGAGTTAGCGCCATACCGATTGCACTGTTCGACTCAGCAGCATCAGCAACATTAGCATGATACCTAAGGAATTCAAAATAGGGCTATATACACATGGCAGTTAATGGGCGACAATTTTTTGCACAAAATTGCACTAATTTGAAGTCTATTAATAGAGGAAAAGGTAATTTTAAGAGTATGCGCCATTTTGAATGCACGACTCTACTCAGCAGCATCAGCAACATTAGCATCATACCTCAGGAATGCGAAATAGTGCTATATTAACATGGAAGTTCAAGAGCGACAATTTTCAGCATAAAATTGCACTAATTTTAAGTCTATTAATAGAAGAAAAGGTAATTTAATGAGTATGCGCCATTCTGATTGCACTGTTCGACTCAGCAGCATCAGCAACATTAGCATCATGTCTCAGGCATCCAAAATAGTGGTATTTTCACATGGAAGTTCAAGAGCGACAATTTTCAGCACAAAATTGCACTAATTTGAAGTCTATTAATAGAGGAAAAGGTAATTTAAAGAGTATGCGCCATTTTGATTGCACTGTTCGACTCAGCAGCATCAGCAACGTTAGCATCATACCTCAGGAATGCAAAATATCATTAATTTGAAATATATTAATACAGATAAAGGTAATTAAACGAGTATACGCCATTTTGAATGAACGGTTCTACTGAGCAGCATCAGCAACGTTAGCATCATACCTCAGGAATGCAAAAGAGGGCTATATGCACATGGCAGTTAATGGGCGACAATCTATTGCACAAAATTGCACTAATTTGAAATATATTAATACAGGGTAATTTAACGAGTATGCGCCATTTTGAATGCACTGTTCGACTCAGCAGCATCAGCAACGTTAGCATCATACCTCAGGAATGCAAAATATCACTAATTTGAAATATATTAATACAGATAAAGGTAATTAAACGAGTATACGCCATTTTGAATGAACGATTCTACTGAGCAGCATCAGCAACATTAGCATCATACCTCAGGAATGCGAAATAGTGCTATATTCACATGGAAGTTCAAGAGCGACAATCTTCCTCACAAAATTGCACTAAGTTGAAATGTGTTGATAGAGACAGAGTTCCATATAAAGAGTTAGCCCCATACCGATTGCACTGTTCGACTCAGCAGCATCAGCAACAGATGCATCATACCTCCGGAATGCGAAATAGCGCTATATTCACATGGAAGTTCAAGAGCGACAATTTCCAGCGCAAAATTGCGCTAAGTTGAAATGTGTTAATAGAGAAAGAGTTCTATTTAAAGAGTTAGCGCCATACCGATTGCACTGTTCGACTCAGCAGCATCAGCAACATTAGCATCATACCTCAGGAATGCGAAATAGTGCTATATTCACATGGAAGTTCAAGAGCGACAATTTTCAGCACAAAATTGCACTAATTTGAAGTCTATTAATAGAGGAAAAGGTAATTTAATGAGTATGCGCCATTCTGATTGGACTGTTCGACTCAGCAGCATCAGCAACGTTAGCATCATACCTCAGGAATGCAAAATAGTGGTATTTTCACATGGAAGTTCAAGAGCGACAATTTTCCTCACAAAACTGCACTAGTTTGAAGTCTATTAATAGAGGAAAAGGTAATTTTAAGAGTATGCGCCATTTTGTATGCACGATTCTACTCAGCAGCATCAGCATCATTAGCATCATGTCTCAGGCATCCAAAATAGTGGTATTTTCACATGGAAGTTTAAGAGCGACAATTTTCCTCACAAAATTGCACTAAGTTGAAATGTGTTGATAGAGACAGAGTTCCATATAAAGAGTTAGCCCCATACCGATTGCACTGTTTGACTCAGCAGCATCAGCAACAGATGCATCATACCTCCGGAATGCGAAATAGCGCTAAATTCACATGGAAGTTCAAGAGCGACAATTTCCAGCGCAAAATTGCACTAAGTTGAAATGTGTTAATAGAGGAAGAGTTCTATTTAAAGAGTTAGCGCCATACCGATTGCACTGTTCGACTCATCAGCATCAGCAACATTAGCATGATACCTAAGGAATTCAAAATAGGGCTATATGCACATGGCAGTTAATGGGCGACAATTTTTTGCACAAAATTGCACTAATTTGAAGTCTATTAATAGAGGAAAAGGTAATTTAAAGAGAATGCACCATTTTGCATGCACGATTCTACTCAGCAGCATCATCAACATTAGCATAATACATCAGGAATGCGAAATAGTGCTATATTAACTTGGAAGTTCAAGAGCGACAATTTTCAGCACAAAATTGCACTAATTTGAAGTCTATTAATAGAGGAAAAGGGAATTTAAAGAGTATGCGCCATTTTGATTGCACTGTTCGACTCAGCAGCATCAGAAACGTTGGCATCATATCTCAGGAATGCAAAATAGTGGTATTTTCACATGGAAGTTCAAGAGCGACAATTTTCCTCACAAAATTGCACTAAGTTGAAATGTGTTAATAGAGACAGAGTTCCATATGAAGAGTTAGCCCCATATCGATTGCACTGTTCGACCCAGCAGCATCAGCAACAGAAGCATCATACCTCCGGAATGCAAAATATCACTAATTTGAAATATATTAATACAGATAAAGGTAATTAAACGAGTATACGCCATTTTGAATGAACGGTTCTACTGAGCAGCATCAGCAACGTTAGTATCACATCTCAGGAATGCAAAATAGTGGTATTTTCACATGGAAGTTCAAGAGCGACAATCTTCCTCACAAAATTGCACTAAGTTGAAATGTGTTGATAGAGACAGAGTTCCATATAAAGAGTTAGCCCCATACCGATTGCACTGTTCGACTCAGCAGCATCAGCAACAGATGCATCATACCTCCGGAATGCGAAATAGCGCTATATTCACATGGAAGTTCAAGAGCGACAATTTCCAGCGCAAAATTGCGCTAAGTTGAAATGTGTTAATAGAGAAAGAGTTCTATTTAAAGAGTTAGCGCCATACCGATTGCACTGTTCGACTCAGCAGCATCAGCTACATTAGCATCATACCTCAGGAATGCGAAATAGTGCTATATTCACATGGAAGTTCAAGAGCGACAATTTTCAGCACAAAATTGCACTAATTTGAAGTCTATTAATAGAGGAAAAGGTAATTTAATGAGTATGCGCCATTCTGATTGGACTGTTCGACTCAGCAGCATCAGCAACGTTAGCATCATACCTCAGGAATGCAAAATATCACTAATTTGAAATATATTAATACAGATAAAGGTAATTAAACGAGTATACGCCATTTTGAATGAACGGTTCTACTGAGCAGCATCAGCAACATTAGCATCATATCTCAGGAATGCAAAATAGTGGTATTTTCACATGGAAGTTCAAGAGCGACAATTTTCCTCACAAAACTGCACTAGTTTGAAGTCTATTAATAGAGGAAAAGGTAATTTTAAGAGTGTGCGCCATTTTGAATGCACGATTCTACTCAGCAGCATCAGCATCATTAGCATCATGTCTCAGGCATCCAAAATAGTGGTATTTTCACATGGAAGTTTAAGAGCGACAATTTTCCTCACAAAATTGCACTAAGTTGAAATGTGTTGATAGAGACAGAGTTCCATATAAAGAGTTAGCCCCATACCGATTGCACTGTTTGACTCAGCAGCATCAGCAACAGATGCATCATACCTCCGGAATGCGAAATAGCGCTAAATTCACATGGAAGTTCAAGAGCGACAATTTCCAGCGCAAAATTGCACTAAGTTGAAATGTGTTAATAGAGAAAGAGTTCTATTTAAAGAGTTAGCGCCATACCGATTGCACTGTTCGACTCATCAGCATCAGCAACATTAGCATGATACCTAAGGAATTCAAAATAGGGCTATATGCACATGGCAGTTAATGGGCGACAATTTTTTGCACAAAATTGCACTAATTTGAAGTCTATTAATAGAGGAAAAGGTAATTTAAAGAGAATGCACCATTTTGCATGCACGATTCTACTCAGCAGCATCATCAACATTAGCATAATACATCAGGAATGCGAAATAGTGTTATATTAACTTGGAAGTTCAAGAGCGACAATTTTCAGCACAAAATTGCACTAATTTGAAGTCTATTAATAGAGGAAAAGGTAATTTAAAGAATATGCGCCATTTTGAATGCACGATTCTACTCAGTAGCATCAGCAACATTAGCATCATACCTCAGGAATGCGAAATAGTGCTATATTGACATGGAAGTTCTAGAGCGACAATTTTCAGCACAAAATTGCACTAATTTGAAGTCTATTAATAGAGGAAAAGGGAATTTAAAGAGAATGCGAAATTTTGAATGCACGATTCTACTCAGTAGCATCAGCAACATTAGCATCATACCTCAGGAATGCGAAAAATGCGAAATAGTGCTTTATTCAGATGGAAGTTCGAGAGCGACAATTTTCAGAACAAAATTGCACTAAGTTGAAATGTGTGAATAGACAAGGAGTTCTATATAAAGAGTTAACCCAATGCCGATTGCACTGTTCGACTCAGCAGCATCAGCAACATTAGCATCATACCTCATGTATGCAAAATAGTGCTATATTCACATGGCAGTTCAAGAGCGACAAGTTTTTGCAAAAAATTGCTCTAATTTGAAGTCTATTAATAGAGGAAAAGGTAATTTAAAGAGTATGCGCCATTTTGATTGCACTGTTCGACTCAGCAGCATCAGAAACGTTGGCATCATATCTCAGGAATGCAAAATAGTGGTGTTTTCACATGGAAGTTCAAGAGCGACAATTTTCCTCACAAAATTGCACTAAGTTGAAATGTGTTAATAGAGACAGAGTTCCATATGAAGATTTAGCCCCATATCGATTGCACTGTTCGACCCAGCAGCATCAGCAACAGAAGCATCATACCTCCGGAATGCGAAATAGCGCTATTTTCACATGGAAGTTCAAGAGCGACAATTTTCAGCACAAAATTGCACTAATTTGAAGTCTATTAATAGAGGAAAAGGTAATTTAAAGAGTATGCGCCATTTTGATTGCACTGTTCGACTCAGCAGCATCAGCAACGTTAGCATCATACCTCAGGAATGCAAAATATCACTAATTTGAAATATATTAATACAGATAAAGGTAATTAAACGAGTATACGCCATTTTGAATGAACGGTTCTACTGAGCAGCATCAGCAACATTAGCACCATATCTCAGGAATGCAAAATAGTGGTATTTTCACATGGAAGTTCAAGAGCGACAATTTTCCTCACAAAACTGCACTAATTTGAAGTCTATTAATAGAGGAAAAGGTAATTTTAAGAGTATGCGCCATTTTGAATGCACGATTCTACTCAGCAGCATCAGCAACATTAGCATCATACCTCAGGAATGCGAAATAGTGCTATATTCACATGGAAGTTCACGAGCGACAATTTTCAGCACAATATTGCACTAATTTGAAGTCTATTAATAGAGGAAAAGGTAATTTAATGAGTATGCGCCATTCTGATTGCACTGTTCGACTCAGCAGCATCAGCATCATTAGCATCATGTCTCAGGCATCCAAAATAGTGGTATTTTCACATGGAAGTTTAAGAGCGACAATTTTCCTCACAAAATTGCACTAAGTTGAAATGTGTTAATAGAGACAGAGTTCCATATGAAGAGTTAGCCCCATATCGATTGCACTGTTCGACCCAGCAGCATCAGCAACAGAAGCATCATACCTCCGGAATGCAAAATATCACTAATTTGAAATATATTAATACAGATAAAGGTAATTAAACGAGTATACGCCATTTTGAATGAACGGTTCTACTGAGCAGCATCAGCAACGTTAGTATCACATCTCAGGAATGCAAAATAGTGGTATTTTCACATGGAAGTTCAAGAGCGACAATCTTCCTCACAAAATTGCACTAAGTTGAAATGTGTTGATAGAGACAGAGTTCCATATAAAGAGTTAGCCCCATACCGATTGCACTGTTCGACTCAGCAGCATCAGCAACAGATGCATCATACCTCCGGAATGCGAAATAGCGCTATATTCACATGGAAGTTCAAGAGCGACAATTTCCAGCGCAAAATTGCGCTAAGTTGAAATGTGTTAATAGAGAAAGAGTTCTATTTAAAGAGTTAGCGCCATACCGATTGCACTGTTCGACTCAGCAGCATCAGCTACATTAGCATCATACCTCAGGAATGCGAAATAGTGCTATATTCACATGGAAGTTCAAGAGCGACAATTTTCAGCACAAAATTGCACTAATTTGAAGTCTATTAATAGAGGAAAAGGTAATTTAATGAGTATGCGCCATTCTGATTGGACTGTTCGACTCAGCAGCATCAGCAACGTTAGCATCATACCTCAGGAATGCAAAATATCACTAATTTGAAATATATTAATACAGATAAAGGTAATTAAACGAGTATACGCCATTTTGAATGAACGGTTCTACTGAGCAGCAACAGCAACATTAGCATCATATCTCAGGAATGCAAAATAGTGGTATTTTCACATGGAAGTTCAAGAGCGACAATTTTCCTCACAAAACTGCACTAGTTTGAAGTCTATTAATAGAGGAAAAGGTAATTTTAAGAGTATGCGCCATTTTGAATGCACGATTCTACTCAGCAGCATCAGCATCATTAGCATCATGTCTCAGGCATCCAAAATAGTGGTATTTTCACATGGAAGTTTAAGAGCGACAATTTTCCTCACAAAATTGCACTAAGTTGAAATGTGTTGATAGAGACAGAGTTCCATATAAAGAGTTAGCCCCATACCGATTGCACTGTTTGACTCAGCAGCATCAGCAACAGATGCATCATACCTCCGGAATGCGAAATAGCGCTAAATTCACATGGAAGTTCAAGAGCGACAATTTCCAGCGCAAAATTGCACTAAGTTGAAATGTGTTAATAGAGAAAGAGTTCTATTTAAAGAGTTAGCGCCATACCGATTGCACTGTTCGACTCATCAGCATCAGCAACATTAGCATGATACCTAAGGAATTCAAAATAGGGCTATATGCACATGGCAGTTAATGGGCGACAATTTTTTGCACAAAATTGCACTAATTTGAAGTCTATTAATAGAGCAAAAGGTAATTTAAAGAGAATGCACCATTTTGCATGCACGATTCTACTCAGCAGCATCATCAACATTAGCATAATACATCAGGAATGCGAAATAGTGTTATATTAACTTGGAAGTTCAAGAGCGACAATTTTCAGCACAAAATTGCACTAATTTGAAGTCTATTAATAGAGGAAAAGGTAATTTAAAGAATATGCGCCATTTTGAATGCACGATTCTACTCAGTAGCATCAGCAACATTAGCATCATACCTCAGGAATGCGAAATAGTGCTATATTGACATGGAAGTTCTAGAGCGACAATTTTCAGCACAAAATTGCACTAATTTGAAGTCTATTAATAGAGGAAAAGGGAATTTAAAGAGAATGCGAAATTTTGAATGCACGATTCTACTCAGTAGCATCAGCAACATTAGCATCATACTTCAGGAATGCGAAAAATGCGAAATAGTGCTTTATTCACATGGAAGTTCGAGAGCGACAATTTTCAGAACAAAATTGCACTAAGTTGAAATGTGTGAATAGACAAGGAGTTCTATATAAAGAGTTAACCCAATGCCGATTGCACTGTTCGACTCAGCAGCATCAGCAACATTAGCATCATACCTCATGTATGCAAAATAGTGCTATATTCACATGGCAGTTCAAGAGCGACAAGTTTTTGCAAAAAATTGCTCTAATTTGAAGTCTATTAATAGAGGAAAAGGTAATTTAAAGAGTATGCGCCATTTTGATTGCACTGTTCGACTCAGCAGCATCAGAAACGTTGGCATCATATCTCAGGAATGCAAAATAGTGGTGTTTTCACATGGAAGTTCAAGAGCGACAATTTTCCTCACAAAATTGCACTAAGTTGAAATGTGTTAATAGAGACAGAGTTCCATATGAAGAGTTAGCCCCATATCGATTGCACTGTTCGACCCAGCAGCATCAGCAACAGAAGCATCATACCTCCGGAATGCGAAATAGCGCTATTTTCACATGGAAGTTCAAGAGCGACAATTTTCAGCACAAAATTGCACTAATTTGAAGTCTATTAATAGAGGAAAAGGTAATTTAAAGAGTATGCGCCATTTTGATTGCACTGTTCGACTCAGCAGCATCAGCAACGTTAGCATCATACCTCAGGAATGCAAAATATCACTAATTTGAAATATATTAATACAGATAAAGGTAATTAAACGAGTATACGCCATTTTGAATGAACGGTTCTACTGAGCAGCATCAGCAACATTAGCACCATATCTCAGGAATGCAAAATAGTGGTATTTTCACATGGAAGTTCAAGAGCGACAATTTTCCTCACAAAACTGCACTAATTTGAAGTCTATTAATAGAGGAAAAGGTAATTTTAAGAGTATGCGCCATTTTGAATGCACGATTCTACTCAGCAGCATCAGCAACATTAGCATCATACCTCAGGAATGCGAAATAGTGCTATATTCACATGGAAGTTCACGAGCGACAATTTTCAGCACAATATTGCACTAATTTGAAGTCTATTAATAGAGGAAAAGGTAATTTAATGAGTATGCGCCATTCTGATTGCACTGTTCGACTCAGCAGCATCAGCATCATTAGCATCATGTCTCAGGCATCCAAAATAGTGGTATTTTCACATGGAAGTTTAAGAGCGACAATTTTCCTCACAAAATTGCACTAAGTTGAAATGTGTTGATAGAGACAGAGTTCCATATAAAGAGTTAGCCCCATACCGATTGCACTGTTTGACTCAGCAGCATCAGCAACAGATGCATCATACCTCCGGAATGCGAAATAGCGCTATATTCACATGGAAGTTCAAGAGCGACAATTTCCAGCGCAAAATTGCACTAAGTTGAAATGTGTTAATAGAGAAAGAGTTCTATTTAAAGAGTTAGCGCCATACCGATTGCACTGTTCGACTCAGCAGCATCAGCAACATTAGCATGATACCTAAGGAATTCAAAATAGGGCTATATGCACATGGCAGTTAATGGGCGACAATTTTTTGCACAAAATTGCACTAATTTGAAGTCTATTAATAGAGGAAAAGGTAATTTAAAGAGAATGCACCATTTTGCATGCACGATTCTACTCAGTAGCATCAGCAACGTTAGCATCATACCTCAGGAATGCGAAATAGTGCTATATTCACATGGAAGTTCAAGAGCGACAATTTTCAGCACAAAATTGCACTAATTTGAAGTCTATTAATAGAGGAAAAGGTAATTTAATGAGTATGCGCCATTCTGATTGCACTGTTCGACTCAGCAGCATCAGCATCATTAGCATCATGTCTCAGGCATCCAAAATAGTGGTATTTTCACATGGAAGTTTAAGAGCGACAATTTTCCTCACAAAATTGCACTAAGTTGAAATGTGTTGATAGAGACAGAGTTCCATATAAAGAGTTAGCCCCATACCGATTGCACTGTTCGACTCAGCAGCATCAGCAACAGATGTATCATACCTCCGGAATGCGAAATAGCGCTATATTCACATGGAAGTTCAAGAGCGACAATTTCCAGCGCAAAATTGCGCTAAGTTGAAATGTGTTAATAGAGAAAGAGTTCTATTTAAAGAGTTAGACCAATGCCGATTGCACTGTTCGACTCAGCAGCATCAGCAACATTAGCATCATACCTCAGGTATGCAAAATAGTGCTATATTCACATGGCGGTTCAAGAGCGACAATTTTTTGCAAAAAATTGCACTAATTTGAAGTCTATTAATAGAGGAAAAGGTAATTTAAAGAGTATGCGCCATTTTGATTGCACTGTTCGACTCAGCAGCATCAGCAACATTAGCATGATACCTAAGGAATTCGAAATAGGGCTATATGCACATGGCAGTTAATGGGCGACAATTTTTTGCACAAAATTGCACTAATTTGAAGTCTATTAATAGAGGAAAAGGTAATTTAAAGAGTATGCGCCATTTTGATTGCACTGTTCGACTCAGCAGCATCAGCAACGTTAGCATCATACCTCAGGAATGCAAAATATCACTAATTTGAAATATATTAATACAGATAAAGGTAATTAAACGAGTATACGCCATTTTGAATGAACGGTTCTACTGAGCAGCATCAGCAACATTAGCATCAAATCTCAGGAATGCAAAATAGTGGTATTTTCACATGGAAGTTCAAGAGCGACAATTTTCCTCACAAAACTGCACTAATTTGAAGTCTATTAATAGAGGAAAAGGTAATTTTAAGAGTATGCGCCATTTTGAATGCACGATTCTACTCAGCAGCATCAGCAACATTAGCATCATACCTCAGGAATGCGAAATAGTGCTATATTCACATGGAAGTTCAAGAGCGACAATTTTCAGCACAAAATTGCACTAATTTGAAGTCTATTAATAGAGGAAAAGGTAATTTAATGAGTATGCGCCATTCTGATTGGACTGTTCGACTCAGCAGCATCAGCAACGTTAGCATCATACCTCAGGAATGCAAAATATCACTAATTTGAAATATATTAATACAGATAAAGGTAATTAAACGAGTATACGCCATTTTGAATGAACGGTTCTACTGAGCAGCATCAGCAACATTACCATCATATCTCAGGAATGCAAAATAGTGGTATTTTCACATGGAAGTTCAAGAGCGACAATTTTCCTCACAAAACTGCACTAGTTTGAAGTCTATTAATAGAGGAAAAGGTAATTTTAAGAGTATGCGCCATTTTGAATGCACGATTCTACTCAGCAGCATCAGCATCATTAGCATCATGTCTCAGGCATCCAAAATAGTGGTATTTTCACATGGAAGTTTAAGAGCGACAATTTTCCTCACAAAATTGCACTAAGTTGAAATGTGTTGATAGAGACAGAGTTCCATATAAAGAGTTAGCCCCATACCGATTGCACTGTTTGACTCAGCAGCATCAGCAACAGATGCATCATACCTCCGGAATGCGAAATAGCGCTAAATTCACATGGAAGTTCAAGAGCGACAATTTCCAGCGCAAAATTGCACTAAGTTGAAATGTGTTAATAGAGAAAGAGTTCTATTTAAAGAGTTAGCGCCATACCGATTGCACTGTTCGACTCATCAGCATCAGCAACATTAGCATGATACCTAAGGAATTCAAAATAGGGCTATATGCACATGGCAGTTAATGGGCGACAATTTTTTGCACAAAATTGCACTAATTTGAAGTCTATTAATAGAGGAAAAGGTAATTTAAAGAGAATGCACCATTTTGCATGCACGATTCTACTCAGCAGCATCATCAACATTAGCATAATACATCAGGAATGCGAAATAGTGCTATATTAACTTGGAAGTTCAAGAGCGACAACTTTCAGCACAAAATTGCACTAATTTGAAGTCTATTAATAGAGGAAAAGGTAATTTTAAGAGTATGCGCCATTTTGAATGCACGATTCTACTCAGCAGCATCAGCAACATTAGCATCATACCTCAGGAATGCGAAATAGTGCTATATTCACATGGAAGTTCAAGAGCGACAATTTTCAGCACAAAATTGCACTAATTTGAAGTCTATTAATAGAGGAAAAGGTAATTTAATGAGTATGCGCCATTCTGATTGGACTGTTCGACTCAGCAGCATCAGCAACGTTAGCATCATACCTCAGGAATGCAAAATATCACTAATTTGAAATATATTAATACAGATAAAGGTAATTAAACGAGTATACGCCATTTTGAATGAACGGTTCTACTGAGCAGCATCAGCAACATTAGCATCATATCTCAGGAATGCAAAATAGTGGTATTTTCACATGGAAGTTCAAGAGCGACAATTTTCCTCACAAAACTGCACTAGTTTGAAGTCTATTAATAGAGGAAAAGGTAATTTTAAGAGTATGCGCCATTTTGAATGCACGATTCTACTCAGCAGCATCAGCATCATTAGCATCATGTCTCAGGCATCCAAAATAGTGGTATTTTCACATGGAAGTTTAAGAGCGACAATTTTCCTTACAAAATTGCACTAAGTTGAAATGTGTTGATAGAGACAGAGTTCCATATAAAGAGTTAGCCCCATACCGATTGCACTGTTTGACTCAGCAGCATCAGCAACAGATGCATCATACCTCCGGAATGCGAAATAGCGCTAAATTCACATGGAAGTTCAAGAGCGACAATTTCCAGCGCAAAATTGCGCTAAGTTGAAATGTGTTAATAGAGAAAGAGTTCTATTTAAAGAGTTAGCGCCATACCGATTGCACTGTTCGACTCAGCAGCATCAGCAGCATTAGCATGATACCTAAGGAATTCAAAATAGGGCTATATACACATGGCAGTTAATGGGCGACAATTTTTTGCACAAAATTGCACTAATTTGAAGTCTATTAATAGAGGAAAAGGTAATTTTAAGAGTATGCGCCATTTTGAATGCACGACTCTACTCAGCAGCATCAGCAACATTAGCATCATACCTCAGGAATGCGAAATAGTGCTATATTAACATGGAAGTTCAAGAGCGACAATTTTCAGCATAAAATTGCACTAATTTGAAGTCTATTAATAGAAGAAAAGGTAATTTAATGAGTATGCGCCATTCTGATTGCACTGTTCGACTCAGCAGCATCAGCAACATTAGCATCATGTCTCAGGCATCCAAAATAGTGGTATTTTCACATGGAAGTTCAAGAGCGACAATTTTCAGCACAAAATTGCACTAATTTGAAGTCTATTAATAGAGGAAAAGGTAATTTAAAGAGTATGCGCCATTTTGAATGCACGATTCTACTCAGCAGCATCAGCAACATTAGCATCATACCTCAGGAATGCGAAATAGTGCTATATTCACATGGAAGTTCAAGAGCGACAATTTTCAGCACAAAATTGCACTAATTTGAAGTCTATTAATAGAGGAAAAGGTAATTTAATGAGTATGCGCCATTCTGATTGGACTGTTCGACTCAGCAGCATCAGCAACGTTAGCATCATACCTCAGGAATGCAAAATATCACTAATTTGAAATATATTAATACAGATAAAGGTAATTAAACGAGTATACGCCATTTTGAATGAACGGTTCTACTGAGCAGCATCAGCAACATTACCATCATATCTCAGGAATGCAAAATAGTGGTATTTTCACATGGAAGTTCAAGAGCGACAATTTTCCTCACAAAACTGCACTAGTTTGAAGTCTATTAATAGAGGAAAAGGTAATTTTAAGAGTATGCGCCATTTTGAATGCACGATTCTACTCAGCAGCATCAGCAACAGATGCATCATACCTCCGGAATGCGAAATAGCGCTAAATTCACATGGAAGTTCAAGAGCGACAATTTCCAGCGCAAAATTGCACTAAGTTGAAATGTGTTAATAGAGAAAGAGTTCTATTTAAAGAGTTAGCGCCATACCGATTGCACTGTTCGACTCATCAGCATCATCAACATTAGCATGATACCTAAGGAATTCAAAATAGGGCTATATGCACATGGCAGTTAATGGGCGACAATTTTTTGCACAAAATTGCACTAATTTGAAGTCTATTAATAGAGGAAAAGGTAATTTAAAGAGAATGCACCATTTTGCATGCACGATTCTACTCAGCAGCATCATCAACATTAGCATAATACATCAGGAATGCGAAATAGTGCTATATTAACATGGAAGTTCAAGAGCGACAACTTTCAGCACAAAATTGCACTAATTTGAAGTCTATTAATAGAGGAAAAGGTAATTTAAAGAATATGCGCCATTTTGAATGCACGATTCTACTCAGTAGCATCAGCAACATTAGCATCATACCTCAGGAATGCGAAATAGTGCTATATTGACATGGAAGTTCGAGAGCGACAATTTTCAGCACAAAATTGCACTAATTTGAAGTCTATTAATAGAGGAAAAGGGAATTTAAAGAGTATGCGAAATTTTGAAAGCACGATTCTACTCAGTAGCATCAGCAACATTAGCATCATACCTCAGGAATGCGAAATAGTGCTTTATTCACATGGAAGTTCGAGAGCGACAATTTTCAGAACAAAATTGCACCAAGTTGAAATGTGTGAATAGACAAGGAGTTCTATGTAAAGAGTTAACCCAATGCCGATTGCACTGTTCGACTCAGCAGCATCAGCAACATTAGCATCATACCTCATGTATGCAAAATAGTGCTATATTCACATGGCAGTTCAAGAGCGACAATTTTTTGCAAAAAATTGCTCTAATTTGAAGTCTATTAATAGAGGAAAAGGTAATTTAAAGAGTATGCGCCATTTTGATTGCACTGTTCGACTCAGCAGCATCAGAAACGTTAGCATCATATCTCAGGAATGCAAAATAGTGGTATTTTCACATGGAAGTTCAAGAGCGACAATCTTCCTCACAAAATTGCACTAAGTTGAAATGTGTTGATAGAGACAGAGTTCCATATAAAGAGTTAGCCCCATACCGATTGCACTGTTCGACTCAGCAGCATCAGCAACAGATGCATCATACCTCCGGAATGCGAAATAGCGCTATATTCACATGGAAGTTCATGAGCGACAATTTTTTGCACAAAATTGCACTAATTTGAAGTCTATTAATAGAGGAAAAGGTAATTTAAAGAGTATGCGCCATTTTGATTGCACTGTTCGACTCAGCAGCATCAGCAACGTTAGCATCATACCTCAGGAATGCAAAATATCACTAATTTGAAATATATTAATACAGATAAAGGTAATTAAACGAGTATACGCCATTTTGAATGAGCGGTTCTACTGAGCAGCATCAGCAACATTAGCATCATATCTCAGGAATGCAAAATAGTGGTATTTTCACATGGAAGTTCAAGAGCGACAATTTTCCTCACAAAACTGCACTAATTTGAAGTCTATTAATAGAGGAAAAGGTAATTTTAAGAGTATGCGCCATTTTGAATGCACGATTCTACTCAGCAGCATCAGCAACATTAGCATCATACCTCAGGAATGCGAAATAGTGCTATATTCACATGGAAGTTCAAGAGCGACAATTTTCAGCACAAAATTGCACTAATTTGAAGTCTATTAATAGAGGAAAAGGTAATTTAATGAGTATGCGCCATTCTGATTGGACTGTTCGACTCAGCAGCATCAGCAACGTTAGCATCATACCTCAGGAATGCAAAATATCACTAATTTGAAATATATTAATACAGATAAAGGTAATTAAACGAGTATACGCCATTTTGAATGAACGGTTCTACTGAGCAGCATCAGCAACATTAGCATCATATCTCAGTAATGCAAAATAGTGGTATTTTCACATGGAAGTTCAAGAGCGACAATTTTCCTCACAAAACTGCACTAGTTTGAAGTCTATTAATAGAGGAAAAGGTAATTTTAAGAGTATGCGCCATTTTGAATGCACGATTCTACTCAGCAGCATCAGCATCATTAGCATCATGTCTCAGGCATCCAAAATAGTGGTATTTTCACATGGAAGTTTAAGAGCGACAATTTTCCTCACAAAATTGCACTAAGTTGAAATGTGTTGATAGAGACAGAGTTCCATATAAAGAGTTAGCCCCATACCGATTGCACTGTTTGACTCAGCAGCATCAGCAACAGATGCATCATACCTCCGGAATGCGAAATAGCGCTAAATTCACATGGAAGTTCAAGAGCGACAATTTCCAGCGCAAAATTGCACTAAGTTGAAATGTGTTAATAGAGAAAGAGTTCTATTTAAAGAGTTAGCGCCATACCGATTGCACTGTTCGACTCATCAGCATCAGCAACATTAGCATGATACCTAAGGAATTCAAAATAGGGCTATATGCACATGGCAGTTAATGGGCGACAATTTTTTGCACAAAATTGCACTAATTTGAAGTCTATTAATAGAGGAAAAGGTAATTTAAAGAGAATGCACCATTTTGCATGCACGATTCTACTCAGCAGCATCATCAACATTAGCATAATACATCAGGAATGCGAAATAGTGCTATATTAACTTGGAAGTTCAAGAGCGACAACTTTCAGCACAAAATTGCACTAATTTGAAGTCTATTAATAGAGGAAAAGGTAATTTAAAGAATATGCGCCATTTTGAATGCACGATTCTACTCAGTAGCATCAGCAACATTAGCATCATACCTCAGGAATGCGAAATAGTGCTATATTGACATGGAAGTTCGAGAGCGACAATTTTCAGCACAAAATTGCACTAATTTGAAGTCTATTAATAGAGGAAAAGGGAATTTAAAGAGTATGCGAAATTTTGAAAGCACGATTCTACTCAGTAGCATCAGCAACATTAGCATCATACCTCAGGAATGCGAAATAGTGCTTTATTCACATGGAAGTTCGAGAGCGACAATTTTCAGAACAAAATTGCACTAAGTTGAAATGTGTGAATAGACAAGGAGTTCTATGTAAAGAGTTAACCCAATGCCGATTGCACTGTTCGACTCAGCAGCATCAGCAACATTAGCATCATACCTCATGTATGCAAAATAGTGCTATATTCACATGGCAGTTCAAGAGCGACAATTTTTTGCAAAAAATTGCTCTAATTTGAAGTCTATTAATAGAGGAAAAGGTAATTTAAAGAGTATGCGCCATTTTGATTGCACTGTTCGACTCAGCAGCATCAGAAACGTTAGCATCATATCTCAGGAATGCAAAATAGTGGTATTTTCACATGGAAGTTCAAGAGCGACAATCTTCCTCACAAAATTGCACTAAGTTGAAATGTGTTGATAGAGACAGAGTTCCATATAAAGAGTTAGCCCCATACCGATTGCACTGTTCGACTCAGCAGCATCAGCAACAGATGCATCATACCTCCGGAATGCGAAATAGCGCTATATTCACATGGAAGTTCATGAGCGACAACTTTTTGCACAAAATTGCACTAATTTGAAGTCTATTAATAGAGGAAAAGGTAATTTAAAGAGTATGCGCCATTTTGATTGCACTGTTCGACTCAGCAGCATCAGCAACGTTAGCATCATACCTCAGGAATGCAAAATATCACTAATTTGAAATATATTAATACAGATAAAGGTAATTAAACGAGTATACGCCATTTTGAATGAGCGGTTCTACTGAGCAGCATCAGCAACATTAGCATCATATCTCAGGAATGCAAAATAGTGGTATTTTCACATGGAAGTTCAAGAGCGACAATTTTCCTCACAAAACTGCACTAATTTGAAGTCTATTAATAGAGGAAAAGGTAATTTTAAGAGTATGCGCCATTTTGAATGCACGATTCTACTCAGCAGCATCAGCAACATTAGCATCATACCTCAGGAATGCGAAATAGTGCTATATTCACATGGAAGTTCAAGAGCGACAATTTTCAGCACAAAATTGCACTAATTTGAAGTCTATTAATAGAGGAAAAGGTAATTTAATGAGTATGCGCCATTCTGATTGGACTGTTCGACTCAGCAGCATCAGCAACGTTAGCATCATACCTCAGGAATGCAAAATATCACTAATTTGAAATATATTAATACAGATAAAGGTAATTAAACGAGTATACGCCATTTTGAATGAACGGTTCTACTGAGCAGCATCAGCAACATTAGCATCATATCTCAGGAATGCAAAATAGTGGTATTTTCACATGGAAGTTCAAGAGCGACAATTTTCCTCACAAAACTGCACTAGTTTGAAGTCTATTAATAGAGGAAAAGGTAATTTTAAGAGTATGCGCCATTTTGAATGCACGATTCTACTCAGCAGCATCAGCATCATTAGCATCATGTCTCAGGCATCCAAAATAGTGGTATTTTCACATGGAAGTTTAAGAGCGACAATTTTCCTTACAAAATTGCACTAAGTTGAAATGTGTTGATAGAGACAGAGTTCCATATAAAGAGTTAGCCCCATACCGATTGCACTGTTTGACTCAGCAGCATCAGCAACAGATGCATCATACCTCCGGAATGCGAAATAGCGCTAAATTCACATGGAAGTTCAAGAGCGACAATTTCCAGCGCAAAATTGCGCTAAGTTGAAATGTGTTAATAGAGAAAGAGTTCTATTTAAAGAGTTAGCGCCATACCGATTGCACTGTTCGACTCAGCAGCATCAGCAGCATTAGCATGATACCTAAGGAATTCAAAATAGGGCTATATACACATGGCAGTTAATGGGCGACAATTTTTTGCACAAAATTGCACTAATTTGAAGTCTATTAATAGAGGAAAAGGTAATTTTAAGAGTATGCGCCATTTTGAATGCACGACTCTACTCAGCAGCATCAGCAACATTAGCATCATACCTCAGGAATGCGAAATAGTGCTATATTAACCTGGAAGTTCAAGAGCGACAATTTTCAGCATAAAATTGCACTAATTTGAAGTCTATTAATAGAAGAAAAGGTAATTTAATGAGTATGCGCCATTCTGATTGCACTGTTCGACTCAGCAGCATCAGCAACATTAGCATCATGTCTCAGGCATCCAAAATAGTGGTATTTTCACATGGAAGTTCAAGAGCGACAATTTTCAGCACAAAATTGCACTAATTTGAAGTCTATTAATAGAGGAAAAGGTAATTTAAAGAGTATGCGCCATTTTGATTGCACTGTTCGACTCAGCAGCATCAGCAACGTTAGCATCATACCTCAGGAATGCAAAATATCACTAATTTGAAATATATTAATACAGATAAAGGTAATTAAACGAGTATACGCCATTTTGAATGAACGATTCTACTGAGCAGCATCAGCAACATTAGCATCATACCTCAGGAATGCGAAATAGTGCTATATTCACATGGAAGTTCAAGAGCGATAATTTTCAGAACAAAATTGCACTAAGTTGAAATGTGTTAATAGAGACAGAGTTCCATATGAAGAGTTAGCCCCATATCGATTGCACTGTTCGACCCAGCAGCATCAGCAACAGAAGCATCATACCTCCGGAATGCGAAATAGCGCTATTTTCACATGGAAGTTCAAGAGCGACAATTTTCAGCACAAAATTGCACTAATTTGAAGTCTATTAATAGAGGAAAAGGTAATTTAAAGAGTATGCGCCATTTTGATTGCACTGTTCGACTCAGCAGCATCAGCAACGTTAGCATCATGCCTCAGGAATGCAAAAGAGGGCTATATGCACATGGCAGGTAATGGGCGACAATCTATTGCACAAAATTGCACTAATTTGAAATATATTAATACAGGGTAATTTAACGAGTTTGCGCCATTTTGAATGCACTGTTCGACTCAGCAGCATCAGCAACGTTAGCATCATACCTCAGGAATGCAAAATATCACTAATTTGAAATATATTAATACAGATAAAGGTAATTAAACGAGTATACGCCATTTTGAATGAACGGTTCTACTGAGCAGCATCAGCAACGTTAGCATCACATCTCAGGAATGCAAAATAGTGGTATTTTCACATGGAAGTTCAAGAGCGACAATCTTCCTCACAAAATTGCACTAAGTTGAAATGTGTTGATAGAGACAGAGTTCCATATAAAGAGTTAGCCCCATACCGATTGCACTGTTCGACTCAGCAGCATCAGCAACAGATGCATCATACCTCCGGAATGCGAAATAGCGCTATATTCACATGGAAGTTCAAGAGCGACAATTTCCAGCGCAAAATTGCGCTAAGTTGAAATGTGTTAATAGAGAAAGAGTTCTATTTAAAGAGTTAGCGCCATACCGATTGCACTGTTCGACTCAGCAGCATCAGCAACATTAGCATCATACCTCAGGAATGCGAAATAGTGCTATATTCACATGGAAGTTCAAGAGCGACAATTTTCAGCACAAAATTGCACTAATTTGAAGTCTATTAATAGAGGAAAAGGTAATTTAATGAGTATGCGCCATTCTGATTGGACTGTTCGACTCAGCAGCATCAGCAACGTTAGCATCATACCTCAGGAATGCAAAATAGTGGTATTTTCACATGGAAGTTCAAGAGCGACAATTTTCCTCACAAAACTGCACTAGTTTGAAGTCTATTAATAGAGGAAAAGGTAATTTTAAGAGTATGCGCCATTTTGAATGCACGATTCTACTCAGCAGCATCAGCATCATTAGCATCATGTCTCAGCCATCCAAAATAGTGGTATTTTCACATGGAAGTTTAAGAGCGACAATTTTCCTCACAAAATTGCACTAAGTTGAAATGTGTTGATAGAGACAGAGTTCCATATAAAGAGTTAGCCCCATACCGATTGCACTGTTTGACTCAGCAGCATCAGCAACAGATGCATCATACCTCCGGAATGCGAAATAGCGCTAAATTCACATGGAAGTTCAAGAGCGACAATTTCCAGCGCAAAATTGCACTAAGTTGAAATGTGTTAATAGAGGAAGAGTTCTATTTAAAGAGTTAGCGCCATACCGATTGCACTGTTCGACTCATCAGCATCAGCAACATTAGCATGATACCTAAGGAATTCAAAATAGGGCTATATGCACGGCAGTTAATGGGCGACAATTTTTTGCACAAAATTGCACTAATTTGAAGTCTATTAATAGAGGAAAAGGTAATTTAAAGAGAATGCACCATTTTGCATGCACGATTCTACTCAGCAGCATCATCAACTTTAGCATAATACATCAGGAATGCGAAATAGTGCTATATTAACTTGGAAGTTCAAGAGCGACAATTTTCAGCACAAAATTGCACTAATTTGAAGTCGATTAATAGAGGAAAAGGGAATTTAAAGAGTATGCGAAATTTTGAATGCACGATTCTACTCAGTAGCATCAGCAACATTAGCATCATACCTCAGGAATGCGAAATAGTGCTTTATTCAGATGGAAGTTCGAGAGCGACAATTTTCAGAACAAAATTGCACTAAGTTGAAATGTGTTAATAGAGACAGAGTTCCATATGAAGAGTTAGCCCCATATCGATTGCACTGTTCGACCCAGCAGCATCAGCAACAGAAGCATCATACCTCCGGAATGCAAAATATCACTAATTTGAAATATATTAATACAGATAAAGGTAATTAAACGAGTATACGCCATTTTGAATGAACGGTTCTACTGAGCAGCATCAGCAACGTTAGCATCATACCTCATGTATGCAAAATAGTGCTATATTCACATGGCAGTTCAAGAGCGACAATTTTTTGCAAAAAATTGCTCTAATTTGAAGTCTATTAATAGAGGAAAAGGTAATTTAAAGAGTATGCGCCATTTTGATTGCACTGTTCGACTCAGCAGCATCAGAAACGTTGGCATCATATCTCAGGAATGCAAAATAGTGGTATTTTCACATGGAAGTTCAAGAGCGACAATTTTCCTCACAAAATCGCACTAAGTTGAAATGTGTTAATAGAGACAGAGTTCCATATGAAGAGTTAGCCCCATATCGATTGCACTGTTCGACCCAGCAGCATCAGCAACAGAAGCATCATACCTCCGGAATGCAAAATATCACTAATTTGAAATATATTAATACAGATAAAGGTAATTAAACGAGTATACGCCATTTTGAATGAACGGTTCTACTGAGCAGCATCAGCAACGTTAGCATCACATCTCAGGAATGCAAAATAGTGGTATTTTCACATGGAAGTTCAAGAGCGACAATCTTCCTCACAAAATTGCACTAAGTTGAAATGTGTTGATAGAGACAGAGTTCCATATAAAGAGTTAGCCCCATACCGGTTGCACTGTTCGACTCAGCAGCATCAGCAACAGATGCATCATACCTCCGGAATGCGAAATAGCGCTATATTCACATGGAAGTTCAAGAGCGACAATTTCTAGCGCAAAATTGCGCTAAGTTGAAATGTGTTAATAGAGAAAGAGTTCTATTTAAAGAGTTAGCGCCATACCGATTGCACTGTTCGACTCAGCAGCATCAGCAACATTAGCATCATACCTCAGGAATGCGAAATAGTGCTATATTCACATGGAAGTTCAAGAGCGACAATTTTCAGCACAAAATTGCACTAATTTGAAGTCTATTAATAGAGGAAAAGGTAATTTAATGAGTATGCGCCATTCTGATTGGACTGTTCGACTCAGCAGCATCAGCAACGTTAGCATCATACCTCAGGAATGCAAAATATCACTAATTTGAAATATATTAATACAGATAAAGGTAATTAAACGAGTATACGCCATTTTGAATGAACGGTTCTACTGAGCAGCATCAGCAACATTAGCATCATATCTCAGGAATGCAAAATAGTGGTATTTTCACATGGAAGTTCAAGAGCGACAATTTTCCTCACAAAATTGCACTAGTTTGAAGTCTATTAATAGAGGAAAAGGTAATTTTAAGAGTATGCGCCATTTTGAATGCACGATTCTACTCAGCAGCATCAGCATCATTAGCATCATGTCTCAGGCATCCAAAATAGTGGTATTTTCACATGGAAGTTTAAGAGCGACAATTTTCCTCACAAAATTGCACTAAGTTGAAATGTGTTGATAGAGACAGAGTTCCATATAAAGAGTTAGCCCCATACCGATTGCACTGTTTGACTCAGCAGCATCAGCAACAGATGCATCATACCTCCGGAATGCGAAATAGCGCTAAATTCACATGGAAGTTCAAGAGCGACAATTTCCAGCGCAAAATTGCACTAAGTTGAAATGTGTTAATAGAGAAAGAGTTCTATTTAAAGAGTTAGCGCCATACCGATTGCACTGTTCGACTCATCAGCATCAGCAACATTAGCATGATACCTAAGGAATTCAAAATAGGGCTATATGCACATGGCAGTTAATGGGCGACAATTTTTTGCACAAAATTGCACTAATTTGAAGTCTATTAATAGAGGAAAAGGTAATTTAAAGAGAATGCACCATTTTGCATGCACGATTCTACTCAGCAGCATCATCAACATTAGCATAATACATCAGGAATGCGAAATAGTGCTATATTAACTTGGAAGTTCAAGAGCGACAATTTTCAGCACGAAATTGCACTAATTTGAAGTCTATTAATAGAGGAAAAGGTAATTTAAAGAATATGCGCCATTTTGAATGCACGATTCTACTCAGTAGCATCAGCAACATTAGCATCATACCTCAGGAATGCGAAATAGTGCTATATTGACATGGAAGTTCTAGAGCGACAATTTTCAGCACAAAATTGCACTAATTTGAAGTCTATTAATAGAGGAAAAGGGAATTTAAAGAGTATGCGAAATTTCGAATGCACGATTCTACTCAGTAGCATCAGCAACATTAGCATCATACCTCAGGAATGCGAAAAATGCGAAATAGTGCTTTATTCACATGGAAGTTCGAGAGCGACAATTTTCAGAACAAAATTGCACTAAGTTGAAATATGTGAATAGACAAGGAGTTCTATATAAAGAGTTAACCCAATGCCGATTGCACTGTTCGACTCAGCAGCATCAGCAACATTAGCATCATACCTCATGTATGCAAAATAGTGCTATATTCACATGGCAGTTCAAGAGCGACAATTTTTTGCAAAAAATTGCTCTAATTTGAAGTCTATTAATAGAGGAAAAGGTAATTTAAAGAGTATGCGCCATTTTGATTGCACTGTTCGACTCAGCAGCATCAGAAACGTTGGCATCATATCTCAGGAATGCAAAATAGTGGTATTTTCACATGGAAGTTCAAGAGCGACAATTTTCCTCACAAAATTGCACTAAGTTGAAATGTGTTAATAGAGACAGAGTTCCATATGAAGAGTTAGCCCCATGTCGATTGCACTGTTCGACCCAGCAGCATCAGCAACAGAAGCATCATACCTCCGGAATGCGAAATAGCGCTATTTTCACATGGAAGTTCAAGAGCGACAATTTTCAGCACAAAATTGCACTAATTTGAAGTCTATTAATAGAGGAAAAGGTAATTTAAAGAGTATGCGCCATTTTGATTGCACTGTTCGACTCAGCAGCATCAGCAACGTTAGCATCATACCTCAGGAATGCAAAATATCACTAATTTGAAATATATTAATACAGATAAAGGTAATTAAACGAGTATACGCCATTTTGAATGAACGGTTCTACTGAGCAGCATCAGCAACATTAGCATCATATCTCAGGAATGCAAAATAGTGGTATTTTCACATGGAAGTTCAAGAGCGACAATTTTCCTCACAAAACTGCACTAATTTGAAGTCTATTAATAGAGGAAAAGGTAATTTTAAGAGTATGCGCCATTTTGAATGCACGATTCTACTCAGCAGCATCAGCAACATTAGCATCATACCTCAGGAATGCGAAATAGTGCTATATTCACATGGAAGTTCACGAGCGACAATTTTCAGCACAATATTGCACTAATTTGAAGTCTAATAATAGAGGAAAAGGTAATTTAATGAGTATGCGCCATTCTGATAGCACTGTTCGACTCAGCAGCATCAGCATCATTAGCATCATGTCTCAGGCATCCAAAATAGTGGTATTTTCACATGGAAGTTTAAGAGCGACAATTTTCCTTACAAAATTGCACTAAGTTGAAATGTGTTGATAGAGATAGAGTTCCATATAAAGAGTTAGCCCCATACCGATTGCACTGTTTGACTCAGCAGCATCAGCAACAGATGCATCATACCTCCGGAATGCGAAATAGCGCTATATTCACATGGAAGTTCAAGAGCGACAATTTCCAGCGCAAAATTGCACTAAGTTGAAATGTGTTAATAGAGAAAGAGTTCTATTTAAAGAGTTAGCGCCATACCGGTTGCACTGTTCGACTCAGCAGCATCAGCAACATTAGCATGATACCTAAGGAATTCAAAATAGGGCTATGTGCACATGGCAGTTAATGGGCGACAATTTTTTGCACAAAATTGCACTAATTTGAAGTCTATTAATAGAGGAAAAGGTAATTTAAAGAGAATGCACCATTTTGCATGCACGATTCTACTCAGCAGCATCATCAACATTAGCATAATACATCAGGAATGCGAAATAGTGCTGTATTAACTTGGAAGTTCAAGAGCGACAATTTTCAGCACAAAATTGCACTAATTTGAAGTCTATTAATAGAGGAAAAGGTAATTTAAAGAATATGCGCCATTTTGAATGCACGATTCTACTCAGCAGCATCAGCAACGTTAGCATCATACCTCAGGAATGCGAAATAGTGCTATATTCACATGGAAGTTCAAGAGCGACAATTTTCAGCACAAAATTGCACTAATTTGAAGTCTATTAATAGAGGAAAAGGTAATTTAATGAGTATGCGCCATTCTGATTGCACTGTTCGACTCAGCAGCATCAGCATCATTAGCATCATGTCTCAGGCATCCAAAATAGTGGTATTTTCACATGGAAGTTTAAGAGCGACAATTTTCCTCACAAAATTGCACTAAGTTGAAATGTGTTGATAGAGACAGAGTTCCATATAAAGAGTTAGCCCCATACCGATTGCACTGTTCGACTCAGCAGCATCAGCAACAGATGCATCATACCTCCGGAATGCGAAATAGCGCTATATTCACATGGAAGTTCAAGAGCGACAATTTCCAGCGCAAAATTGCACTAAGTTGAAATGTGTTAATAGAGAAAGAGTTCTATTTAAAGAGTTAGCGCCATACCGGTTGCACTGTTCGACTCAGCAGCATCAGCAACATTAGCATGATACCTAAGGAATTCAAAATAGGGCTATGTGCACATGGCAGTTAATGGGCGACAATTTTTTGCACAAAATTGCACTAATTTGAAGTCTATTAATAGAGGAAAAGGTAATTTAAAGAGAATGCACCATTTTGCATGCACGATTCTACTCAGCAGCATCATCAACATTAGCATAATACATCAGGAATGCGAAATAGTGCTGTATTAACTTGGAAGTTTAAGAGCGACAATTTTCCTCACAAAATTGCACTAAGTTGAAATGTGTTGATAGAGACAGAGTTCCATATAAAGAGTTAGCCCCATACCGATTGCACTGTTTGACTCAGCAGCATCAGCAACAGATGCATCATACCTCCGGAATGCGAAATAGCGCTAAATTCACATGGAAGTTCAAGAGCGACAATTTCCAGCGCAAAATTGCACTAAGTTGAAATGTGTTAATAGAGAAAGAGTTCTATTTAAAGAGTTAGCGCCATACCGATTGCACTGTTCGACTCATCAGCATCAGCAACATTAGCATGATACCTAAGGAATTCAAAATAGGGCTATATGCACATGGCAGTTAATGGGCGACAATTTTTTGCACAAAATTGCACTAATTTGAAGTCTATTAATAGAGGAAAAGGTAATTTAAAGAGAATGCACCATTTTGCATGCACGATTCTACTCAGCAGCATCATCAACATTAGCATAATACATCAGGAATGCGAAATAGTGCTATATTAACTTGGAAGTTCAAGAGCGACAATTTTCAGCACGAAATTGCACTAATTTGAAGTCTATTAATAGAGGAAAAGGTAATTTAAAGAATATGCGCCATTTTGAATGCACGATTCTACTCAGTAGCATCAGCAACATTAGCATCATACCTCAGGAATGCGAAATAGTGCTATATTGACATGGAAGTTCTAGAGCGACAATTTTCAGCACAAAATTGCACTAATTTGAAGTCTATTAATAGAGGAAAAGGGAATTTAAAGAGTATGCGAAATTTCGAATGCACGATTCTACTCAGTAGCATCAGCAACATTAGCATCATACCTCAGGAATGCGAAAAATGCGAAATAGTGCTTTATTCACATGGAAGTTCGAGAGCGACAATTTTCAGAACAAAATTGCACTAAGTTGAAATGTGTGAATAGACAAGGAGTTCTATATAAAGAGTTAACCCAATGCCGATTGCACTGTTCGACTCAGCAGCATCAGCAACATTAGCATCATACCTCATGTATGCAAAATAGTGCTATATTCACATGGCAGTTCAAGAGCGACAATTTTTTGCAAAAAATTGCTCTAATTTGAAGTCTATTAATAGAGGAAAAGGTAATTTAAAGAGTATGCGCCATTTTGATTGCACTGTTCGACTCAGCAGCATCAGAAACGTTGGCATCATATCTCAGGAATGCAAAATAGTGGTATTTTCACATGGAAGTTCAAGAGCGACAATTTTCCTCACAAAATTGCACTAAGTTGAAATGTGTTAATAGAGACAGAGTTCCATATGAAGAGTTAGCCCCATGTCGATTGCACTGTTCGATCCAGCAGCATCAGCAACAGAAGCATCATACCTCCGGAATGCGAAATAGCGCTATTTTCACATGGAAGTTCAAGAGCGACAATTTTCAGCACAAAATTGCACTAATTTGAAGTCTATTAATAGAGGAAAAGGTAATTTAAAGAGTATGCGCCATTTTGATTGCACTGTTCGACTCAGCAGCATCAGCAACGTTAGCATCATACCTCAGGAATGCAAAATATCACTAATTTGAAATATATTAATACAGATAAAGGTAATTAAACGAGTATACGCCATTTTGAATGAACGGTTCTACTGAGCAGCATCAGCAACATTAGCATCATATCTCAGGAATGCAAAATAGTGGTATTTTCACATGGAAGTTCAAGAGCGACAATTTTCCTCACAAAACTGCACTAATTTGAAGTCTATTAATAGAGGAAAAGGTAATTTTAAGAGTATGCGCCATTTTGAATGCACGATTCTACTCAGCAGCATCAGCAACATTAGCATCATACCTCAGGAATGCGAAATAGTGCTATATTCACATGGAAGTTCACGAGCGACAATTTTCAGCACAATATTGCACTAATTTGAAGTCTATTAATAGAGGAAAAGGTAATTTAATGAGTATGCGCCATTCTGATAGCACTGTTCGACTCAGCAGCATCAGCATCATTAGCATCATGTCTCAGGCATCCAAAATAGTGGTATTTTCACATGGAAGTTTAAGAGCGACAATTTTCCTCACAAAATTGCACTAAGTTGAAATGTGTTGATAGAGATAGAGTTCCATATAAAGAGTTAGCCCCATACCGATTGCACTGTTTGACTCAGCAGCATCAGCAACAGATGCATCATACCTCCGGAATGCGAAATAGCGCTATATTCACATGGAAGTTCAAGAGCGACAATTTCCAGCGCAAAATTGCACTTAGTTGAAATGTGTTAATAGAGAAAGAGTTCTATTTAAAGAGTTAGCGCCATACCGGTTGCACTGTTCGACTCAGCAGCATCAGCAACATTAGCATGATACCTAAGGAATTCAAAATAGGGCTATGTGCACATGGCAGTTAATGGGCGACAATTTTTTGCACAAAATTGCACTAATTTGAAGTCTATTAATAGAGGAAAAGGTAATTTAAAGAGAATGCACCATTTTGCATGCACGATTCTACTCAGCAGCATCATCAACATTAGCATAATACATCAGGAATGCGAAATAGTGCTGTATTAACTTGGAAGTTCAAGAGCGACAATTTTCAGCACAAAATTGCACTAATTTGAAGTCTATTAATAGAGGAAAAGGTAATTTAAAGAATATGCGCCATTTTGAATGCACGATTCTACTCAGCAGCATCAGCAACGTTAGCATCATACCTCAGGAATGCGAAATAGTGCTATATTCACATGGAAGTTCAAGAGCGACAATTTTCAGCACAAAATTGCACTAATTTGAAGTCTATTAATAGAGGAAAAGGTAATTTAATGAGTATGCGCCATTCTGATTGCACTGTTCGACTCAGCAGCATCAGCATCATTAGCATCATGTCTCAGGCATCCAAAATAGTGGTATTTTCACATGGAAGTTTAAGAGCGACAATTTTCCTCACAAAATTGCACTAAGTTGAAATGTGTTGATAGAGACAGAGTTCCATATAAAGAGTTAGCCCCATACCGATTGCACTGTTCGACTCAGCAGCATCAGCAACAGATGTATCATACCTCCGGAATGCGAAATAGCGCTATATTCACATGGAAGTTCAAGAGCGACAATTTCCAGCGCAAAATTGCGCTAAGTTGAAATGTGTTAATAGAGAAAGAGTTCTATTTAAAGAGTTAGACCAATGCCGATTGCACTGTTCGACTCAGCAGCATCAGCAACATTAGCATCATACCTCAGGTATGCAAAATAGTGCTATATTCACATGGCGGTTCAAGAGCGACAATTTTTTGCAAAAAATTGCACTAATTTGAAGTCTATTAATAGAGGAAAAGGTAATTTAAAGAGTATGCGCCATTTTGATTGCACTGTTCGACTCAGCAGCATCAGCAACATTAGCATGATACCTAAGGAATTCGAAATAGGGCTATATGCACATGGCAGTTAATGGGCGACAATTTTTTGCACAAAATTGCACTAATTTGAAGTCTATTAATAGAGGAAAAGGTAATTTAAAGAGTATGCGCCATTTTGAATGCACGATTCTACTCAGCAGCATCAGCAACATTAGCATCATACCTCAGGAATGCGAAATAGTGGTATATTCACATTGAAGTTCGAGAGCGACAATTTTCAGAACACAATTGCACTAAGTTGAAATGTGTTAATAGAGAAAGAGTTCTATATAAAGAGTTAGCCCAATGCCGATTGCACTGTTCGACTCAGCAGCATCAGCAACATTAGCATCATACCTCAGGTATGCAAAATAGTGCTATATTCACATGGCGGTTCAAGAGCGACAATTTTTTGCAAAAAATTGCACTAATTTGAAGTCTATTAATAGAGGAAAAGGTAATTTAAAGAGTATGCGCCATTTTGATTGCACTGTTCGACTCAGCAGCATCAGCAACGTTAGCATCATACCTCAGGAATGCAAAATATCACTAATTTGAAATATATTAATACAGATAAAGGTAATTAAACGAGTATACGCCATTTTGAATGAACGGTTCTACTGAGCAGCATCAGCAACGTTAGCATCATACCTTAGGAATGCAAAAGAGGGCTATATGCACATGGCAGTTAATGGGCGACAATCTAATGCACAAAATTGCACTAATTTGAAATATATTTATACAGGGTAATTTAACGAGTATGCGCCATTTTGAATGCACTGTTCGACTCAGCAGCATCAGCAACGTTAGCATCATACCTCAGGAATGCAAAATATCACTAATTTGAAATATATTAATACAGATAAAGGTAATTAAACGAGTATACGCCATTTTGAATGAACGGTTCTACTGAGCAGCATCAGCAACGTTAGCATCACATCTCAGGAATGCAAAATAGTGGTATTTTCACATGGAAGTTCAAGAGCGACAATCTTCCTCACAAAATTGCACTAAGTTGAAATGTGTTAATAGAGACAGAGTTCCATAAAAAGAGTTAGCCCCATATCGATTGCACTGTTCGACCCAGCAGCATCAGCAACAGAAGCATCATACCTCCGGAATGTGAAATAGCGCTATTTTCACATGGAAGTTCAAGAGCGACAATTTCCAGCGCAAAATTGCGCTAAGTTGAAATGTGTTAATAGAGAAAGAGTTCTATTTAAAGAGTTTTCGCCATACCGATTGCACTGTTCGAGTCAGCAGCATCGGCAACATTAGCATGATACCTAGGGAATTCAAAATAGGGCTATATGCACATGGCAGTTAATGGGCGACAATTTTTTGCACAAAATTGCACTAATTTGAAGTCTATTAATAGAGGAAAAGGTAATTTAAAGAGTATGCGCCATTTTGAATGCACGATTCTACTCAGCAGCATCAGCAACATTAGCATCATACCTCAGGAATGCGAAATAGTGCTATATTCACATGGAAGTTCGAGAGCGACAATTTTCAGAACAAAATTGCACTAAGTTGAAATGTGTTAATAGAGAAAGAGTTCTATATAAAGAGTTAGCCCAATGCCGATTGCACTGTTCGACTCAGCAGCATCAGCAACATTAGCATCATACCTCAGGTATGCAAAATAGTGCTATATTCACATGGCGGTTCTAGAGCGACAATTTTTTGCAAAAAATTGCACTAATTTGAAGTCTATTAATAGAGGAAAAGGTAATTTAAAGAGTATGCGCCATTTTGATTGCACTGTTCGACTCAGCAGCATCAGCAACGTTAGCATAATACCTCAGGAATGCAAAATATCACTAATTTGAAATAAATTAATACAGATAAAGGTAATTAAACGAGTATACGCCATTTTGAATGAACGGTTCTACTGAGCAGCATCAGCAACATTAGCATCATATCTCAGGAATGCAAAATAGTGGTATTTTAACATGGAAGTTCAAGAGCGACAATTTTCCTCACAAAATTGCACTAATTTGAAGTCTATTAATAGAGGAAAAGGTAATTTTAAGAGTATGCGCCATTTTGAATGCACGATTCTACTCAGCAGCATCAGCAACATTAGCATCATACCTCAGGAATGCGAAATAGTGCTATATTAACATGGAAGTTCAAGAGCGACAATTTTCAGCATAAAATTGCACTAATTTGAAGTCTATTAATAGAAGAAAAGGTAATTTAATGAGTATGCGCCATTCTGATTGCACTGTTCGACTCAGCAGCATCAGCAACATTAGCATCATGTCTCAGGCATCCAAAATAGTGGTATTTTCACATGGAAGTTCAAGAGCGACAATTTTCAGCACAAAATTGCACTAATTTGAAGTCTATTAATAGAGGAAAAGGTAATTTAAAGAGTATGCGCCATTTTGATTGCACTGTTCGACTCAGCAGCATCATTAACGTTAGCATCATACCTCAGGAATGCAAAATATCATTAATTTGAAATATATTAATACAGATAAAGGTAATTAAACGAGTATACGCCATTTTGAATGAACGGTTCTACTGAGCAGCATCAGCAACGTTAGCATCATACCTCAGGAATGCAAAAGAGGGCTATATGCACATGGCAGTTAATGGGCGACAATCTATTGCACAAAATTGCACTAATTTGAAATATATTAATACAGGGTAATTTAACGAGTATGCGCCATTTTGAATGCACTGTTCGACTCAGCAGCATCAGCAACGTTAGCATCATACCTCAGGAATGCAAAATATCACTAATTTGAAATATATTAATACAGATAAAGGTAATTAAACGAGTATACGCCATTTTGAATGAACGATTCTACTGAGCAGCATCAGCAACATTAGCATCATACCTCAGGAATGCGAAATAGTGCTATATTCACATGGAAGTTCAAGAGCGATAATTTTCAGAACAAAATTGCACTAAGTTGAAATGTGTTAATAGAGACAGAGTTCCATATGAAGAGTTAGCCCCATATCGATTGCACTGTTCGACCCAGCAGCATCAGCAACAGAAGCATCATACCTCCGGAATGCGAAATAGCGCTATTTTCACATGGAAGTTCAAGAGCGACAATTTTCAGCACAAAATTGCACTAATTTGAAGTCTATTAATAGAGGAAAAGGTAATTTAAAGAGTATGCGCCATTTTGATTGCACTGTTCGACTCAGCAGCATCAGCAACGTTAGCATCATGCCTCAGGAATGCAAAAGAGGACTATATGCACATGGCAGCTAATGGGCGACAATCTATTGCACAAAATTGCACTAATTTGAAATATATTAATACAGGGTAATTTAACGAGTATGCGCCATTTTGAATGCACTGTTCGACTCAGCAGCATCAGCAACGTTAGCATCATACCTCAGGAATGCAAAATATCACTAATTTGAAATATATTAATACAGATAAAGGTAATTAAACGAGTATACGCCATTTTGAATGAACGGTTCTACTGAGCAGCATCAGCAACGTTAGCATCACATCTCAGGAATGCAAAATAGTGGTATTTTCACATGGAAGTTCAAGAGCGACAATTTCCAGCGCAAAATTGCACTAATTTGAAGTCTATTAATAGAGGAAAAGGTAATTTAATGAGTATGCGCCATTCTGATTGCACTGTTCGACTCAGCAGCATCAGCATCATTAGCATCATGTCTCAGGCATCCAAAATAGTGGTATCTTCACATGGAAGTTTAAGAGCGACAATTTTCCTCACAAAATTGCACTAAGTTGAAATGTGTTGATAGAGACAGAGTTCCATATAAAGAGTTAGCCCCATACCGATTGCACTGTTCGACTCAGCAGCATCAGCAACAGATGTATCATACCTCCGGAATGCGAAATAGCGCTATATTCACATGGAAGTTCAAGAGCGACAATTTCCAGCGCAAAATTGCGCTAAGTTGAAATGTGTTAATAGAGAAAGAGTTCTATTTAAAGAGTTAGACCAATGCCGATTGCACTGTTCGACTCAGCAGCATCAGCAACATTAGCATCATACCTCAGGTATGCAAAATAGTGCTATATTCACATGGCGGTTCAAGAGCGACAATTTTTTGCAAAACATTGCACTAATTTGAAGTCTATTAATAGAGGAAAAGGTAATTTAAAGAGTATGCGCCATTTTGATTGCACTGTTCGACTCAGCAGCATCAGCAACATTAGCATGATACCTAAGGAATTCGAAATAGGGCTATATGCACATGGCAGTTAATGGGCGACAATTTTTTGCACAAAATTGCACTAATTTGAAGTCTATTAATAGAGGAAAAGGTAATTTAAAGAGTATGCGCCATTTTGAATGCACGATTCTACTCAGCAGCATCAGCAACATTAGCATCATACCTCAGGAATGCGAAATAGTGGTATATTCACATTGAAGTTCGAGAGCGACAATTTTCAGAACACAATTGCACTAAGTTGAAATGTGTTAATAGAGAAAGAGTTCTATATAAAGAGTTAGCCCAATGCCGATTGCACTGTTCGACTCAGCAGCATCAGCAACATTAGCATCATACCTCAGGTATGCAAAATAGTGCTATATTCACATGGCGGTTCAAGAGCGACAATTTTTTGCAAAAAATTGCACTAATTTGAAGTCTATTAATAGAGGAAAAGGTAATTTAAAGAGTATGCGCCATTTTGATTGCACTGTTCGACTCAGCAGCATCAGCAACGTTAGCATCATACCTCAGGAATGCAAAATATCACTAATTTGAAATATATTAATACAGATAAAGGTAATTAAACGAGTATACGCCATTTTGAATGAACGGTTCTACTGAGCAGCATCAGCAACGTTAGCATCACATCTCAGGAATGCAAAATAGTGGTATTTTCACATGGAAGTTCAAGAGCGACAATCTTCCTCACAAAATTGCACTAAGTTGAAATGTGTTAATAGAGACAGAGTTCCATAAAAAGAGTTAGCCCCATATCGATTGCACTGTTCGACCCAGCAGCATCAGCAACAGAAGCATCATACCTCCGGTATGCGAAATAGCGCTATATTCACATGGAAGTTCAAGAGCGACAATTTCCAGCGCAAAATTGCGCTAAGTTGAAATGTGTTAATAGAGAAAGAGTTCTATTTAAAGAGTTAGCGCCATACCGATTGCACTGTTCGACTCAGCAGCATCAGCAACATTAGCATGATACCTAAGGAATTCAAAATAGGGCTATATGCACATGGCAGTTAATGGGCGACAATTTTTTGCACAAAATTGCACTAATTTGAAGTCTATTAATAGAGGAAAAGGTAATTTTAAGAGTATGCGCCATTTTGAATGCACGATTCTACTCAGCAGCATCAGCAACATTAGCATCATACCTCAGGAATGCGAAATAGTGCTATATTCACATGGAAGTTCAAGAGCGACAATTTTCAGCACAAAATTGCACTAATTTGAAGTCTATTAATAGAGGAAAAGGTAATTTAATGAGTATGCGCCATTCTGATTGCACTGTTCGACTCAGCAGCATCAGCATCATTAGCATCATGTCTCAGGCATCCAAAATAGTGGTATCTTCACATGGAAGTTTAAGAGCGACAATTTTCCTCACAAAATTGCACTAAGTTGAAATGTGTTGATAGAGACAGAGTTCCATATAAAGAGTTAGCCCCATACCGATTGCACTGTTCGACTCAGCAGCATCAGCAACAGATGTATCATACCTCCGGAATGCGAAATAGCGCTATATTCACATGGAAGTTCAAGAGCGACAATTTCCAGCGCAAAATTGCGCTAAGTTGAAATGTGTTAATAGAGAAAGAGTTCTATTTAAAGAGTTAGACCAATGCCGATTGCACTGTTCGACTCAGCAGCATCAGCAACATTAGCATCATACCTCAGGTATGCAAAATAGTGCTATATTCACATGGCGGTTCAAGAGCGACAATTTTTTGCAAAAAATTGCACTAATTTGAAGTCTATTAATAGAGGAAAAGGTAATTTAAAGAGTATGCGCCATTTTGATTGCACTGTTCGACTCAGCAGCATCAGCAACATTAGCATGATACCTAAGGAATTCGAAATAGGGCTATATGCACATGGCAGTTAATGGGCGACAATTTTTTGCACAAAATTGCACTAATTTGAAGTCTATTAATAGAGGAAAAGGTAATTTAAAGAGTATGCGCCATTTTGAATGCACGATTCTACTCAGCAGCATCAGCAACATTAGCATCATACCTCAGGAATGCGAAATAGTGGTATATTCACATTGAAGTTCGAGAGCGACAATTTTCAGAACACAATTGCACTAAGTTGAAATGTGTTAATAGAGAAAGAGTTCTATATAAAGAGTTAGCCCAATGCCGATTGCACTGTTCGACTCAGCAGCATCAGCAACATTAGCATCATACCTCAGGTATGCAAAATAGTGCTATATTCACATGGCGGTTCAAGAGCGACAATTTTTTGCAAAAAATTGCACTAATTTGAAGTCTATTAATAGAGGAAAAGGTAATTTAAAGAGTATGCGCCATTTTGATTGCACTGTTCGACTCAGCAGCATCAGCAACGTTAGCATCATACCTCAGGAATGCAAAATATCACTAATTTGAAATATATTGATACAGATAAAGGTAATTAAACGAGTATACGCCATTTTGAATGAACGGTTCTACTGAGCAGCATCAGCAACGTTAGCATCACATCTCAGGAATGCAAAATAGTGGTATTTTCACATGGAAGTTCAAGAGCGACAATCTTCCTCACAAAATTGCACTAAGTTGAAATGTGTTAATAGAGACAGAGTTCCATAAAAAGAGTTAGCCCCATATCGATTGCACTGTTCGACCCAGCAGCATCAGCAACAGAAGCATCATACCTCCGGAATGCGAAATAGCGCTATATTCACATGGAAGTTCAAGAGCGACAATTTCCAGCGCAAAATTGCGCTAAGTTGAAATGTGTTAATAGAGAAAGAGTTCTATTTAAAGAGTTTTCGCCATACCGATTGCACTGTTCGAGTCAGCAGCATCGGCAACATTAGCATGATACCTAGGGAATTCAAAATAGGGCTATATGCACATGGCAGTTAATGGGCGACAATTTTTTGCACAAAATTGCACTAATTTGAAGTCTATTAATAGAGGAAAAGGTAATTTAAAGAGTATGCGCCATTTTGAATGCACGATTCTACTCAGCAGCATCAGCAACATTAGCATCATACCTCAGGAATGCGAAATAGTGCTATATTCACATGGAAGTTCGAGAGCGACAATTTTCAGAACAAAATTGCACTAAGTTGAAATGTGTTAATAGAGAAAGAGTTCTATATAAAGAGTTAGCCCAATGCCGATTGCACTGTTCGACTCAGCAGCATCAGCAACATTAGCATCATACCTCAGGTATGCAAAATAGTGCTATATTCACATGGCGGTTCTAGAGCGACAATTTTTTGCAAAAAATTGCACTAATTTGAAGTCTATTAATAGAGGAAAAGGTAATTTAAAGAGTATGCGCCATTTTGATTGCACTGTTCGACTCAGCAGCATCAGCAACGTTAGCATAATACCTCAGGAATGCAAAATATCACTAATTTGAAATAAATTAATACAGATAAAGGTAATTAAACGAGTATACGCCATTTTGAATGAACGGTTCTACTGAGCAGCATCAGCAACATTAGCATCATATCTCAGGAATGCAAAATAGTGGTATTTTAACATGGAAGTTCAAGAGCGACAATTTTCCTCACAAAATTGCACTAATTTGAAGTCTATTAATAGAGGAAAAGGTAATTTTAAGAGTATGCGCCATTTTGAATGCACGATTCTACTCAGCAGCATCAGCAACATTAGCATCATACCTCAGGAATGCGAAATAGTGCTATATTAACATGGAAGTTCAAGAGCGACAATTTTCAGCATAAAATTGCACTAATTTGAAGTCTATTAATAGAAGAAAAGGTAATTTAATGAGTATGCGCCATTCTGATTGCACTGTTCGACTCAGCAGCATCAGCAACATTAGCATCATGTCTCAGGCATCCAAAATAGTGGTATTTTCACATGGAAGTTCAAGACCGACAATTTTCAGCACAAAATTGCACTAATTTGAAGTCTATTAATAGAGGAAAAGGTAATTTAAAGAGTATGCGCCATTTTGATTGCACTGTTCGACTCAGCAGCATCATTAACGTTAGCATCATACCTCAGGAATGCAAAATATCATTAATTTGAAATATATTAATACAGATAAAGGTAATTAAACGAGTATACGCCATTTTGAATGAACGGTTCTACTGAGCAGCATCAGCAACGTTAGCATCATACCTCAGGAATGCAAAAGAGGGCTATATGCACATGGCAGTTAATGGGCGACAATCTATTGCACAAAATTGCACTAATTTGAAATATATTAATACAGGGTAATTTAACGAGTATGCGCCATTTTGAATGCACTGTTCGACTCAGCAGCATCAGCAACGTTAGCATCATACCTCAGGAATGCAAAATATCACTAATTTGAAATATATTAATACAGATAAAGGTAATTAAACGAGTATACGCCATTTTGAATGAACGATTCTACTGAGCAGCATCAGCAACATTAGCATCATACCTCAGGAATGCGAAATAGTGCTATATTCACATGGAAGTTCAAGAGCGATAATTTTCAGAACAAAATTGCACTAAGTTGAAATGTGTTAATAGAGACAGAGTTCCATATGAAGAGTTAGCCCCATATCGATTGCACTGTTCGACCCAGCAGCATCAGCAACAGAAGCATCATACCTCCGGAATGCGAAATAGCGCTATTTTCACATGGAAGTTCAAGAGCGACAATTTTCAGCACAAAATTGCACTAATTTGAAGTCTATTAATAGAGGAAAAGGTAATTTAAAGAGTATGCGCCATTTTGATTGCACTGTTCGACTCAGCAGCATCAGCAACGTTAGCATCATGCCTCAGGAATGCAAAAGAGGGCTATATGCACATGGCAGGTAATGGGCGACAATCTATTGCACAAAATTGCACTAATTTGAAATATATCAATACAGGGTAATTTAACGAGTATGCGCCATTTTGAATGCACTGTTCGACTCAGCAGCATCAGCAACGTTAGCATCATACCTCAGGAATGCAAAATATCACTAATTTGAAATATATTAATACAGATAAAGGTAATTAAACGAGTATACGCCATTTTGAATGAACGGTTCTACTGAGCAGCATCAGGAACGTTAGCATCACATCTCAGGAATGCAAAATAGTGGTATTTTCACATGGAAGTTCAAGAGCGATAATTTTCAGAACAAAATTGCACTATGTTGAAATGTGTTGATAGAGACAGAGTTCCATATAAAGAGTTAGCCCCATACCGATTGCACTGTTCGACTCAGCAGCATCAGCAACAGATGCATCATACCTCCGGAATGCGAAATAGCGCTATATTCACATGGAAGTTCAAGAGCGACAATTTCCAGCGCAAAATTGCGCTAAGTTGAAATGTGTTAATAGAGAAAGAGTTCTATTTAAAGAGTTAGCGCCATACCGATTGCACTGTTCGACTCAGCAGCATCAGCAACATTAGCATGATACCTAAGGAATTCAAAATAGGGCTATATGCACATGGCAGTTAATGGGCGACAATTTTTTGCACAAAATTGCACTAATTTGAAGTCTATTAATAGAGGAAAAGGTAATTTAAAGAGTATGCGCCATTTGATTGCACTGTTCGACTCAGCAGCATCAGCAACGTTAGCATCATACCTCAGGAATGCAAAATATCACTAATTTGAAATATATTAATACAGATAAGGGTAATTAAACGAGTATACGCCATTTTGAATGAACGGTTCTACTGAGCAGCATCAGCAACATTAGCATCATATCTCAGGAATGCAAAATAGTGGTATTTTCACATGGAAGTTCAAGAGCGACAATTTTCCTCACAAAACTGCACTAATTTGAAGTCTATTAATAGAGGAAAAGGTAATTTTAAGAGTATGCGCCATTTTGAATGCACGATTCTACTCAGCAGCATCAGCAACATTAGCATCATACCTCAGGAATGCGAAATAGTGCTATATTCACATGGAAGTTCAAGAGCGACAATTTTCAGCACAAAATTGCACTAATTTGAAGTCTATTAATTGAGGAAAAGGTAATTTAATGAGTATGCGCCATTCTGATTGCACTGTTCGACTCAGCAGCATCAGCATCATTAGCATCATGTCTCAGGCATCCAAAATAGTGGTATTTTCACATGGAAGTTTAAGAGCGACAATTTTCCTCACAAAATTGCACTAAGTTGAAATGTGTTGATAGAGACAGAGTTCCATATAAAGAGTTAGCCCCATGCCGATTGCACTGTTTGACTCATCAGCATCAGCAACAGATGCATCATACCTCCGGAATGCGAAATAGTGCTATATTCACATGGAAGTTCAAGAGCGACAATTTCCAGCGCAAAATTGCACTAAGTTGAAATGTGTTAATAGAGAAAGAGTTCTATTTAAAGAGTTAGCGCCATACCGATTGCACTGTTCGACTCAGCAGCATCAGCAACATTAGCATGATACCTAAGGAATTCAAAATAGGGCCATATGCACATGGCAGTTAATGGGCGACAATTTTTTGCACAAAATTGCACTAATTTGAAGTCTATTAATAGAGGAAAAGGTAATTTAAAGAGAATGCACTATTTTGCATGCACGATTCTACTCAGCAGCATCATCAACATTAGCATAATACATCAGGAATGCGAAATAGTGCTATATTGACTTGGAAGTTCAAGAGCGACAATTTTCAGCACAAAATTGCACTAATTTGAAGTCTATTAATAGAGGAAAAGGTAATTTAAAGAATATGCGCCATTTTGAATGCACGATTCTACTCAGTAGCATCAGCAACATTAGCATCATACCTCAGGAATGCGAAATAGTGCTATATTGACATGGAAGTTCGAGAGCGACAATTTTCAGCACAAAATTGCACTAATTTGAAGTCTATTAATAGAGGCAAAGGGAATTTAAAGAGTATGCGAAATTTTGAATGCACGATTCTACTCAGTAGCATCGGCAACGTTAGCATAATACCTCAGGAATGCAAAATATCACTAATTTGAAATATATTAATACAGATAAAGGTAATTAAACGAGTATACGCCATTTTGAATGAACGGTTCTACTGAGCAGCATCAGCAACATTAGCATCATATCTCAGGAATGCGAAATAGTGCTATATTCACATGGAAGTTCGAGAGCGACAATTTTCAGCACAAAATTGCACTAAGTTGAAATGTGTTAATAGAGAAAGAGTTCTATATAAAGAGTTAGCCCAATGCCGATTGCACTGTTCGACTCAGCAGCATCAGCAACATTAGCATCATACCTCAGGTATGCAAAATAGTGCTATATTGACTTGGAAGTTCAAGAGCGACAATTTTCAGCACAAAATTGCACTAATTTGAAGTCTATTAATAGAGGAAAAGGTAATTTAAAGAGAATGCACTATTTTGCATGCACGATTCTACTCAGCAGCATCATCAACATTTGCATAATACATCAGGAATGCGAAATAGTGCTATATTAACTTGGAAGTTCAAGAGCGACAATTTTCAGCACAAAATTGCACTAATTTGAAGTCTATTAATAGAGGAAAAGGTAATTTAATGAGTATGCGCCATTCTGATTGCACTGTTCGACTCAGCAGCATCAGCAACATTAGCATCATGTCTCAGGCATCCAAAATAGTGGTATTTTCACATGGAAGTTCAAGAGCGACAATTTTCAGCACAAAATTGCACTAATTTGAAGTCTATTAATAGAGGAAAAGGGAATTTAAAGAGTATGCGAAATTTTGAATGCACGATTCTACTCAGTAGCATCGGCAACATTAGCATCATACCTCAGGAATGCGAAATAGTGCTATTATCACATGGAAGTTCGAGAGCGACAATTTTCAGAACAAAATTGCACTAAGTTGAAATGTGTGAATAGAGAAAGAGTTCTATGTAAAGGGTTAACCCAATGCCGATTGCACTGTTCGACTCAGCAGCATCAGCAACATTAGCATCATACCTCATGTATGCAAAATAGTGCTATATTCACATGGCAGTTCAAGAGCGACAATTTTTTGCAAAAAATTGCTCTAATTTGAAGTCTATTAATAGAGGAAAAGGTAATTTAAAGAGTATGCGCCATTTTGAATGCACGATTCTACTCAGCAGCATCAGCAACATTAGCATCATACCTCAGGAATGCGAAATAGTGCTATATTCTCATGGAAGTTCGAGAGCGACAATTTTCAGAACAAAATTGCACTTAGTTGAAATGTGTTAATAGAGAAAGAGTTCTATAAAAAGAGTTAGCCCAATGCCGATTGCACTGTTCGACTCAGCAGCATCAGCAACATTAGCATCATACCTCAGGTATGCAAAATAGTGCTATATTCACATGGCGGTTCAAGAGCGACAATTTTTTGCAAAAAATTGCACTAATTTGAAGTCTATTAATAGAGAAAAAGGTAATTTAAAGAGTATGCGCCATTTTGATTGCACTGTTCGACTCAGCAGCATCAGCAACGTTAGCATAATACCTCAGGAATGCAAAATATCACTAATTTGAAATATATTAATACAGATAAAGGTAATTAAACGAGTATACGCCATTTTGAATGAACGGTTCTACTGAGCAGCATCAGCAACATTAGCATCATATCTCAGGAATGCAAAATAGTGGTATTTTAACATGGAAGTTCAAGAGCGACAATTTTCCTCACAAAATTGCACTAATTTGAAGTCTATTAATAGAGGAAAAGGTAATTTTAAGAGTATGCGCCATTTTGAATGCACGATTCTACTCAGCAGCATCAGCAACATTAGCATCATACCTCAGGAATGCGAAATAGTGCTATATTCACATGGAAGTTCAAGAGCGACAATTTTCAGCACAAAATTGCACTAATTTGAAGTCTATTAATAGAAGAAAAGGTAATTTAATGAGTATGCGCCATTCTGATTGCACTGTTCAACTCAGCAGCATCAGCAACATTAGCATCATGTCTCAGGCATCCAAAATAGTGGTATTTTCACATGGAAGTTCAAGAGCGACAATTTTCAGCACAAAATTGCACTAATTTGAAGTCTATTAATAGAGGAAAAGGTAATTTAAAGAGTATGCGCCATTTTGATTGCACTGTTCGACTCAGCAGCATCAGCAACGTTAGCATCATACCTCAGGAATGCAAAATATCACTAATTTGAAATATATTAATACAGATAAAGGTAATTAAACGAGTATACGCCATTTTGAATGAACGGTTCTACTGAGCAGCATCAGCAACGTTAGCATCATACCTCAGGAATGCAAAAGAGGGCTATATGCACATGGCAGTTAATGGGCGACAATCTATTGCACAAAATTGCACTAATTTGAAATATATTTATACAGGGTAATTTAACGAGTATGCGCCATTTTGAATGCACTGTTCGACTCAGCAGCATCAGCAACGTTAGCATCATACCTCAGGAATGCAAAATATCACTAATTTGAAATATATTAATACAGATAAAGGTAATTAAACGAGTATACGCCATTTTGAATGAACGGTTCTACTGAGCAGCATCAGCAACGTTAGCATCACATCTCAGGAATGCAAAATAGTGGTATTTTCACATGGAAGTTCAAGAGCGACAATCTTCCTCACAAAATTGCACTAAGTTGAAATGTGTTAATAGAGACAGAGTTCTATTTAAAGAGTTTTCGCCATACCGATTGCACTGTTCGAGTCAGCAGCATCAGCAACATTAGCATGATACCTAAGGAATTCAAAATAGGGCTATATGCACATGGCAGTTAATGGGCGACAATTTTTTGCACAAAATTGCACTAATTTGAAGTCTATTAATAGAGGAAAAGGTAATTTAAAGAGTATGCGCCATTTTGTATGCACGATTCTACTCAGCAGCATCAGCAACATTAGCATCATACCTCAGGAATGCGAAATAGTGCTATATTCACATGGAAGTTCGAGAGCGACAATTTTCAGAACAAAATTGCACTAAGTTGAAATGTGTTAATAGAGACAGAGTTCTATTTAAAGAGTTTTCGCCATACCGATTGCACTGTTCGAGTCAGCAGCATCAGCAACATTAGCATGATACCTAAGGAATTCAAAATAGGGCTATATGCACATGGCAGTTAATGGGCGACAATTTTTTGAACAAAATTGCACTAATTTGAAGTCTATTAATAGAGGAAAAGGTAATTTAAAGAGTATGCGCCATTTTGAATGCACGATTCTACTCAGTAGCATCGGCAACATTAGCATCATACCTCAGGAATGCGAAATAGTGCTATATTCACATGGAAGTTCGAGAGCGACAATTTTCAGAACAAAATTGCACTAAGTTGAAATGTGTGAATAGAGAAAGAGTTCTATATAAAGAGTTAACCCAATGCCGATTGCACTGTTCGACTCAGCAGCATCAGCAACATTAGCATCATACCTCATGTATGCAAAATAGTGCTATATTCACATGGCAGTTCAAGAGCGACAATTTTTTGCAAAAAATTGCTCTAATTTGAAGTCTATTAATAGAGGAAAAGGTAATTTAAAGAGTATGCGCCATTTTGAATGCACGATTCTACTCAGCAGCATCAGCAACATTAGCATCATACCTCAGGAATGCGAAATAGTGCTATATTCTCATGGAAGTTCGAGAGCGACCATTTTCAGAACAAAATTGCACTAAGTTGAAATGTGTTAATAGAGAAAGAGTTCTATATAAAGAGTTAGCCCAATGCCGATTGCACTGTTCGACTCAGCAGCTTCAGCAACATTAGCATCATACCTCAGGTATGCAAAATAGTGCTATATTCACATGGCGGTTCAAGAGCGACAATTTTTTGCAAAAAATTGCACTAATTTGAAGTCTATTAATAGAGAAAAAGGTAATTTAAAGAGTATGCGCCATTTTGATTGCACTGTTCGACTCAGCAGCATCAGCAACGTTAGCATAATACCTCAGGAATGCAAAATATCACTAATTTGAAATATATTAATACAGATAAAGGTAATTAAACGAGTATACGCCATTTTGAATGAACGGTTCTACTGAGCAGCATCAGCAACATTAGCATCATATCTCAGGAATGCAAAATAGTGGTATTTTAACATGGAAGTTCAAGAGCGACAATTTTCCTCACAAAATTGCACTAATTTGAAGTCTATTAATAGAGGAAAAGGTAATTTTAAGAGTATGCGCCATTTTGAATGCACGATTCTACTCAGCAGCATCAGCAACATTAGCATCATACCTCAGGAATGCGAAATAGTGCTATATTCACATGGAAGTTCAAGAGCGACAATTTTCAGCACAAAATTGCACCAATTTGAAGTCTATTAATAGAAGAAAAGGTAACTTAATGAGTATGCGCCATTCTGATTGCACTGTTCGACTCAGCAGCATCAGCAGCATTAGCATCATGTCTCAGGCATCCAAAATAGTGGTATTTTCACATGGAAGTTCAAGAGCGACAATTTTCAGCACAAAATTGCACTAATTTGAAGTCTATTAATAGAGGAAAAGGTAATTTAAAGAGTATGCGCCATTTGGATTGCACTGTTCGACTCAGCAGCATCAGCAACGTTAGCATCATACCTCAGGAATGCAAAATATCACTAATTTGAAATATATTAATACAGATAAAGGTAATTAAACGAGTATACGCCATTTTGAATGAACGGTTCTACTGAGCAGCATCAGCAACGTTAGCATCTTACCTCAGGAATGCAAAAGAGGGCTATATGCACATGGCAGTTAATGGGCGACAATCTATTGCACAAAATTGCACTAATTTGAAGTCTATTAATAGAGGAAAAGGTAATTTAATGAGTATGCGCCATTCTGATTGCACTCTTCGACTCAGCAGCATCAGCATCATTAGCATCATGTCTCAGGCATCCAAAATAGTGGTATTTTCACATGGAAGTTTAAGAGCGACAATTTTCCTCACAAAATTGCACTAAGTTGAAATGTGTTGATAGAGACAGAGTTCCATATAAAGAGTTAGCCCCATACCGATTGCACTGTTTGACTCAGCAGCATCAGCAACAGATGCATCATACCTCCGGAATGCGAAATAGCGCTATATTCACATGGAAGTTCAAGAGCGACAATTTCCAGCGCAATATTGCACTAAGTTGAAATGTGTTAATAGAGAAAGAGTTCTATTTAAAGAGTTAACCCAATGCCGATTGCACTGTTCGACTCAGCAGCATCAGCAACATTAGCATCATACCTCATGTATGCAAAATAGTGCTATATTCACATGGCAGTTCAAGAGCGACAATTTTTTGCAAAAAATTGCTCTAATTTGAAGTCTATTAATAGAGGAAAAGGTAATTTAAAGAGTATGCGCCATTTTGATTGCACTGTTCGACTCAGCAGCATCAGAAACGTTAGCATCATACCTCAGGAATGCAAAATATCACTAATTTGAAATATATTAATACAGATAAAGGTAATTAAACGAGTATACGCCATTTTGAATGAACGGTTCTACTGAGCAGCATCAGCAACATTAGCATCATATCTCAGGAATGCAAAATAGTGGTATTTTCACATGGAAGTTCAAGAGCGACAATTTTTCTCACAAAATTGCACTAAGTTGAAATGTGTTAATAGAGACAGAGTTCCATATGAAGAGTTAGCCCCATATCGATTGCACTGTTCGACCCAGCAGCATCAGCAACAGAAGCATCATACCTCCGGAATGCGAAATAGCGCTATTTTCACATGGAAGTTCAAGAGCGACAATTTTCAGCACAAAATTGCACTAATTTGAAGTCTATTAATAGAGGAAAAGGTAATTTAAAGAGTATGCGCCATTTTGATTGCACTGTTCGACTCAGCAGCATCAGCAACGTTAGCATCATACCTCAGGAATGCAAAATATCACTAATTTGAATTATATTATTAAAGATAAAGGTAATTAAACGAGTATACGCCATTTTGAATGAACGGTTCTACTGAGCAGCATCAGCAACGTTAGCATCATACCTCAGGAATGCAAAAGAGGGCTATATGCACATGGCAGTTAATGGGCGACAATCTAATGCACAAAATTGCACTAATTTGAAATATATTTATACAGGGTAATTTAACGAGTATGCGCCATTTTGAATGCACTGTTCGACTCAGCAGCATCAGCAACGTTAGCATCATACCTCAGGAATGCAAAATATCACTAATTTGAAATATATTAATACAGATAAAGGTAATTAAACGAGTATACGCCATTTTGAATGAACGGTTCTACTGAGCAGCATCAGCAACGTTAGCATCACATCTCAGGAATGCAAAATAGTGGTATTTTCACATGGAAGTTCAAGAGCGACAATCTTCCTCACAAAATTGCACTAAGTTGAAATGTGTTAATAGAGACAGAGTTCCATAAAAAGAGTTAGCCCCATATCGATTGCACTGTTCGACCCAGCAGCATCAGCAACAGAAGCATCATACCTCCGGAATGCGAAATAGCGCTATTTTCACATGGAAGTTCAAGAGCGACAATTTCCAGCGCAAAATTGCGCTAAGTTGAAATGTGTTAATAGAGAAAGAGTTCTATTTAAAGAGTTTTAGCCATACCGATTGCACTGTTCGAGTCAGCAGCATCGGCAACATTAGCATGATACCTAAGGAATTCAAAATAGGGCTATATGCACATGGCAGTTAATGGGCGACAATTTTTTGCACAAAATTGCACTAATTTGAAGTCTATTAATAGAGGAAAAGGTAATTTAAAGAGTATGCGCCATTTTGAATGCACGATTCTACTCAGCAGCATCAGCAACATTAGCATCATACCTCAGGAATGCGAAATAGTGCTATATTCTCATGGAAGTTCGAGAGCGACAATTTTCAGAACAAAATTGCACTAAGTTGAAATGTGTTAATAGAGAAAGAGTTCTATATAAAGAGTTAGCCCAATGCCGATTGCACTGTTCGACTCAGCAGCATCAGCAACATTTTCATCATACCTCAGGTATGCAAAATAGTGCTATATTCACATGGCGGTTCAAGAGCGACAATTTTTTGCAAAAAATTGCACTAATTTGAAGTCTATTAATAGAGGAAAAGGTAATTTAAAGAGTATGCGCCATTTTGATTGCACTGTTCGACTCAGCAGCATCAGCAACGTTAGCATAATACCTCAGGAATGCAAAATATCACTAATTTGAAATATATTAATACAGATAAAGGTAATTAAACGAGTATACGCCATTTTGAATGAACGGTTCTACTGAGCAGCATCAGCAACATTAGCATCATATCTCAGGAATGCAAAATAGTGGTATTTTAACATGGAAGTTCAAGAGCGACAATTTTCCTCACAAAATTGCACTAATTTGAAGTCTATTAATAGAGGAAAAGGTAATTTTAAGAGTATGCGCCATTTTGAATGCACGATTCTACTCAGCAGCATCAGCAACATTAGCATCATACCTCAGGAATGCGAAATAGTGCTATATTCACATGGAAGTTCAAGAGCGACAATTTTCAGCACAAAATTGCACTAATTTGAAGTCTATTAATAGAAGAAAAGGTAATTTAATGAGTATGCGCCATTCTGATTGCACTGTTCGACTCAGCAGCATCAGCAACATTAGCATCATGTCTCAGGCATCCAAAATAGTGGTATTTTCACATGGAAGTTCAGGAGCGACAATTTTCAGCACAAAATTGCACTAATTTGAAGTCTATTAATAGAGGAAAAGGTAATTTAAAGAGTATGCGCCATTTTGATTGCACTGTTCGACTCAGCAGCATCAGCAACGTTAGCATCATACCTCAGGAATGCAAAATATCACTAATTTGAAATATATTAATACAGATAAAGGTAATTAAACGAGTATACGCCATTTTGAATGAACGGTTCTACTGAGCAGCATCAGCAACGTTAGCATCATACCTCAGGAATGCAAAAGAGGGCTATATGCACATGGCAGTTAATGGGCGACAATCTATTGCACAAAATTGCACTAATTTGAAATATATTTATACAGGGTAATTTAACGAGTATGCGCCATTTTGAATGCACTGTTCGACTCAGCAGCATCAGCAACGTTAGCATCATACCTCAGGAATGCAAAATATCACTAATTTGAAATATATTAATACAGATAAAGGTAATTAAACGAGTATACGCCATTTTGAATGAACGGTTCTACTGAGCAGCATCAGCAACGTTAGCATCACATCTCAGGAATGCAAAATAGTGGTATTTTCACATGGAAGTTCAAGAGCGACAATTTTTCTCACAAAATTGCACTAAGTTGAAATGTGTTAATAGAGACAGAGTTCCATATGAAGAGTTAGCCCCATATCGATTGCACTGTTCGACCCAGCAGCATCAGCAACAGAAGCATCATACCTCCGGAATGCGAAATAGCGCTATTTTCACATGGAAGTTCAAGAGCGACAATTTTCAGCACAAAATTGCACTAATTTGAAGTCTATTAATAGAGGAAAAGGTAATTTAAAGAGTATGCGCCATTTTGATTGCACTGTTCGACTCAGCAGCATCAGCAACGTTAGCATCATACCTCAGGAATGCAAAATATCACTAATTTGAATTATATTATTAAAGATAAAGGTAATTAAACGAGTATACGCCATTTTGAATGAACGGTTCTACTGAGCAGCATCAGCAACGTTAGCATCATACCTCAGGAATGCAAAAGAGGGCTATATGCACATGGCAGTTAATGGGCGACAATCTAATGCACAAAATTGCACTAATTTGAAATATATTTATACAGGGTAATTTAACGAGTATGCGCCATTTTGAATGCACTGTTCGACTCAGCAGCATCAGCAACGTTAGCATCATACCTCAGGAATGCAAAATATCACTAATTTGAAATATATTAATACAGATAAAGGTAATTAAACGAGTATACGCCATTTTGAATGAACGGTTCTACTGAGCAGCATCAGCAACGTTAGCATCACATCTCAGGAATGCAAAATAGTGGTATTTTCACATGGAAGTTCAAGAGCGACAATCTTCCTCACAAAATTGCACTAAGTTGAAATGTGTTAATAGAGACAGAGTTCCATAAAAAGAGTTAGCCCCATATCGATTGCACTGTTCGACCCAGCAGCATCAGCAACAGAAGCATCATACCTCCGGAATGCGGAATAGCGCTATTTTCACATGGAAGTTCAAGAGCGACAATTTCCAGCGCAAAATTGCGCTAAGTTGAAATGTGTTAATAGAGAAAGAGTTCTATTTAAAGAGTTTTAGCCATACCGATTGCACTGTTCGAGTCAGCAGCATCGGCAACATTAGCATGATACCTAAGGAATTCAAAATAGGGCTATATGCACATGGCAGTTAATGGGCGACAATTTTTTGCACAAAATTGCACTAATTTGAAGTCTATTAATAGAGGAATAGGTAATTTAAAGAGTATGCGCCATTTTGAATGCACGATTCTACTCAGCAGCATCAGCAACATTAGCATCATACCTCAGGAATGCGAAATAGTGCTATATTCTCATGGAAGTTCGAGAGCGACAATTTTCAGAACAAAATTGCACTAAGTTGAAATGTGTTAATAGAGAAAGAGTTCTATATAAAGAGTTAGCCCAATGCCGATTGCACTGTTCGACTCAGCAGCATCAGCAACATTTTCATCATACCTCAGGTATGCAAAATAGTGCTATATTCACATGGCGGTTCAAGAGCGACAATTTTTTGCAAAAAATTGCTCTAATTTGAAGTCTATTAATAGAGGAAAAGGTAATTTAAAGAGTATGCGCCATTTTGATTGCACTGTTCGACTCAGCAGCATCAGCAACGTTAGCATAATACCTCAGGAATGCAAAATATCACTAATTTGAAATATATTAATACAGATAAAGGTAATTAAACGAGTATACGCCATTTTGAATGAACGGTTCTACTGAGCAGCATCAGCAACATTAGCATCATATCTCAGGAATGCAAAATAGTGGTATTTTAACATGGAAGTTCAAGAGCGACAATTTTCCTCACAAAATTGCACTAATTTGAAGTCTATTAATAGAGGAAAAGGTAATTTTAAGAGTATGCGCCATTTTGAATGCACGATTCTACTCAGCAGCATCAGCAACATTAGCATCATACCTCAGGAATGCGAAATAGTGCTATATTCACATGGAAGTTCAAGAGCGACAATTTTCAGCACAAAATTGCACTAATTTGAAGTCTATTAATAGAAGAAAAGGTAATTTAATGAGTATGCGCCATTCTGATTGCACTGTTCGACTCAGCAGCATCAGCAACATTAGCATCATGTCTCAGGCATCCAAAATAGTGGTATTTTCACATGGAAGTTCAAGAGCGACAATTTTCAGCACAAAATTGCACTAATTTGAAGTCTATTAATAGAGGAAAAGGTAATTTAAAGAGTATGCGCCATTTTGATTGCACTGTTCGACTCAGCAGCATCAGCAACGTTAGCATCATACCTCAGGAATGCAAAATATCACTAATTTGAAATATATTAATACAGATAAAGGTAATTAAACGAGTATACGCCATTTTGAATGAACGGTTCTACTGAGCAGCATCAGCAACGTTAGCATCATACCTCAGGAATGCAAAAGAGGGCTATATGCACATGGCAGTTAATGGGCGACAATCTATTGCACAAAATTGCACTAATTTGAAATATATTTATACAGGGTAATTTAACGAGTATGCGCCATTTTGAATGCACTGTTCGACTCAGCAGCATCAGCAACGTTAGCATCATACCTCAGGAATGCAAAATATCACTAATTTGAAATATATTAATACAGATAAAGGTAATTAAACGAGTATACGCCATTTTGAATGAACGGTTCTACTGAGCAGCATCAGCAACGTTAGCATCACATCTCAGGAATGCAAAATAGTGGTATTTTCACATGGAAGTTCAAGAGCGACAATCTTCCTCACAAAATTGCACTAAGTTGAAATGTGTTAATAGAGACAGAGTTCTATTTAAAGAGTTTTCGCCATACCGATTGCACTGTTCGAGTCAGCAGCATCAGCAACATTAGCATGATACCTAAGGAATTCAAAATAGGGCTATATGCACATGGCAGTTAATGGGCGACAATTTTTTGCACAAAATTGCACTAATTTGAAGTCTATTAATAGAGGAAAAGGTAATTTAAAGAGTATGCGCCATTTGGTATGCACGATTCTACTCAGCAGCATCAGCAACATTAGCATCATACCTCAGGAATGCGAAATAGTGCTATATTCACATGGAAGTTCGATAGCGACAATTTTCAGAACAAAATTGCACTAAGTTGAAATGTGTTAATAGAGACAGAGTTCTATTTAAAGAGTTTTCGCCATACCGATTGCACTGTTCGAGTCAGCAGCATCAGCAACATTAGCATGATACCTAAGGAATTCAAAATAGGGCTATATGCACATGGCAGTTAATGGGCGACAATTTTTTGCACAAAATTGCACTAATTTGAAGTCTATTAATAGAGGAAAAGGTAATTTAAAGAGTATGCGCCATTTTGAATGCACGATTCTACACAGTAGCATCGGCAACATTAGCATCATACCTCAGGAATGCGAAATAGTGCTATATTCACATGGAAGTTCGAGAGCGACAATTTTCAGAACAAAATTGCACTAAGTTGAAATGTGTGAATAGAGAAAGAGTTCTATATAAAGAGTTAACCCAATGCCGATTGCACTGTTCGACTCAGCAGCATCAGCAACATTAGCATCATACCTCATGTATGCAAAATAGTGCTATATTCACATGGCAGTTCAAGAGCGACAATTTTTTGCAAAAAATTGCTCTAATTTGAAGTCTATTAATAGAGGAAAAGGTAATTTAAAGAGTATGCGCCATTTTGAATGCACGATTCTACTCAGCAGCATCAGCAACATTAGCATCATACCTCAGGAATGCGAAATAGTGCTATATTCTCATGGAAGTTCGAGAGCGACAATTTTCAGAACAAAATTGCACTAAGTTGAAATGTGTTAATAGAGAAAGAGTTCTATATAAGGAGTTAGCCCAATGCCGATTGCACTGTTCGACTCAGCAGCATCAGCAACATTAGCATCATACCTCAGGTATGCAAAATAGTGCTATATTCACATGGCGGTTCAAGAGCGACAATTTTTTGCAAAAAATTGCACTAATTTGAAGTCTATTAATAGAGAAAAAGGTAATTTAAAGAGTATGCGCCATTTTGATTGCACTGTTCGACTCAGCAGCATCAGCAACGTTAGCATAATACCTCAGGAATGCAAAATATCACTAATTTGAAATATATTAATACAGATAAAGGTAATTAAACGAGTATACGCCATTTTGAATGAACGGTTCTACTGAGCAGCATCAGCAACATTAGCATCATATCTCAGGAATGCAAAATAGTGGTATTTTAACATGGAAGTTCAAGAGCGACAATTTTCCTCACAAAATTGCACTAATTTGAAGTCTATTAATAGAGGAAAAGGTAATTTTAAGAGTATGCGCCATTTTGAATGCACGATTCTACTCAGCAGCATCAGCAACATTAGCATCATACCTCAGGAATGCGAAATAGTGCTATATTCACATGGAAGTTCAAGAGCGACAATTTTCAGCACAAAATTGCACCAATTTGAAGTCTATTAATAGAAGAAAAGGTAACTTAATGAGTATGCGCCATTCTGATTGCACTGTTCGACTCAGCAGCATCAGCAGCTTTAGCATCATGTCTCAGGCATCCAAAATAGTGGTATTTTCACATGGAAGTTCAAGAGCGACAATTTTCAGCACAAAATTGCACTAATTTGAAGTCTATTAATAGAGGAAAAGGTAATTTAAAGAGTATGCGCCATTTTGATTGCACTGTTCGACTCAGCAGCATCAGCAACGTTAGCATCATACCTCAGGAATGCAAAATATCACTAATTTGAAATATATTAATACAGATAAAGGTAATTAAACGAGTATACGCCATTTTGAATGAACGGTTCTACTGAGCAGCATCAGCAACGTTAGCATCTTACCTCAGGAATGCAAAAGAGGGCTATATGCACATGGCAGTTAATGGGCGACAATCTATTGCACAAAATTGCACTAATTTGAAGTCTATTAATAGAGGAAAAGGTAATTTAATGAGTATGCGCCATTCTGATTGCACTCTTCGACTCAGCAGCATCAGCATCATTAGCATCATGTCTCAGGCATCCAAAATAGTGGTATTTTCACATGGAAGTTTAAGAGCGACAATTTTCCTCACAAAATTGCACTAAGTTGAAATGTGTTGATAGAGACAGAGTTCCATATAAAGAGTTAGCCCCATACCGATTGCACTGTTTGACTCAGCAGCATCAGCAACAGATGCATCATACCTCCGGAATGCGAAATAGCGCTATATTCACATGGAAGTTCAAGAGCGACAATTTCCAGCGCAAAATTGCACTAAGTTGAAATGTGTTAATAGAGAAAGAGTTCTATTTAAAGAGTTAGCGCCATACCGATTGCACTGTTCGACTCAGCAGCATCAGCAACATTAGCATGATACCTAAGGAATTCAAAATAGGGCCATATGCACATGGCAGTTAATGGGCGACAATTTTTTGCACAAAATTGCACTAATTTGAAGTCTATTAATAGAGGAAAAGGTAATTTAAAGAGAATGCACCATTTTGCATGCACGATTCTACTCAGCAGCATCATCAACATTAGCATAATACATCAGGAATGCGAAATAGTGCTATATTAACTTGGAAGTTCAAGAGCGACAATTTTCAGCACAAAATCGCACTAATTTGAAGTCTATTAATAGAGGAAAAGGGAATTTAAAGAGTATGCGAAATTTTGAATGCACGATTCTACTCAGTAGCATCAGCAACATTAGCATCATACCTCAGGAATGCGAAATAGTGCTATATTCACATGGAAGTTCGAGAGCGACAATTTTCAGAACAAAATTGCACTAAGTTGAAATGTGTGAATAGAGAAAGAGTTCTATATAAAGAGTTAACCCAATGCCGATTGCACTGTTCGACTCAGCAGCATCAGCAACATTAGCATCATACCTCATGTATGCAAAATAGTGCTATATTCACATGGCAGTTCAAGAGCGACAATTTTTTGCAAAAAATTGCTCTAATTTGAAGTCTATTAATAGAGGAAAAGGTAATTTAAAGAGTATGCGCCATTCTGATTGCACTGTTCGACTCAGCAGCATCAGCAGCTTTAGCATCATGTCTCAGGCATCCAAAATAGTGGTATTTTCACATGGAAGTTCAAGAGCGACAATTTTCAGCACAAAATTGCACTAATTTGAAGTCTATTAATAGAGGAAAAGGTAATTTAAAGAGTATGCGCCATTTTGATTGCACTGTTCGACTCAGCAGCATCAGCAACGTTAGCATCATACCTCAGGAATGCAAAATATCACTAATTTGAAATATATTAATACAGATAAAGGTAATTAAACGAGTATACGCCATTTTGAATGAACGGTTCTACTGAGCAGCATCAGCAACGTTAGCATCTTACCTCAGGAATGCAAAAGAGGGCTATATGCACATGGCAGTTAATGGGCGACAATCTATTGCACAAAATTGCACTAATTTGAAGTCTATTAATAGAGGAAAAGGTAATTTAATGAGTATGCGCCATTCTGATTGCACTCTTCGACTCAGCAGCATCAGCATCATTAGCATCATGTCTCAGGCATCCAAAATAGTGGTATTTTCACATGGAAGTTTAAGAGCGACAATTTTCCTCACAAAATTGCACTAAGTTGAAATGTGTTGATAGAGACAGAGTTCCATATAAAGAGTTAGCCCCATACCGATTGCACTGTTTGACTCAGCAGCATCAGCAACAGATGCATCATACCTCCGGAATGCGAAATAGCGCTATATTCACATGGAAGTTCAAGAGCGACAATTTCCAGCGCAAAATTGCACTAAGTTGAAATGTGTTAATAGAGAAAGAGTTCTATTTAAAGAGTTAGCGCCATACCGATTGCACTGTTCGACTCAGCAGCATCAGCAACATTAGCATGATACCTAAGGAATTCAAAATAGGGCCATATGCACATGGCAGTTAATGGGCGACAATTTTTTGCACAAAATTGCACTAATTTGAAGTCTATTAATAGAGGAAAAGGTAATTTAAAGAGAATGCACCATTTTGCATGCACGATTCTACTCAGCAGCATCATCAACATTAGCATAATACATCAGGAATGCGAAATAGTGCTATATTAACTTGGAAGTTCAAGAGCGACAATTTTCAGCACAAAATCGCACTAATTTGAAGTCTATTAATAAAGGAAAAGGGAATTTAAAGAGTATGCGAAATTTTGAATGCACGATTCTACTCAGTAGCATCAGCAACATTAGCATCATACCTCAGGAATGCGAAATAGTGCTATATTCACATGGAAGTTCGAGAGCGACAATTTTCAGAACAAAATTGCACTAAGTTGAAATGTGTGAATAGAGAAAGAGTTCTATATAAAGAGTTAACCCAATGCCGATTGCACTGTTCGACTCAGCAGCATCAGCAACATTAGCATCATACCTCATGTATGCAAAATAGTGCTATATTCACATGGCAGTTCAAGAGCGACAATTTTTTGCAAAAAATTGCTCTAATTTGAAGTCTATTAATAGAGGAAAAGGTAATTTAAAGAGTATGCGCCATTTTGATTGCACTGTTCGACTCAGCAGCATCAGAAACGTTAGCATCATACCTCAGGAATGCAAAATATCACTAATTTGAAATATATTAATACAGATAAAGGTAATTAAACGAGTATACGCCATTTTGAATGAACGGTTCTACTGAGCAGCATCAGCAACATTAGCATCATATCTCAGGAATGCAAAATAGTGGTATTTTCACATGGAAGTTCAAGAGCGACAATTTTTCTCACAAAATTGCACTAAGTTGAAATGTGTTAATAGAGACAGAGTTCCATATGAAGAGTTAGCCCCATATCGATTGCACTGTTCGACCCAGCAGCATCAGCAACAGAAGCATCATACCTCCGGAATGCGAAATAGCGCTATTTTCACATGGAAGTTCAAGAGCGACAATTTTCAGCACAAAATTGCACTAATTTGAAGTCTATTAATAGAGGAAAAGGTAATTTAAAGAGTATGCGCCATTTTGAATGCACGATTCAACTCAGGAGCATCAGCAACATTAGCATCATACCTCAGGAATGCGAAATAGTGCTATATTCTCATGGAAGTTCGAGAGCGACAATTTTCAGAACAAAATTGCACTAAGTTGAAATGTGTTAATAGAGAAAGAGTTCTATATAAAGAGTTAGCCCAATGCCGATTGCACTGTTCGACTCAGCAGCATCAGCAACATTAGCATCATACCTCAGGTATGCAAAATAGTGCTATATTCACATGGCGGTTCAAGAGCGACAATTTTTTGCAAAAAATTGCACTAATTTGAAGTCTATTAATAGAGGAAAAGGTAATTTAAAGAGTATGCGCCATTTTGATTGCACTGTTCGACTCAGCAGCATCAGCAACGTTAGCATAATACCTCAGGAATGCAAAATATCACTAATTTGAAATATATTAATACAGATAAAGGTAATTAAACGAGTATACGCCATTTTGAATGAACGGTTCTACTGAGCAGCATCAGCATCATTAGCATCATATCTCAGGAATACAAAATAGTGGTATTTTAACATGGAAGTTCAAGAGCGACAATTTTCCTCACAAAATTGCACTAATTTGAAGTCTATTAATAGAGGAAAAGGTAATTTTAAGAGTATGCGCCATTTTGAATGCACGATTCTACTCAGCAGCATCAGCAACATTAGCATCATACCTCAGGAATGCGAAATAGTGCTATATTCACATGGAAGTTCAAGAGCGACAATTTTCAGCACAAAATTGCACTAATTTGAAGTCTATTAATAGAAGAAAAGGTAATTTAATGAGTATGCGCCATTCTGATTGCACTGTTCGACTCAGCAGCATCAGCAACATTAGCATCATGTCTCAGGCATCCAAAATAGTGGTATTTTCACATGGAAGTTCAAGAGCGACAATTTTCAGCACAAAATTGCACTAATTTGAAGTCTATTAATAGAGGAAAAGGTAATATAAAGAGTATGCGCCATTTTGATTGCACTGTTCGACTCAGCAGCATCAGCAACGTTAGCATCATACCTCAGGAATGCAAAATATCACTAATTTGAAATATATTAATACAGATAAAGGTAATTAAACGAGTATACGCCATTTTGAATGAACGGTTCTACTGAGCAGCATCAGCAACGTTAGCATCATACCTCAGGAATGCAAAAGAGGGCTATATGCACATGGCAGTTAATGGGCGACAATCTATTGCACAAAATTGCACTAATTTGAAATATATTTATACAGGGTAATTTAACGAGTATGCGCCATTTTGAATGCACTGTTCGACTCAGCAGCATCAGCAACGTTAGCATCATACCTCAGGAATGCAAAATATCACTAATTTGAAATATATTAATACAGATAAAGGTAATTAAACGAGTATACGCCATTTTGAATGAACGGTTCTACTGAGCAGCATCAGCAACGTTAGCATCACATCTCAGGAATGCAAAATAGTGGTATTTTCACATGGAAGTTCAAGAGCGACAATCTTCCTCACAAAATTGCACTAAGTTGAAATGTGTTAATAGAGACAGAGTTCTATTTAAAGAGTTTTCGCCATACCGATTGCACTGTTCGAGTCAGCAGCATCAGCAACATTAGCATGATACCTAAGGAATTCAAAATAGGGCTATATGCACATGGCAGTTAATGGGCGACAATTTTTTGCACAAAATTGCACTAATTTGAAGTCTATTAATAGAGGAAAAGGTAATTTAAAGAGTATGCGCCATTTTGTATGCACGATTCTACTCAGCAGCATCAGCAACATTAGCATCATACCTCAGGAATGCGAAATAGTGCTATATTCACATGGAAGTTCGAGAGCGACAATTTTCAGAACAAAATTGCTCTAAGTTGAAATGTGTTAATAGAGACAGAGTTCTATTTAAAGAGTTTTCGCCATACCGATTGCACTGTTCGAGTCAGCAGCATCAGCAACATTAGCATGATACCTAAGGAATTCAAAATAGGGCTATATGCACATGGCAGTTAATGGGCGACAATTTTTTGCACAAAATTGCACTAATTTGAAGTCTATTAATAGAGGAAAAGGTAATTTAAAGAGTATGCGCCATTTTGAATGCACGATTCTACTCAGTAGCATCGGCAACATTAGCATCATACCTCAGGAATGCGAAATAGTGCTATATTCACATGGAAGTTCGAGAGCGACAATTTTCAGAACAAAATTGCACTAAGTTGAAATGTGTGAATAGAGAAAGAGTTCTATATAAAGAGTTAACACAATGCCGATTGCAGTGTTCGACTCAGCAGCATCAGCAACATTAGCATCATACCTCATGTATGCAAAATAGTGCTATATTCACATGGCAGTTCAAGAGCGACAATTTTTTGCAAAAAATTGCTCTAATTTGAAGTCTTTTAATAGAGGAAAAGGTAATTTAAAGAGTATGCGCCATTTTGAATGCACGATTCCACTCAGCAGCATCAGCAACATTAGCATCATACCTCAGGAATGCGAAATAGTGCTATATTCTCATGGAAGTTCGAGAGCGACAATTTTCAGAACAAAATTGCACTAAGTTGAAATGTGTTAATAGAGAAAGAGTTCTATATAAAGAGTTAGCCCAATGCCGATTGCACTGTTCGACTCAGCAGCATCAGCAACATTAGCATCATACCTCAGGTATGCAAAATAGTGCTATATTCACATGGCGGTTCAAGAGCGACAATTTTTTGCAAAAAATTGCACTAATTTGAAGTCTATTAATAGAGAAAAAGGTAATTTAAAGAGTATGCGCCATTTTGATTGCACTGTTCGACTCAGCAGCATCAGCAACGTTAGCATAATACCTCAGGAATGCAAAATATCACTAATTTAAAATATATTAATACAGATAAAGGTAATTAAACGAGTATACGCCATTTTGAATGAACGGTTCTACTGAGCAGCATCAGCAACATTAGCATCATATCTCAGGAATGCAAAATAGTGGTATTTTAACATGGAAGTTCAAGAGCGACAATTTTCCTCACAAAATTGCACTAATTGGAAGTCTATTAATAGAGGAAAAGGTAATTTTAAGAGTATGCGCCATTTTGAATGCACGATTCTACTCAGCAGCATCAGCAACATTAGCATCATACCTCAGGAATGCGAAATAGTGCTATATTCACATGGAAGTTCAAGAGCGACAATTTTCAGCACAAAATTGCACCAATTTGAAGTCTATTAATAGAAGAAATGGTAACTTAATGAGTATGCGCCATTCTGATTGCACTGTTCGACTCAGCAGCATCAGCAGCATTAGCATCATGTCTCAGGCATCCAAAATAGTGGTATTTTCACATGGAAGTTCAAGAGCGACAATTTTCAGCACAAAATTGCACTAATTTGAAGTCTATTAATAGAGGAAAAGGTAATTTAAAGAGTATGCGCCATTTTGATTGCACTGTTCGACTCAGCAGCATCAGCAACGTTAGCATCATACCTCAGGAATGCAAAATATCACTTATTTGAAATATATTAATACAGATAAAGGTAATTAAACGAGTATACGCCATTTTGAATGAACGGTTCTACTGAGCAGCATCAGCAACGTTAGCATCATACCTCAGGAATGCAAAAGAGGGCTATATGCACATGGCAGTTAATGGGCGACAATCTATTGCACAAAATTGCACTAATTTGAAGTCTATTAATAGAGGAAAAGGTAATTTAATGAGTATGCGCCATTCTGATTGCACTGTTCGACTCAGCAGCATCAGCATCATTAGCATCATGTCTCAGGCATCCAAAATAGTGGTATTTTCACATGGAAGTTTAAGAGCGACAATTTTCCTCACAAAATTGCACTAAGTTGAAATGTGTTGATAGAGACAGAGTTCCATATAAAGAGTTAGCCCCATACCGATTGCACTGTTTGACTCAGCAGCATCAGCAACAGATGCATCATACCTCCGGAATGCGAAATAGCGCTATATTCACATGGAAGTTCACGAGCGACAATTTCCAGCGCAAAATTGCACTAAGTTGAAATGTGTTAATAGAGAAAGAGTTCTATTTAAAGAGTTAGCGCCATACCGATTGCACTGTTCGACTCAGCAGCATCAGCAACATTAGCATGATACCTAAGGAATTCAAAATAGGGCCATATGCACATGGCAGTTAATGGGCGACAATTTTTTGCACAAAATTGCACTAATTTGAAGTCTATTAATAGAGGAAAAGGTAATTTAAAGAGAATGCACCATTTTGCATGCACGATTCTACTCAGCAGCATCATCAACATTAGCATAATACATCAGGAATGCGAAATAGTGCTATATTAACTTGGAAGTTCAAGAGCGACAATTTTCAGCACAAAATTGCACTAATTTGAAGTCTATCAATAGAGGAAAAGGTAATTTAAAGAATATGCGCCATTTTGAATGCACGATTCTACTCAGTAGCATCAGCAACATTAGCATCATACCTCAGGAATGCGAAATAGTGCTATATTGACATGGAAGTTCGAGAGCGACAATTTTCAGCACAAAATTGCACTAATTTGAAGTCTATTAATAGAGGAAAAGGGAATTTAAAGAGTATGCGAAATTTTGAATGCACGATTCTACTCAGTAGCATCAGCAACATTAGCATCATACCTCAGGAATGCGAAATAGTGCTATATTCACATGGAAGTTCGAGAGCGACAATTTTCAGAACAAAATTGCACTATGTTGAAATGTGTGAATAGAGAAAGAGTTCTATATTAAGAGTTAACCCAATGCCGATTGCACTGTTCGACTCAGCAGCATCAGCAACATTAGCATCATACCTCATGTATGCAAAATAGTGCTATATTCACATGGCAGTTCAAGAGCGACAATTTTTTGCAAAAAATTGCTCTAATTTGAAGTCTATTAATAGAGGAAAAGGTAATTTAAAGAGTATGCGCCATTTTGATTGCACTGTTCGACTCAGCAGCATCAGAAACATTAGCGTCATATCTCAGGAATGCAAAATAGTGGTATTTTCACATGGAAGTTCAAGAGCGACAATTTTTCTCACAAAATTGCACTAAGTTGAAATGTGTTAATAGAGACCGAGTTCCATATGAAGAGTTAGCCCCATATCGATTGCACTGTTCGACCCAGCAGCATCAGCAACAGAAGCATCATATCTCAGGAATGCAAAATAGTGGTATTTTAACATGGAAGTTCAAGAGCGACAATTTTCCTCACAAAATTGCACTAATTTGAAGTCTATTAATAGAGGAAAAGGTAATTTTAAGAGTATGCGCCATTTTGAATGCACGATTCTACTCAGCAGCATCAGCAACATTAGCATCATGCCTCAGGAATGCGAAATAGAGCTATATTCACATGGAAGTTCAAGAGCGACAATTTTCAGCACAAAATTGCACTAATTTGAAGTCTATTAATAGAAGAAAAGGTAATTTAATGAGTATGCGCCATTCTGATTGCACTGTTCGACTCAGCAGCATCAGCAACATTAGCATCATGTCTCAGGCATCCAAAATAGTGGTATTTTCACATGGAAGTTCAAGAGCGACAATTTTCAGCACAAAATTGCACTAATTTGAAGTCTATTAATAGAGGAAAAGGTAATTTAAAGAGTATGCGCCATTTTGATTGCACTGTTCGACTCAGCAGCATCAGCAACGTTAGCATCATACCTCAGGAATGCAAAATATCACTAATTTGAAATATATTAATACAGATAAAGGTAATTAAACGAGTATACGCCATTTTGAATGAACGGTTCTACTGAGCAGCATCAGCAACGTTAGCATCATACCTCAGGAATGCAAAAGAGGGCTATATGCACATGGCAGTTAATGGGCGACAATCTATTGCACAAAATTGCACTAATTTGAAATATATTTATACAGGGTAATTTAACGAGTATGCGCCATTTTGAATGCACTGTTCGACTCAGCAGCATCAGCAACGTTAGCATCATGCCTCAGGAATGCAAAATATCACTAATTTGAAATATATTAATACAGATAAAGGTAATTAAACGAGTATACGCCATTTTGAATGAACGGTTCTACTGAGCAGCATCAGCAACGTTAGCATCACATCTCAGGAATGCAAAATAGTGGTATTTTCACATGGAAGTTCAAGAGCGACAATCTTCCTCACAAAATTGCACTAAGTTGAAATGTGTTAATAGAGACAGAGTTCTATTTAAAGAGTTTTCGCCATACCGATTGCAATGTTCGAGTCAGCAGCATCAGCAACATTAGCATGATACCTCATGTATGCAAAATAGTGCTATATTCACATGGCAGTTCAAGAGCGACAATTTTTTGCAAAAAATTGCTCTAATTTGAAGTCTATTAATAGAGGAAAAGGTAATTTAAAGAGTATGCGCCATTTTGATTGCACTGTTCGACTCAGCAGCATCAGAAACGTTAGCATCATACCTCAGGAATGCAAAATATCACTAATTTGAAATATATTAATACAGATAAAGGTAATTAAACGAGTATACGCCATTTTGAATGAACGGTTCTACTGAGCAGCATCAGCAACGTTAGCATCATACCTCAGGAATGCAAAAGAGGGCTATATGCACATGGCAGTTAATGGGCGACAATCTATTGCACAAAATTGCACTAATTTGAAATATATTTATACAGGGTAATTTAACGAGTATGCGCCATTTTGAATGCACTGTTCGACTCAGCAGCATCAGCAACGTTAGCATCATGCCTCAGGAATGCAAAATATCACTAATTTGAAATATATTAATACAGATAAAGGTAATTAAACGAGTATACGCCATTTTGAATGAACGGTTCTACTGAGCAGCATCAGCAACGTTAGCATCACATCTCAGGAATGCAAAATAGTGGTATTTTCACATGGAAGTTCAAGAGCGACAATCTTCCTCACAAAATTGCACTAAGTTGAAATGTGTTAATAGAGACAGAGTTCTATTTAAAGAGTTTTCGCCATACCGATTGCAATGTTCGAGTCAGCAGCATCAGCAACATTAGCATGATACCTAAGGAATTCAAAATAGGGCTATATGCACATGGCAGTTAATGGGCGACAATTTTTTGCACAAAATTGCACTAATTTGAAGTCTATTAATAGAGGAAAAGGTAATTTAAAGAGTATGCGCCATTTTGTATGCACGATTCTACTCAGCAGCATCAGCAACATTAGCATCATACCTCAGGAATGCGAAATAGTGCTATATTCACATGGAAGTTCGAGAGCGACAATTTTCAGAACAAAATTGCACTAAGTTGAAATGTGTTAATAGAGACAGAGTTCTATTTAAAGAGTTTTCGCCATACCGATTGCACTGTTCGAGTCAGCAGCATCAGCAACATTAGCATGATACCTAAGGAATTCAAAATAGGGCTATATGCACATGGCAGTTAATGGGCGACAATTTTTTGCACAAAATTGCACTAATTTGAAGTCTATTAATAGAGGAAAAGGTAATTTTAAGAGTATGCGCCATTTTGAATGCACGATTCTACTCAGCAGCATCAGCAACATTAGCATCATACCTCAGGAATGCGAAATAGTGCTATATTCACATGGAAGTTCGAGAGCGACAATTTTCAGAACAAAATTGCACTAAGTTGAAATGTGTGAATAGAGAAAGAGTTCTATATAAAGAGTTAACCCAATGCCGATTGCACTGTTCGACTCAGCAGCATCAGCAACATTAGCATCATACCTCATGTATGCAAAATAGTGCTATATTCACATGGCAGTTCAAGAGCGACAATTTTTTGCAAAAAATTGCTCTAATTTGAAGTCTATTAATAGAGGAAAAGGTAATTTAAAGAGTATGCGCCATTTTGAATGCACGATTCTACTCAGCAGCATCAGCAACATTAGCATCATACCTCAGGAATGCGAAATAGTGCTATATTCTCATGGAAGTTCGAGAGCGACAATTTTCAGAACAAAATTGCACTAAGTTGAAATGTGTTAATAGAGAAAGAGTTCTATATAAAGAGTTAGCCCAATGCCGATTGCACTGTTCGACTCAGCAGCATCAGCAACATTAGCATCATACCTCAGGTATGCAAAATAGTGCTGTATTCACATGGCGGTTCAAGAGCGAAAATTTTTTGCAAAAAATTGCACTAATTTGAAGTCTATTAATAGAGAAAAAGGTAATTTAAAGAGTATGCGCCATTTTGATTGCACTGTTCGACTCAGCAGCATCAGCAACGTTAGCATAATACCTCAGGAATGCAAAAAATCACTAATTTGAAATATATTAATACAGATAAAGGTAATTAAACGAGTATACGCCATTTTGAATGAACGGTTCTACTGAGCAGCATCAGCAACATTAGCATCATATCTCAGGAATGCAAAATAGTGGTATTTTAACATGGAAGTTCAAGAGCGACAATTTTCCTCACAAAATTGCACTAATTTGAAGTCTATTAATAGAGGAAAAGGTAATTTTAAGAGTATGCGCCATTTTGAATGCACGATTCTACTCAGCGGCATCAGCAACATTAGCATCATACCTCAGGAATGCGAAATAGTGCTATATTCACATGGAAGTTCAAGAGCGACAATTTTCAGCACAAAATTGCACCAATTTGAAGTCTATTAATAGAAGAAAAGGTAACTTAATGAGTATGCGCCATTCTGATTGCACTGTTCGACTCAGCAGCATCAGCAACATTAGCATCATGTCTCAGGCATCCAAAATAGTGGTATTTTCACATGGAAGTTCAAGAGCGACAATTTTCAGCACAAAATTGCACTAATTTGAAGTCTATTAATAGAGGAAAAGGTAATTTAAAGAGTATGCGCCATTTTGATTGCACTGTTCGACTCAGCAGCATCAGCAACGTTAGCATCATACCTCAGGAATGCAAAATATCACTAATTTGAAATATATTAATACAGATAAAGGTAATTAAACGAGTATACGCCATTTTGAATGAACGGTTCTACTGAGCAGCATCAGCAACGTTAGCATCATACCTCAGGAATGCAAAAGAGGGCTATATGCACATGGCAGTTAATGGGCGACAATCTATTGCACAAAATTGCACTAATTTGAAGTCTATTAATAGAGGAAAAGGTAATTTAATGAGTATGCGCCATTCTGATTGCACTGTTCGACTCAGCAGCATCAGCATCATTAGCATCATGTCTCAGGCATCCAAAATAGTGGTATTTTCACATGGAAGTTCAAGAGCGACAATCTTCCTCACAAAATTGCACTAAGTTGAAATGTGTTAATAGAGACAGAGTTCTATTTAAAGAGTTTTCGCCATACCGATTGCAATGTTCGAGTCAGCAGCATCAGCAACATTAGCATGATACCTCATGTATGCAAAATAGTGCTATATTCACATGGCAGTTCAAGAGCGACAATTTTTTGCAAAAAATTGCTCTAATTTGAAGTCTATTAATAGAGGAAAAGGTAATTTAAAGAGTATGCGCCATTTTGATTGCACTGTTCGACTCAGCAGCATCAGAAACGTTAGCATCATACCTCAGGAATGCAAAATATCACTAATTTGAAATATATTAATACAGATAAAGGTAATTAAACGAGTATACGCCATTTTGAATGAACGGTTCTACTGAGCAGCATCAGCAACGTTAGCATCATACCTCAGGAATGCAAAAGAGGGCTATATGCACATGGCAGTTAATGGGCGACAATCTATTGCACAAAATTGCACTAATTTGAAATATATTTATACAGGGTAATTTAACGAGTATGCGCCATTTTGAATGCACTGTTCGACTCAGCAGCATCAGCAACGTTAGCATCATGCCTCAGGAATGCAAAATATCACTAATTTGAAATATATTAATACAGATAAAGGTAATTAAACGAGTATACGCCATTTTGAATGAACGGTTCTACTGAGCAGCATCAGCAACGTTAGCATCACATCTCAGGAATGCAAAATAGTGGTATTTTCACATGGAAGTTCAAGAGCGACAATCTTCCTCACAAAATTGCACTAAGTTGAAATGTGTTAATAGAGACAGAGTTCTATTTAAAGAGTTTTCGCCATACCGATTGCAATGTTCGAGTCAGCAGCATCAGCAACATTAGCATGATACCTAAGGAATTCAAAATAGGGCTATATGCACATGGCAGTTAATGGGCGACAATTTTTTGCACAAAATTGCACTAATTTGAAGTCTATTAATAGAGGAAAAGGTAATTTAAAGAGTATGCGCCATTTTGTATGCACGATTCTACTCAGCAGCATCAGCAACATTAGCATCATACCTCAGGAATGCGAAATAGTGCTATATTCACATGGAAGTTCGAGAGCGACAATTTTCAGAACAAAATTGCACTAAGTTGAAATGTGTTAATAGAGACAGAGTTCTATTTAAAGAGTTTTCGCCATACCGATTGCACTGTTCGAGTCAGCAGCATCAGCAACATTAGCATGATACCTAAGGAATTCAAAATAGGGCTATATGCACATGGCAGTTAATGGGCGACAATTTTTTGCACAAAATTGCACTAATTTGAAGTCTATTAATAGAGGAAAAGGTAATTTTAAGAGTATGCGCCATTTTGAATGCACGATTCTACTCAGCAGCATCAGCAACATTAGCATCATACCTCAGGAATGCGAAATAGTGCTATATTCACATGGAAGTTCGAGAGCGACAATTTTCAGAACAAAATTGCACTAAGTTGAAATGTGTGAATAGAGAAAGAGTTCTATATAAAGAGTTAACCCAATGCCGATTGCACTGTTCGACTCAGCAGCATCAGCAACATTAGCATCATACCTCATGTATGCAAAATAGTGCTATATTCACATGGCAGTTCAAGAGCGACAATTTTTTGCAAAAAATTGCTCTAATTTGAAGTCTATTAATAGAGGAAAAGGTAATTTAAAGAGTATGCGCCATTTTGAATGCACGATTCTACTCAGCAGCATCAGCAACATTAGCATCATACCTCAGGAATGCGAAATAGTGCTATATTCTCATGGAAGTTCGAGAGCGACAATTTTCAGAACAAAATTGCACTAAGTTGAAATGTGTTAATAGAGAAAGAGTTCTATATAAAGAGTTAGCCCAATGCCGATTGCACTGTTCGACTCAGCAGCATCAGCAACATTAGCATCATACCTCAGGTATGCAAAATAGTGCTGTATTCACATGGCGGTTCAAGAGCGAAAATTTTTTGCAAAAAATTGCACTAATTTGAAGTCTATTAATAGAGAAAAAGGTAATTTAAAGAGTATGCGCCATTTTGATTGCACTGTTCGACTCAGCAGCATCAGCAACGTTAGCATAATACCTCAGGAATGCAAAAAATCACTAATTTGAAATATATTAATACAGATAAAGGTAATTAAACGAGTATACGCCATTTTGAATGAACGGTTCTACTGAGCAGCATCAGCAACATTAGCATCATATCTCAGGAATGCAAAATAGTGGTATTTTAACATGGAAGTTCAAGAGCGACAATTTTCCTCACAAAATTGCACTAATTTGAAGTCTATTAATAGAGGAAAAGGTAATTTTAAGAGTATGCGCCATTTTGAATGCACGATTCTACTCAGCGGCATCAGCAACATTAGCATCATACCTCAGGAATGCGAAATAGTGCTATATTCACATGGAAGTTCAAGAGCGACAATTTTCAGCACAAAATTGCACCAATTTGAAGTCTATTAATAGAAGAAAAGGTAACTTAATGAGTATGCGCCATTCTGATTGCACTGTTCGACTCAGCAGCATCAGCAACATTAGCATCATGTCTCAGGCATCCAAAATAGTGGTATTTTCACATGGAAGTTCAAGAGCGACAATTTTCAGCACAAAATTGCACTAATTTGAAGTCTATTAATAGAGGAAAAGGTAATTTAAAGAGTATGCGCCATTTTGATTGCACTGTTCGACTCAGCAGCATCAGCAACGTTAGCATCATACCTCAGGAATGCAAAATATCACTAATTTGAAATATATTAATACAGATAAAGGTAATTAAACGAGTATACGCCATTTTGAATGAACGGTTCTACTGAGCAGCATCAGCAACGTTAGCATCATACCTCAGGAATGCAAAAGAGGGCTATATGCACATGGCAGTTAATGGGCGACAATCTATTGCACAAAATTGCACTAATTTGAAGTCTATTAATAGAGGAAAAGGTAATTTAATGAGTATGCGCCATTCTGATTGCACTGTTCGACTCAGCAGCATCAGCATCATTAGCATCATGTCTCAGGCATCCAAAATAGTGGTATTTTCACATGGAAGTTTAAGAGCGACAATTTTCCTCTCAAAATTGCACTAAGTTGAAATGTGTTGATAGAGACAGAGTTCCATATAAAGAGTTAGCCCCATACCGATTGCACTGTTTGACTCAGCAGCATCAGCAACAGATGCATCATACCTCCGGGATGCGAAATAGCGCTATATTCACATGGAAGTTCAAGAGCGACAATTTCCAGCGCAAAATTGCACTAATTTGAAATATATTAATACAGATAAAGGTAATTAAACGAGTATACGCCATTTTGAATGAACGGTTCTACTGAGCAGCATCAGAAACATTAGCATCATATCTCAGGAATGCAAAATAGTGGTATTTTCACATGGAAGTTCAAGAGCGACAATTTTTCTCACAAAATTGCACTAAGTTGAAATGTGTTAATAGAGACAGAGTTCCATATGAAGATTTAGCCCCATATCGATTGCACTGTTCGACCCAGCAGCATCAGCAACAGAAGCATCATACCTCCGGAATGCGAAATAGCGCTATTTTCACATGGAAGTTCAAGAGCGACAATTTTCAGCACAAAATTGCACTAATTTAAAGTCTATTAATAGAGGCAAAGGTAATTTAAAGAGTATGCGCCATTTTGATTGCACTGTTCGACTCAGCAGCATCAGCAACGTTAGCATCATACCTCAGGAATGCAAAATATCACTAATTTGAAATAAATTAATACAGATAAAGGTAATTAAACGAGTATACGCCATTTTGAATGACCGGTTCTACTGAGCAGCATCAGCAACGTTTGCATCATACCTCAGGAATGCAAAAGAGGGCTATATGCACATGGCAGTTAATGGGCGACAATCTATTGCACAAAATTGCACTAACTTGAAATATATTTATACAGGGTAATTTAACGAGTATGCGCCATTTTGAATGCACTGTTCGACTCAGCAGCATCAGCAACGTTAGCATCATACCTCAGGAATGCAAAATATCACTAATTTGAAATATATTAATACAGATAAAGGTAATTAAACGAGTATACGCCATTTTGAATGAACGGTTCTACTGAGCAGCATCAGCAACGTTAGCATCACATCTCAGGAATGCAAAATAGTGGTATTTTCACATGGAAGTTCAAGAGCGACAATCTTCCTCACAAAATTGCACTAAGTTGAAATGTGTTAATAGAGACAGAGTTCCATAAAAAGAGTTAGCCCCATATCGATTGCACTGTTCGACCCAGCAGCATCAGCAACAGAAGCATCATACCTCCGGAATGCGAAATAGCGCTATATTCACATGGAAGTTCAAGAGCGACAATTTCCAGCGCAAAATTGCGCTAAGTTGAAATGTGTTAATAGAGAAAGAGTTCTATTTAAAGAGTTTTCGCCATACCGATTGCACTGTTCGAGTCAGCAGCATCGGCAACATTAGCATGATACCTAAGGAATTCAAAATAGGGCTATATGCACATGGCAGTTAATGGGCGACAATTTTTTGCACAAAATTGCACTAATTTGAAGTCTATTAATAGAGGAAAAGGTAATTTAAAGAGTGTGCGCCATTTTGAATGCACGATTCTACTCAGCAGCATCAGCAACATTAGCATCATTCCTCAGGAATGCGAAATAGTGCTATATTCTCATGGAAGTTCGAGAGCGACAATTTTCAGAACAAAATTGCACTAAGTTGAAATGTGTTAATAGGGAAAGAGTTCTATATAAAGAGTTAGCCCAATGCCGATTGCACTGTTCTACTGAGCAGCATCAGCAACGTTAGCATCACATCTCAGGAATGCAAAATAGTGGTATTTTCACATGGAAGTTCAAGAGCGACAATCTTCCTCACAAAATTGCACTAAGTTGAAATGTGTTAATAGAGACAGAGTTCCATAAAAAGAGTTAGCCCCATATCGATTGCACTGTTCGACCCAGCAGCATCAGCAACAGAAGCATCATACCTCCGGAATGCGAAATAGCGCTATATTCACATGGAAGTTCAAGAGCGACAATTTCCAGCGCAAAATTGCGCTAAGTTGAAATGTGTTAATAGAGAAAGAGTTCTATTTAAAGAGTTTTCGCCATACCGATTGCACTGTTCGAGTCAGCAGCATCGGCAACATTAGCATGATACCTAAGGAATTCAAAATAGGGCTATATGCACATGGCAGTTAATGGGCGACAATTTTTTGCACAAAATTGCACTAATTTGAAGTCTATTAATAGAGGAAAAGGTAATTTAAAGAGTATGCGCCATTTTGAATGCACGATTCTACTCAGCAGCATCAGCAACATTAGCATCATACCTCAGGAATGCGAAATACTGCTATATTCTCATGGAAGTTCGAGAGCGACAATTTTCAGAACAAAATTGCACTAAGTTGAAATGTGTTAATAGAGAAAGAGTTCTATATAAAGAGTTAGCCCAATGCCGATTGCACTGTTCGACTCAGCAGCATCAGCAACATTAGCATCATACCTCAGGTATGCAAAATAGTGCTATATTCACATGGCGGTTTAAGAGCGACAATTTTTTGCAAAAAATTGCACTAATTTGAAGTCTATTAATAGAGGAAAAGGTAATTTAAAGAGTATGCGCCATTTTGATTGCACTGTTCGACTCAGCAGCATCAGCAACGTTAGCATAATACCTCAGGAATGCAAAATATCACTAATTTGAAATATATTAATACAGATAAAGGTAATTAAACGAGTATACGCCATTATGAATGAACGGTTCTACTGAGCAGCATCAGCAACATTAGCATCATATCTCAGGAATGCAAAATAGTGGTATTTTAACATGGAAGTTCAAGAGCGACAATTTTCCTCACAAAATTGCACTAATTTGAAGTCTATTAATAGAGGAAAAGGTAATTTTAAGAGTATGCGCCATTTTGAATGCACGATTCTACTCAGCAGCATCAGCAACATTAGCATCATACCTCAGGAATGCGAAATAGTGCTATATTCACATGGAAGTTCAAGAGCGACAATTTTCAGCACAAAATTGCACTAATTTGAAGTCTATTAATAGAAGAAAAGGTAATTTAATGAGTATGCGCCATTCTGATTGCACTGTTCGACTCAGCAGCATCAGCAACATTAGCATCATGTCTCAGGCATCCAAAATAGTGGTATTTTCACATGGAAGTTCAAGAGCGACAATTTTCAGCACAAAATTGCACTAATTTGAAGTCTATTAATAGAGGAAAAGGTAATTTAAAGAGTATGCGCCATTTTGATTGCACTGTTCGACTCAGCAGCATCAGCAACGTTAGCATCATACCTCAGGAATGCAAAATATCACTAATTTGAAATATATTAATACAGATAAAGGTAATTAAACGAGTATACGCCATTTTGAATGAACGGTTCTACTGAGCAGCATCAGCAACGTTAGCATCACATCTCAGGAATGCAAAATAGTGGTATTTTCACATGGAAGTTCAAGAGCGACAATCTTCCTCACAAAATTGCACTAAGTTGAAATGTGTTAATAGAGACAGAGCTCTATTTAAAGAGTTTTCGCCATACCGATTGCACTGTTCGAGTCAGCAGCATCAGCAACATTAGCATGATACCTAAGGAATTCAAAATAGGGCTATATGCACATGGCAGTTAATGGGCGACAATTTTTTGGACAAAATTGCACTAATTTGAAGTCTATTAATAGAGGAAAAGGTAATTTAAAGAATATGCGCCATTTTGAATCCACGATTCTACTCAGTAGCATCAGCAACATTAGCATCATACCTCAGGAATGCGAAATAGTGCTATATTGACATGGAAGTTCGAGAGCGACAATTTTCAGCACAAAATTGCACTAATTTCAAGTCTATTAATAGAGGAAAAGGGAATTTAAAGAGTATGCGAAATTTTGAATGCACGATTCTACTCAGTAGCATCAGCAACATTAGCATCATACCTCAGGAATGCGAAATAGTGCTATATTCACATGGAAGTTCGAGAGCGACAATTTTCAGAACAAAATTGCACTAAGTTGAAATGTGTGAATAGAGAAAGAGTTCTATATAAAGAGTTAACCCAATGCCGATTGCACTGTTCGACTCAGCAGCATCAGCAACATTAGCATCATACCTCATGTATGCAAAATAGTGCTATATTCACATGGCAGTTCAAGAGCGACAATTTTTTGCAAAAAATTGCTCTAATTGGAAGTCTATTAATAGAGGAAAAGGTAATTTAAAGAGTATGCGCCATTTTGATTGCACTGTTCGACTCAGCAGCATCAGAAACGTTAGCATCATACCTCAGGAATGCAAAATATCACTAATTTGAAATATATTAATACAGATAAAGGTAATTAAACGAGTATACGCCATTTTGAATGAACGGTTCTACTGAGCAGCATCAGCAACATTAGCATCATATCTCAGGAATGCAAAATAGTGGTATTTTCACATGGAAGTTCAAGAGCGACAATTTTTCTCACAAAATTGCACTAAGTTGAAATGTGTTAATAGAGACAGAGTTCCATATGAAGAGTTAGCCCCATATCGATTGCACTGTTCGATCCAGCAGCATCAGCAACAGAAGCATCATACCTCCGGAATGCGAAATAGCGCTATTTTCACATGGAAGTTCAAGAGCGACAATTTTCAGCACAAAATTGCACTAATTTGAAGTCTATTAATAGAGGAAAAGGTAATTTAAAGAGTATGCGCCATTTTGATTGCACTGTTCGACTCAGCAGCATCAGCAACGTTAGCATCATACCTCAGGAATGCAAAATATCACTAATTTGAAATAAATTAATACAGATAAAGGTAATTAAACGAGTATACGCCATTTTGAATGAACGGTTCTACTGAGCAGCATCAGCAACGTTAGCATCATACCTCAGGAATGCAAAAGAGGGCTATATGCACATGGCAGTTAATGGGCGACAATCTATTGCACAAAATTGCACTAATTTGAAATATATTTATACAGGGTAATTTAACGAGTATGCGCCATTTTGAATGCACTGTTCGACTCAGCAGCATCAGCAACGTTAGCATCATACCTCAGGAATGCAAAATATCACTAATTTGAAATATATTAATACAGATAAAGGTAATTAAACGAGTATACGCCATTTTGAATGAACGGTTCTACTGAGCAGCATCAGCAACGTTAGCATCACATCTCAGGAATGCAAAATAGTGGTATTTTCACATGGAAGTTCAAGAGCGACAATCTTCCTCACAAAATTGCACTAAGTTGAAATGTGTTAATAGAGACAGAGTTCCATAAAAAGAGTTAGCCCCATATCGATTGCACTGTTCGACCCAGCAGCATCAGCAACAGAAGCATCATACCTCCGGAATGCGAAATAGCGCTATATTCACATGGAAGTTCAAGAGCGACAATTTCCAGCGCAAAATTGCGCTATGTTGAAATGTGTTAATAGAGAAAGAGTTCTATTTAAAGAGTTTTCGCCATACCGATTGCACTGTTCGAGTCAGCAGCATCGGCAACATTAGCATGATACCTAAGGAATTCAAAATAGGGCTATATGCACATGGCAGTTAATGGGCGACAATTTTTTGCACAAAATTGCACTAATTTGAAGTCTATTAATAGAGGAAAAGGTAATTTAAAGAGTATGCGCCATTTTGATTGCACTGTTCGACTCAGCAGCATCAGCAACGTTAGCATCATACCTCAGGAATGCAAAATATCACTAATTTGAAATATATTAATACAGATAAAGGTAATTAAACGAGTATACGCCATTTTGAATGAACGGTTCTACTGAGCAGCATCAGCAACGTTAGCATCATACCTCAGGAATGCAAAAGAGGGCTATATGCACATGGCAGTTAATGGGCGACAATCTATTGCACAAAATTGCACTAATTTGAAATATATTTATACAGGGTAATTTAACGAGTATGCGCCATTTTGAATGCACTGTTCGACTCAGCAGCATCAGCAACGTTAGCATCATACCTCAGGAATGCAAAATATCACTAATTTGAAATATATTAATACAGATAAAGGTAATTAAACGAGTATACGCCATTTTGAATGAACGGTTCTACTGAGCAGCATCAGCAACGTTAGCATCACATCTCAGGAATGCAAAATAGTGGTATTTTCACATGGAAGTTCAAGAGCGACAATCTTCCTCACAAAATTGCACTAAGTTGAAATGTGTTAATAGAGACAGAGTTCTATTTAAAGAGTTTTCGCCATACCGATTGCACTGTTCGAGTCAGCAGCATCAGCAACATTAGCATGATACCTAAGGAATTCAAAATAGGGCTATATGCACATGGCAGTTAATGGGCGACAATTTTTTGCACAAAATTGCACTAATTTGAAGTCTATTAATAGAGGAAAAGGTAATTTAAAGAATATGCGCCATTTTGAATGCACGATTCTACTCAGTAGCATCAGCAACATTAGCATCATACCTCAGGAATGCGAAATAGTGCTATATTGACATGGAAGTTCGAGAGCGACAATTTTCAGCACAAAATTGCACTAATTTGAAGTCTATTAATAGAGGAAAAGGGAATTTAAAGAGTATGCGAAATTTTGAATGCACGATTCTACTCAGTAGCATCAGCAACATTAGCATCATACCTCAGGAATGCGAAATAGTGCTATATTCACATGGAAGTTCGAGAGCGACAATTTTCAGAACAAAATTGCACTAAGTTGAAATGTGTGAATAGAGAAAGAGTTCTATATAAAGAGTTAACCCAATGCCGATTGCACTGTTCGACTCAGCAGCATCAGCAACATTAGCATCATACCTCATGTATGCAAAATAGTGCTATATTCACATGGCAGTTCAAGAGCGACAATTTTTTGCAAAAAATTGCTCTAATTGGAAGTCTATTAATAGAGGAAAAGGTAATTTAAAGAGTATGCGCCATTTTGATTGCACTGTTCGACTCAGCAGCATCAGAAACGTTAGCATCATACCTCAGGAATGCAAAATATCACTAATTTGAAATATATTAATACAGATAAAGGTAATTAAACGAGTATACGCCATTTTGAATGAACGGTTCTACTGAGCAGCATCAGCAACGTTAGCATCATACCTCAGGAATGCAAAAGAGGGCTATATGCACATGGCAGTTAATGGGCGACAATCTATTGCACAAAATTGCACTAATTTGAAATATATTTATACTGGGTAATTTAACGAGTATGCGCCATTTTGAATGCACTGTTCGACTCAGCAGCATCAGCAACGTTAGCATCATACCTCAGGAATGCAAAATATCACTAATTTGAAATATATTAATACAGATAAAGGTAATTAAACGAGTATACGCCATTTTGAATGAACGGTTCTACTGAGCAGCATCAGCAACGTTAGCATCACATCTCAGGAATGCAAAATAGTGGTATTTTCACATGGAAGTTCAAGAGCGACAATCTTCCTCACAAAATTGCACTAAGTTGAAATGTGTTAATAGAGACAGAGTTCCATAAAAAGAGTTAGCCCCATATCGATTGCACTGTTCGACCCAGCAGCATCAGCAACAGAAGCATCATACCTCCGGAATGCGAAATAGCGCTATATTCACATGGAAGTTCAAGAGCGACAATTTCCAGCGCAAAATTGCGCTAAGTTGAAATGTGTTAATAGAGAAAGAGTTCTATTTAAAGAGTTTTCGCCATACCGATTGCACTGTTCGAGTCAGCAGCATCGGCAACATTAGCATGATACCTAAGGAATTCAAAATAGGGCTATATGCACATGGCAGTTAATGGGCGACAATTTTTTGCACAAAATTGCACTAATTTGAAGTCTATTAATAGAGGAAAAGGTAAGTTAAAGAGTATGCGCCATTTTGAATGCACGATTCTACTCAGCAGCATCAGCAACATTAGCATCATACCTCAGGAATGCGAAATAGTGCTATATTCTCATGGAAGTTCGAGAGCGACAATTTTCAGAACAAAATTGCACTAAGTTGAAATGTGTTAATAGAGAAAGAGTTCTATATAAAGAGTTAGCCCAATGCCGATTGCACTGTTCGACTCAGCAGCATCAGCAACATTAGCATCATACCTCAGGTATGCAAAATAGTGCTATATTCACATGGCGGTTCAAGAGCGACAATTTTTTGCAAAAAATTGCACTAATTTGAAGTCTATTAATAGAGGAAAAGGTAATTTAAAGAGTATGCGCCATTTTGATTGCACTGTTCGACTCAGCAGCATCAGCAACGTTAGCATAATACCTCAGGAATGCAAAATATCACTAATTTGAAATATATTAATACAGATAAAGGTAATTAAACGAGTATACGCCATTATGAATGAACGGTTCTACTGAGCAGCATCAGCAACATTAGCATCATATCTCAGGAATGCAAAATAGTGGTATTTTAACATGGAAGTTCAAGAGCGACAATTTTCCTCACAAAATTGCACTAATTTGATGTCTATTAATAGAGGAAAAGGTAATTTTAAGAGTATGCGCCATTTTGAATGCACGATTCTACTCAGCAGCATCAGCAACATTAGCATCATACCTCAGGAATGCGAAATAGTGCTATATTCACATGGAAGTTCAAGAGCGACAATTTTCCGCACAAAATTGCACTAATTTGAAGTCTATTAATAGAAGAAAAGGTAATTTAATGAGTATGCGCCATTCTGATTGCACTGTTCGACTCAGCAGCATCAGCAACATTAGCATCATGTCTCAGGCATCCAAAATAGTGGTATTTTCACTTGGAAGTTCAAGAGCGACAATTTTCAGCACAAAATTGCACTAATTTGAAGTCTATTAATAGAGGAAAAGGTAATTTAAAGAGTATGCGCCATTTTGATTGCACTGTTCGACTCAGCAGCATCAGCAACGTTAGCATCATACCTCAGGAATGCAAAATATCACTAATTTGAAATATATTAATACAGATAAAGGTAATTAAACGAGTATACGCCATTTTGAATGAACGGTTCTACTGAGCAGCATCAGCAACGTTAGCATCATACCTCAGGAATGCAAAAGAGGGCTATATGCACATGGCAGTTAATGGGCGACAATCTATTGCACAAAATTGCACTAATTTGAAATATATTTATACAGGGTAATTTAACGAGTATGCGCCATTTTGAATGCACTGTTCGACTCAGCAGCATCAGCAACGTTAGCATCATACCTCAGGAATGCAAAATATCACTAATTTGAAATATATTAATACAGATAAAGGTAATTAAACGAGTATACGCCATTTTGAATGAACGGTTCTACTGAGCAGCATCAGCAACGTTAGCATCACATCTCAGGAATGCAAAATAGTGGTATTTTCACATGGAAGTTCAAGAGCGACAATCTTCCTCACAAAATTGCACTAAGTTGAAATGTGTTAATAGAGACAGAGTTCTATTTAAAGAGTTTTCGCCATACCGATTGCACTGTTCGAGTCAGCAGCATCAGCAACATTAGCATGATACCTAAGGAATTCAAAATAGGGCTATATGCACATGGCAGTTAATGGGCGACAATTTTTTGCACAAAATTGCACTAATTTGAAGTCTATTAATAGAGGAAAAGGTAATTTAAAGAATATGCGCCATTTTGAATGCACGATTCTACTCAGTAGCATCAGCAACATTAGCATCATACCTCAGGAATGCGAAATAGTGCTATATTGACATGGAAGTTCGAGAGCGACAATTTTCAGCACAAAATTGCACTAATTTGAAGTCTATTAATAGAGGAAAAGGGAATTTAAAGAGTATGCGAAATTTTGAATGCACGATTCTACTCAGTAGCATCAGCAACATTAGCATCATACCTCAGGAATGCGAAATAGTGCTATATTCACATGGAAGTTCGAGAGCGACAATTTTCAGAACAAAATTGCACTAAGTCGAAATGTGTGAATAGAGAACGAGTTCTATATAAAGAGTTAACCCAATGCCGATTGCACTGTTCGACTCAGCAGCATCAGCAACATTAGCATCATACCTCATGTATGCAAAATAGTGCTATATTCACATGGCAGTTCAAGAGCGACAATTTTTTGCAAAAAATTGCTCTAATTGGAAGTCTATTAATAGAGGAAAAGGTAATTTAAAGAGTATGCGCCATTTTGATTGCACTGTTCGACTCAGCAGCATCAGAAACGTTAGCATCATACCTCAGGAATGCAAAATATCACTAATTTGAAATATATTAATACAGATAAAGGTAATTAAACGAGTATACGCCATTTTGAATGAACGGTTCTACTGAGCAGCATCAGCAACACTAGCATCATATCTCAGGAATGCAAAATAGTGGTATTTTAACATGGAAGTTCAAGAGCGACAATTTTCCTCACAAAATTGCACTAATTTGATGTCTATTAATAGAGGAAAAGGTAATTTTAAGAGTATGCGCCATTTTGAATGCACGATTCTACTCAGCAGCATCAGCAACATTAGCATCATACCTCAGGAATGCGAAATAGTGCTATATTCACATGGAAGTTCAAGAGCGACAATTTTCAGCACAAAATTGCACTAATTTGAAGTCTATTAATAGAAGAAAAGGTAATTTAATGAGTATGCGCCATTCTGATTGCACTGTTCGACTCAGCAGCATCAGCAACATTAGCATCATGTCTCAGGCATCCAAAATAGTGGTATTTTCACATGGAAGTTCAAGAGCGACAATTTTCAGCACAAAATTGCACTAATTTGAAGTCTATTAATAGAGGAAAAGGTAATTTAAAGAGTATGCGCCATTTTGATTGCACTGTTCGACTCAGAAGCATCAGCAACGTTAGCATCATACCTCAGGAATGCAAAATATCACTAATTTGAAATATATTAATACAGATAAAGGTAATTAAACGAGTATACGCCATTTTGAATGAACGGTTCTACTGAGCAGCATCAGCAACGTTAGCATCATACCTCAGGAATGCAAGAGAGGGCTATATGCACATGGCAGTTAATGGGCGACAATCTATTGCACAAAATTGCACTAATTTGAAATATATTTATACAGGGTAATTTAACGAGTATGCGCCATTTTGAATGCACTGTTCGACTCAGCAGCATCAGCAACGTTAGCATCATACCTCAGGAATGCAAAATATCACTAATTTGAAATATATTAATACAGATAAAGGTAATTAAACGAGTATACGCCATTTTGAATGAACGGTTCTACTGAGCAGCATCAGCAACGTTAGCATCACATCTCAGGAATGCAAAATAGTGGTATTTTCACATGGAAGTTCAAGAGCGACAATCTTCCTCACAAAATTGCACTAAGTTGAAATGTGTTAATAGAGACAGAGTTCTATTTAAAGAGTTTTCGCCATACCGATTGCACTGTTCGAGTCAGCAGCATCAGCAACATTAGCATCATACCTCATGTATGCAAAATAGTGCTATATTCACATGGCAGTTCAAGAGCGACAATTTTTTTCAAAAAATTGCTCTAATTGGAAGTCTATTAATAGAGGAAAAGGTAATTTAAAGAGTATGCGCCATTTTGATTGCACTGTTCGACTCAGCAGCATCAGAAACGTTAGCATCATACCTCAGGAATGCAAAATATCACTAATTTGAAATATATTAATACAGATAAAGGTAATTAAACTGGTATACGCCATTTTGAATGAACGGTTCTACTGAGCAGCATCAGCAACGTTAGCATCACATCTCAGGAATGCAAAATAGTGGTATTTTCACATGGAAGTTCAAGAGCGACAATCTTCCTCACAAAATTGCACTAAGTTGAAATGTGTTAATAGAGACAGAGTTCTATTTAAAGAGTTTTCGCCATACCGATTGCACTGTTCGAGTCAGCAGCATCAGCAACATTAGCATGATACCTAAGGAATTCAAAATAGGGCTATATGCACATGGCAGTTAATGGGCGACAATTTTTTGCACAAAATTGCACTAATTTGAAGTCTATTAATAGAGGAAAAGGTAATTTAAAGAATATGCGCCATTTTGAATGCACGATTCTACTCAGTAGCATCAGCAACATTAGCATCATACCTCAGGAATGCGAAATAGTGCTATATTGACATGGAAGTTCGAGAGCGACAATTTTCAGCACAAAATTGCACTAATTTCAAGTCTATTAATAGAGGAAAAGGGAATTTAAAGAGTATGCGAAATTTTGAATGCACGATTCTACTCAGTAGCATCAGCAACATTAGCATCATACCTCAGGAATGCGAAATAGTGCTATATTCACATGGAAGTTCGAGAGCGACAATTTTCAGAACAAAATTGCACTAAGTTGAAATGTGTGAATAGAGAAAGAGTTCTATATAAAGAGAACCCAATGCCGATTGCACTGTTCGACTCAGCAGCATCAGCAACATTAGCATCATACCTCATGTATGCAAAATAGTGCTATATTCACATGGCAGTTCAAGAGCGACAATTTTTTGCAAAAAATTGCTCTAATTGGAAGTCTATTAATAGAGGAAAAGGTAATTTAAAGAGTATGCGCCATTTTGATTGCACTGTTCGACTCAGCAGCATCAGAAACGTTAGCATCATACCTCAGGAATGCAAAATATCACTAATTTGAAATATATTAATACAGATAAAGGTAATTAAACGAGTATACGCCATTTTGAATGAACGGTTCTACTGAGCAGCATCAGCAACATTAGCATCATATCTCAGGTATGCAAAATAGTGGTATTTTCACATGGAAGTTCAAGAGCGACAATTTTTCTCACAAAATTGCACTAAGTTGAAATGTGTTAATAGAGACAGAGTTCCATATGAAGAGTTAGCCCCATATCGATTGCACTGTTCGACCCAGCAGCATCAGCAACAGAAGCATCATACCTCCGGAATGCGAAATAGCGCTATTTTCACATGGAAGTTCAATAGCGACAATTTCCAGCGCAAAATTGCGCTAAGTTGAAATGTGTTAATAGAGAAAGAGTTCTATTTAAAGAGTAAGCACCATTCCGATTGCACTGTTCGACTCAGCAGCATCGGCAACATTAGCATGATACCTAAGGAATTCAAAATAGGGCTATATGCACATGGCAGTTAATGGGCGACAATTTTTTGCACAAAATTGCACTAATTTGAAGTCTATTAATAGAGGAAAAGGTAATTTAAAGAGTATGCGCCATTTTGAATGCACGATTCTACTCAGCAGCATCAGCAACATTAGCATCATACCTCAGGAATGCGAAATAGTGCTATATTCTCATGGAAGTTCGAGAGCGACAATTTTCAGAACAAAATTGCACTATGTTGAAATGTGTTAATAGAGAAAGAGTTCTATATAAAGAGTTAGCCCAATGCCGATTGCACTGTTCGACTCAGCAGCATCAGCAACATTAGCATCATACCTCAGGTATGCAAAATAGTGCTATATTCACATGGCGGTTCAAGAGCGACAATTTTTTGCAAAAATTTGCACTAATTTGAAGTCTATTAATGGAGGAAAAGGTAATTTAAAGAGTATGCGCCATTTTGATTGCACTGTTCGACTCAGCAGCATCAGCAACGTTAGCATAATACCTCAGGAATGCAAAATATCACTAATTTGAAATATATTAATACAGATAAAGGTAATTAAGCGAGTATACGCCATTATGAATGAACGGTTCTACTGAGCAGCATCAGCAACATTAGCATCATATCTCAGGAATGCAAAATAGTGGTATTTTAACATGGAAGTTCAAGAGCGACAATTTTCCTCACAAAATTGCACTAATTTGATGTCTATTAATAGAGGAAAAGGTAATTTTAAGAGTATGCGCCATTTTGAATGCACGATTCTACTCAGCAGCATCAGCAACATTAGCATCATACCTCAGGAATGCGAAATAGTGCTATATTCACATGGAAGTTCAAGAGCGACAATTTTCAGCACAAAATTGCACTAATTTGAAGTCTATTAATAGAAGAAAAGGTAATTTAATGAGTATGCGCCATTCTGATTGCACTGTTCGACTCAGCAGCATCAGCAACATTAGCATCATGTCTCAGGCATCCAAAATAGTGGTATTTTCAGATGGAAGTTCAAGAGCGACAATTTTCAGCACAAAATTGCACTAATTTGAAGTCTATTGATAGAGGAAAAGGTAATTTAAAGAGTATGCGCCATTTTGATTGCACTGTTCGACTCAGCAGCATCAGCAACGTTAGCATCATACCTCAGGAATGCAAAATATCACTAATTTGAAATATATTAATACAGATAAAGGTAATTAAACGAGTATACGCCATTTTGAATGAACGGTTCTACTGAGCAGCATCAGCAACGTTAGCATCATACCTCAGGAATGCAAAAGAGGGCTATATGCACATGGCAGTTAATGGGCGACAATCTATTGCACAAAATTGCACTAATTTGAAATATATTTATACAGGGTAATTTAACGAGTATGCGCCATTTTGAATGCACTGTTCGACTCAGCAGCATCAGCAACGTTAGCATAATACCTCAGGAATGCAAAATATCACTAATTTGAAATATATTAATACAGATAAAGGTAATTAAACGAGTATACGCCATCTTGAATGAACGGTTCTACTGAGCAGCATCAGCAACGTTAGCATCACATCTCAGGAATGCAAAATAGTGGTATTTTCACATGGAAGTTCAAGAGCGACAATCTTCCTCACAAAATTGCACTAAGTTGAAATGTGTTAATAGAGACAGAGTTCTATTTAAAGAGTTTTCGCCATACCGATTGCACTGTTCGAGTCAGCAGCATCAGCAACATTAGCATGATACCTAAGGAATTCAAAATAGGGCTATATGCACATGGCAGTTAATGGGCGACAATTTTTTGCACAAAATTGCACTAATTTGAAGTCTATTAATAGAGGAAAAGGTAATTTAAAGAGTATGCGCCATTTTGAATGCACGATTCTACTCAGCAGCATCAGCAACATTAGCATCATACCTCAGGAATGCGAAATAGTGCTATATTCACATGGAAGTTCGAGAGCGACAATTTTCAGAACAAAATTGCACTAAGTTGAAATGTGTTAATAGAGAAAGAGTTATATTTAAAGAGTTTTCGCCATACCGATTGCACTGTTCGAGTCAGCAGCATCAGCAACATTAGCATGAAACCTAAGGAATTCAAAATAGGGCTATATGCACATGGCAGTTAATGGGCGACAATTTTTTGCACAAAATTGCACTAATTTGAAGTCTATTAATAGAGGAAAAGGTAATTTAAAGAGTATGCGCCATTTTGATTGCACTGTTCGACTCAGCAGCATCAGCAACGTTAGCATTATACCTCAGGAATGCAAAATATCACTAATTTGAAATATATTAATACAGATAAAGGTAATTAAACGAGTATACGCCATTTTGAATGAACGGTTCTACTGAGCAGCATCAGCAACATTAGCATCATATCTCAGGAATGCAAAATAGTGGTATTTTAACATGGAAGTTCAAGAGCGACAATTTTCCTCACAAAATTGCACTAATTTGAAGTCTATTAATAGAGGATAAGGTAATTTTAAGAGTATGCGCCATTTTGAATGCACGATTCTACTCAGCAGCATCAGCAACATTAGCATCATACCTCAGGAATGCGAAATAGTGCTATATTCACATGGAAGTTCAAGAGCGACAACTTTCAGCACAAAATTGCACTAATTTGAAGTCTATTAATAGAAGAAAAGGTAATTTAATGAGTATGCGCCATTCTGATTGCACTGTTCGACTCAGCAGCATCAGCAACATTAGCATCATGTCTCAGGCATCCAAAATAGTGGTATTTTCACATGGAAGTTCAAGAGCGACAATCTTCCTCACAAAATTGCACTAAGTTGAAATGTGTTGATAGAGACAGAGTTCCATATAAAGAGTTAGCCCCATACCGATTGCACTGTTCGACTCAGCAGCATCAGCAACAGATGCATCATACCTCCGGAATGCGAAATAGCGCTATATTCACATGGAAGTTCAAGAGCGACAATTTTCAGCACAAAATTGCACTAAGTTGAAATGTGTTAATAGAGAAAGAGTTCTATTTAAAGAGTTAGCGCCATACCGATTGCACTGTTCGACTCAGCAGCATCAGCAACAGTAGCGTCATACCTCGGGAACGCGAAATAGCGCCATACTCACATGGAAGTTCAAGAGCGACAATTTTTTGCACAAAACTGCACTAATTTGAAGTCTATTAATAGAGGAAAAGGTTATTTAAAGAGTATGCTCCATTTTGATTGCACTGTTCGACTCAGCAGCATCAGCAACGTTAGCATCATACCTCAGGAATGCAAAATTGCACTAATTTGAAATATATTAATACAGGGTAATTTAACGAGTATGCGCCATTTTGAATGCTCCGTTCTACTGAGCAGCATCAGCAACATTAGCATCATATCTCAGGAATGCAAAATAGTGGTATTTTAACATGGAAGTTCAAGAGCGACAATTTTCCTCACAAAATTGCACTAATTTGAAGTCTATTAATAGAGGAAAAGGTAATTTTAAGAGTATGCGCCATTTTGAATGCACGATTCTACTCAGCAGCATCAGCAACATTAGCATCATACCTCAGGAATGCGAAATAGTGCTATATTCACATGGAAGTTCGAGAGCGACAATTTTCAGAACAAAATTGCACTAAGTTGAAATGTGTTAATAGAGAAAGAGTTCTATATAAAGAGTTTGCCCAATGCCGATTGCACTGTTCGACTCAGCAGCATCAGCAACATTAGCATCATACCTCAGGAATGCAAAATTGCACTAATTTGAAATATATTAATACAGGGTAATTTAACGAGTATGCGCCATTTTGAATGCTCCGTTCTACTGAGCAGCATCAGCAACATTAGCATCATATCTCAGGAATGCAAAATAGTGGTATTTTAACATGGAAGTTCAAGAGCGACAATTTTCCTCACAAAATTGCACTAATTTGAAGTCTATTAATAGAGGAAAAGGTAATTTTAAGAGTATGCGCCATTTTGAATGCACGATTCTACTCAGCAGCATCAGCAACGTTAGCATCACATCTCAGGAATGCAAAATAGTGGTATTTTCACATGGAAGTTCAAGAGCGACAATCTTCCTCACAAAATTGCACTAAGTTGAAATGTGTTAATAGAGACAGAGTTCTATTTAAAGAGTTTTCGCCATACCGATTGCACTGTTCGAGTCAGCAGCATCAGCAACATTAGCATGATACCTAAGGAATTCAAAATAGGGCTATATGCACATGGCAGTTAATGGGCGACAATTTTTTGCACAAAATTGCACTAATTTGAAGTCTATTAATAGAGGAAAAGGTAATTTAAAGAGTATGCGCCATTTTGAATGCACGATTCTACTCAGCAGCATCAGCAACATTAGCATCATACCTCAGGAATGCGAAATAGTGCTATATTCACATGGAAGTTCGAGAGCGACAATTTTCAGAACAAAATTGCACTAAGTTGAAATGTGTTAATAGAGAAAGAGTTCTATATAAAGAGTTTGCCCAATGCCGATTGCACTGTTCGACTCAGCAGCATCAGCAACATTAGCATCATACCTCAGGTATGCAAAATAGTGCTATATTCACATGGCGGTTCAAGAGCGACAATCTTTTGCAAAAAATTGCACTAATTTGAAGTCTATTAATAGAGGAAAAGGTAATTTAAAGAGTATGCTCCATTTTGATTGCACTGTTCGACTCAGCAGCATTAGCAACGTTAGCATCATACCTCAGGAATGCAAAATTGCACTAATTTGAAATATATTAATACAGGGTAATTTAACGAGTATGCGCCATTTTGAATGCTCCGTTCTACTGAGCAGCATCAGCAACATTAGCATCATATCTCAGGAATGCAAAATAGTGGTATTTTAACATGGAAGTTCAAGAGCGACAATTTTCCTCACAAAATTGCACTAATTTGAAGTCTATTAATAGAGGAAAAGGTAATTTTAAGAGTATGCGCCATTTTGAATGCACGATTCTACTCAGCAGCATCAGCAACATTAGCATCATACCTCAGGAATGCGAAATAGTGCTATATTCACATGGAAGTTCAAGAGCGACAATTTTCAGCACAAAATTGCACTAATTTGAAGTCTATTAATAGAAGAAAAGGTAATTTAATGAGTATGCGCCATTCTGATTGCACTGTTCGACTCAGCAGCATCAGCAACATTAGCATCATGTCTCAGGCATCCAAAATAGTGGTATTTTCACATGGAAGTTCAAGAGCGACAATCTTCCTCGCAAAATTGCACTAAGTTGAAATGTGTTGATAGAGACAGAGTTCCATATAAAGAGTTAGCCCCATACCGATTGCACTGTTCGACTCAGCAGCATCAGCAACAGATGCATCATACCTCCGGAATGCGTAATAGCGCTATATTCACATGGAAGTTCAAGAGCGACAATTTTCAGCACAAAATTGCACTAAGTTGAAATGTGCTAATAGAGAAAGAGTTCTATTTAAAGAGTTAGCGCCATACCGATTGCACTGTTCGACTCAGCAGCATCAGCAACAGTAGCGTCATACCTCAGGAACGCGAAATAGCGCCATATTCACATGGAAGTTCAAGAGCGACAATTTTTTGCACAAAACTGCACTAATTTGAAGTCTATTAATAGAGGAAAAGGTAATTTAAAGAGTATGCTCCATTTTGATTGCACTGTTCGACTCAGCAGCATCAGCAACGTTAGCATCATACCTCAGGAATGCAAAATCGCACTAATTTGAAATATATTAATACAGGGTAATTTAACGAGTATGCGCCATTTTGAATGCTCCGTTCTACTGAGCAGCATCAGCAACATTTGCATCATATCTCAGGAATGCAAAATAGTGGCATATTCACATGGAAGTTCAAGAGCGACAATCTTCCTCACAAAATTGCACTAAGTTGAAATGTGTTAATAGAGACAGAGTTCCATAAAAAGAGTTAGCCCCATATCGATTGCACTGTTCGACCCAGCAGCATCAGCAACAGAAGCATCATACCTCCGGAATGCGAAATAGCGCTATATTCACATGGATGTTCAAGAGCGACAAATTCCAGCGCAAAATTGCGCTAAGTTGAAATGTGTTAATAGAGAAAGAGTTATATTTAAAGAGTTTTCGCCATACCGATTGCACTGTTCGAGTCAGCAGCATCAGCAACATTAGCATGATACCTAAGGAATTCAAAATAGGGCTATATGCACATGGCAGTTAATGGGCGACAATTTTTTGCACAAAATTGCACTAATTTGAAGTCTATTAATAGAGGAAAAGGTAATTTAAAGAGTATGCGCCATTTTGAATGCACGATTCTACTCAGCAGCATCAGCAACATTAGCATCATACCTCAGGAATGCGAAATTGTGCTATATTCACATGGAAGTTCGAGAGCGACAATTTTCAGAACAAAATTGCACTAAGTTGAAATGTGTTAATAGAGAAAGAGTTCTATATAAAGAGTTAGCCCAATGCCGATTGCACTGTTCGACTCAGCAGCATCAGCAACATTAGCATCATACCTCAGGTATGCAAAATAGTGCTATATTCACATGGCGGTTCAAGAGCGACAATTTTTTGCAAAAAATTGCACTAATTTGAAGTCTATTAATAGAGGAAAAGGTAATTTAAAGAGTATGCGCCATTTTGATTGCACTGTTCGACTCAGCAGCATCAGCAACGTTAGCATTATACCTCAGGAATGCAAAATATCACTAATTTGAAATATATTAATACAGATAAAGGTAATTAAACGAGTATGCGCCATTTTGAATGAACGGTTCTACTGAGCAGCATCAGCAACGTTAGCATCACATCTCAGGAATGCAAAATAGTGGTATTTTCACATGGAAGTTCAAGAGCGACAATCTTCCTCACAAAATTGCACTAAGTTGAAATGTGTTAATAGAGACAGAGTTCTATTTAAAGAGTTTTCGCCATACCGATTGCACTGTTCGAGTCAGCAGCATCAGCAACATTAGCATGATACCTAAGGAATTCAAAATAGGGCTATTTGCACATGGCAGTTAATGGGCGACAATTTTTTGCACAAAATTGCACTAATTTGAAGTCTATTAATAGAGGATAAGGTAATTTTAAGAGTTTGCGCCATTTTGAATGCACGATTCTACTCAGCAGCATCAGCAACATTAGCATCATACCTCAGGAATGCGAAATAGTGCTATATTCACATGGAAGTTCAAGAGCGACAATTTTTAGCACAAAATTGCACTAATTTGAAGTCTATTAATAGAAGAAAAGGTAATTTAATGAGTATGCGCCATTCTGATTGCACTGTTCGACTCAGCAGCATCAGCAACATTAGCATCATACCTCAGGTATGCAAAATAGTGCTATATTCACATGGCGGTTCAAGAGCGACAATCTTTTGCAAAAAATTGCACTAATTTGAAGTCTATTAATAGAGGAAAAGGTAATTTAAAGAGTACGCTCCATTTTGATTGCACTGTTCGACTCAGCAGCATTAGCAACGTTAGCATCATACCTCAGGAATGCAAAATTGCACTAATTTGAAATATATTAATACAGGGTAATTTAACGAGTATGCGCCATTTTGAATGCTCCGTTCTACTGAGCAGCATCAGCAACATTAGCATCATATCTCAGGAATGCAAAATAGTGGTATTTTAACATGGAAGTTCAAGAGCGACAATTTTCCTCACAAAATTGCACTAATTTGAAGTCTATTAATAGAGGAAAAGGTAATTTTAAGAGTATGCGCCATTTTGAATGCACGATTCTACTCAGCAGCATCAGCAACATTAGCATCATACCTCAGGAATGCGAAATAGTGCTATATTCACATGGAAGTTCAAGAGCGACAATTTTCAGCACAAAATTGCACTAATTTGAAGTCTATTAATAGAAGAAAAGGTAATTTAATGAGTATGCGCCATTCTGATTGCACTGTTCGACTCAGCAGCATCAGCAACATTAGCATCATGTCTCAGGCATCCAAAATAGTGGTATTTTTACATGGAAGTTCAAGAGCGACAATCTTCCTCGCAAAATTGCACTAAGTTGAAATGTGTTGATAGAGACAGAGTTCCATATAAAGAGTTAGCCCCATACCGATTGCACTGTTCGACTCAGCAGCATCAGCAACAGATGCATCATACCTCCGGAATGCGTAATAGCGCTATATTCACATGGAAGTTCAAGAGCGACAATTTTCAGCACAAAATTGCACTAAGTTGAAATGTGCTAATAGAGAAAGAGTTCTATTTAAAGAGTTAGCGCCATACCGATTGCACTGTTCGACTCAGCAGCATCAGCAACAGTAGCGTCATACCTCAGGAACGCGAAATAGCGCCATATTCACATGGAAGTTCAAGAGCGACAATTTTTTGCACAAAACTGCACTAATTTGAAGTCTATTAATAGAGGAAAAGGTAATTTAAAGAGTATGCTCCATTTTGATTGCACTGTTCGACTCAGCAGCATCAGCAACGTTAGCATCATACCTCAGGAATGCAAAATTGCACTAATTTGAAATATATTAATACAGGGTAATTTAACGAGTATGCGCCATTTTGAATGCTCCGTTCTACTGAGCAGCATCAGCAACATTTGCATCATATCTCAGGAATGCAAAATAGTGGCATATTCACATGGAAGTTCAAGAGCGACAATCTTCCTCACAAAATTGCACTAAGTTGAAATGTGTTAATAGAGACAGAGTTCCAAGAAAAAGAGTTAGCCCCATATCGATTGCACTGTTCGACTCAGCAGCATCAGCAACAGAAGCATCATACCTCCGGAATGCGAAATAGCGCTATATTCACATGGATGTTCAAGAGCGACAAATTCCAGCGCAAAATTGCGCTAAGTTGAAATGTGTTAATAGAGAAAGAGTTATATTTAAAGAGTTTTCGCCATACCGATTGCACTGTTCGAGTCAGCAGCATCAGCAACATTAGCATGATACCTAAGGAATTCAAAATAGGGCTATATGCACATGGCAGTTAATGGGCGACAATTTTTTGCACAAAATTGCACTAATTTGAAGTCTATTAATAGAGGAAAAGGTAATTTAAAGAGTATGCGCCATTTTGAATGCACGATTCTACTCAGCAGCATCAGCAACATTAGCATCATACCTCAGGAATGCGAAATTGTGCTATATTCACATGGAAGTTCGAGAGCGACAATTTTCAGAACAAAATTGCACTAAGTTGAAATGTGTTAATAGAGAAAGAGTTCTATATAAAGAGTTAGCCCAATGCCGATTGCACTGTTCGACTCAGCAGCATCAGCAACATTAGCATCATACCTCAGGTATGCAAAATAGTGCTATATTCACATGGCGGTTCAAGAGCGACAATTTTTTGCAAAAAATTGCACTAATTTGAAGTCTATTAATAGAGGAAAAGGTAATTTAAAGAGTATGCGCCATTTTGATTGCACTGTTCGACTCAGCAGCATCAGCAACGTTAGCATTATACCTCAGGAATGCAAAATATCACTAATTTGAAATATATTAATACAGATAAAGGTAATTAAACGAGTATGCGCCATTTTGAATGAACGGTTCTACTGAGCAGCATCAGCAACGTTAGCATCACATCTCAGGAATGCAAAATAGTGGTATTTTCACATGGAAGTTCAAGAGCGACAATCTTCCTCACAAAATTGCACTAAGTTGAAATGTGTTAATAGAGACAGAGTTCTATTTAAAGAGTTTTCGCCATACCGATTGCACTGTTCGAGTCAGCAGCATCAGCAACATTAGCATGATACCTAAGGAATTCAAAATAGGGCTATTTGCACATGGCAGTTAATGGGCGACAATTTTTTGCACAAAATTGCACTAATTTGAAGTCTATTAATAGAGGATAAGGTAATTTTAAGAGTTTGCGCCATTTTGAATGCACGATTCTACTCAGCAGCATCAGCAACATTAGCATCATACCTCAGGAATGCGAAATAGTGCTATATTCACATGGAAGTTCAAGAGCGACAATTTTTAGCACAAAATTGCACTAATTTGAAGTCTATTAATAGAAGAAAAGGTAATTTAATGAGTATGCGCCATTCTGATTGCACTGTTCGACTCAGCAGCATCAGCAACATTAGCATCATGTCTCAGGCATCCAAAATAGTGGTATTTTCACATGGAAGTTCAAGAGCGACAATCTTCCTCACAAAATTGCACTAAGTTGAAATGTGTTGATAGAGACAGAGTTCCATATAAAGAGTTAGCCCTATACCGATTGCACTGTTCGACTCAGCAGCATCAGCAACAGATGCATCATACCTCCGGAATGCGTAATAGCGCTATATTCACATGGAAGTTCAAGAGCGACAATTTTCAGCACAAAATTGCACTAAGTTGAAATGTGTTAATAGAGAAAGAGTTCTATTTAAAGAGTTAGCGCCATACCGATTGCACTGTTCGACTCAGCAGCATCAGCAACAGTAGCGTCATACCTCAGGAACGCGAAATAGCGCCATATTCACATGGAAGTTCAAGAGCGACAATTTTTTGCACAAAACTGCACTAATTTGAAGTCTATTAATAGAGGAAAAGGTAATTTAAAGAGTATGCTCCATTTTGATTGCACTGTTCGACTCAGCAGCATCAGCAACGTTAGCATCATACCTCAGGAATGCAAAATTGCACTAATTTGAAATATATTAATACAGGGTAATTTAACGAGTATGCGCCATTTTGAATGCTCCGTTCTACTGAGCAGCATCAGCAACATTTGCATCATATCTCAGGAATGCAAAATAGTGGCATATTCACATGGAAGTTCAAGAGCGACAATCTTCCTCACAAAATTGCACTAAGTTGAAATGTGTTAATAGAGACAGAGTTCCATAAAAAGAGTTAGCCCCATATCGATTGCACTGTTCGACCCAGCAGCATCAGCAACAGAAGCGTCATACCTCCGGAATGCGAAATAGCGCTATATTCACATGGAAGTTCAAGAGCGACAAATTCCAGCGCAAAATTGCGCTAAGTTGAAATGTGTTAATAGAGAAAGAGTTATATTTAAAGAGTTTTCGACATACCGATTGCACTGTTCGAGTCAGCAGCATCAGCAACATTAGCATGATACCTAAGGAATTCAAAATAGGGCTATATGCACATGGCAGTTAATGGGCGACAATTTTTTGCACAAAATTGCACTAATTTGAAGTCTATTAATAGAGGAAAAGGTAATTTAAAGAGTATGCGCCATTTTGAATGCACGATTCTACTCAGCAGCATCAGCAACATTAGCATCATACCTCAGGAATGCGAAATAGTGCTATATTCACATGGAAGTTCGAGAGCGACAATTTTCAGAACAAAATTGCACTAAGTTGAAATGTGTTAATAGAGAAAGAGTTCTATATAAAGAGTTAGCCCAATGCCGATTGCACTGTTCGACTCAGCAGCATCAGCAACATTAGCATCATACCTCAGGTATGCAAAATAGTGCTATATTCACATGGCGGTTCAAGAGCGACAATTTTTTGCAAAAAATTGCACTAATTTGAAGTCTATTAATAGAGGAAAAGGTAATTTAAAGAGTATGCGCCATTTTGATTGCACTGTTCGACTCAGCAGCATCAGCAACGTTAGCATTATACCTCAGGAATGCAAAATATCACTAATTTGAAATATATTAATACAGATAAAGGTAATTAAACGAGTATACGCCATTTTGAATGAACGGTTCTACTGAGCAGCATCAGCAACGTTAGCATCACATCTCAGGAATGCAAAATCGTGGTATTTTCACATGGAAGTTCAAGAGCGACAATCTTCCTCACAAAATTGCACTAAGTTGAAATGTGTTAATAGAGACAGAGTTCTATTTAAAGAGTTTTCGCCATACCGATTGCACTGTTCGAGTCAGCAGCATCAGCAACATTAGCATGATACCTAAGGAATTCAAAATAGGGCTATTTGCACATGGCAGTTAATGGGCGACAATTTTTTGCACAAAATTGCACTAATTTGAAGTCTATTAATAGAGGAAAAGGTAATTTTAAGAGTATGCGCCATTTTGAATGCACGATTCTACTCAGCAGCATCAGCAACATTAGCATCATACCTCAGGAATGCGAAATAGTGCTATATTCACATGGAAGTTCAAGAGCGACAATTTTCAGCACAAAATTGCACTAATTTGAAGTCTATTAATAGAAGAAAAGGTAATTTAATGAGTATGCGCCATTCTGATTGCACTGTTCGACTCAGCAGCATCAGCAACATTAGCATCATGTCTCAGGCATCCAAAATAGTGGTATTTTCACATGGAAGTTCAAGAGCGACAATCTTCCTCACAAAATTGCACTAAGTTGAAATGTGTTGATAGAGACAGAGTTCCATATAAAGAGTTAGCCCCATACCGATTGCACTGTTCGACTCAGCAGCATCAGCAACAGATGCATCATACCTCCGGAATGCGTAATAGCGCCATATTCACATGGAAGTTCAAGAGCGACAATTTTTTGAACAAAACTGCACTAATTTGAAGTCTATTAATAGAGGAAAAGGTAATTTAAAGAGTATGCTCCATTTTGATTGCACTGTTCGACTCAGCAGCATCAGCAACGTTAGCATCATACCTCAGGAATGCAAAATATCACTAATTTGAAACATATTAATACAGATAAAGGTAATTAAACGAGTATACGCCATTTTGAATGAACGGTTCTACTGAGCAGCATCAGCAACGTTAGCATCACATCTCAGGAATGCAAAATAGTGGTATTTTCACATGGAAGTTCAAGAGCGACAATTTTCAGAACAAAATTGCACTAAGTTGAAATGTGTTAATAGAGAAAGAGTTCTATATAAAGAGTTAGCCCAATGCCGATTGCACTGTTCGACTCAGCAGCATCAGCAACATTAGCATCATACCTCAGGTATGCAAAATAGTGCTATATTCACATGGCGGTTCAAGAGCGACAATCTTTTGCAAAAAATTGCACTAATTTGAAGTCTATTAATAGAGGAAAAGGTAATTTAAAGAGTATGCGCCATTTTGATTGCACTGTTCGACTCAGCAGCATCAGCAACGTTAGCATTATACCTCAGGAATGCAAAATATCACTAATTTGAAATATATTAATACAGATAAAGGTAATTAAACGAGTATACGCCATTTTTAATGAACGGTTCTACTGAGCAGCATCAGCAACGTTAGCATCACATCTCAGGAATGCAAAATAGTGGTATTTTCACATGGAAGTTCAAGAGCGACAATTTTCAGAACACAATTGCACTAAGTTGAAATGTGTTAATAGAGAAAGAGTTCTATATAAAGAGTTAGCCCAATGCCGATTGCACTGTTCGACTCAGCAGCATCAGCAACATTAGCATCATACCTCAGGTATGCAAAATAGTGCTATATTCACATGGCGGTTCAAGAGCGACAATCTTTTGCAAAAAATTGCACTAATTTGAAGTCTATTAATAGAGGAAAAGGTAATTTAAAGAGTATGCGCCATTTTGATTGCACTGTTCGACTCAGCAGCATCAGCAACGTTAGCATTATACCTCAGGAATGCAAAATATCACTAATTTGAAATATATTAATACAGATAAAGGTAATTAAACGAGTATACGCCATTTTGAATGAACGGTTCTACTGAGCAGCATCAGCAACGTTAGCATCACATCTCAGGAATGCAAAATAGTGGTATTTTCACATGGAAGTTCAAGAGCGACAATTTTCAGAACACAATTGCACTAAGTTGAAATGTGTTAATAGAGACAGAGTTCCATATGAAAAGTTAGCCCCATATCGATTGCACTGTTCGACCCAGCAGCATCAGCAACGTTAGCATCAAACCTCAGGAATGCAAAAGAGGGCTATATGCACATGGCAGTTAATGGGCGACAATCTATTGCACAAAATTGCACTAATTTGAAATATATTAATACAGGGTAATTTAACGAGTATGCGCCATTTTGAATGCACTGTTCGACTCAGCAGCATCAGCAACGTTAGCATCATACCTCAGGAATGCAAAATATCACTAATTTGAAATATATTAATACAGATAAAGGTAATTAAACGAGTATACGCCATTTTGAATGAACGGTTCTACTGAGCAGCATCAGCAACGTTAGCATCATATCTCAGGAATGCAAAATAGTGGTATTTTCACATGGAAGTTCAAGAGCGACAATCTTCCTCACAAAATTGCACTAAGTTGAAATGTGTTAATAGAGAAAGAGTTCTATTTAAAGAGTAAGCCCAATGCCGATTGCACTGTTCGACTCAGCAGCATCAGCAACATTAGCATGATACCTAAGGAATTTAAAATAGGGCTATATGCACATGGCAGTTAATGGGCGACAATTTTTTGCATAAAATTGCACTAATTTGAAGTCTATTAATAGAGGAAAAGGTAATTTAAAGAATATGCGCCATTTTGAATGCACGATTCTACTCAGCAGCATCAGCAACATTAGCATCATACCTCAGGAATGCGAAATAGTGCTATATTCACATGGAAGTTCGAGAGCGACAATTTTCAGAACAAAATTGCACTAAGTTGAAATGTGCTAATAGAGAAAGAGTTCTTTATAAAGAGTTAGCCCAATGCCGATTGCACTGTTCGACTCAGCAGCATCAGCAACGTTAGCATCATACCTCAGGAATGCAAAATATCACTAATTTGAAATATATTAATACAGGTAAAGGTAATTAAACGAGTATACGCCATTTTGAATGAACGGTTCTACTGAGCAGCATCAGCAACATTAGCATCATATCTCAGGAATGCAAAATAGTGCTATATTCACATGGCAGTTCAAGAGCGACAATTTTCCTCACAAAATTGCACTAATTTGAAGTCTATTAATAGAGGAAAAGGTAATTTTAAGAGTATGCGCCATTTTGAATGCACGATTCTACTCAGCAGCATCAGCAACATTAGCATCATACGTCAGGAATGCGAAATAGTGCTATATTCACATGGAAGTTCGAGAGCGACAATTTTCAGAACAAAATTGCACTAAGTTGAAATGTGTTAATAGAGAAAGGGTTCTATATAAAGAGTAAGCCCAATGCCGATTGCTCTGTTCGACTCAGCAGCATCAGCAACATTAGCATCATACCTCAGGTAAGCAAAATAGTGCTATATTCACATGGCAGTTCAAGAGCGACAATTTTTTGCAAAAAATTGCACTAATTTGAAGTCTATTAATAGAGGAAAAGGTAATTTAAAGAGTATGCGCCATTTTGATTGCACTGTTCGACTCAGCAGCATCAGCAACGTTAGCATCATACCGCAGGAATGCAAAATATCACTAATTTGAAATATATTAAAACAGGTAAAGGTAATTAAACGAGTATACGCCATTTTGAATGAACGGTTCTACTGAGCAGCATCAGCAACATTAGCATCATACCTCAGGAATGCGAAATAGTGCTATATTCACATGGAAGTTCAAGAGCGATAATTTTCAGAACAAAATTGCACTAAGTTGAAATGTGTTAATAGAGACAGAGTTCCATATGAAGAGTTAGCCCCATATCGATTGCACTGTTCGACCCAGCAGCATCAGCAACAGAAGCATCATACCTCCGGAATGCGAAATAGCGCTATTTTCACATGGAAGTTCACGAGCGACAATTTTTTGCAAAAAATTGCACTAATTTGAAGTCTATTAATAGAGGAAAAGGTAATTTAAAGAGTATGCGCCATTTTGATTGCACTGTTCGACTCAGCAGCATCAGCAACGTTAGCATCATACCTCAGGAATGCAAAATATCACTAATTTGAAATATATTAATACAGATAAAGGTAATTAAACGAGTATACGCCATTTTGAATGAACGGTTCTACTGAGCAGCATCAGCAACATTAGCATCATACCTCAGGAATGCGAAATAGTGCCATATTCACATGGAAGTTCAGGAGCGATAATTTTCAGAACAAAATTGCACTAAGTTGAAATGTGTTAATAGAGAAAGATTTGTATATCAAGAGTTAGCGCCATACCGATTGCACTGTTTAACTCAGCAGCATCAGCAACAGATGCATCATACCTCCGGAATGCGAAATAGCGCTATATTCACATGGAAGTTCAAGAGCGACAATTTTCAGCACAAAATTGCACTAATTTGAAGTCTATTAATAGAGGAAAAGGTAATTTAAAGAGTATGCGCCATTTTGATTGCACTGTTCGACTCAGCAGCATCAGCAACGTTAGCATCATACCTCAGGAATGCAAAATATCACTAATTTGAAATATATTAATACAGATAAAGGTAATTAAACGAGTATACGCCATTTTGGATGAACGGTTCTACTGAGCAGCATCAGCAACGTTAGCATCACATCTCAGGAATGCAAAATAGTGGTATTTTCACATGGAAGTTCAAGAGCGACAATCTTCCTCACAAAATTGCACTAAGTTGAAATGTGTTGATAGAGACAGAGTTCCATATAAAGAGTTAGCCCCATTCCGATTGCACTGTTCGACTCAGCAGCATCAGCAACAGATGCATCATACCTCCGGAATGCGAAATAGCGCTATATTCACATGGAAGTTCAAGAGCGACAATTTCCAGCGCAAAATTGCACTAAGATAAAATGTTTAATTGAGACAGAGTTCTATATAAAGAGTTAGCCCCATACCGATTGCACTGTTCGACTCAGCTGCATCAGCAACATTAGCGTCATACCTCAGGAATGCAAAATAGTGCTATATTCACATGGCAGTTCAAGAGCGACAATTTTTTGCACAAAATTGCACTAATTTGAAGTCTATTAATAGAGGAAAAGGTAATTTAAAGAGTATGCGCCATTTTGATTGCACTGTTCGACTCAGCAGCATCAGCAACGTTAGCATCATACCTCAGGAATGCAAAATATCACTAATTTGAAATATATTAATACAGATAAAGGTAATTAAACGAGTATACGCCATTTTGAATGTACGGTTCTACTGAGCAGCATCAGCAACATTAGCATCATATCTCAGGAATGCAAAATAGTGGTATTTTCACATGGAAGTTCAAGAGCGACAATTTTCCTCACAAAATTGCACTAAGTTGAAATGTGTTAATAGAGACAGAGTTCCATATGAAGAGTTAGCCCCATATCGATTGCACTGTTCGACCCAGCAGCATCAGCAACAGAAGCATCATTCCTCCGGAATGCGAAATAGCGCTATTTTCACATGGAAGTTCAAGAGCGACAATTTTCAGCACAAAATTGCACTAATTTGAAGTGTATTAATAGAGGAAAAGGTAATTTAAAGAGTATGCGCCATTTTGATTGCACTGTTCGACTCAGCAGCATCAGCAACGTCAGCATCACATCTCAGGAATGCAAAAGAGTGGTATTTTCACATGGAAGTTCAAGAGCGACAATCTTCCTCACAAAATTGCACTAAGTTGAAATGTGTTGGTAGAGACAGAGTTCCATATAAAGAGTTAGCCCCATACCGATTGCACTGTTCGACTCAGCAGCATCAGCAACAGATGCATCATACCTCCGGAATGCGAAATAGCGCTATATTCACATGGAAGTTCAAGAGCGACAATTTCCAGCGCAAAATTGCACTAAGTTGAAATGTGTTAATAGAGAAAGAGTTCTATATAAAGAGTTTGCCCAATGCCGATTGCACTGTTCGACTCGGCAGCATCAGTAACATTAGCATGATACCTCAGGAATGCGAAATATCACTAATTTGAAATATATTAATACAGATAAAGGTAATTAAACGAGTATACGCCATTTTGAATGAACGGTTCCACTGAGCAGCATCAGCAACATTAGCATCATATCTTAGGAATGCAAAATAGTGGTATTTTCACATGGAAGTTCAAGAGCGACAATTTTCCTCACAAAATTGCACTAATTTGAAGTCTATTAATAGAGGAAAAGGTAATTTTAAGAGTATGCGCCATTTTGAATGCACGATTCTACTCAGCAGCATCAGCAACATTAGCATCATACGTCAGGAATGCGAAATAGTGCTATATTCACATGGAAGTTCGAGAGCGACAATTTTCAGAACAAAATTGCACTAAGTTGAAATGTGTTAATAGAGAAAGGGTTCTATATAAAGAGTAAGCCCAATGCCGATTGCACTGTTCGACTCAGCAGCATCAGCAACATTAGCATCATACCTCAGGTAAGCAAAATAGTGCTATATTCACATGGCAGTTCAAGAGCGACAATTTTTTGCAAAAAATTGCACTAATTTGAAGTCTATTAATAGAGGAAAAGGTAATTTAAAGAGTATGCGCCATTTTGATTGCACTGTTCGACTCAGCAGCATCAGCAACGTTAGCATCATACCGCAGGAATGCAAAATATCACTAATTTGAAATATATTAAAACAGGTACAGGTAATTAAACGAGTATACGCCATTTTGAATGAACGGTTCTACTGAGCAGCATCAGCCACGTTAGCATCATACCTCAGGAATGCGAAATAGTGCTATATTCACATGGAAGTTCAAGAGCGATAATTTTCAGAACAAAATTGCACTAAGTTGAAATGTGTTAATAGAGACAGAGTTCCATATGAAGAGTTAGCCCCATATCGATTGCACTGTTCGACCCAGCAGCATCAGCAACAGAAGCATCATACCTCCGGAATGCGAAATAGCGCTATTTTCACATGGAAGTTCACGAGCGACAATTTTTTGCAAAAAATTGCACTAATTTGAAGTCTATTAATAGAGGAAAAGGTAATTTAAAGAGTATGCGCCATTTTGATTGCACTGTTCGACTCAGCAGCATCAGCAACGTTAGCATCATACCTCAGGAATGCAAAATATCACTAATTTGAAATATATTAATACAGATAAAGGTAATTAAACGAGTATACGCCATTTTGAATGAACGGTTCTACTGAGCAGCATCAGCAACATTAGCATCATACGTCAGGAATGCGAAATAGTGCTATTTTCACATGGAAGTTCGAGAGCGACAATTTTCAGCACAAAATTGCACTAATTTGAAGTCTATTAATAGAGGAAAAGGTAATTTAATGAGTATGCGCCATTCTGATTGCACTGTTCGACTCAGCAGCATCAGCAACGATAGCATCATACCTCAGGAATGCAAAATATCACTAATTTGAAATATATTAATACAGATAAAGGTAATTAAACGAGTATACGCCATTTTGAATGAACGGTTCTACTGAGCAGCATCAGCAACATTAGCATCATACCTCAGGAATGCGAAATAGTGCTATATTCACATGGAAGTTCAGGAGCGATAATTTTCAGAACAAAATTGCACTAAGTTGAAATGTGTTAATAGAGAAAGATTTGTATATCAAGAGTTAGCGCCATACCGATTGCACTGTTTAACTCAGCAGCATCAGCAACAGAAGCATCATACCTCCGGAATGCGAAATAGCGCTATTTTCACATGGAAGTTCAAGAGCGACAATTTTCAGCACAAAATTGCACTAATTTGAAGTCTATTAATAAAGGAAAAGGTAATTTAAAGAGTATGCGCCATTTTGATTGCACTGTTCGACTCAGCAGCATCAGCAACGTTAGCATCATACCTCAGGAATGCAAAATAGGGCTATATGCACATGGCAGTTAATGGGCGACAATCTATTGCACAAAATTGCACTAATTTGAAATATATTAATACAGGGTAATTTAACGAGTATGCGCCATTTTGAATGCACTGTTCGACCCAGCAGCATCAGCAACAGAAGCATCATACCTCCGGAATGCGAAATAGCGCTATTTTCACATGGAAGTTCAAGAGCGACAATTTTCAGCACAAAATTGCACTAAATAGAAGTGTATTAATAGAGGAAAAGGTAACTTAAAGAGTATGCGCCATTTTGATTGCACTGTTCGACTCAGCAGCATTAGCAACGTCAGCATCACATCTCAGGAATGCAAAATAGTGGTATTTTCACATGGAAGTTCAAGAGCGACAATCTTCCTCACAAAATTGCACTAAGTTGAAATGTGTTGGTAGAGACAGAGTTCCATATCAAGAGTTAGCCCCATACCGATTGCACTGTTCGACTCAGCAGCATCAGCAACAGATGCATCATACCTCCGGAATGCGAAATAGCGCTATATTCACATGGATGTTCAAGACCGACAATTTCCAGCGCAAAATTGCACTAAGTTGAAATGTGTTAATAGAGAAAGAGTTCTATATAAAGAGTTAGCCCCATACCGATTGCACTGTTCGACTCAGCTGCATCAGCAACATTAGCGTCATACCTCAGGAATGCAAAATAGTGCTATATTCACATGGCAGTTCAAGAGCGACAATTTTTTGCACAAAATTGCACTAATTTGAAGTCTATTAATAGAGGAAAAGGTAATTTAAAGAGTATGCGCCATTTTGAATGCACGATTCTACTCAGCAGCATCAGCAACATTAGCATCATACCTCTGGAATGCGAAATATCACTAATTTGAAATATATTAATACAGATAAAGGTAATTAAACGAGTATACGCCATTTTGAATGAACGGTTCTACTGAGCAGCATCAGCAACATTAGCATCATATCTCAGGAATGCAAAATAGTGGTATTTTCACATGGAAGTTCAAGAGCGACAATTTTCCTCACAAAATTGCACTAATTTGAAGTCTATTAATAGAGGAAAAGGTAATTTTAAGAGTATGCGCCATTTTGAATGCACGATTCTACTCAGCAGCATCAGCAACATTAGCATCATACGTCAGGTAAGCAAAATAGGGCTATATGCACATGGCAGTTAATGGGCGACAATTTTTTGCACAAAATTGCACTAATTTGAAGTCTATTAATAGAGGAAAAGGTAATTTAAAGAGTATGCGCCATTTTGAATGCACGATTCTACTCAGCAGCATCAGCAAAATTAGCATCATACCTCAGGAATGCGAAATAGTGCTATATTCACATGGAAGTTCGAGAGCGACAATTTTCAGAACAAAATTGCACTAAGTTGAAATGTGTTGGTAGAGACAGAGTTCCATATAAAGAGTTAGCCCCATACCGATTGCACTGTTCGACTCAGCAGCATCAGCAACAGATGCATCATACCTCCGGAATGCGAAATAGCGCTATATTCAGATGGAAGTTCAAGAGCGACAATTTCCAGCGCAAAATTGCACTAAGTTGAAATGTGTTAATAGAGAAAGGGTTCTATATAAAGAGTAAGCCCAATGCCGATTGCACTGTTCGACTCAGCAGCATCAGCAACATTAGCATCATACCTCAGGTAAGCAAAATAGTGCTATATTCACATGGCAGTTCAAGAGCGACAATTTTTTGCAAAAAATTGCACTAATTTGAAGTCTATTAATAGAGGAAAAGGTAATTTAAAGAGTATGCGCCATTTTGATTGCACTGTTCGACTCAGCAGCATCAGCAACGTTAGCATCATACCTCAGGAATGCAAAATATCACTAATTTGAAATATATTAATACAGATAAAGGTAATTAAACGAGTATACGCCATTTTGAATGAACGGTTCTACTGAGCAGCATCAGCAACGTTAGCATCATATCTCAGGAATGCAAAATAGTGGTATTTTCACATGGAAGTTCAAGAGCGACAATCTTCCTCACAAAATTGCACTAAGTTGAAATGTGTTAATAGAGAAAGAGTTCTATTTAAAGAGTAAGCCCAATGCCGATTGCACTGTTCGACTCAGCAGCATCAGCAACATTAGCATGATACCTAAGGAATTCAAAATAGGGCTATATGCACATGGCAGTTAATGGGCGACAATTTTTTGCATAAAATTGCACTAATTTGAAGTCTATTAATAGAGGAAAAGGTAATTTAAAGAATATGCGCCATTTTGAATGCACGATTCTACTCAGCAGCATCAGCAACATTAGCATCATACCTCAGGAATGCGAAATAGTGCTATATTCACATGGAAGTTCGAGAGCGACAATTTTCAGAACAAAATTGCACTAAGTTGAAATGTGCTAATAGAGAAAGAGTTCTATATAAAGAGTTAGCCCAATGCCGATTGCACTGTTCGACTCAGCAGCATCAGCAACGTTAGCATCATACCTCAGGAATGCAAAATATCACTAATTTGAAATATATTAATACAGGTAAAGGTAATTAAACGAGTATACGCCATTTTGAATGAACGGTTCTACTGAGCAGCATCAGCAACATTAGCATCATATCTCAGGAATGCAAAATAGTGCTATATTCACATGGCAGTTCAAGAGCGACAATTTTCCTCACAAAATTGCACTAATTTGAAGTCTATTAATAGAGGAAAAGGTAATTTTAAGAGTATGCGCCATTTTGAATGCACGATTCTACTCAGCAGCATCAGCAACATTAGCATCATACGTCAGGAATGCGAAATAGTGCTATATTCACATGGAAGTTCGAGAGCGACAATTTTCATAACAAAATTGCACTAAGTTGAAATGTGTTAATAGAGAAAGGGTCCTATATAAAGAGTAAGCCCAATTCCGATTGCACTGTTCGACTCAGCAGCATCAGCAACATTAGCATCATACCTCAGGTAAGCAACATAGTGCTATATTCACATGGCAGTTCAAGAGCGACAATTTTTTGCAAAAAATTGCACTAATTTGAAGTCTATTAATAGAGGAAAAGGTAATTTAAAGAGTATGCGCCATTTTGATTGCACTGTTCGACTCAGCAGCATCAGCAACGTTAGCATCATACCGCAGGAATGCAAAATATCACTAATTTGAAATATATTAAAACAGGTAAAGGTAATTAAACGAGTATACGCCATTTTGAATGAACGGTTCTACTGAGCAGCATCAGCAACATTAGCATCATACCTCAGGAATGCGAAATAGTGCTATATTCACATGGAAGTTCAAGAGCGATAATTTTCAGAACAAAATTGCACTAAGTTGAAATGTGTTAATAGAGACAGAGTTCCATATGAAGAGTTAGCCCCATATCGATTGCACTGTTCGACCCAGCAGCATCAGCAACAGAAGCATCATACCTCCGGAATGCGAAATAGCGCTATTTTCACATGGAAGTTCACGAGCGACAATTTTTTGCAAAAAATTGCACTAATTTGAAGTCTATTAATAGAGGAAAAGGTAATTTAAAGAGTATGCGCCATTTTGATTGCACTGTTCGACTCAGCAGCATCAGCAACGTTAGCATCATACCTCAGGAATGCAAAATATCACTAATTTGAAATATATTAATACAGATAAAGGTAATTAAACGAGTATACGCCATTTTGAATGAACGGTTCTACTGAGCAGCATCAGCAACATTAGCTTCATACCTCAGGAATGCGAAATAGTGCCATATTCACATGGAAGTTCAGCAGCGATAATTTTCAGAACAAAATTGCACTAAGTTGAAATGTGTTAATAGAGAAAGATTTGTATATCAAGAGTTAGCGCCATACCGATTGCACTGTTTAACTCAGCAGCATCAGCAACAGATGCATCATACCTCCGGAATGCGAAATAGCGCTATATTCACATGGAAGTTCAAGAGCGACAATTTTCAGCACAAAATTGCACTAATTTGAAGTCTATTAATAGAGGAAATGGTAATTTAAAGAGTATGCGCCATTTTGATTGCACTGTTCGACTCAGCAGCATCAGCAACGTTAGCATCATACCTCAGGAATGCAAAATATCACTAATTTGAAATATATTAATACAGATAAAGGTAATTAAACGAGTATACGCCATTTTGGATGAACGGTTCTACTGAGCAGCATCAGCAACGTTAGCATCACATCTCAGGAATGCAAAATAGTGGTATTTTCACATGGAAGTTCAAGAGCGACAATCTTCCTCACAAAATTGCACTAAGTTGAAATGTGTTGATAGAGACAGAGTTCCATATAAAGAGTTAGCCCCATTCCGATTGCACTGTTCGACTCAGCAGCATCAGCAACAGATGCATCATACCTCCGGAATGCGAAATAGCGCTATATTCACATGGAAGTTCAAGAGCGACAATTTCCAGCGCAAAATTGCACTAAGATAAAATGTTTAATTGAGACAGAGTTCTATATAAAGAGTTAGCCCCATACCGATTGCACTGTTCGACTCAGCTGCATCAGCAACATTAGCGTCATACCTCAGGAATGCAAAATAGTGCTATATTCACATGGCAGTTCAAGAGCGACAATTTTTTGCACAAAATTGCACTAATTTGAAGTCTATTAATAGAGGAAAAGGTAATTTAAAGAGTATGCGCCATTTTGATTGCACTGTTCGACTCAGCAGCATCAGCAACGTTAGCATCATACCTCAGGAATGCAAAATATCACTAATTTGAAATATATTAATACAGATAAAGGTAATTAAACGAGTATACGCCATTTTGAATGTACGGTTCTACTGAGCAGCATCAGCAACATTAGCATCATATCTCAGGAATGCAAAATAGTGGTATTTTCACATGGAAGTTCAAGAGCGACAATTTTCCTCACAAAATTGCACTAAGTTGAAATGTGTTAATAGAGACAGAGTTCCATATGAAGAGTTAGCCCCATATCGATTGCACTGTTCGACCCAGCAGCATCAGCAACAGAAGCATCATTCCTCCGGAATGCGAAATAGCGCTATTTTCACATGGAAGTTCAAGAGCGACAATTTTCAGCACAAAATTGCACTAATTTGAAGTGTATTAATAGAGGAAAAGGTAATTTAAAGAGTATGCGCCATTTTGATTGCACTGTTCGACTCAGCAGCATCAGCAACGTCAGCATCACATCTCAGGAATGCAAAAGAGTGGTATTTTCACATGGAAGTTCAAGAGCGACAATCTTCCTCACAAAATTGCACTAAGTTGAAATGTGTTGGTAGAGACAGAGTTCCATATAAAGAGTTAGCCCCATACCGATTGCACTGTTCGACTCAGCAGCATCAGCAACAGATGCATCATACCTCCGGAATGCGAAATAGCGCTATATTCACATGGAAGTTCAAGAGCGACAATTTCCAGCGCAAAATTGCACTAAGTTGAAATGTGTTAATAGAGAAAGAGTTCTATATAAAGAGTTTGCCCAATGCCGATTGCACTGTTCGACTCGGCAGCATCAGCAACATTAGCATGATACCTAAGGAATTCAAAATAGGGCTATATGCACATGGCAGTTAATGGGCGACAATTTTTTGCACAAAATTGCACTAATTTGAAGTCTATTAATAGAGGAAAAGGTAATATAAAGAGTATGCGCCATTTTGAATGCACGATTCTACTCAGCAGCATCAGCAACATTAGCATCATACCTCAGGAATGCGAAATATCACTAATTTGAAATATATTAATACAGATAAAGGTAATTAAACGAGTATACGCCATTTTGAATGAACGGTTCCACTGAGCAGCATCAGCAACATTAGCATCATATCTCAGGAATGCAAAATAGTGGTATTTTCACATGGAAGTTCAAGAGCGACAATTTTCCTCACAAAATTGCACTAATTTGAAGTCTATTAATAGAGGAAAAGGTAATTTTAAGAGTATGCGCCATTTTGAATGCACGATTCTACTCAGCAGCATCAGCAACATTAGCATCATACGTCAGGAATGCGAAATAGTGCTATATTCACATGGAAGTTCGAGAGCGACAATTTTCAGAACAAAATTGCACTAAGTTGAAATGTGTTAATAGAGACAGAGTTCCATATGAAGAGTTAGCCCCATATCGATTGCACTGTTCGACCCAGCAGCATCAGCAACAGAAGCATCATACCTCCGGAATGCGAAATAGCGCTATTTTCACATGGAAGTTCACGAGCGACAATTTTTTGCAAAAAATTGCACTAATTTGAAGTCTATTAATAGAGGAAAAGGTAATTTAAAGAGTATGCGCCATTTTGATTGCACTGTTCGACTCAGCAGCATCAGCAACGTTAGCATCATACCTCAGGAATGCAAAATATCACTAATTTGAAATATATTAATACAGATAAAGGTAATTAAACGAGTATACGCCATTTTGAATGAACGGTTCTACTGAGCAGCATCAGCAACATTAGCATCATACGTCAGGAATGCGAAATAGTGCTATTTTCACATGGAAGTTCGAGAGCGACAATTTTCAGAACAAAATTGCACTAATTTGAAGTCTATTAATAGAGGAAAAGGTAATTTAATGAGTATGCGCCATTCTGATTGCACTGTTCGACTCAGCAGCATCAGCAACGATAGCATCATACCTCAGGAATGCAAAATATCACTAATTTGAAATATATTAATACAGATAAAGGTAATTAAACGAGTATACGCCATTTTGAATTAACGGTTCTACTGAGCAGCATCAGCAACATTAGCATCATACCTCAGGAATGCGAAATAGTGCTATATTCACATGGAAGTTCAGGAGCGATAATTTTCAGAACAAAATTGCACTAAGTTGAAATGTGTTAATAGAGAAAGATTTGTATATCAAGAGTTAGCGCCATACCGATTGCACTGTTTAACTCAGCAGCATCAGCAACAGAAGCATCATACCTCCGGAATGCGAAATAGCGCTATTTTCACATGGAAGTTCAAGAGCGACAATTTTCAGCACAAAATTGCACTAATTTGAAGTCTATTAATAGAGGAAAAGGTAATTTAAAGAGTATGCGCCATTTTGATTGCACTGTTCGACTCAGCAGCATCAGCAACGTTAGCATCATACCTCAGGAATGCAAAATAGGGCTATATGCACATGGCAGTTAATGGGCGACAATCTATTGCACAAAATTGCACTAATTTGAAATATATTAATACAGGGTAATTTAACGAGTATGCGCCATTTTGAATGCACTGTTCGACCCAGCAGCATCAGCAACAGAAGCATCATACCTCCGGAATGCGAAATAGCGCTATTTTCACATGGAAGTTCAAGAGCGACAATTTTCAGCACAAAATTGCACTAAATTGAAGTGTATTAATAGAGGAAAAGGTAACTTAAAGAGTATGCGCCATTTTGATTGCACTGTTCGACTCAGCAGCATTAGCAACGTCAGCATCACATCTCAGGAATGCAAAATAGTGGTATTTTCACATGGAAGTTCAAGAGCGACAATCTTCCTCACAAAATTGCACTAAGTTGAAATGTGTTGGTAGAGACAGAGTTCCATATCAAGAGTTAGCCCCATACCGATTGCACTGTTCGACTCAGCAGCATCAGCAACAGATGCATCATACCTCCGGAATGCGAAATAGCGCTATATTCACATGGATGTTCAAGACCGACAATTTCCAGCGCAAAATTGCACTAAGTTGAAATGTGTTAATAGAGAAAGAGTTCTATATAAAGAGTTAGCCCCATACCGATTGCACTGTTCGACTCAGCTGCATCAGCAACATTAGCGTCATACCTCAGGAATGCAAAATAGTGCTATATTCACATGGCAGTTCAAGAGCGACAATTTTTTGCACAAAATTGCACTAATTTGAAGTCTATTAATAGAGGAAAAGGTAATTTAAAGAGTATGCGCCATTTTGAATGCACGATTCTACTCAGCAGCATCAGCAACATTAGCATCATACCTCAGGAATGCGAAATATCACTAATTTGAAATATATTAATACAGATAAAGGTAATTAAACGAGTATACGCCATTTTGAATGAACAGTTCTACTGAGCAGCATCAGCAACATTAGCATCATATCTCAGGAATGCAAAATAGTGGTATTTTCACATGGAAGTTCAAGAGCGACAATTTTCCTCACAAAATTGCACTAATTTGAAGTCTATTAATAGAGGAAAAGGTAATTTTAAGAGTATGCGCCATTTTGAATGCACGATTCTACTCAGCAGCATCAGCAACATTAGCATCATACGTCAGGTAAGCAAAATAGGGCTATATGCACATGGCAGTTAATGGGCGACAATTTTTTGCACAAAATTGCACTAATTTGAAGTCTATTAATAGAGGAAAAGGTAATTTAAAGAGTATGCGCCATTTTGAATGCACGATTCTACTCAGCAGCATCAGCAACATTAGCATCATACCTCAGGAATGCGAAATAGTGCTATATTCACATGGAAGTTCGAGAGCGACAATTTTCAGAACAAAATTGCACTAAGTTGAAATGTGTTGGTAGAGACAGAGTTCCATATAAAGAGTTAGCCCCATACCGATTGCACTGTTCGACTCAGCAGCATCAGCAACAGATGCATCATACCTCCGGAATGCGAAATAGCGCTATATTCAGATGGAAGTTCAAGAGCGACAATTTCCAGCGCAAAATTGCACTAAGTTGAAATGTGTTAATAGAGAAAGAGTTCTATATAAAGAGTTAGCCTAATGCCGATTGCACTGTTCGACTCAGCAGCCTCAGCAACATTAGCATCATACCTCAGGTATGCTAAATAGTGCTATATTCACATGGCGGTTCAAGAGCGACAATTTTTTGCAAAAAATTGCACTAATTTGAAGTCTATTAATAGAGGAAAAGGTAATTTAAAGAGTATGCGCCATTTTGATTGCACTGTTCGACTCAGCAGCATCAGCAACGTTAGCATCATACCTCAGGAATGCAAGATATCACTAATTTGAAATATATTAATACAGATAAAGGTAATTAAACGAGTATACGCCATTTTGAATGAACGGTTCTACTGAGCAGCATCAGCAACATTAGCATCATATCTCAGGAATGCGAAATAGCGCCATATTCACATGGAAGTTCAAGAGCGACAATTTCCAGCGCAAAATTGCACTAAGTTGAAATGTGTTAATAGAGAAAGAGTTCTATATAAAGTGTTAGCCCAATGCCGATTGCACTGTTCGACTCAGCAGCATCAGCAACATTAGCATCATACCTCAGGTATGCTAAATAGTGCTATATTCACATGGCGGTTCAAGAGCGACAATTTTTTGCAAAAAATTGCACTAATTTGAAGTCTATTAATAGAGGAAAAGGTAATTTAAAGAGGATGCGCCATTTTGATTGCACTGTTCGACTCAGCAGCATCAGCAACGTTAGCATCATACCTCAGGAATGCAAAATATCACTAATTTGAAATATATTAATACAGATAAAGGTAATTAAACGAGTATACGCCATTTTGAATGAACAGAAAGATTTGTATATCAAGAGTTAGCGCCATACCGATTGCACTTTTAACTCAGCAGCATCAGCAACAGTAGCGTTATACCTCAGGAATGCGAAATAGCGCTATTTTCACATGGAAGTTCAAGAGCGACAATTTTCAGCACAAAATTGCACTAATTTGAAGTCTATTAATAGAGGAAAAGGTAATTTAAAGAGTATGCGCCATCTTGATTGCACTGTTCGACTCAGCAGCATCAGCAACGTTAGCATCATACCTCAGGAATTCAAAATAGGGCTATATGCACATGGCAGTTAATGGGCGACAATCTATTGCACAAAATTGCACTAATTTGAAACATATTAATACAGGGTAATTTAACGAGTATGCGCCATTTTGAATGCACTGTTCGACTCAGCAGCATCAGCAACGTTAGCATCATACCTCAGGAATACAAAATATCACTAATTTGAAATATATTAATACAGATAAAGGTAATTAAACGAGTATACGCCATTTTGGATGAACGGTTCTACTGAGCAGCATCAGCAACATTAGCATCACATCTCAGGAATGCAAAATAGTGGTATTTTCACATGGAAGTTCAAGAGCGACAATCTTCCTCACAAAATTGCACTAAGTTGAAATGTGTTGATAGAGACAGAGTTCCATATAAAGAGTTAGCCCCATACCGATTGCACTGTTCGACTCAGCAGCATCAGCAACATTAGCATGATATCTAAGGAATTCAAAATAGGGCTATATGCACATGGCAGTTAATGGGCGACAATTTTTTGCACAAAATTGCACTAATTTGAAGTCTATTAATAGAGGAAAAGGTAATTTAAAGAGTATGCGCCATTTTGAATGCACGATTCTACTCAGTAGCATCAGCAACATTAGCATCATACGTCAGGAATGCAAAAGAGGGCTATATGCACATGGCAGTTAATGGGCGACAATCTATTGCACAAAATTGCACTAATTTGAAATATATTAATACAGGGTAATTTAACGAGTATGCGCCATTTTGAATGCACTGTTCGACTCTGCAGCATCAGCAACATTAGCGTCATACCTCAGGAATGCAAAATAGTGCTATATTCACATGGCAGCTCAAGAGCGACAATTTTTTGCACAAAATTGCACTAATTTGGAGTCTATTAATAGAGGAAAAGGTAATTTAAAGAGTATGCGCCATTTTGATTGCACTGTTCGACTCAGCAGCATCAGCAACGTTGGCATCATACCTCAGGAATGCAAAATATCACTAATTTGAAATATATTAATACAGATAAAGGTAATTAAACGAGTATACGCCATTTTGAATGAACGGTTCTACTGAGCAGCATCAGCAACATTAGCATCATATCTCAGGAATGCAAAATAGTGGTATTTTCACATGGAAGTTCAAGAGCGACAATTTTCCTCACAAAATTGCACTAAGTTGAAATGTGTTAATAGAGACAGAGTTCCATATGAAGAGTTAGCCCCATATCGATTGCACTGTTCGACCCAACAGCATCAGCAACAGAAGCATCATACCTCCGGAATGCGAAATAGCGCTATTTTCACATGGAAGTTCAAGAGCGACAATTTTCAGCACAAAATTGCACTAATTTGAAGTCTATTAGTAGAGGAAAAGGTAATTTAAAGAGTATGCGCCATTTTGATTGCACTGTTCGACTCAGCTGCATCAGCAACATTAGCGTCATACCTCAGGAATGCAAAATAGTGCTATATTCACATGGCAGTTCAAGAGCGACAATTTTTTGCACAAAATTGCACTAATTTGGAGTCTATTAATAGAGGAAAAGGTAATTTAAAGAGTATGCGCCATTTTGATTGCACTGTTCGACTCAGCAGCATCAGCAACGTTGGCATCATACCTCAGGAATGCAAAATATCACTAATTTGAAATATATTAATACAGATAAAGGTAATTAAACGAGTATGCGCCATTTTGAATGCACCGTTCCACTGAGCAGCATCAGCAACATTTGCATCATATCTCAGGAATGCAAAATAGTGCTATATTCAGATGGAAGTTCGAGAGCGACAATTTTCCTCACAAAATTGCACTAAGTTGAAATGTGTTGATAGAGACAGAGTTCCATATAAAGAGTTAGCCCCATACCGATTGCACTGTTCGACTCAGCAGCATCAGCAACAGATGCATCATACCTCCGGAATGCGAAATAGCGCTATATTCACATGGAAGTTCAAGAGCGACAATTTTCAGCACAAAATTGCACTAATTTGAAGTCTATTATTAATAGAGGAAAAGGTAATTTAAAGAGCATGCGCCATTTTGAATGCACGATTCTACTCAGCAGCATCAGCAACATTTGCATCATACCTCAGGTATGCTAAATAGCGCTATTTTCACATGGCGGTTCAAGAGCGACAATTTTTGCAAAAAATTGCACTAATTTGAAGTCTATTAATAGAGGAAAAGGTAATTTAAAGAGTATGCGCCATTTTGATTGCACTGTTCGACTCAGCAGCATCAGCAACGTCAGCATCATACCTCAGGAATGCAAAATATCACTAATTTGAAATATATTAATACAGATAAAGGTAATTAAACGAGTATACGCCATTTTGAAAGAACGGTTCTACTGAGCAGCATCAGCAACATTAGCATCATATCTCAGGAATGCAAAATAGTGGTATTTTCACATGGAAGTTCAAGAGCGACAATTTTCCTCACAAATTGCACTAATTTGAAGTCTATTAATAGAGGAAAAGGTAATTTTAAGAGTATGCGCCATTTTGAATGCACGATTCTACTCTGCAGCATCAGCAACATTAGCATCATACCTCCGGAATGCGAAATAGCGCTATTTTCACATGGAAGTTCAAGAGCGACAATTTTCAGCACAAAATTGCACTAATTTGAAGTCTATTAGTAGCGGAAAAGGTAATTTAAAGAGTATGCGCCATTTTGATTGCACTGTTCGACTCAGCAGCATCAGCAACGTTAGCATCATACCTCAGGAATGCAAAAGAGGGCTATATGCACATGGCAGTTAATGGGCGACAATCTATTGCTCAAAATTGCACTAATTTGAAATATATTAATACAGATAAAGGTAATTAAACGAGTATACGCCATTTTGAATGAACGGTTCTACTGAGCAGCATCAGCAACGTTAGCATCACATCTCAGGAATGCAAAATAGTGGTATTTTCACATGGAAGTTCAAGAGCGACAATCTTCCTCACAAAATTGCACTAAGTTGAAATGTGTTAATAGAGACAGAGTTCCATAAAAAGAGTTAGCCCCATATCGATTGCACTGTTCGACCCAGCAGCATCAGCAACAGAAGCATGAAACCTCCGGAATGCGAAATAGCGCTATATTCACATGGAAGTTCAAGAGCGACAATTTCCAGCGCAAAATTGCGCTAGGTTGAAATGTGTTAATAGAGAAAGAGTTCTATTTAAAGAGTTAGCGCCATACCGATTGCACTGTTCGACTCAGCAGCATCAGCAACATTAGCATGATACCTAAGGAATTCAAAATAGGGCTATATGCACATGGCAGTTAATGGGCGACAATTTTTTGCACAAAATTGCACTAATTTGAAGTCTATTAATAGAGGAAAAGGTAATTTAAAGAGCATGCGCCATTTTGAATGCACGATTCTACTCAGCAGCATCAGCAACATTAGCATCATACCTCAGGTATGCTAAATAGTGCTATTTTCACATGGCGGTTCAAGAGCGACAATTTTTTGCAAAAAATTGCACTAATTTGAAGTCTATTAATAGAGGAAAAGGTAATTTAAAGAGTATGCGCCATTTTGATTGCACTGTTCGACTCAGCAGCATCAGCAACGTCAGCATCATACCTCAGGAATGCAAAGTATCACTAATTTGAAATATATTAATACAGATAAAGGTAATTAAACGAGTTTACGCCATTTTGAAAGAACGGTTCTACTGAGCAGCATCAGCAACATTAGCATCATACCTCAGGAATGCAAAATAGGGCTATATGCACATGGCAGTTAATGGGCGACAATCTATTGCACAAAATTGCACTAATTTGAAATATATTAATACAGGGTAATTTAACGAGTATGCGCCATTTTGAATGCACTGTTCGACTCAGCAGCATCAGCAACGTTAGCATCATACCTCAGGAATACAAAATATCACTAATTTGAAATATATTAATACAGATAAAGGTAATTAAACGAGTATACGCCATTTTGGATGAACGGTTCTACTGAGCAGCATCAGCAACGTTAGCATCACATCTCAGGAATGCAAAATAGTGGTATTTTCACATGGAAGTTCAAGAGCGACAATCTTCTTCACAAAATTGCACTAAGTTGAAATGTGTTGATAGAGACAGAGTTCCATATAAAGAGTTAGCCCCATAACGATTGCACTGTTCGACTCAGCAGCATCAGCAACAGATGCATCATTCCTCCGTAATGCGAAATAGCGCTATATTCACATGGAAGTTCAAGAGCGACAATCTTCCTCACAAAATTGCACTAATTTGAAGTCTATTAATAGAGGAAAAGGTAATTTAAGGAGTATGCGCCATTTTGAATGCACGATTCTACTCAGTAGCATCAGCAACATTAGCATCATACGTCAGGAATGCGAAATAGTGCTATATTCACATGGAAGTTCGAGAGCGACAATTTTACAGAACAAAATTGCACTAAGTTGAAATGTGTTAATAGAGAAAGAGTTCTATATAAAGAGTTAGCCCAATGCCGATTGCACTGTTTGACTCAGCAGCATCAGCAACATTAGCATCATACCTCAGGTAAGCAAAATAGTGCTATATTCACATGGCAGTTCAAGAGCGACAATTTTTTGCAAAAAATTGCACTAATTTGAAGTCTATTAATAGAGGAAAAGGTAATTTAAAGAGTATGCGCCATTTTGATTGCACTGTTCGTCTCAGCAGCATCAGCCACGTTAGCATCATACCTCAGGAATGCAAAATATCACTAATTTGAAATATATTAATACAGATAAAGGTAATTAAACGAGTATACGCCATTTTGAATGAACGGTTCTACTGAGCAGCATCAGCAACATTAGCATCATGTCTCAGGCATCCAAAATAGTGGTATTTTCACATTGAAGTTTAAGAGCGACAATCTTCCTCACAAAATTGCACTAAGTTGAAATGTGTTGATAGAGACAGAGTTCCATATAAAGAGTTAGCCCCATACCGATTGCACTGTTCGACTCAGCAGCATCAGCAACAGATGCATCATACCTCCGGAATGCGAAATAGCGCTATATTCACATGGAAGTTCAAGAGCGACAATTTTCAGCACAAAATTGCACTAAGTTGAAATGTGTTAATAGAGAAAGAGTTCTATTTAAAGAGTTAGCGCCATACCGATTGCACTGTTCGACTCAGCAGCATCAGCAACAGTAGCGTCATACCTCAGGAACGCAAAATAGCGCCATATTCACATGGAAGTTCAAGAGCGACAATTTTTTGCACAAAACTGCACTAATTTGAAGTCTATTAATAGAGGAAAAGGTAATTTAAAGAGTATGCTCCATTTTGATTGCACTGTTCGACTCAGCTGCATCAGCAACATTAGCGTCATACCTCAGGAATGCAAAATAGTGCTATATTCACATGGCAGTTCAAGAGCGACAATTTTCCTCACAAAATTGCACTAATTTGAAGTCTATTAATAGAGGAAAAGGTAATTTAAAGAGTATGCTCCATTTTGATTGCACTGTTCGACTCAGCTGCATCAGCAACATTAGCGTCATACCTCAGGAATGCAAAATAGTGCTATATTCACATGGCAGTTCAAGAGCGACAATTTTCCTCACAAAATTGCACTAATTTGAAGTCTATTAATAGAGGAAAAGGTAATTTTAAGAGTATGCGCCATTTTGAATGCACGATTCTACTCAGCAGCATCAGCAACATTAGCATCATACGTCAGGAATGCGAAATAGTGCTATATTCACATGGAAGTTCGAGAGCGACAATTTTCAGAACAAAATTGCACTAAGTTGAAATGTGTTAATAGAGAAAGGGTTCTATATAAAGAGTAAGCCCAATGCCGATTGCACTGTTCGACTCAGCAGCATCAGCAACATTAGCATCATACCTCAGGTAAGCAAAATAGTGCTATATTCACATGGCAGTTCAAGAGCGACAATTTTTTGCAAAAAATTGCACTAATTTGAAGTCTATTAATAGAGGAAAAGGTAATTTAAAGAGTATGCGCCATTTTGATTGCACTGTTCGACTCAGCAGCATCAGCAACGTTAGCATCATACCGCAGGAATGCAAAATATCACTAATTTGAAATATATTAAAACAGGTAAAGGTAATTAAACGAGTATACGCCATTTTGAATGAACGGTTCTACTGAGCAGCATCAGCAACATTAGCATCATATCTCAGGAATGCAAAATAGTGCTATATTCACATGGCAGTTCAAGAGCGACAATTTTCCTCACAGAATTGCACTAATTTGAAGTCTATTAATAGAGGAAAAGGTAATTTTAAGAGTATGCGCCATTTTGAATGCACGATTCTACTCAGCAGCATCAGCAACATTAGCATCATACGTCAGGAATGCGAAATAGTGCTATATTCACATGGATGTTCGAGAGCGACAATTTTCAGAACAAAATTGCACTAAGTTGAAATGTGTTAATAGAGAAAGGGTTCTATATAAAGAGTAAGCCCAATGCCGATTGCACTGTTCGACTCAGCAGCATCAGCAACATTAGCATCATACCTCAGGTAAGCAAAATAGTGCTATATTCACATGGCAGTTCAAGAGCGACAATTTTTTGCAAAAAATTGCACTAATTTGAAGTCTATTAATAGAGGAAACGGTAATTTAAAGAGTATGCGCCATTTTGATTGCACTGTTCGACTCAGCAGCATCAGCAACGTTAGCATCATACCGCAGGAATGCAAAATATCACTAATTTGAAATATATTAAAACAGGTAAAGGTAATTAAACGAGTATACGCCATTTTGAATGAACGGTTCTACTGAGCAGCATCAGCAACATTAGCATCATACCTCAGGAATGCGAAATAGTGCTATATTCACATGGAAGTTCAAGAGCGATAATTTTCAGAACAAAATTGCACTAAGTTGAAATGTGTTAATAGAGACAGAGTTCCATATGAAGAGTTAGCCCCATATCGATTGCACTGTTCGACCCAGCAGCATCAGCAACAGAAGCATCATACCTCCGGAATGCGAAATAGCGCTATTTTCACATGGAAGTTCACGAGCGACAATTTTTTGCAAAAAATTGCACTAATTTGAAGTCTATTAATAGAGGAAAAGGTAATTTAAAGAGTATGCGCCATTTTGATTGCACTGTTCGACTCAGCAGCATCAGCAACGTTAGCATCATACCTCAGGAATGCAAAATATCACTAATTTGAAATATATTAATACAGATAAAGGTAATTAAACGAGTATACGCCATTTTGAATGAACGGTTCTACTGAGCAGCATCAGCAACATTAGCATCATACCTCAGGAATGCGAAATAGTGCCATATTCACATGGAAGTTCAGGAGCGATAATTTTCAGAACAAAATTGCACTAAGTTGAAATGTGTTAATAGAGAAAGATTTGTATATCAAGAGTTAGCGCCATACCGATTGCACTGTTTAACTCAGCAGCATCAGCAACAGATGCATCATACCTCCGGAATGCGAAATAGCGCTATATTCACATGGAAGTTCAAGAGCGACAATTTTCAGCACAAAATTGCACTAATTTGAAGTCTATTAATAGAGGAAAAGGTAATTTAAAGAGTATGCGCCATTTTGATTGCACTGTTCGACTCAGCAGCATCAGCAACGTTAGCATCATACCTCAGGAATGCAAAATATCACTAATTTGAAATATATTAATACAGATAAAGGTAATTAAACGAGTATACGCCATTTTGGATGAACGGTTCTACTGAGCAGCATCAGCAACGTTAGCATCACATCTCAGGAATGCAAAATAGTGGTATTTTCACATGGAAGTTCAAGAGCGACAATCTTCCTCACAAAATTGCACTAAGTTGAAATGTGTTGATAGAGACAGAGTTCCATATAAAGAGTTAGCCCCATTCCGATTGCACTGTTCGACTCAGCAGCATCAGCAACAGATGCATCATACCTCCGGAATGCGAAATAGCGCTATATTCACATGGAAGTTCAAGAGCGACAATTTCCAGCGCAAAATTGCACTAAGATAAAATGTTTAATTGAGACAGAGTTCTATATAAATAGTTAGCCCCATACCGATTGCACTGTTCGACTCAGCTGCATCAGCAACATTAGCGTCATACCTCAGGAATGCAAAATAGTGCTATATTCACATGGCAGTTCAAGAGCGACAATTTTTTGCACAAAATTGCACTAATTTGAAGTCTATTAATAGAGGAAAAGGTAATTTAAAGAGTATGCGCCATTTTGATTGCACTGTTCGACTCAGCAGCATCAGCAACGTTAGCATCATACCTCAGGAATGCAAAATATCACTAATTTGAAATATATTAATACAGATAAAGGTAATTAAACGAGTATACGCCATTTTGAATGTACGGTTCTACTGAGCAGCATCAGCAACATTAGCATCATATCTCAGGAATGCAAAATAGTGGTATTTTCACATGGAAGTTCAAGAGCGACAATTTTCCTCACAAAATTGCACTAAGTTGAAATGTGTTAATAGAGACAGAGTTCCATATGAAGAGTTAGCCCCATATCGATTGCACTGTTCGACCCAGCAGCATCAGCAACAGAAGCATCATTCCTCCGGAATGCGAAATAGCGCTATTTTCACATGGAAGTTCAAGAGCGACAATTTTCAGCACAAAATTGCACTAATTTGAAGTGTATTAATAGAGGAAAAGGTAATTTAAAGAGTATGCGCCATTTTGATTGCACTGTTCGACTCAGCAGCATCAGCAACGTCAGCATCACATCTCAGGAATGCAAAAGAGTGGTATTTTCACATGGAAGTTCAAGAGCGACAATCTTCCTCACAAAATTGCACTAAGTTGAAATGTGTTGGTAGAGACAGAGTTCCATATAAAGAGTTAGCCCCATACCGATTGCACTGTTCGACTCAGCAGCATCAGCAACAGATGCATCATACCTCCGGAATGCGAAATAGCGCTATATTCACATGGAAGTTCAAGAGCGACAACTTCCAGCGCAAAATTGCACTAAGTTGAAATGTGTTAATAGAGAAAGAGTTCTATATAAAGAGTTAGCCCAATGCCGATTGCACTGTTCGACTCGGCAGCATCAGCAACATTAGCATGATACCTAAGGAATTCAAAATAGGGCTATATGCACATGGCAGTTAATGGGCGACAATTTTTTGCACAAAATTGCACTAATTTGAAGTCTATTAATAGAGGAAAAGGTAATATAAAGAGTATGCGCCATTTTGAATGCACGATTCTACTCAGCAGCATCAGCAACATTAGCATCATACCTCAGGAATGCGAAATATCACTAATTTGAAATATATTAATACAGATAAAGGTAATTAAACGAGTATACGCCATTTTGAATGAACGGTTCCACTGAGCAGCATCAGCAACATTAGCATCATATCTCAGGAATGCAAAATAGTGGTATTTTCACATGGAAGTTCAAGAGCGACAATTTTCCTCACAAAATTGCACTAATTTGAAGTCTATTAATAGAGGAAAAGGTAATTTTAAGAGTATGCGCCATTTTGAATGCACGATTCTACTCAGCAGCATCAGCAACATTAGCATCATACGTCAGGAATGCGAAATAGTGCTATTTTCACATGGAAGTTCGAGAGCGACAATTTTCAGCACAAAATTGCACTAATTTGAAGTCTATTAATAGAGGAAAAGGTAATTTAATGAGTATGCGCCATTCTGATTGCACTGTTCGACTCAGCAGCATCAGCAACGATAGCATCATACCTCAGGAATGCAAAATATCACTAATTTGAAATATATTAATACAGATAAAGGTAATTAAACGAGTATACGCCATTTTGAATGAACGGTTCTACTGAGCAGCATCAGCAACGTTAGCATCACATCTCAGGAATGCGAAATAGTGCTATATTCACATGGAAGTTCAGGAGCGATAATTTTCAGAACAAAATTGCACTAAGTTGAAATGTGTTAATAGAGAAAGATTTGTATATCAAGAGTTAGCGCCATACCGATTGCACTGTTTAACTCAGCAGCATCAGCAACAGATGCATCATACCTCCGGAATGCGAAATAGCGCTATATTCACATGGAAGTTCAAGAGCGACAATTTCCAGCGCAAAATTGCACTAAGATAAAATGTTTAATTGAGACAGAGTTCTATATAAAGAGTTAGCCCCATACCGATTGCACTGTTCGACTCAGCTGCATCAGCAACATTAGCGTCATACCTCAGGAATGCAAAATAGTGCTATATTCACATGGCAGTTCAAGAGCGACAATTTTTTGCACAAAATTGCACTAATTTGAAGTCTATTAATAGAGGAAAAGGTAATTTAAAGAGTATGCGCCATTTTGATTGCACTGTTCGACTCAGCAGCATCAGCAACGTTAGCATCATACCTCAGGAATGCAAAATATCACTAATTTGAAATATATTAATACAGATAAAGGTAATTAAACGAGTATACGCCATTTTGAATGTACGGTTCTACTGAGCAGCATCAGCAACATTAGCATCATATCTCAGGAATGCAAAATAGTGGTATTTTCACATGGAAGTTCAAGAGCGACAATTTTCCTCACAAAATTGCACTAAGTTGAAATGTGTTAATAGAGACAGAGTTCCATATGAAGAGTTAGCCCCATATCGATTGCACTGTTCGACCCAGCAGCATCAGCAACAGAAGCATCATTCCTCCGGAATGCGAAATAGCGCTATTTTCACATGGAAGTTCAAGAGCGACAATTTTCAGCACAAAATTGCACTAATTTGAAGTGTATTAATAGAGGAAAAGGTAATTTAAAGAGTATGCGCCATTTTGATTGCACTGTTCGACTCAGCAGCATCAGCAACGTCAGCATCACATCTCAGGAATGCAAAAGAGTGGTATTTTCACATGGAAGTTCAAGAGCGACAATCTTCCTCACAAAATTGCACTAAGTTGAAATGTGTTGGTAGAGACAGAGTTCCATATAAAGAGTTAGCCCCATACCGATTGCACTGTTCGACTCAGCAGCATCAGCAACAGATGCATCATACCTCCGGAATGCGAAATAGCGCTATATTCACATGGAAGTTCAAGAGCGACAATTTCCAGCGCAAAATTGCACTAAGTTGAAATGTGTTAATAGAGAAAGAGTTCTATATAAAGAGTTAGCCCAATGCCGATTGCACTGTTCGACTCGGCAGCATCAGCAACATTAGCATGATACCTAAGGAATTCAAAATAGGGCTATATGCACATGGCAGTTAATGGGCGACAATTTTTTGCACAAAATTGCACTAATTTGAAGTCTATTAATAGAGGAAAAGGTAATATAAAGAGTATGCGCCATTTTGAATGCACGATTCTACTCAGCAGCATCAGCAACATTAGTATCATACCTCAGGAATGCGAAATATCACTAATTTGAAATATATTAATACAGATAAAGGTAATTAAACGAGTATACGCCATTTTGAATGAACGGTTCCACTGAGCAGCATCAGCAACATTAGCATCATATCTCAGGAATGCAAAATAGTGGTATTTTCACATGGAAGTTCAAGAGCGACAATTTTCCTCACAAAATTGCACTAATTTGAAGTCTATTAATAGAGGAAAAGGTAATTTTAAGAGTATGCGCCATTTTGAATGCACGATTCTACTCAGCAGCATCAGCAACATTAGCATCATACGTCAGGAATGCGAAATAGTGCTATTTTCACATGGAAGTTCGAGAGCGACAATTTTCAGCACAAAATTGCACTAATTTGAAGTCTATTAATAGAGGAAAAGGTAATTTAATGAGTATGCGCCATTCTGATTGCACTGTTCGACTCAGCAGCATCAGCAACGATAGCATCATACCTCAGGAATGCAAAATATCACTAATTTGAAATATATTAATACAGATAAAGGTAATTAAACGAGTATACGCCATTTTGAATGAACGGTTCTACTGAGCAGCATCAGCAACATTAGCATCATACCTCAGGAATGCGAAATAGTGCTATATTCACATGGAAGTTCAGGAGCGATAATTTTCAGAACAAAATTGCACTAAGTTGAAATGTGTTAATAGAGAAAGATTTGTATATCAAGAGTTAGCGCCATACCGATTGCACTGTTTAACTCAGCAGCATCAGCAACAGATGCATCATACCTCCGGAATGCGAAATAGCGCTATATTCATATGGAAGTTCAAGAGCGACAATTTTCAGCACAAAATTGCACTAATTTGAAGTCTATTAATAGAGGAAAAGGTAATTTAAAGAGTATGCGCCATTTTGATTGCACTGTTCGACTCAGCAGCATCAGCAACGTTAGCATCATACCTCAGGAATGCAAAATAGGGCTATATGCACATGGCAGTTAATGGGCGACAATCTATTGCACAAAATTGCACTAATTTGAAATATATTAATACAGGGTAATTTAACGAGTATGCGCCATTTTGAATGCACTGTTCGACCCAGCAGCATCAGCAACAGAAGCATCATACCTCCGGAATGCGAAATAGCGCTATTTTCACATGGAAGTTCAAGAGCGACAATTTTCAGCACAAAATTGCACTAAATTGAAGTGTATTAATAGAGGAAAAGGTAACTTAAAGAGTATGCGCCATTTTGATTGCACTGTTCGACTCAGCAGCATTAGCAACGTCAGCATCACATCTCAGGAATGCAAAATAGTGGTATTTTCACATGGAAGTTCAAGAGCGACAATCTTCCTCACAAAATTGCACTAAGTTGAAATGTGTTGGTAGAGACAGAGTTCCATATCAAGAGTTAGCCCCATACCGATTGCACTGTTCGACTCAGCAGCATCAGCAACAGATGCATCATACCTCCGGAATGCGAAATAGCGCTATATTCACATGGATGTTCAAGACCGACAATTTCCAGCGCAAAATTGCACTAAGTTGAAATGTGTTAATAGAGAAAGAGTTCTATATAAAGAGTTAGCCCCATACCGATTGCACTGTTCGACTCAGCTGCATCAGCAACATTAGCGTCATACCTCAGGAATGCAAAATAGTGCTATATTCACATGGCAGTTCAAGAGCGACAATTTTTTGCACAAAATTGCACTAATTTGAAGTCTATTAATAGAGGAAAAGGTAATTTAAAGAGTATGCGCCATTTTGAATGCACGATTCTACTCAGCAGCATCAGCAACATTAGCATCATACCTCAGGAATGCGAAATATCACTAATTTGAAATATATTAATACAGATAAAGGTAATTAAACGAGTATACGCCATTTTGAATGAACGGTTCTACTGAGCAGCATCAGCAACATTAGCATCATATCTCAGGAATGCAAAATAGTGGTATTTTCACATGGAAGTTCAAGAGCGACAATTTTCCTCACAAAATTGCACTAATTTGAAGTCTATTAATAGAGGAAAAGGTAATTTTAAGAGTATGCGCCATTTTGAATGCACGATTCTACTCAGCAGCATCAGCAACATTAGCATCATACGTCAGGTAAGCAAAATAGGGCTATGTGCACATGGCAGTTAATGGGCGACAATTTTTTGCACAAAATTGCACTAATTTGAAGTCTATTAATAGAGGAAAAGGTAATTTAAAGAGTATGCGCCATTTTGAATGCACGATTCTACTCAGCAGCATCAGCAACATTAGCATCATACCTCAGGAATGCGAAATAGTGCTATATTCACATGGAAGTTCGAGAGCGACAATTTTCAGAACAAAATTGCACTAAGTTGAAATGTGTTGGTAGAGACAGAGTTCCATATAAAGAGTTAGCCCCATACCGATTGCACTGTTCGACTCAGCAGCATCAGCAACAGATGCATCATACCTCCGGAATGCGAAATAGCGCTATATTCAGATGGAAGTTCAAGAGCGACAATTTCCAGCGCAAAATTGCACTAAGTTGAAATGTGTTAATAGAGAAAGAGTTCTATATAAAGAGTTAGCCTAATGCCGATTGCACTGTTCGACTCAGCAGCCTCAGCAACATTAGCATCATACCTCAGGTATGCTAAATAGTGCTATATTCACATGGCGGTTCAAGAGCGACAATTTTTTGCAAAAAATTGCACTAATTTGAAGTCTATTAATAGAGGAAAAGGTAATTTAAAGAGTATGCGCCATTTTGATTGCACTGTTCGACTCAGCAGCATCAGCAACGTTAGCATCATACCTCAGGAATGCAAGATATCACTAATTTGAAATATATTAATACAGATAAAGGTAATTAAACGAGTATACGCCATTTTGAATGAACGGTTCTACTGAGCAGCATCAGCAACATTAGCATCATATCTCAGGAATGCGAAATAGCGCCATATTCACATGGAAGTTCAAGAGCGACAATTTCCAGCGCAAAATTGCACTAAGTTGAAATGTGTTAATAGAGAAAGAGTTCTATATAAAGTGTTAGCCCAATGCCGATTGCACTGTTCGACTCAGCAGCATCAGCAACATTAGCATCATACCTCAGGTATGCTAAATAGTGCTATATTCACATGGCGGTTCAAGAGCGACAATTTTTTGCAAAAAATTGCACTAATTTGAAGTCTATTAATAGAGGAAAAGGTAATTTAAAGAGGATGCGCCATTTTGATTGCACTGTTCGACTCAGCAGCATCAGCAACGTTAGCATCATACCTCAGGAATGCAAAATATCACTAATTTGAAATATATTAATACAGATAAAGGTAATTAAACGAGTATACGCCATTTTGAATGAACAGAAAGATTTGTATATCAAGAGTTAGCGCCATACCGATTGCACTTTTAACTCAGCAGCATCAGCAACAGTAGCGTTATACCTCAGGAATGCGAAATAGCGCTATTTTCACATGGAAGTTCAAGAGCGACAATTTTCAGCACAAAATTGCACTAATTTGAAGTCTATTAATAGAGGAAAAGGTAATTTAAAGAGTATGCGCCATTTTGATTGCACTGTTCGACTCAGCAGCATCAGCAACGTTAGCATCATACCTCAGGAATGCAAAATAGGGCTATATGCACATGGCAGTTAATGGGCGACAATCTATTGCACAAAATTGCACTAATTTGAAACATATTAATACAGGGTAATTTAACGAGTATGCGCCATTTTGAATGCACTGTTCGACTCAGCAGCATCAGCAACGTTAGCATCATACCTCAGGAATGCAAAATAGGGCTATATGCACATGGCAGTTAATGGGCGACAATCTATTGCACAAAATTGCACTAATTTGAAACATATTAATACAGGGTAATTTAACGAGTATGCGCCATTTTGAATGCACTGTTCGACTCAGCAGCATCAGCAACATTAGCATCACATCTCAGGAATGCAAAATAGTGGTATTTTCACATGGAAGTTCAAGAGCGACAATCTTCCTCACAAAATTGCACTAAGTTGAAATGTGTTGATAGAGACAGAGTTCCATATAAAGAGTTAGCCCCATACCGATTGCACTGTTCGACTCAGCAGCATCAGCAACATTAGCATGATATCTAAGGAATTCAAAATAGGGCTATATGCACATGGCAGTTAATGGGCGACAATTTTTTGCACAAAATTGCACTAATTTGAAGTCTATTAATAGAGGAAAAGGTAATTTAAAGAGTATGCGCCATTTTGAATGCACGATTCTACTCAGTAGCATCAGCAACATTAGCATCATACGTCAGGAATGCAAAAGAGGGCTATATGCACATGGCAGTTAATGGGCGACAATCTATTGCACAAAATTGCACTAATTTGAAATATATTAATACAGGGTAATTTAACGAGTATGCGCCATTTTGAATGCACTGTTCGACTCTGCAGCATCAGCAACATTAGCGTCATACCTCAGGAATGCAAAATAGTGCTATATTCACATGGCAGCTCAAGAGCGACAATTTTTTGCACAAAATTGCACTAATTTGGAGTCTATTAATAGAGGAAAAGGTAATTTAAAGAGTATGCGCCATTTTGATTGCACTGTTCGACTCAGCAGCATCAGCAACGTTGGCATCATACCTCAGGAATGCAAAATATCACTAATTTGAAATATATTAATACAGATAAAGGTAATTAAACGAGTATACGCCATTTTGAATGAACGGTTCTACTGAGCAGCATCAGCAACATTAGCATCATATCTCAGGAATGCAAAATAGTGGTATTTTCACATGGAAGTTCAAGAGCGACAATTTTCCTCACAAAATTGCACTAAGTTGAAATGTGTTAATAGAGACAGAGTTCCATATGAAGAGTTAGCCCCATATCGATTGCACTGTTCGACCCAACAGCATCAGCAACAGAAGCATCATACCTCCGGAATGCGAAATAGCGCTATTTTCACATGGAAGTTCAAGAGCGACAATTTTCAGCACAAAATTGCACTAATTTGAAGTCTATTAGTAGAGGAAAAGGTAATTTAAAGAGTATGCGCCATTTTGATTGCACTGTTCGACTCAGCTGCATCAGCAACATTAGCGTCATACCTCAGGAATGCAAAATAGTGCTATATTCACATGGCAGTTCAAGAGCGACAATTTTTTGCACAAAATTGCACTAATTTGGAGTCTATTAATAGAGGAAAAGGTAATTTAAAGAGTATGCGCCATTTTGATTGCACTGTTCGACTCAGCAGCATCAGCAACGTTGGCATCATACCTCAGGAATGCAAAATATCACTAATTTGAAATATATTAATACAGATAAAGGTAATTAAACGAGTATGCGCCATTTTGAATGCACCGTTCCACTGAGCAGCATCAGCAACATTTGCATCATATCTCAGGAATGCAAAATAGTGCTATATTCAGATGGAAGTTCGAGAGCGACAATTTTCCTCACAAAATTGCACTAAGTTGAAATGTGTTGATAGAGACAGAGTTCCATATAAAGAGTTAGCCCCATACCGATTGCACTGTTCGACTCAGCAGCATCAGCAACAGATGCATCATACCTCCGGAATGCGAAATAGCGCTATATTCACATGGAAGTTCAAGAGCGACAATTTTCAGCACAAAATTGCACTAAGTTGAAATGTGTTAATAGAGAAAGAGTTCCATTTAAAGAGTAAGCGCCATACCGATTGCACTGTTCGACTCAGCTGCATCAGCAACATTAGCGTCATACCTCAGGAATGCAAAATAGTGCTATATTCACATGGCAGTTCAAGAGCGACAATTTTCTGCACAAAATTGCACTAATTTGGAGTCTATTAATAGAGGAAAAGGTAATTAAACGAGTATGCGCCATTTTGAATGCACCGTTCCACTGAGCAGCATCAGCAACATTTGCATCATATCTCAGGAATGCAAAATAGTGCTATATTCAGATGGAAGTTCGAGAGCGACAATTTTCCTCACAAAATTGCACTAAGTTGAAATGTGTTGATAGAGACAGAGTTCCATATAAAGAGTTAGCCCCATATCGATTGCACTGTTCGACCCAGCAGCATCAGCAACATTAGCATCATACCTCAGGAATGCAAAAGAGGGCTATATGCACATGGCAGTTAATGGGCGACAATCTATTTCACAAAATTGCACTAATTTGAAATATATTAATACAGGGTAATTTAACGAGTATGCGCCATTTTGAATGCACTGTTCGACTCTGCAGCATCAGCAACGTTAGCATCATACCTCAGGAATGCAAAATATCACTAATTTGAAATATATTAATACTGATAAAGGTAATTAAACGAGTATACGCCATTTTGAATGAACGGTTCTACTGAGCAGCATCAGCAACGTTAGCATCACATCTCAGGAATGCAAAATAGTGGTATTTTCACATGGAAGTTCAAGAGCGACAATCTTCCTCACAAAATTGCACTAAGTTGAAATGTGTTAATAGAGACAGAGTTCCATAAAAAGAGTTAGCCCCATATCGATTGCACTGTTCGACCCAGCAGCATCAGCAACATTAGCATGATACCTAAGGAATTCAAAATAGGGCTATATGCACATGGCAGTTAATGGGCGACAATTCTTTGCACAAAATTGCACTAATTTGAAGTCTATTATTAATAGAGGAAAAGGTAATTTAAAGAGCATGCGCCATTTTGAATGCACGATTCTACTCAGCAGCATCAGCAACATTTGCATCATACCTCAGGTATGCTAAATAGTGCTATTTTCACATGGCGGTTCAAGAGCGACAATTTTTGCAAAAAATTGCACTAATTTGAAGTCTATTAATAGAGGAAAAGGTAATTTAAAGAGTATGCGCCATTTTGATTGCACTGTTCGACTCAGCAGCATCAGCAACGTCAGCATCATACCTCAGGAATGCAAAATATCACTAATTTGAAATATATTAATACAGATAAAGGTAATTAAACGAGTATACGCCATTTTGAAAGAACGGTTCTACTGAGCAGCATCAGCAACATTAGCATCATATCTCAGGAATGCAAAATAGTGGTATTTTCACATGGAAGTTCAAGAGCGACAATTTTCCTCACAAATTGCACTAATTTGAAGTCTATTAATAGAGGAAAAGGTAATTTTAAGAGTATGCGCCATTTTGAATGCACGATTCTACTCTGCAGCATCAGCAACATTAGCATCATACCTCCGGAATGCGAAATAGCGCTATTTTCACATGGAAGTTCAAGAGCGACAATTTTCAGCACAAAATTGCACTAATTTGAAGTCTATTAGTAGCGGAAAAGGTAATTTAAAGAGTATGCGCCATTTTGATTGCACTGTTCGACTCAGCAGCATCAGCAACGTTAGCATCATACCTCAGGAATGCAAAAGAGGGCTATATGCACATGGCAGTTAATGGGCGACAATCTATTGCTCAAAATTGCACTAATTTGAAATATATTAATACAGATAAAGGTAATTAAACGAGTATACGCCATTTTGAATGAACGGTTCTACTGAGCAGCATCAGCAACGTTACCATCACATCTCAGGAATGCAAAATAGTGGTATTTTCACATGGAAGTTCAAGAGCGACAATCTTCCTCACAAAATTGCACTAAGTTGAAATGTGTTAATAGAGACAGAGTTCCATAAAAAGAGTTAGCCCCATATCGATTGCACTGTTCGACCCAGCAGCATCAGCAACAGAAGCATGAAACCTCCGGAATGCGAAATAGCGCTATATTCACATGGAAGTTCAAGAGCGACAATTTCCAGCGCAAAATTGCGCTAGGTTGAAATGTGTTAATAGAGAAAGAGTTCTATTTAAAGAGTTAGCGCCATACCGATTGCACTGTTCGACTCAGCAGCATCAGCAACATTAGCATGATACCTAAGGAATTCAAAATAGGGCTATATGCACATGGCAGTTAATGGGCGACAATTTTTTGCACAAAATTGCACTAATTTGAAGTCTATTAATAGAGGAAAAGGTAATTTAAAGAGCATGCGCCATTTTGAATGCACGATTCTACTCAGCAGCATCAGCAACATTAGCATCATACCTCAGGTATGCTAAATAGTGCTATTTTCACATGGCGGTTCAAGAGCGACAATTTTTTGCAAAAAATTGCACTAATTTGAAGTCTATTAATAGAGGAAAAGGTAATTTAAAGAGTATGCGCCATTTTGATTGCACTGTTCGACTCAGCAGCATCAGCAACGTCAGCATCATACCTCAGGAATGCAAAGTATCACTAATTTGAAATATATTAATACAGATAAAGGTAATTAAACGAGTATACGCCATTTTGAAAGAACGGTTCTACTGAGCAGCATCAGCAACATTAGCATCATACCTCAGGAATGCAAAATAGGGCTATATGCACATGGCAGTTAATGGGCGACAATCTATTGCACAAAATTGCACTAATTTGAAATATATTAATACAGGGTAATTTAACGAGTATGCGCCATTTTGAATGCACTGTTCGACTCAGCAGCATCAGCAACGTTAGCATCATACCTCAGGAATACAAAATATCACTAATTTGAAATATATTAATACAGATAAAGGTAATTAAACGAGTATACGCCATTTTGGATGAACGGTTCTACTGAGCAGCATCAGCAACGTTAGCATCACATCTCAGGAATGCAAAATAGTGGTATTTTCACATGGAAGTTCAAGAGCGACAATCTTCTTCACAAAATTGCACTAAGTTGAAATGTGTTGATAGAGACAGAGTTCCATATAAAGAGTTAGCCCCATACCGATTGCACTGTTCGACTCAGCAGCATCAGCAACAGATGCATCATTCCTCCGTAATGCGAAATAGCGCTATATTCACATGGAAGTTCAAGAGCGACAATCTTCCTCACAAAATTGCACTAATTTGAAGTCTATTAATAGAGGAAAAGGTAATTTAAGGAGTATGCGCCATTTTGAATGCACGATTCTACTCAGTAGCATCAGCAACATTAGCATCATACGTCAGGAATGCGAAATAGTGCTATATTCACATGGAAGTTCGAGAGCGACAATTTTACAGAACAAAATTGCACTAAGTTGAAATGTGTTAATAGAGAAAGAGTTCTATATAAAGAGTTAGCCCAATGCCGATTGCACTGTTTGACTCAGCAGCATCAGCAACATTAGCATCATACCTCAGGTAAGCAAAATAGTGCTATATTCACATGGCAGTTCAAGAGCGACAATTTTTTGCAAAAAATTGCACTAATTTGAAGTCTATTAATAGAGGAAAAGGTAATTTAAAGAGTATGCGCCATTTTGATTGCACTGTTCGTCTCAGCAGCATCAGCAACGTTAGCATCATACCTCAGGAATGCAAAATATCACTAATTTGAAATATATTAATACAGATAAAGGTAATTAAACGAGTATACGCCATTTTGAATGAACGGTTCTACTGAGCAGCATCAGCAACATTAGCATCATGTCTCAGGCATCCAAAATAGTGGTATTTTCACATTGAAGTTTAAGAGCGACAATCTTCCTCACAAAATTGCACTAAGTTGAAATGTGTTGATAGAGACAGAGTTCCATATAAAGAGTTAGCCCCATACCGATTGCACTGTTCGACTCAGCAGCATCAGCAACAGATGCATCATACCTCCGGAATGCGAAATAGCGCTATATTCACATGGAAGTTCAAGAGCGACAATTTGTCAGCACAAAATTGCACTAAGTTGAAATGTGTTAATAGAGAAAGAGTTCTATTTAAAGAGTAAGCGCCATACCGATTGCACTGTTCGACTCAGCAGCATCAGCAACAGTAGCGTCATACCTCAGGAACGCAAAATAGCGCCATATTCACATGGAAGTTCAAGAGCGACAATTTTTTGCACAAAACTGCACTAATTTGAAGTCTATTAATAGAGGAAAAGGTAATTTAAAGAGTATGCTCCATTTTGATTGCACTGTTCGACTCAGCAGCATCAGCAACGTTAGCATCACACCTCAGGAATGCAAAATTGCACTAATTTGAAATATATTAATACAGGGTAATTTAACGAGTATGCGCCATTTTGAATGCACCGTTCCACTGAGCAGCATCAGCAACATTTGCATCATATCTCAGGAATGCAAAATAGTGCTATATTCAGATGGAAGTTCGAGAGCGACAATTTTCAGCACAAAATTGCACTAAGTTGAAATGTTTAATTGAGACAGAGTTCTATATAAAGAGTTAGCCCCATACCGATTGCACTGTTCGACTCAGCTGCATCAGCAACATTAGCGTCATACCTCAGGAATGCAAAATAGTGCTATATTCACATGGCAGTTCAAGAGCGACAATTTTTTGCACAAAATTGCACTAATTTGGAGTCTATTAATAGAGGAAAAGGTAATTTAAAGAGTATGCGCCATTTTGATTGCACTGTTCGACTCAGCAGCATCAGCAACGTTGGCATCATACCTCAGGAATGCAAAATATCACTAATTTGAAATATATTAATACAGATAAAGGTAATTAAACGAGTATACGCCATTTTGAATGAACGGTTCTACTGAGCAGCATCAGCAACATTAGCATCATATCTCAGGAATGCAAAATAGTGGTATTTTCACATGGAAGTTCAAGAGCGACAATTTTCCTCACAAAATTGCACTAAGTTGAAATGTGTTAATAGAGGCAGAGTTCCATATGAAGTGTTAGCCCCATATCGATTGCACTGTTCGACCCAGCAGCATCAGCAACAGATGCATCATTCCTCCGTAATGCGAAATAGCGCTATATTCACATGGAAGTTCAAGAGCGACAATCTTCCTCACAAAATTGCACTAATTTGAAGTCTATTAATAGAGGAAAAGGTAATTTAAGGAGTATGCGCCATTTTGAATGCACGATTCTACTCAGTAGCATCAGCAACATTAGCATCATACGTCAGGAATGCGAAATAGTGCTATATTCACATGGAAGTTCGAGAGCGACAATTTTACAGAACAAAATTGCACTAAGTTGAAATGTGTTAATAGAGAAAGAGTTCTATATAAAGAGTTAGCCCAATGCCGATTGCACTGTTTGACTCAGCAGCATCAGCAACATTAGCATCATACCTCAGGTAAGCAAAATAGTGCTATATTCACATGGCAGTTCAAGAGCGACAATTTTTTGCAAAAAATTGCACTAATTTGAAGTCTATTAATAGAGGAAAAGGTAATTTAAAGAGTATGCGCCATTTTGATTGCACTGTTCGTCTCAGCAGCATCAGCAACGTTAGCATCATACCTCAGGAATGCAAAATATCACTAATTTGAAATATATTAATACAGATAAAGGTAATTAAACGAGTATACGCCATTTTGAATGAACGGTTCTACTGAGCAGCATCAGCAACATTAGCATCATGTCTCAGGCATCCAAAATAGTGGTATTTTCACATTGAAGTTTAAGAGCGACAATCTTCCTCACAAAATTGCACTAAGTTGAAATGTGTTGATAGAGACAGAGTTCCATATAAAGAGTTAGCCCCATACCGATTGCACTGTTCGACTCAGCAGCATCAGCAACAGATGCATCATACCTCCGGAATGCGAAATAGCGCTATATTCACATGGAAGTTCAAGAGCGACAATTTGTCAGCACAAAATTGCACTAAGTTGAAATGTGTTAATAGAGAAAGAGTTCTATTTAAAGAGTAAGCGCCATACCGATTGCACTGTTCGACTCAGCAGCATCAGCAACAGTAGCGTCATACCTCAGGAACGCAAAATAGCGCCATATTCACATGGAAGTTCAAGAGCGACAATTTTTTGCACAAAACTGCACTAATTTGAAGTCTATTAATAGAGGAAAAGGTAATTTAAAGAGTATGCTCCATTTTGATTGCACTGTTCGACTCAGCAGCATCAGCAACGTTAGCATCACACCTCAGGAATGCAAAATTGCACTAATTTGAAATATATTAATACAGGGTAATTTAACGAGTATGCGCCATTTTGAATGCACCGTTCCACTGAGCAGCATCAGCAACATTTGCATCATATCTCAGGAATGCAAAATAGTGCTATATTCAGATGGAAGTTCGAGAGCGACAATTTTCAGCACAAAATTGCACTAAGTTGAAATGTTTAATTGAGACAGAGTTCTATATAAAGAGTTAGCCCCATACCGATTGCACTGTTCGACTCAGCTGCATCAGCAACATTAGCGTCATACCTCAGGAATGCAAAATAGTGCTATATTCACATGGCAGTTCAAGAGCGACAATTTTTTGCACAAAATTGCACTAATTTGGAGTCTATTAATAGAGGAAAAGGTAATTTAAAGAGTATGCGCCATTTTGATTGCACTGTTCGACTCAGCAGCATCAGCAACGTTGGCATCATACCTCAGGAATGCAAAATATCACTAATTTGAAATATATTAATACAGATAAAGGTAATTAAACGAGTATACGCCATTTTGAATGAACGGTTCTACTGAGCAGCATCAGCAACATTAGCATCATATCTCAGGAATGCAAAATAGTGGTATTTTCACATGGAAGTTCAAGAGCGACAATTTTCCTCACAAAATTGCACTAAGTTGAAATGTGTTAATAGAGGCAGAGTTCCATATGAAGTGTTAGCCCCATATCGATTGCACTGTTCGACCCAGCAGCATCAGCAACAGAAGCATCATACCTCCCGAATGCAAAATATCACTAATTTGAAATATATTAATACAGATAAAGGTAATTAAACGAGTATACGCCATTTTGAATGAACGGTTCTTCTGAGCAGCATCAGCAACGTTAGCATCACATCTCAGGAATGCAAAATAGTGGTATTTTCACATGGAAGTTCAAGAGCGACAATCTTCCTCACAAAATTGCACTAAGTTGAAATGTGCTAATAGAGACAGAGTTCCATAAAAAGAGTTAGCCCCATATCGATTGCACTGTTCGACCCAGCAGCATCAGCAACAGAAGCATCATACCTCCGGAATGCGAAATAGCGCTATATTCACATGGAAGTTCAAGAGCGACAATTTCCAGCGCAAAATTGCGCTAAGTTGAAATGTGTTAATAGAGAAAGAGTTCTATTTAAAGAGTTAGCGCCATACCGATTGCACTGTTCGACTCAGCAGCATCAGCAACATTAGCATGATACCTAAGGAATTCAAAATAGGGCTAAATGCACATGGCAGTTAATGGGCGACAATTTTTTGCACAAAATTGCACTAATTTGAAGTCTATTAATAGAGGAAAAGGTAATTTAAAGAGTATGCGCCATTTTGAATGCACGATTCTACTTAGCAGCATCAGCAACATTAGCATCATACCTCAGGAATGCGAAATAGTGCTATATTCACATGGAAGTTCGAGAGCGACAATTTTCAGAACAAAATTGCACTAAGTTGAAATGTGTTAATAGAGAAAGAGTTCTATATAAAGAGTTAGCCCAATGCCGATTGCACTGTTCGACTCAGCAGCATCAGCAACATTAGCATCATACCTCAGGTATGCAAAATAGTGCTAAATTCACATGGCGGTTCAAGAGCGACAATCTTTTGCAAAAAATTGCACTAATTTGAAGTCTATTAATAGAGGAAAAGGTAATTTAAAGAGGATGCTCCATTTTGATTGCACTGTTCGACTCAGCAGCATCAGCAACGTTAGCATCATACCTCAGGAATGCAAAATTGCACTAATTTGAAATATATTAATACAGGGTAATTTAACGAGTATGCGCCATTTTGAATGCTCCGTTCAACTGAGCAGCATCAGCAACATTAGCATCATATCTCAGGAATGCAAAATAGTGGTATTTTAACATGGAAGTTCAAGAGCGACAATTTTCAGCACAAAATTGCACTAATTTGAAGTCTATTAATAGAAGAAAAGGTAATTTAATGAGTATGCGCCATTCTGATTGCACTGTTCGGCTCAGCAGCATCAGCAACATTAGCATCATGTCTCAGGCATCCAAAATAGTGGTATTTTCACATGGAAGTTCAAGAGCGACAATCTTCCTCACAAAATTGCACTAAGTTGAAATGTGTTGATAGAGACAGAGTTCCATATAAAGAGTTAGCCCCATACCGATTGCACTGTTCGACTCAGCAGCATCAGCAACAGATGCATCATACCTCCGGAATGCGAAATAGCGCTATATTCACATGGAAGTTCAAGAGCGACAATTTTCAGCACAAAATTGCACTAAGTTGAAATGTGTTAATAGAGAAAGAGTTCTATTTAAAGAGTTAGCGCCATACCGATTGCACTGTTCGACTCAGCAGCATCAGCAACAGTAGCGTCATCCCTCAGGAACGCGAAATAGCGCCATATTCACATGGAAGTTCAAGAGCGACAATTTTTTGCACAAAACTGCACTAATTTGAAGTCTATTAATAGAGGAAAAGGTAATTTAAAGAGTATGCTCCATTTTGATTGCACTGTTCGACTCAGCAGCATCAGCAACGTTAGCATCATACCTCAGGAATGCAAAATTGCACTAATTTGAAATATATTAATACAGGGTAATTTAACGAGTATGCGCCATTTTGAATGCTCCGTTCTACTGAGCAGCATCAGCAACATTTGCATCATATCTCAGGAATGCAAAATAGTGGCATATTCACATGGAAGTTCAAGAGCGACAATCTTCCTCACAAAATTGCACTAAGTTGAAATGTGTTAATAGAGACAGAGTTCCATAAAAAGAGTTAGCCCCATATCGATTGCACTGTTCGACCCAGCAGCATCAGCAACAGTAGCGTCATACCTCAGGAACGCAAAATAGCGCCATATTCACATGGAAGTTCAAGAGCGACAATTTTTTGCACAAAACTGCACTAATTTGAAGTCTATTAATAGAGGAAAAGGTAATTTAAAGAGGATGCTCCATTTTGATTGCAATGTTCGACTCAGCAGCATCAGCAACGTTAGCATCATACCTCAGGAATGCAAAATTGCACTAATTTGAAATATATTAATACAGGGTAATTTAACGAGTATGCGCCATTTTGAATGCACCGTTCCACTGAGCAGCATCAGCAACATTTGCATCATATCTCAGGAATGCAAAATAGTGCTATATTCAGATGGAAGTTCGAGAGCGACAATTTTCAGCACAAAATTGCACTAAGTTGAAATGTTTAATTGAGACAGAGTTCTATATAAAGAGTTAGCCCCATACCGATTGCACTGTTCGACTCAGCTGCATCAGCAACATTAGCGTCATACCTCAGGAATGCAAAATAGTGCTATATTCACATGGCAGTTCAAGAGCGACAATTTTTTGCACAAAATTGCACTAATTTGGAGTCTATTAATAGAGGAAAAGGTAATTTAAAGAGTATGCGCCATTTTGATTGCACTGTTCGACTCAGCAGCATCAGCAACGTTGGCATCATACCTCAGGAATGCAAAATATCACTAATTTGAAATATATTAATACAGATAAAGGTAATTAAACGAGTATACGCCATTTTGAATGAACGGTTCTACTGAGCAGCATCAGCAACATTAGCATCATATCTCAGGAATGCAAAATAGTGGTATTTTCACATGGAAGTTCAAGAGCGACAATTTTCCTCACAAAATTGCACTAAGTTGAAATGTGTTAATAGAGACAGAGTTCCATATGAAGTGTTAGCCCCATATCGATTGCACTGTTCGACCCAGCAGCATCAGCAACAGAAGCATCATACCTCCCGAATGCAAAATATCACTAATTTGAAATATATTAATACAGATAAAGGTAATTAAACGAGTATACGCCATTTTGAATGAACGGTTCTACTGAGCAGCATCAGCAACGTTAGCATCACATCTCAGGAATGCAAAATAGTGGTATTTTCACATGGAAGTTCAAGAGCGACAATCTTCCTCACAAAATTGCACTAAGTTGAAATGTGCTAATAGAGACAGAGTTCCATAAAAAGAGTTAGCCCCATATCGATTGCACTGTTCGACCCAGCAGCATCAGCAACAGAAGCATCATACCTCCGGAATGCGAAATAGCGCTATATTCACATGGAAGTTCAAGAGCGACAATTTCCAGCGCAAAATTGCGCTAAGTTGAAATGTGTTAATAGAGAAAGAGTTCTATTTAAAGAGTTAGCGCCATACCGATTGCACTGTTCGACTCAGCAGCATCAGCAACATTAGCATGATACCTAAGGAATTCAAAATAGGGCTAAATGCACATGGCAGTTAATGGGCGACAATTTTTTGCACAAAATTGCACTAATTTGAAGTCTATTAATAGAGGAAAAGGTAATTTAAAGAGTATGCGCCATTTTGAATGCACGATTCTACTCAGCAGCATCAGCAACATTAGCATCATACCTCAGGAATGCGAAATAGTGCTATATTCACATGGAAGTTCGAGAGCGACAATTTTCAGAACAAAATTGCACTAAGTTGAAATGTGTTAATAGAGAAAGAGTTCTATATAAAGAGTTAGCCCAATGCCGATTGCACTGTTCGACTCAGCAGCATCAGCAACATTAGCATCATACCTCAGGTATGCAAAATAGTGCTAAATTCACATGGCGGTTCAAGAGCGACAATCTTTTGCAAAAAATTGCACTAATTTGAAGTCTATTAATAGAGGAAAAGGTAATTTAAAGAGGATGCTCCATTTTGATTGCACTGTTCGACTCAGCAGCATCAGCAACGTTAGCATCATACCTCAGGAATGCAAAATTGCACTAATTTGAAATATATTAATACAGGATAATTTAACGAGTATGCGCCATTTTGAATGCTCCGTTCAACTGAGCAGCATCAGCAACATTAGCATCATATCTCAGGAATGCAAAATAGTGGTATTTTAACATGGAAGTTCAAGAGCGACAATTTTCAGCACAAAATTGCACTAATTTGAAGTCTATTAATAGAAGAAAAGGTAATTTAATGAGTATGCGCCATTCTGATTGCACTGTTCGGCTCAGCAGCATCAGCAACATTAGCATCATGTCTCAGGCATCCAAAATAGTGGTATTTTCACATGGAAGTTCAAGAGCGACAATCTTCCTCACAAAATTGCACTAAGTTGAAATGTGTTGATAGAGACAGAGTTCCATATAAAGAGTTAGCCCCATACCGATTGCACTGTTCGACTCAGCAGCATCAGCAACAGATGCATCATACCTCCGGAATGCGAAATAGCGCTATATTCACATGGAAGTTCAAGAGCGACAATTTTCAGCACAAAATTGCACTAAGTTGAAATGTGTTAATAGAGAAAGAGTTCTATTTAAAGAGTTAGCGCCATACCGATTGCACTGTTCGACTCAGCAGCATCAGCAACAGTAGCGTCATACCTCAGGAACGCGAAATAGCGCCATATTCACATGGAAGTTCAAGAGCGACAATTTTTTGCACAAAACTGCACTAATTTGAAGTCTATTAATAGAGGAAAAGGTAAATTTAAAGAGTATGCTCCATTTTGATTGCACTGTTCGACTCAGCAGCATCAGCAACGTTAGCATCATACCTCAGGAATGCAAAATTGCACTAATTTGAAATATATTAATACAGGGTAATTTAACGAGTATGCGCCATTTTGAATGCTCCGTTCTACTGAGCAGCACCAGCAACATTTGCATCATATCTCAGGAATGCAAAATAGTGGTATATTCACATGGAAGTTCAAGAGCGACAATCTTCCTCACAAAATTGCACTAAGTTGAAATGTGTTAATAGAGACAGAGTTCCATAAAAAGAGTTAGCCCCATATCGATTGCACTGTTCGACCCAGCAGCATCAGCAACAGAAGCATCATACCTCCGGAATGCGAAATAGCGCTATATTCACATGGAAGTTCAAGAGCGACAAATTCCAGCGCAAAATTGCGCTAAGTTGAAATGTGTTAATAGAGAAAGAGTTCTATTTAAAGAGTTTTCGCCATACCGATTGCACTGTTCGAGTCAGCAGCATCAGCAACATTAGCATGATACCTAAGGAATTCAAAATAGGGCTATATGCACATGGCAGTTAATGGGCGACAATTTTTTGCACAAAATTGCACTAATTTGAAGTCTATTAATAGAGGAAAAGGTAATTTAAAGAGTATGCGCCATTTTGAATGCACGATTCTACTCAGCAGCATCAGCAACATTAGCATCATACCTCAGGAATGCGAAATAGTGCTATATTCTCATGGAAGTTCGAGAGCGACAATTTTCAGAACAAAATTGCACTAAGTTGAAATGTGTTAATAGAGAAAGAGTTCTATATAAAGAGTTAGCCCAATGCCGATTGCACTGTTCGACTCAGCAGCATCAGCAACATTAGCATCATACCTCAGGTATGCAAAATAGTGCTATATGCACATGGCGGTTCAAGAGCGACAATCTTTTGCAAAAAATTGCACTAATTTGAAGTCTATTAATAGAGGAAAAGGTAATTTAAAGAGTATGCGCCATTTTGATTGCACTGTTCGACTCAGCAGCATCAGCAACGTTAGCATTATACCTCAGGAATGCAAAATATCACTAATTTGAAATATATTAATACAGATAAAGGTAATTAAACGAGTATACGCCATTTTGAATGAACGGTTCTACTGAGCAGCATCAGCAACATTAGCATCATATCTCAGGAATGCAAAATAGTGGTATTTTAACATGGAAGTTCAAGAGCGACAATTTTCCTCACAAAATTGCACTAATTTGAAGTCTATTAATAGAGGAAAAGGTAATTTTAAGAGTATGCGCCATTTTGAATGCACGATTCAACTCAGCAGCATCAGCAACATTAGCATCATACCTCAGGAATGCGAAATAGTGCTATATTCACATGGAAGTTCAAGAGCGACAATTTTCAGCACAAAATTGCACTAATTTGAAGTCTATTAATAGAAGAAAAGGTAATTTAATGAGTATGCGCCATTCTGATTGCACTGTTCGACTCAGCAGCATCAGCAACATTAGCATCATGTCTCAGGCATCCAAAATAGTGGTATTTTCACATTGAAGTTTAAGAGCGACAATCTTCCTCACAAAATTGCACTAAGTTGAAATGTGTTGATAGAGACAGAGTTCCATATAAAGAGTTAGCCCCATACCGATTGCACTGTTCGACTCAGCAGCATCAGCAACAGATGCATCATACCTCCGGAATGCGAAATAGCGCTATATTCACATGGAAGTTCAAGAGCGACAATCTTCCTCACAAAATTGCACTAAGTTGAAATGTGTTAATAGAGACAGAGTTCCATAAAAAGAGTTAGCCCCATATCGATTGCACTGTTCGACCCAGCAGCATCAGCAACAGTAGCGTCATACCTCAGGAACGCAAAATAGCGCCATATTCACATGGAAGTTCAAGAGCGACAATTTTTTGCACAAAACTGCACTAATTTGAAGTCTATTAATAGAGGAAAAGGTAATTTAAAGAGTATGCTCCATTTTGATTGCACTGTTCGACTCAGCAGCATCAGCAACGTTAGCATCATACCTCAGGAATGCAAAATTGCACTAATTTGAAATATATTAATACAGGGTAATTTAACGAGTATGCGCCATTTTGAATGAACCGTTCCACTGAGCAGCATCAGCAACATTTGCATCATATCTCAGGAATGCAAAATAGTGCTATATTCAGATGGAAGTTCGAGAGCGACAATTTTCAGCACAAAATTGCACTAAGTTGAAATGTTTAATTGAGACAGAGTTCTATATAAAGAGTTAGCCCCATACCGATTGCACTGTTCGACTCAGCTGCATCAGCAACATTAGCGTCATACCTCAGGAATGCAAAATAGTGCTATATTCACATGGCAGTTCAAGAGCGACAATTTTTTGCACAAAATTGCACTAATTTGGAGTCTATTAATAGAGGAAAAGGTAATTTAAAGAGTATGCGCCATTTTGATTGCACTGTTCGACTCAGCAGCATCAGCAACGTTGGCATCATACCTCAGGAATGCAAAATATCACTAATTTGAAATATATTAATACAGATAAAGGTAATTAAACGAGTATACGCCATTTTGAATGAACGGTTCTACTGAGCAGCATCAGCAACATTAGCATCATATCTCAGGAATGCAAAATAGTGGTATTTTCACATGGAAGTTCAAGAGCGACAATTTTCCTCACAAAATTGCACTAAGTTGAAATGTGTTAATAGAGACAGAGTTCCATATGAAGTGTTAGCCCCATATCGATTGCACTGTTCGACCCAGCAGCATCAGCAACAGAAGCATCATACCTCCCGAATGCAAAATATCACTAATTTGAAATATATTAATACAGATAAAGGTAATTAAACGAGTATACGCCATTTTGAATGAACGGTTCTACTGAGCAGCATCAGCAACATTAGCATCATATCTCAGGAATGCAAAATAGTGGTATTTTAACATGGAAGTTCAAGAGCGACAATTTTCCTCACAAAATTGCACTAATTTGAAGTCTATTAATAGAGGAAAAGGTAATTTTAAGAGTATGCGCCATTTTGAATGCACGATTCAACTCAGCAGCATCAGCAACATTAGCATCATACCTCAGGAATGCGAAATAGTGCTATATTCACATGGAAGTTCAAGAGCGACAATTTTCAGCACAAAATTGCACTAATTTGAAGTCTATTAATAGAAGAAAAGGTAATTTAATGAGTATGCGCCATTCTGATTGCACTGTTCGACTCAGCAGCATCAGCAACATTAGCATCATGTCTCAGGCATCCAAAATAGTGGTATTTTCACATTGAAGTTTAAGAGCGACAATCTTCCTCACAAAATTGCACTAAGTTGAAATGTGTTGATAGAGACAGAGTTCCATATAAAGAGTTAGCCCCATACCGATTGCACTGTTCGACTCAGCAGCATCAGCAACAGATGCATCATACCTCCGGAATGCGAAATAGCGCTATATTCACATGGAAGTTCAAGAGCGACAATCTTCCTCACAAAATTGCACTAAGTTGAAATGTGTTAATAGAGACAGAGTTCCATAAAAAGAGTTAGCCCCATATCGATTGCACTGTTCGACCCAGCAGCATCAGCAACAGTAGCGTCATACCTCAGGAACGCAAAATAGCGCCATATTCACATGGAAGTTCAAGAGCGACAATTTTTTGCACAAAACTGCACTAATTTGAAGTCTATTAATAGAGGAAAAGGTAATTTAAAGAGTATGCTCCATTTTGATTGCACTGTTCGACTCAGCAGCATCAGCAACGTTAGCATCATACCTCAGGAATGCAAAATTGCACTAATTTGAAATATATTAATACAGGGTAATTTAACGAGTATGCGCCATTTTGAATGCACCGTTCCACTGAGCAGCATCAGCAACATTTGCATCATATCTCAGGAATGCAAAATAGTGCTATATTCAGATGGAAGTTCGAGAGCGACAATTTTCAGCACAAAATTGCACTAAGTTGAAATGTTTAATTGAGACAGAGTTCTATATAAAGAGTTAGCCCCATACCGATTGCACTGTTCGACTCAGCTGCATCAGCAACATTAGCGTCATACCTCAGGAATGCAAAATAGTGCTATATTCACGTGGCAGTTCAAGAGCGACAATTTTTTGCACAAAATTGCACTAATTTGGAGTCTATTAATAGAGGAAAAGGTAATTTAAAGAGTATGCGCCATTTTGATTGCACTGTTCGACTCAGCAGCATCAGCAACGTTGGCATCATACCTCAGGAATGCAAAATATCACTAATTTGAAATATATTAATACAGATAAAGGTAATTAAACGAGTATACGCCATTTTGAATGAACGGTTCTACTGAGCAGCATCAGCAACATTAGCATCATATCTCAGGAATGCAAAATAGTGGTATTTTCACATGGAAGTTCAAGAGCGACAATTTTCCACACAAAATTGCACTAAGTTGAAATGTGTTAATAGAGACAGAGTTCCATATGAAGTGTTAGCCCCATATCGATTGCACTGTTCGACCCAGCAGCATCAGCAACAGAAGCATCATACCTCCCGAATGCAAAATATCACTAATTTGAAATATATTAATACAGATAAAGGTAATTAAACGAGTATACGCCATTTTGAATGAACGGTTCTACTGAGCAGCATCAGCAACGTTAGCATCACATCTCAGGAATGCAAAATAGTGGTATTTTCACATGGAAGTTCAAGAGCGACAATTTTCAGCACAAAATTGCACTAATTTGAAGTCTATTAATAGAAGAAAAGGTAATTTAATGAGTATGCGCCATTCTGATTGCACTGTTCGGCTCAGCAGCATCAGCAACATTAGCATCATGTCTCAGGCATCCAAAATAGTTGTATTTTCACATGGAAGTTCAAGAGCGACAATCTTCCTCACAAAATTGCACTAAGTTGAAATGTGTTGATAGAGACAGAGTTCCATATAAAGAGTTAGCCCCATACCGATTGCACTGTTCGACTCAGCAGCATCAGCAACAGATGCATCATACCTCCGGAATGCGAAATAGCGCTATATTCACATGGAAGTTCAAGAGCGACAATTTTCAGCACAAAATTGCACTAAGTTGAAATGTGTTAATAGAGAAAGAGTTCTATTTAAAGAGTTAGCGCCATACCGATTGCACTGTTCGACTCAGCAGCATTAGCAACAGTAGCGTCATACCTCAGGAACGCGAAATAGCGCCATATTCACATGGAAGTTCAAGAGCGACAATTTTTTGCACAAAACTGCACTAATTTGAAGTCTATTAATAGAGGAAAAGGTAATTTAAAGAGTATGCTCCATTTTGATTGCACTGTTCGACTCAGCAGCATCAGCAACGTTAGCATCATACCTCAGGAATGCAAAATTGCACTAATTTGAAATATATTAATACAGGGTAATTTAACGAGTATGCGCCATTTTGAATGCTCCGTTCTACTGAGCAGCATCAGCAACATTTGCATCATATCTCAGGAATGCAAAATAGTGGCATATTCACATGGAAGTTCAAGAGCGACAATCTTCCTCACAAATTTGCACTAAGTTGAAATGTGTTAATAGAGACAGAGTTCCATAAAAAGAGTTAGCCCCATATCGATTGCACTGTTCGACCCAGCAGCATCAGCAACAGAAGCATCATACCTCCGGAATGCGAAATAGCGCTATATTCACATGGAAGTTCAAGAGCGACAAATTCCAGCGCAAAATTGCGCTAAGTTGAAATGTGTTAATAGAGAAAGAGTTATATTTAAAGAGTTTTCGCCATACCGATTGCACTGTTCGAGTCAGCAGCATCAGCAACATTAGCATGATACCTAAGGAATTCAAAATAGGGCTATATGCACATGGCAGTTAATGGGCGACAATTTTTTGCACAAAATTGCACTAATTTGAAGTCTATTAATAGAGGAAAAGGTAATTTAAAGAGTATGCGCCATTTTGAATGCACGATTCTACTCAGCAGCATCAGCAACATTAGCATCATACCTCAGGAATGCGAAATAGTGCTATATTCACATGGAAGTTCGAGAGCGACAATTTTCAGAACAAAATTGCACTAAGTTGAAATGTGTTAATAGAGAAAGAGTTCTATATAAAGAGTTAGCCCAATGCCGATTGCACTGTTCGACTCAGCAGCATCAGCAACATTAGCATCATACCTCAGGTATGCAAAATAGTGCTATATGCACATGGCGGTTCAAGAGCGACAATCTTTTGCAAAAAATTGCACTAATTTGAAGTCTATTAATAGAGGAAAAGGTAATTTAAAGAGTATGCGCCATTTTGATTGCACTGTTCGACTCAGCAGCATCAGCAACGTTAGCATTATACCTCAGGAATGCAAAATATCACTAATTTGAAATATATTAATACAGATAAAGGTAATTAAACGAGTATACGCCATTTTGAATGAACGGTTCTACTGAGCAGCATCAGCAACATTAGCATCATATCTCAGGAATGCAAAATAGTGGTATTTTAACATGGAAGTTCAAGAGCGACAATTTTCCTCACAAAATTGCACTAATTTGAAGTCTATTAATAGAGGAAAAGGTAATTTTAAGAGTATGCGCCATTTTGAATGCACGATTCAACTCAGCAGCATCAGCAACATTAGCATCATACCTCAGGAATGCGAAATAGTGCTATATTCACATGGAAGTTCAAGAGCGACAATTTTCAGCACAAAATTGCACTAATTTGAAGTCTATTAATAGGAGAAAAGGTAATTTAATGAGTATGCGCCATTCTGATTGCACTGTTCGACTCAGCAGCATCAGCAACATTAGCATCATGTCTCAGGCATCCAAAATAGTGGTATTTTCACATGGAAGTTCAAGAGCGACAATCTTCCTCACAAAATTGCACGAAGTTGAAATGTGTTGATAGAGACAGAGTTCCATATAAAGAGTTAGCCCCATACCGATTGCACTGTTCGACTCAGCAGCATCAGCAACAGATGCATCATACCTCCGGAATGCGAAATAGCGCTATATTCACATGGAAGTTCAAGAGCGACAATTTTCAGCACAAAATTGCACTAAGTTGAAATGTGTTAATAGAGAAAGAGTTCTATTTAAAGAGTTAGCGCCATACCGATTGCACTGTTCGACTCAGCAGCATCAGCAACAGTAGCGTCATACCTCAGGAACGCGAAATAGCGCCATATTCACATGGAAGTTCAAGAGCGACAATTTTTTGCACAAAACTGCACTAATTTGAAGTCTAATTATAGAGGAAAAGGTAATTTAAAGAGTATGCTCCATTTTGATTGCACTGTTCGACTCAGCAGCATCAGCAACGTTAGCATCATCCCTCAGGAATGCAAAATTGCACTAATTTGAAATATATTAATACAGGGTAATTTAACGATTATGCGCCATTTTGAATGCTCCGTTCTACTGAGCAGCATCAGCAACATTAGCATCATATCTCAGGAATGCAAAATAGTGGTATTTTAACATGGAAGTTCAAGAGCGACAATTTTCCTCACAAAATTGCACTAATTTGAAGTCTATTAATAGAGGAAAAGGTAATTTTAAGAGTATGCGCCATTTTGAATGCACGATTCTACTCAGCAGCATCAGCAACATTAGCATCATACCTCAGGAATGCGAAATAGTGCTATATTCACATGGAAGTTCAAGAGCGACAATTTTCAGCACAAAATTGCACTAATTTGAAGTCTATTAATAGAAGAAAAGGTAATTTAATGAGTATGCGCCATTCTGATTGCACTGTTCGACTCAGCAGCATCAGCAACATTAGCATTATGTCTCAGGCATCCAAAATAGTGGTATTTTCACATGGAAGTTCAAGAGCGACAATCTTCCTCACAAAATTGCACTAAGTTGAAATGTGTTGATAGAGACAGAGTTCCATATAAAGAGTTAGCCCCATACCGATTGCACTGTTCGACTCAGCAGCATCAGCAGCAGATGCATCATACCTCCGGAATGCGAAATAGCGCTATATTCACATGGAGGTTCAAGAGCGACAATTTTCAGCACAAAATTGCACTAAGTTGAAATGTGTTAATAGAGAAATAGTTCTATTGAAAGAGTTAGCGCCATACCGATTGCACTGTTCGACTCAGCAGCATCAGCAACAGTAGCGTCATACCTCAGGAACGCGAAATAGCGCCATATTCACATGGAAGTTCAAGAGCGACAATTTTTTGCACAAAACTGCACTAATTTGAAGTCTATTAATAGAGGAAAAGGTAATTTAAAGAGTATGCTCCATTTTGATTGCACTGTTCGACTCAGCAGCATCAGCAACGTTAGCATCATACCTCAGGAATGCAAAATTGCACTAATTTGAAATATATTAATACAGGGTAATTTAACGAGTATGCGCCATTTTGAATGCTCCGTTCTACTGAGCAGCATCAGCAACATTTGCATCATATCTCAGGAATGCAAAATAGTGGTATATTCACATGGAAGATCAAGAGCGACAATCTTCCTCACAAAATTGCACTAAGTTGAAATGTGTTAATAGAGACAGAGTTCCATAAAAAGAGTTAGCCCCATATCGATTGCACTGTTCGACCCAGCAGCATCAGCAACAGAAGCATCATACCTCCGGAATGCGAAATAGCGCTATATTCACATGGAAGTTCAAGAGCGACAATTTCCAGCGCAAAATTGCGCTAAGTTGAAGTCTATTAATAGAGGAAAAAGTAATTTAAAGAGTATGCGCCATTTTGATTGCACTGTTCGACTCAGCAGCATCAGCAACGTTAGCATCATACCTCAGGAATGCAAAATATCACTAATTTGAAATATATTAATACAGATAAAGGTAATTAAACGAGTTTACGCCATTTTGAATGAACGGTTCTACTGAGCAGCATCAGCAACACTAGCATCATATCTCAGGAATGCAAAATAGTGGTATTTTCACATGGAAGTTCAAGAGCGACAATTTTCCTCACAAAATTGCACTAAGTTGAAATGTGTTAATAGAGACAGAGTTCCATATGAAGAGTTAGCCCCATATCGATTGCACTGTTCGACCCAGCAGCATCAGCAACAGAAGCATCATACCTCCGAAATGCGAAATATTGCTATTTTCACATGGAAGTTCAAGAGCGACAATTTTCAGCACAAAATTGCACTAAGTTGAAATGTGTTAATAGAGAAAGAGTTCTATTTAAAGAGTTAGCCCAATGCCGATTGCACTGTTCGACTCAGCAGCATCAGCAACATTAGCATGATACCTAAGGAATTCAAAATAGGGCTATATGCACATGGCAGTTAATGGGCGACAATTTTTTGCACAAAATTGCACTAATTTGAAGTCTATTAATAGAGGAAAAGGTAATTTAAAGAGTATTCGCCATTTTGAATGCACGATTCTACTCAGCAGCATCAGCAACATTAGCATCATACCTCAGGAATGCGAAATAGTGCTATATTCACATGGAAGTTCGAGAGCGACAATTTTCAGAACAAGATTGCACTAAGTTGAAATGTGTTAATAGAGAAAGAGTTCTATATAAAGAGTTAGCCCAATGCCGATTGCACTGTTCGACTCAGCAGCATCAGCAACGTTAGCATCATACCTCAGGAATGCAAAATATCACTAATTTGAAATATATTAATACAGATAAAGGTAACTAAACGAGTATACGCCATTTTGAATGAACGGTTCTACTGAGCAGCATCAGCAACATTAGCATCATATCTCAGGAATGCAAAATAGTGGTATTTTCACATGGAAGTTCAGGAGCGACAATTTTCCTCACAAAATTGCACTAATTTGAAGTCTATTAATAGAGGAAAAGGTAATTTTAAGAGTATGCGCCATTTTGAATGCACGATTCTACTCAGCAGCATCAGCAACATTAGCATCATACGTCAGGAATGCGAAATAGTGCTATATTCACATGGAAGTTCGAGAGCGACAATTTTCAGAACAAAATTGCACTAAGTTGAAATGTGTTAATAGAGAAAGGGTTCTATATAAAGAGTATGCCCAATGCCGATTGCACTGTTCGACTCAGCAGCATCAGCAACATTAGCATCATACCTCAGGTAAGCAAAATAGTGCTATATTCACATGGAAGTTCGAGAGCGACAATTTTCAGAACAAAATTGCACTAAGTTGAAATGTGTTAATAGAGAAAGGGTTCTATATAAAGAGTAAGCCCAATGCCGATTGCACTGTTCGACTCAGCAGCATCAGCAACATTAGCATCATGTCTCAGGCATCCAAAATAGTGGTATTTTCACATGGAAGTTTAAGGGCGACAATTTTCCTCACAAAATTGCACTAAGTTGAAATGTGTTGATAGAGACAGAGTTCCATATAAAGTGTTAGCCCCATACCGATTGCACTGTTCGACTCAGCAGCATCAGCAACATTTGCATCATATCTCAGGAATGCAAAATAGTGCTATATACAGATGGAAGTTCGAGAACGACAATTTTCAGCACAAAATTGCACCAAGTTGAAATGTTTAATTGAGACAGAGTTCTATATTAAGAGTTAGACCCATACCGATTGCACTGTTCGACTCAGCTGCATCAGCAACATTAGCGTCATACCTCAGGAATGCAAAATAGTGCTATATTCACATGGCAGTTCAAGAGCGACAATTTTTTGCACAAAATTGCACTAATTTGAAGTCTATTAATAGAGGAAAAGGTAATTTAAAGAGTATGCGCCATTTTGATTGCACTGTTCGACTCAGCAGCATCAGCAACGTTAGCATCATACCTCAGGAATGCAAAATATCACTAATTTGAAATATATTAATACAGATAAAGGTAATTAAACGAGTATACGCCATTTTGAATGAACGGTTCTACTAAGCAGCATCAGCAACATTAGCATCATATCTCAGGAATGCAAAATAGTGGTATTTTCACATGGAAGTTCATGAGCGACAATTTTCCTCACAAAATTGCACTAAGTTGAAATGTGTTAATAGAGACAGAGTTCCATATGAAGAGTTAGCCCCATATCGGTTGCACTGTTCGACCCAGCAGCATCAGCAACGTTAGCATCAAACCTCAGGAATGCAAAAGAGGGCTATATGCACATGGCAGTTAATGGGCGACAATCTATTGCACAAAATTGCACTAATTTGAAGTCTATTAATAGAGGAAAAGGTAATTTAAAGAGTATGCGCCATTTTGAATGCACGATTCTACTCAGCAGCATCAGCAACATTTGCATCATACCTCAGGAATGCGAAATATCACTAATTTGAAATATATTAATACAGATAAAGGTAACTAAACGAGTATACGCCATTTTGAATGAACGGTTCCACTGAGCAGCATCAGCAACATTAGCATCATATCTCAGGAATGCAAAATAGTGGTATTTTCACATGGAAGTTCAAGAGCGACAATTTTCCTCACAAAATTGCACTAATTTGAAGTCTATTAATAGAGGAAAAGGTAATTTTAAGAGTATGCGCCATTTTGAATGCACGATTCTACTCAGCAGCATCAGCAACATTAGCATCATACGTCAGGAATGCGAAATAGTGCTATTTTCACATGGAAGTTCGAGAGCGACAATTTTCAGCACAAAATTGCACTAATTTGAAGTCTATTAATAGAGGAAAAGGTAATTTAATGAGTATGCGCCATTCTGATTGCACTGTTCGAGTCAGCAGCATCAGCAACGATAGCATCATACCTCAGGAATGCAAAATATCACTAATTTGAAATATATTAATACAGATAAAGGTAATTAAACGAGTATACGCCATTTTGAATGAACGGTTCTACTGAGCAGCATCAGCAACATTAGCATCATACCTCAGGAATGCGAAATAGTGCTATATTCACATGGAAGTTCAGGAGCGATAATTTTCAGAACAAAATTGCACTAAGTTGAAATGTGTTAATAGAGAAAGATTTATATATCAAGAGTTAGCGCCATACCGATTGCACTGTTTAACTCAGCAGCATCAGCAACAGATGCATCATACCTCCGGAATGCGAAATAGCGCTATATTCACATGCAAGTTCAAGAGCGACAATTTTTTGCACAAAACTGCACTAATTTGAAGTCTATTAATAGAGGAAAAGGTAATTTAAAGAGTATGCTCCATTTTGATTGCCCTGTTCGACTCAGCAGCAACAGCAACGTTAGCATCATACCTCAGGAATGCAAAATTGCACTAATTTGAAATATATTAATACAGGGTAATTTAACGAGTATGCGCCATTTTGAATGCTCCGTTCTACTGAGCAGCATCAGCAACATTTGCATCATATCTCAGGAATGCAAAATAGTGGCATATTCACATGGAAGTTCAAGAGCGACAATCTTCCTCACAAAATTGCACTAAGTTGAAATGTGTTAATAGAGACAGAGTTCCATAAAAAGAGTTAGCCCCATATCGATTGCACTGTTCGACCCAGCGGCATCAGCAACAGAAGCATCATACCTCCGGAATGCGAAATAGCGCTATATTCACATGGAAGTTCAAGAGCGACAAATTCCAGCGCAAAATTGCGCTAAGTTGAAATGTGTTAATAGAGAAAGAGTTATATTTAAAGAGTTTTCGCCATACCGATTGCACTGTTCGAGTCAGCAGCATCAGCAACATTAGCATGATACCTAAGGAATTCAAAATAGGGCTATATGCACATGGCAGTTAATGGGCGACAATTTTTTGCACAAAATTGCACTAATTTGAAGTCTATTAATAGAGGAAAAGGTAATTTAAAGAGTATGCGCCATTTTGAATGCACGATTCTACTCAGCAGCATCAGCAACATTAGCATCATACCTCAGGAATGCGAAATAGTGCTATATTCACATGGAAGTTCGAGAGCGACAATTTTCAGAACAAAATTGCACTAAGTTGAAATGTGTTAATAGAGAAAGAGTTCTATATAAAGAGTTAGCCCAATGCCGATTGCACTGTTCGACTCAGCAGCATCAGCAACATTAGCATCATACCTCAGGTATGCAAAATAGTGCTATATGCACATGGCGGTTCAAGAGCGACAATCTTTTGCAAAAAATTGCACTAATTTGAAGTCTATTAATAGAGGAAAAGGTAATTTAAAGAGTATGCGCCATTTTGATTGCACTGTTCGACTCAGCAGCATCAGCAACGTTAGCATTATACCTCAGGAATGCAAAATATCACTAATTTGAAATATATTAATACAGATAAAGGTAATTAAACGAGTATACGCCATTTTGAATGAACGGTTCTACTGAGCAGCATCAGCAACATTAGCATCATATCTCAGGAATGCAAAATAGTGGTATTTTAACATGGAAGTTCAAGAGCGACAATTTTCCTCACAAAATTGCACTAATTTGAAGTCTATTAATAGAGGAAAAGGTAATTTTAAGAGTATGCGCCATTTTGAATGCACGATTCAACTCAGCAGCATCAGCAACATTAGCATCATACCTCAGGAATGCGAAATAGTGCTATATTCACATGGAAGTTCAAGAGCGACAATTTTCAGCACAAAATTGCACTAATTTGAAGTCTATTAATAGAAGAAAAGGTAATTTAATGAGTATGCGCCATTCTGATTGCACTGTTCGACTCAGCAGCATCAGCAACATTAGCATCATGTCTCAGGCATCCAAAATAGTGGTATTTTCACATGGAAGTTCAAGAGCGACAATCTTCCTCACAAAATTGCACGAAGTTGAAATGTGTTGATAGAGACAGAGTTCCATATAAAGAGTTAGCCCCATACCGATTGCACTGTTCGACTCAGCAGCATCAGCAACAGATGCATCATACCTCCGGAATGCGAAATAGCGCTATATTCACATGGAAGTTCAAGAGCGACAATTTTCAGCACAAAATTGCACTAAGTTGAAATGTGTTAATAGAGAAAGAGTTCTATTTGAAGAGTTAGCGCCATACCGATTGCACTGTTCGACTCAGCAGCATCAGCAACAGTAGCGTCATACCTCAGGAACGCGAAATAGCGCCATATTCACATGGAAGTTCAAGAGCGACAATTTTTTGCACAAAACTGCACTAATTTGAAGTCTATTAATAGAGGAAAAGGTAATTTAAAGAGTATGCTCCATTTTGATTGCACTGTTCGACTCAGCAGCATCAGCAACGTTAGCATCATACCTCAGGAATGCAAAATTGCACTAATTAGAAATATATTAATACAGGGTAATTTAACGATTATGCGCCATTTTGAATGCTCCGTTCCACTGAGCAGAATCAGCAACATTAGCATCATATCTCAGGAATGCAAAATGGTGGTATTTTAACATGGAAGTTCAAGAGCGACAATTTTCCTCACAAAATTGCACTAATTTGAAGTCTATTAATAGAGGAAAAGGTAATTTTAAGAGTATGCGCCATTTTGAATGCACGATTCTACTCAGCAGCATCAGCAACATTAGCATCATACCTCAGGAATGCGAAATAGTGCTATATTCACATGGAAGTTCAAGAGCGACAATTTTCAGCACAAAATTGCACTAATTTGAAGTCTATTAATAGAAGAAAAGGTAATTTAATGAGTATGCGCCATTCTGATTGCGCTGTTCGACTCAGCAGCATCAGCAACATTAGCATCATGTCTCAGGCATCCAAAATAGTGGTATTTTCACATGGAAGTTCAAGAGCGACAATCTTCCTCACAAAATTGCACTAAGTTGAAATGTGTTGATAGAGACAGAGTTCCATATAAAGAGTTAGCCCCATACCGATTGCACTGTTCGACTCAGCAGCATCAGCAACAGATGCATCATACCTCCGGAATGCGAAATAGCGCTATATTCACATGGAGGTTCAAGAGCGACAATTTTCAGCACAAAATTGCACTAAGTTGAAATGTGTTAATAGAGAAATAGTTCTATTGAAAGAGTTAGCGCCATACCGATTGCACTGTTCGACTCAGCAGCATCAGCAACAGTAGCGTCATACCTCAGGAACGCGAAATAGCGCCATATTCACATGGAAGTTCAAGAGCGACAATTTTTTGCACAAAACTGCACTAATTTGAAGTCTATTAATAGAGGAAAAGGTAATTTAAAGAGTATGCTCCATTTTGATTGCACTGTTCGACTCAGCAGCATCAGCAACGTTAGCATCATACCTCAGGAATGCAAAATTGCAGTAATTTGAAATATATTAATACAGGGTAATTTAACGAGTATGCGCCATTTTGAATGCTCCGTTCTACTGAGCAACAGCAGCAACATTTGCATCATATCTCAGGAATGCAAAATAGTGGTATATTCACATGGAAGTTCAAGAGCGACAATCTTCCTCACAAAATTGCACTAAGTTGAAATGTGTTAATAGAGACAGAGTTCCATAAAAAGAGTTAGCCCCATATCGATTGCACTGTTCGACCCAGCAGCATCAGCAACAGAAGCATCATACCTCCGGAATGCGAAATAGCGCTATATTCACATGGAAGTTCAAGAGCGACAATTTCCAGCGCAAAATTGCGCTAAGTTGAAGTCTATTAATAGAGGAAAAAGTAATTTAAAGAGTATGCGCCATTTTGATTGCACTGTTCGACTCAGCAGCATCAGCAACGTTAGCATCATACCTCAGGATGCAAAATATCACTAATTTGAAATATATTAATACAGATAAAGGTAATTAAACGAGTTTACGCCATTTTGAATGAACAGTTCTACTGAGCAGCATCAGCAACACTAGCATCATATCTCAGGAATGCAAAATAGTGGTATTTTCACATGGAAGTTAAAGAGCGACAATTTTCCTCACAAAATTGCACTAAGTTGAAATGTGTTAATAGAGACAGAGTTCCATATGAAGAGTTAGCCCCATATCGATTGCACTGTTCGACCCAGCAGCATCAGCAACAGAAGCATCATACCTCCGAAATGCGAAATAGCGCTATTTTCACATGGAAGTTCAAGAGCGACAATTTTCAGCACAAAATTGCACTAATTTGAAGTCTATTAATAGAGGAAAAGGTAATTTAAAGAGTATGCGCCATTTTGATTGCACTGTTCGACTCAGCAGCATCAGCAATGTTAGCATCATACCTCAGGAATGCAAAAGAGGGCTATATGCACATGGCAGTTAATGGGCGACAATCTATTGCACAAAATTGCACTAATTTGAAATATATTAATACAGGTTAATTTAACGAGTATGCGCCATTTTGAATGCACTGTTCGACTTAGCAGCATCAGCAACGTTAGCATCATACCTCAGGAATGCAAAATATCACTAATTTGAAATATATTAATACTGATAAAGGTAATTAAACGAGTATACGCCATTTTGAATGAACGGTTCTACTGAGCAGCATCAGCAACGTTAGCATCACATCTCAGGAATGCAAAATAGTGGTATTTTCACATGGAAGTTCAAGAGCGACAATCTTCCTCACAAAATTGCACTAAGTTGAAATGTGTTGATAGAGACAGAGTTCCATATAAAGAGTTAGCCCCATACCGATTGCACTGTTCGACTCAGTAGCATCAGCAACAGATGCATCATACCTCCGGAATGCGAAATAGCGCTATATTCACATGGAAGTTCAAGAGCGACAATCTTCCTCACAAAATTGCACTAAGTTGAAATGTGTTAATAGAGAAAGAGTTCTATTTAAAGAGTTAGCCCAATGCCGATTGCACTGTTCGACTCAGCAGCATCAGCAACATTAGCATGATACCTAAGGAATTCAAAATAGGGCTATATGCACATGGCAGTTAATGGGCGACAATTTTTTGCACAAAATTGCACTAATTTGAAGTCTATTAATAGAGGAAAAGGTAATTTAAAGAGTATTCGCCATTTTGAATGCACGATTCTACTCAGCAGCATCAGCAACATTAGCATCATACCTCAGGAATGCGAAATAGTGCTATATTCACATGGAAGTTCGAGAGCGACAATTTTCAGAACAAGATTGCACTAAGTTGAAATGTGTTAATAGAGAAAGAGTTCTATATAAAGAGTTAGCCCAATGCCGATTGCACTGTTCGACTCAGCAGCATCAGCAACGTTAGCATCATACCTCAGGAATGCAAAATATCACTAATTTGAAATATATTAATACAGATAAAGGTAACTAAACGAGTATACGCCATTTTGAATGAACGGTTCTACTGAGCAGCATCAGCAACATTAGCATCATATCTCAGGAATGCAAAATAGTGGTATTTTCACATGGAAGTTCAGGAGCGACAATTTTCCTCACAAAATTGCACTAATTTGAAGTCTATTAATAGAGGAAAAGGTAATTTTAAGAGTATGCGCCATTTTGAATGCACGATTCTACTCAGCAGCATCAGCAACATTAGCATCATACCTCAGGTAAGCAAAATAGTGCTATATTCACATGGAAGTTCGAGAGCGACAATTTTCAGAACAAAATTGCACTAAGTTGAAATGTGTTAATAGAGAAAGGGTTCTATATAAAGAGTAAGCCCAATGCCGATTGCACTGTTCGACTCAGCAGCATCAGCAACATTAGCATCATGTCTCAGGCATCCAAAATAGTGGTATTTTCACATGGAAGTTTAAGGGCGACAATTTTCCTCACAAAATTGCACTAAGTTGAAATGTGTTGATAGAGACAGAGTTCCATATAAAGTGTTAGCCCCATACCGATTGCACTGTTCGACTCAGCAGCATCAGCAACATTTGCATCATATCTCAGGAATGCAAAATAGTGCTATATACAGATGGAAGTTCGAGAACGACAATTTTCAGCACAAAATTGCACCAAGTTGAAATGTTTAATTGAGACAGAGTTCTATATTAAGAGTTAGCCCCATACCGATTGCACTGTTCGACTCAGCTGCATCAGCAACATTAGCGTCATACCTCAGGAATGCAAAATAGTGCTATATTCACATGGCAGTTCAAGAGCGACAATTTTTTGCACAAAATTGCACTAATTTGAAGTCTATTAATAGAGGAAAAGGTAATTTAAAGAGTATGCGCCATTTTGATTGCACTGTTCGACTCAGCAGCATCAGCAACGTTAGCATCATACCTCAGGAATGCAAAATATCACTAATTTGAAATATATTAATACAGATAAAGGTAATTAAACGAGTATACGCCATTTTGAATGAACGGTTCTACTAAGCAGCATCAGCAACATTAGCATCATATCTCAGGAATGCAAAATAGTGGTATTTTCACATGGAAGTTCATGAGCGACAATTTTCCTCACAAAATTGCACTAAGTTGAAATGTGTTAATAGAGACAGAGTTCCATATGAAGAGTTAGCCCCATATCGATTGCACTGTTCGACCCAGCAGCATCAGCAACGTTAGCATCAAACCTCAGGAATGCAAAAGAGGGCTATATGCACATGGCAGTTAATGGGCGACAATCTATTGCACAAAATTGCACTAATTTGAAGTCTATTAATAGAGGAAAAGGTAATTTAAAGAGTATGCGCCATTTTGAATGCACGATTCTACTCAGCAGCATCAGCAACATTTGCATCATACCTCAGGAATGCGAAATATCACTAATTTGAAATATATTAATACAGATAAAGGTAACTAAACGAGTATACGCCATTTTGAATGAACGGTTCCACTGAGCAGCATCAGCAACATTAGCATCATATCTCATGAATGCAAAATAGTGGTATTTTCACATGGAAGTTCAAGAGCGACAATTTTCCTCACAAAATTGCACTAATTTGAAGTCTATTAATAGAGGAAAAGGTAATTTTAAGAGTATGCGCCATTTTGAATGCACGATTCTACTCAGCAGCATCAGCAACATTAGCATCATACGTCAGGAATGCGAAATAGTGCTATTTTCACATGGAAGTTCGAGAGCGACAATTTTCAGCACAAAATTGCACTAATTTGAAGTCTATTAATAGAGGAAAAGGTAATTTAATGAGTATGCGCCATTCTGATTGCACTGTTCGACTCAGCAGCATCAGCAACGATAGCATCATACCTCAGGAATGCAAAATATCACTAATTTGAAATATATTAATACAGATAAAGGTAATTAAACGAGTATACGCCATTTTGAATGAACGGTTCTACTGAGCAGCATCAGCAACATTAGCATCATACCTCAGGAATGCGAAATAGTGCTATATTCACATGGAAGTTCAGGAGCGATAATTTTCAGAACAAAATTGCACTAAGTTGAAATGTGTTAATAGAGAAAGATTTATATATCAAGAGTTAGCGCCATACCGATTGCACTGTTTAACTCAGCAGCATCAGCAACAGATGCATCATACCTCCGGAATGCGAAATAGCGCTATATTCACATGCAAGTTCAAGAGCGACAATTTTCAGCACAAAATTGCACTAATTTGAAGTCTATTAATAGAGGAAAAGGTAATTTTAAGAGTATGCGCCATTTTGAATGCACGATTCTACTCAGCAGCATCAGCAACATTAGCATCATACGTCAGGAATGCGAAATAGTGCTATTTTCACATGGAAGTTCGAGAGCGACAATTTTCAGCACAAAATTGCACTAATTTGAAGTCTATTAATAGAGGAAAAGGTAATTTAATGAGTATGCGCCATTCTGATTGCACTGTTCGACTCAGCAGCATCAGCAACGATAGCATCATACCTCAGGAATGCAAAATATCACTAATTTGAAATATATTAATACAGATAAAGGTAATTAAACGAGTATACGCCATTTTGAATGAACGGTTCTACTGAGCAGCATCAGCAACATTAGCATCATACCTCAGGAATGCGAAATAGTGCTATATTCACATGGAAGTTCAGGAGCGATAATTTTCAGAACAAAATTGCACTAAGTTGAAATGTGTTAATAGAGAAAGATTTATATATCAAGAGTTAGCGCCATACCGATTGCACTGTTTAACTCAGCAGCATCAGCAACAGATGCATCATACCTCCGGAATGCGAAATAGCGCTATATTCACATGCAAGTTCAAGAGCGACAATTTTCAGCACAAAATTGCACTAATTTGAAGTCTATTAATAGAGGAAAAGGTAATTTAAAGAGTATGCGCCATTTTGATTGCACTGTTCGACTCAGCAGCATCAGCAACGTTAGCATCATACCTCAGGAATGCAAAATAGGGCTATATGCACATGGCAGTTAATGGGCGACAATCTATTGCACAAAATTGCACTAATTTGAAGTATATTAATACAGGGTAATTTAACGAGTATGCGCCATTTTGAATGCACTGTTCGAATCAGCAGCACCAGCAACGTTAGCATCATACCTCAGGAATACAAAATATCACTAATTTGAAATATATTAATACAGATAAAGGTAATTAAACGAGTATACGCCATTTTGGATGAACGGTTCTACAGAGCAGCATCAGCAACGTTAGCATCACATCTCAGGAATGCAAAATAGTGGTATTTTCACATGGAAGTTCAAGAGCGACAATCTTCCTCACAAAATTGCACTAAGTTGAAATGTGTTGATAGAGACAGAGTTCCATATAAAGAGTTAGCCCCATACCGATTGCACTGTTCGACTCAGCAGCATCAGCAACAGATGCATCATACCTCCGGAATGCGAAATAGCGCTATTTTCACATGGAAGTTCAAGAGCGACAATTTTCAGCACAAAATTGCACTAATTTGAAGTGTATTAATAGAGGAAAAGGTAACTTAAAGAGTATGCGCCATTTTGATTGCACTGTTCGACTCAGCAGCATCAGCAACGTCAGCATCACATCTCAGGAATGCAAAATAGTGGTATTTTCACATGGAAGTTCAAGAGCGACAATTTCCAGCGCAAAATTGCACTAAGTTGAAATGTTTAATTGAGACAGAGTTCTATATAAAGAGTTAGCCCCATACCGATTGCACTGTTCGACTCAGCTGCATCAGCAACATTAGCGTCATACCTCAGGAATGCAAAATAGTGCTATATTCACATGGCAGTTCAAGAGCGACAATTTTTTGCACAAAATTGCACTGATTTGAAGTCTATTAATAGAGAAAAAGGTAATTTAAAGAGTATGCGCCATTTTGATTGCACTGTTCGACTCAGCAGCATCAGCAACGTTAGCATCATACCTCAGGAATGCAAAATATCACTAATTTGAAATATATTAATACAGATAAAGGTAATTAAATGAGTATACGCCATTTTGAATGAACGGTTCTACTGAGCAGCATCAGCAACATTAGCATCATATCTCAGGAATGCAAAATAGTGGTATTTTCACATGGAAGTTCAAGAGCGACAATTTTCCTCACAAAATTGCACTAAGTTGAAATGTGTTAATAGAGACAGAGTTCCATATGAAGAGTTAGCCCCATATCGATTGCACTGTTCGACTCAGCAGCATCAGCAACAGAAGCATCATACCTCCGGAATGCGAAATAGCGCTATTTTCACATGGAAGTTCAAGAGCGACAATTTTCAGCACAAAATTGCACTAATTTGAAGTGTATTAATAGAGGAAAAGGTAACTTAAAGAGTATGCGCCATTTTGATTGCACTGTTCGACTCAGCAGCATCAGCAACGTTAGCATCATACCTCAGGAATGCAAAATTGCACTAATTTGAAATATATTAATACAGGGTAATTTAACGAGTATGCGCCATTTTGAATGCTCCGTTCTACTGAGCAGCATCAGCAACATTTGCATCATATCTCAGGAATGCAAAATAGTGGTATATTCACATGGAAGTTCAAGAGCGACAATCTTCCTCACAAAATTGCACTAAGTTGAAATGTGTTAATAGAGACAGAGTTCCATAAAAAGAGTTAGCCCCATATCGATTGCACTGTTCGACCCAGCAGCATCAGCAACAGAAGCATCATACCTCCGGAATGCGAAATAGCGCTATATTCACATGGAGGTTCAAGAGCGACAATTTTCAGCACAAAATTGCACTAAGTTGAAATGTGTTAATAGAGAAATAGTTCTATTGAAAGAGTTAGCGCCATACCGATTGCACTGTTCGACTCAGCAGCATCAGCAACAGTAGCGTCATACCTCAGGAACGCGAAATAGCGCCATATTCACATGGAAGTTCAAGAGCGACAATTTTTTGCACAAAACTGCACTAATTTGAAGTCTATTAATAGAGGAAAAGGTAATTTAAAGAGTATGCTCCATTTTGATTGCACTGCTCGACTCAGCAGCATCAGCAACGTTAGCATCATACCTCAGGAATGCAAAATTGCACTAATTTGAAATATATTAATACAGGGTAATTTAACGAGTATGCGCCATTTTGAATGCTCCGTTCTACTGAGCAGCATCAGCAACATTTGCATCATATCTCAGGAATGCAAAATAGTGGTATATTCACATGGAAGTTCAAGAGCGACAATCTTCCTCACAAAATTGCACTAAGTTGAAATGTGTTAATAGAGACAGAGTTCCATAAAAAGAGTTAGCCCCATATCGATTGCACTGTTCGACCCAGCAGCATCAGCAACAGAAGCATCATACCTCCGGAATGCGAAATAGCGCTATATTCACATGGAAGTTCAAGAGCGACAATTTCCAGCGCAAAATTGCGCTAAGTTGAAGTCTATTAATAGAGGAAAAAGTAATTTAAAGAGTATGCGCCATTTTGATTGCACTGTTCGACTCAGCAGCATCAGCAACGTTAGCATCATACCTCAGGTATGCAAAATATCACTAATTTGAAATATATTAATACAGATAAAGGTAATTAAACGAGTTTACGCCATTTTGAATGAACGGTTCTACTGAGCAGCATCAGCAACACTAGCATCATATCTCAGGAATGCAAAATAGTGGTATTTTCACATGGAAGTTCAAGAGCGACAATTTTCCTCACAAAATTGCACTAAGTTGAAATGTGTTAATAGAGACAGAGTTCCATATGAAGAGTTAGCCCCATATCGATTGCACTGTTCGACCCAGCAGCATCAGCAACGTTAGCATCAAACCTCAGGAATGCAAAAGAGGGCTATATGCACATGGCAGTTAATGGGCGACAATCTATTGCACAAAATTGCACTAATTTGAAGTCTATTAATAGAGGAAAAGGTAATTTAAAGAGTATGCGCCATTTTGAATGCACCATTCTACTCAGCAGCATCAGCAACATTTGCATCATACCTCAGGAATGCGAAATATCACTAATTTGAAATATATTAATACAGATAAAGGTAACTAAACGAGTATACGCCATTTTGAATGAACGGTTCCACTGAGCAGCATCAGCAACATTAGCATCATATCTCATGAATGCAAAATAGTGGTATTTTCACATGGAAGTTCAAGAGCGACAATTTTCCTCACAAAATTGCACTAATTTGAAGTCTATTAATAGAGGAAAAGGTAATTTTAAGAGTATGCGCCATTTTGAATGCACGATTCTACTCAGCAGCATCAGCAACATTAGCATCATACGTCAGGAATGCGAAATAGTGCTATTTTCACATGGAAGTTCGAGAGCGACAATTTTCAGCACAAAATTGCACTAATTTGAAGTCTATTAATAGAGGAAAAGGTAATTTAATGAGTATGCGCCATTCTGATTGCACTGTTCGACTCAGCAGCATCAGCAACGATAGCATCATACCTCAGGAATGCAAAATATCACTAATTTGAAATATATTAATACAGATAAAGGTAATTAAACGAGTATACGCCATTTTGAATGAACGGTTCTACTGAGCAGCATCAGCAACATTAGCATCATACCTCAGGAATGCGAAATAGTGCTATATTCACATGGAAGTTCAGGAGCGATAATTTTCAGAACAAAATTGCACTAAGTTGAAATGTGTTAATAGAGAAAGATTTATATATCAAGAGTTAGCGCCATACCGATTGCACTGTTTAACTCAGCAGCATCAGCAACAGATGCATCATACCTCCGGAATGCGAAATAGCGCTATATTCACATGCAAGTTCAAGAGCGACAATTTTCAGCACAAAATTGCACTAATTTGAAGTCTATTAATAGAGGAAAAGGTAATTTAAAGAGTATGCGCCATTTTGATTGCACTGTTCGACTCAGCAGCATCAGCAACGTTAGCATCATACCTCAGGAATGCAAAATAGGGCTATATGCACATGGCAGTTAATGGGCGACAATCTATTGCACAAAATTGCACTAATTTGAAATATATTAATACAGGGTAATTTAACGAGTATGCGCCATTTTGAATGCACTGTTCGAATCAGCAGCACCAGCAACGTTAGCATCATACCTCAGGAATACAAAATATCACTAATTTGAAATATATTAATACAGATAAAGGTAATTAAACGAGTATACGCCATTTTGGATGAACGGTTCTACTGAGCAGCATCAGCAACGTTAGCATCACATCTCAGGAATGCAAAATAGTGGTATTTTCACATGGAAGTTCAAGAGCGACAATCTTCCTCACAAAATTGCACTAAGTTGAAGTGTGTTAATAGAGACAGAGTTCCATATGAAGAGTTAGCCCCATATCGATTGCACTGTTCGACCCAGCAGCATCAGCAACAGAAGCATCATACCTCCGAAATGCGAAATAGCGCTATTTTCACATGTAAGTTCAAGAGCGACAATTTTCAGCACAAAATTGCACTAATTTGAAGTCTATTAATAGAGGAAAAGGTAATTTAAAGAGTATGCGCCATTTTGATTGCACTGTTCGACTCAGCAGCATCAGCAATGTTAGCATCATACCTCAGGAATGCAAAAGAGGGCTATTTGCACATTACAGTTAATGGGCGACAATCTATTGCACAAAATTGCACTAATTTGAAATATATTAATACAGGTTAATTTAACGAGTATGCGCCATTTTGAATGCACTGTTCGACTTAGCAGCATCAGCAACGTTAGCATCATACCTCAGGAATGCAAAATTGCACTAATTTGAAATATATTAATACTGATAAAGGTAATTAAACGAGTATACGCCATTTTGAATGAACGGTTCTACTGAGCAGCATCAGCAACGTTAGCATCACATCTCAGGAATGCAAAATAGTGGTATTTTCACATGGAAGTTCAAGAGCGACAATCTTCCTCACAAAATTGCAGTAAGTTGAAATGTGTTAATAGAGAAAGAGTTCTATTTAAAGAGTTAGCCCAATGCCGATTGCACTGTTCGACTCAGCAGCATCAGCAACATTAGCATGATACCTAAGGAATTCAAAATAGGGCTATATGCACATGGCAGTTAATGGGCGACAATTTTTTGCACAAAATTGCACTAATTTGAAGTCTATTAATAGAGGAAAAGGTAATTTAAAGAGTATTCGCCATTTTGAATGCACGATTCTACTCAGCAGCATCAGCAACATTAGCATCATACCTCAGGAATGCGAAATAGTGCTATATTCACATGGAAGTTCGAGAGCGACAATTTTCAGAACAAGATTGCACTAAGTTGAAATGTGTTAATAGAGAAAGAGTTCTATATAAAGAGTTAGCCCAATGCCGATTGCACTGTTCGACTCAGCAGCATCAGCAACGTAAGCATCATACCTCAGGAATGCAAAATATCACTAATTTGAAATATATTAATACAGATAAAGGTAACTAAACGAGTATACGCCATTTTGAATGAACGGTTCTACTGAGCAGCATCAGCAACATTAGCATCATATCTCAGGAATGCAAAATAGTGGTATTTTCACATGGAAGTTCAGGAGCGACAATTTTCCTCACAAAATTGCACTAATTTGAAGTCTATTAATAGAGGAAAAGGTAATTTTAAGAGTATGCGCCATTTTGAATGCACGATTCTACTCAGCAGCATCAGCAACATCAGCATCATACGTCAGGAATGCGAAATAGTGCTATATTCACATGGAAGTTCGAGAGGGACAATTTTCAGAACAAAATTGCACTAAGTTGAAATGTGTTAATAGAGAAAGGGTTCTATATAAAGAGTATGCCCAATGCCGATTGCACTGTTCGACTCAGCAGCATCAGCAACATTAGCATCATACCTCAGGTAAGCAAAATAGTGCTATATTCACATGGAAGTTCGAGAGCGACAATTTTCAGAACAAAATTGCACTAAGTTGAAATGTGTTAATAGAGAAAGGGTTCTATATAAAGAGTAATCCCAATGCCGATTGCACTGTTCGACTCAGCAGCATCAGCAACATTAGCATCATGTCTCAGGCATCCAAAATAGTGGTATTTTCACATGGAAGTTTAAGGGCGACAATTTTCCTCACAAAATTGCACTAAGTTGAAATGTGTTGATAGAGACAGAGTTCCATATAAAGTGTTAGCCCCATACCGATTGCACTGTTCGACTCAGCAGCATCAGCAACATTTGCATCATATCTCAGGAATGCAAAATAGTGCTATATACAGATGGAAGTTCGAGAACGACAATTTTCAGCACAAAATTGCACCAAGTTGAAATGTTTAATTGAGACAGAGTTCTATATTAAGAGTTAGCCCCATACCGATTGCACTGTTCGACTCAGCTGCATCAGCAACATTAGCGTCATACCTCAGGAATGCAAAATAGTGCTATATTCACATGGCAGTTCAAGAGCGACAATTTTTTGCACAAAATTGCACTAATTTGAAGTCTATTAATAGAGGAAAAGGTAATTTAAAGAGTATGCGCCATTTTGATTGCACTGTTCGACTCAGCAGCATCAGCAACGTTAGCATCATACCTCAGGAATGCAAAATATCACTAATTTGAAATATATTAATACAGATAAAGGTAATTAAACGAGTATACGCCATTTTGAATGAACGGTTCTACTAAGCAGCATCAGCAACATTAGCATCATATCTCAGGAATGCAAAATAGTGGTATTTTCACATGGAAGTTCATGAGCGACAATTTTCCTCACAAAATTGCACTAATTTGAAGTCTATTAATAGAGGAAAAGGTAATTTTAAGAGTATGCGCCATTTTGAATGCACGATTCTACTCAGCAGCATCAGCAACATTAGCATCATACGTCAGGAATGCGAAATAGTGCTATTTTCACATGGAAGTTCGAGAGCGACAATTTTCAGCACAAAATTGCACTAATTTGAAGTCTATTAATAGAGGAAAAGGTAATTTAATGAGTATGCGCCATTCTGATTGCACTGTTCGACTCAGCAGCATCAGCAACGATAGCATCATACCTCAGGAATGCAAAATATCACTAATTTGAAATATATTAATACAGATAAAGGTAACTAAACGAGTATACGCCATTTTGAATGAACGGTTCTACTGAGCAGCATCAGCAACATTAGCATCATACCTCAGGAATGCGAAATAGTGCTATATTCACATGGAAGTTCAGGAGCGACAATTTTCAGCACAAAATTGCACTAATTTGAAGTGTATTAATAGAGGAAAAGGTAACTTAAAGAGTATGCGCCATTTTGATTGCACTGTTCGACTCAGCAGCATCAGCAACGTCAGCATCACATCTCAGGAATGCAAAATAGTGGTATTTTCACATGGAAGTTCAAGAGCGACAATTTCCAGCGCAAAATTGCACTAAGTTGAAATGTTTAATTGAGACAGAGTTCTATATAAAGAGTTAGCCCCATACCGATTGCACTGTTCGACTCAGCTGCATCAGCAACATTAGCGTCATACCTCAGGAATGCAAAATAGTGCTATATTCACATGGCAGTTCAAGAGCGACAATTTTTTGCACAAAATTGCACTGATTTGAAGTCTATTAATAGAGAAAAAGGTAATTTAAAGAGTATGCGCCATTTTGATTGCACTGTTCGACTCAGCAGCATCAGCAACGTTAGCATCATACCTCAGGAATGCAAAATATCACTAATTTGAAATATATTAATACAGATAAAGGTAATTAAATGAGTATACGCCATTTTGAATGAACGGTTCTACTGAGCAGCATCAGCAACATTAGCATCATATCTCAGGAATGCAAAATAGTGGTATTTTCACATGGAAGTTCAAGAGCGACAATTTTCCTCACAAAATTGCACTAAGTTGAAATGTGTTAATAGAGACAGAGTTCCATATGAAGAGTTAGCCCCATATCGATTGCACTGTTCGACTCAGCAGCATCAGCAACAGAAGCATCATACCTCCGGAATGCGAAATAGCGCTATTTTCACATGGAAGTTCAAGAGCGACAATTTTCAGCACAAAATTGCACTAGTTTGAAGTGTATTAATAGAGGAAAAGGTAACTTAAAGAGTATGCGCCATTTTGATTGCACTGTTCGACTCAGCAGCATCAGCAACGTCAGCATCACATCTCAGGAATGCAAAATAGTGGTATTTTCACATGGAAGTTCAAGAGCGACAATCTTCCTCACAAAATTGCACTAAGTTGAAATGTGTTGGTAGAGACAGAGTTCCATATAAAGAGTTAGCCCCATACCGATTGCACTGTTCGACTCAGCAGCATCAGCAACAGATGCATCATACCTCCGGAATGCGAAATAGCGCTATATTCAGATGGAAGTTCAAGAGCGACAATTTCCAGCGCAAAATTGCACTAAGTTGAAATGTGTTAATAGAGAAAGATTTGTATATCAAGAGTTAGCGCCATACCGATTGCACTGTTTAACTCAGCAGCATCAGCAACAGATGCATCATACCTCCGGAATGCGAAATAGCGCTATATTCACATGCAAGTTCAAGAGCGACAATTTTCAGCACAAAATTGCACTAATTTGAAGTCTATTAATAGAGGAAAAGGTAATTTAAAGAGTATGCGCCATTTTGATTGCACTGTTCGACTCAGCAGCATCAGCAACGTTAGCATCATACCTCAGGAATGCAAAATAGGGCTATATGCACATGGCAGTTAATGGGCGACAATCTATTGCACAAAATTGCACTAATTTGAAATATATTAATACAGGGTAATTTAACGAGTATGCGCCATTTTGAATGCACTGTTCGAATCAGCAGCACCAGCAACGTTAGGATCATACCTCAGGAATACAAAATATCACTAATTTGAAATATATTAATACAGATAAAGGTAATTAAACGAGTATACGCCATTTTGGATGAACGGTTCTACTGAGCAGCATCAGCAACGTTAGCATCACATCTCAGGAATGCAAAATAGTGGTATTTTCACATGGAAGTTCAAGAGCGACAATCTTCCTCACAAAATTGCACTAAGTTGAAATGTGTTGATAGAGACAGAGTTCCATATAAAGAGTTAGCCCCATACCGATTGCACTGTTCGACTCAGCAGCATCAGCAACAGATGCATCATACCTCCGGAATGCGAAATAGCGCTATATTCACATGGAAGTTCAAGAGCGACAATTTCCAGCGCAAAATTGCACTAAGTTGAAATGTTTAATTGAGACAGAGTTCTATATAATGAGTTAGACCCATACCGATTGCACTGTTCGACTCAGCTGCATCAGCAACATTAGCGTCATACCTCAGGAATGCAAAATAGTGCTATATTCACATGGCAGTTCAAGAGCGACAATTTTTTGCACAAAATTGCACTAATTTGAAGTCTATTAATAGAGAAAAAGGTAATTTAAAGAGTATGCGCCATTTTGATTGCACTGTTCGACTCAGCAGCATCAGCAACGTTAGCATCATACCTCAGGAATGCAAAATATCACTAATTTGAAATATATTAATACAGATAAAGGTAATTAAATGAGTATACGCCATTTTGAATGAACGGTTCTACTGAGCAGCATCAGCAACATTAGCATCATATCTCAGGAATGCAAAATAGTGGTATTTTCACATGGAAGTTCAAGAGCGACAATTTTCCTCACAAAATTGCACTAAGTTGAAATGTGTTAATAGAGACAGAGTTCTATATGAAGAGTTAGCCCCATATCGATTGCACTGTTCGACTCAGCAGCATCAGCAACAGAAGCATCATACCTCCGGAATGCGAAATAGCGCTATTTTCACATGGAAGTTCAAGAGCGACAATTATCAGCACAAAATTGCACTAATTTGAAGTGTATTAATAGAGGAAAAGGTAACTTAAAGAGTATGCGCCATTTTGATTGCACTGTTCGACTCAGCAGCATCAGCAACGTCAGCATCACATCTCAGGAATGCAAAATAGTGGTATTTTCACATGGAAGTTCAAGAGCGACAATCTTCCTCACAAAATTGCACTAAGTTGAAATGTGTTGGTAGAGACAGAGTTCCATATAAAGAGTTAGCCCCATACCGATTGCACTGTTCGACTCAGCAGCATCAGCAACAGATGCATCATACCTCCGGAATGCGAAATAGCGCTATATTCAGATGGAAGTTCAAGAGCGACAATTTCCAGCGCAAAATTGCACTAAGTTGAAATGTGTTAATAGAGAAAGAGTTCCATATAAAGAGTTAGCCCAATGCCGATTGCACTGTTCGACTCAGCAGCATCAGCAACATTAGCATGATACCTAAGGAATTCAAAATAGGGCTATATGCACATGGCAGTTAATGAGCGACAATTTTTTGCACAAAATTGCACTAATTTGAAGTCTATTAATAGAGGAAAAGGTAATTTAAAGAGTATGCGCCATTTTGAATGCACGATTCTACTCAGCAGCATCAGCAACATTAGCATCATACCTCAGGAATGCGAAATATCACTAATTTGAAATATATTAATACAGACAAAGGTAATTAAACGAGTATACGCCATTTTGAATGAACGGTTCTACTGAGCAGCATCAGCAACATTAGCATCATATCTCAGGAATGCAAAATAGTGGTATTTTCACATGGAAGTTCAAGAGCGACAATTTTCCTCACAAAATTGCACTAATTTGAAGTCTATTAATAGAGGAAAAGGTAATTTTAAGAGTATACGCCATTTTGAATGCACTATTCTACTCAGCAGCATCAGCAACATTAGCATCATACGTCAGGTAAGCAAAGTAGTGCTATATTCACATGGAAGTTCAAGAGCGACAATTTTCAGCACAAAATTGCACTAATTTGAAGTCTATTAATAGAGGAAAAGGTAATTTAATGAGTACCCGCCATTCTGATTGCACTGTTCGACTCAGCAGCATCAGCAGCATTAGCATCATGTCTCAGGCATCGAAAATAGTGGTATTTTCACATGGAAGTTTAAGAGCGACAATTTTCCTCACAAAATTGCACTAAGTTGAAATGTGTTGATAGAGACAGAGTTCCATATAAAGAGTTAGCCCCATACCGATTGCACTGTTTCACTCAGCAGCATCAGCAACAGTAGCGTTATACCTCAGGAATGCGAAATAGCGCTATTTTCACATGGAAGTTCAAGAGCGACAATTTTCAGCACAAAATTGCACTAATTTGAAGTCTATTAATAGAGGAAAAGGTAATTTAAAGAGTATGCGCCATTTTGATTGCACGATTCTACTCAGTAGCATCAGCAACATTTGCATCATACCTCAGGAATGCGAAATATCACTAATTTGAAATATATTAATACAGATAAAGGTAACTAAACGAGTATACGCCATTTTGAATGAACGGTTCCACTGAGCAGCATCAGCAACATTAGCATCATATCTCATGAATGCAAAATAGTGGTATTTTCACATGGAAGTTCAAGAGCGACAATTTTCCTCACAAAATTGCACTAATTTGAAGTCTATTAATAGAGGAAAAGGTAATTTTAAGAGTATGCGCCATTTTGAATGCACGATTCTACTCAGCAGCATCAGCAACATTAGCATCATACGTCAGGAATGCGAAATAGTGCTATTTTCACATGGAAGTTCGAGAGCGACAATTTTCAGCACAAAATTGCACTAATTTGAAGTCTATTAATAGAGGAAAAGGTAATTTAATGAGTATGCGCCATTCTGATTGCACTGTTCGACTCAGCAGCATCAGCAACGATAGCATCATACCTCAGGAATGCAAAATATCACTAATTTGAAATATATTAATACAGATAAAGGTAATTAAACGAGTATACGCCATTTTGAATGAACGGTTCTACTGAGCAGCATCAGCAACATTAGCATCATACCTCAGGAATGCGAAATAGTGCTATATTCACATGGAAGTTCAGGAGCGACAATTTTCAGCACAAAATTGCACTAATTTGAAGTGTATTAATAGAGGAAAAGGTAACTTAAAGAGTATGCGCCATTTTGATTGCACTGTTCGACTCAGCAGCATCAGCAACGTCAGCATCACATCTCAGGAATGCAAAATAGTGGTATTTTCACATGGAAGTTCAAGAGCGACAATTTCCAGCGCAAAATTGCACTAAGTTGAAATGTTTAATTGAGACAGAGTTCTATATAAAGAGTTAGCCCCATACCGATTGCACTGTTCGACTCAGCTGCATCAGCAACATTAGCGTCATACCTCAGGAATGCAAAATAGTGCTATATTCACATGGCAGTTCAAGAGCGACAATTTTTTGCACAAAATTGCACTGATTTGAAGTCTATTAATAGAGAAAAAGGTAATTTAAAGAGTATGCGCCATTTTGATTGCACTGTTCGACTCAGCAGCATCAGCAACGTTAGCATCATACCTCAGGAATGCAAAATATCACTAATTTGAAATATATTAATACAGATAAAGGTAATTAAATGAGTATACGCCATTTTGAATGAACGGTTCTACTGAGCAGCATCAGCAACATTAGCATCATATCTCAGGAATGCAAAATAGTGGTATTTTCACATGGAAGTTCAAGAGCGACAATTTTCCTCACAAAATTGCACTAAGTTGAAATGTGTTAATAGAGACAGAGTTCCATATGAAGAGTTAGCCCCATATCGATTGCACTGTTCGACTCAGCAGCATCAGCAACAGAAGCATCATACCTCCGGAATGCGAAATAGCGCTATTTTCACATGGAAGTTCAAGAGCGACAATTTTCAGCACAAAATTGCACTAATTTGAAGTGTATTAATAGAGGAAAAGGTAACTTAAAGAGTATGCGCCATTTTGATTGCACTGTTCGACTCAGCAGCATCAGCAACGTCAGCATCACATCTCAGGAATGCAAAATAGTGGTATTTTCACATGGAAGTTCAAGAGCGACAATCTTCCTCACAAAATTGCACTAAGTTGAAATGTGTTGGTAGAGACAGAGTTCCATATAAAGAGTTAGCCCCATACCGATTGCACTGTTCGACTCAGCAGCATCAGCAACAGATGCATCATACCTCCGGAATGCGAAATAGCGCTATATTCAGATGGAAGTTCAAGAGCGACAATTTCCAGCGCAAAATTGCACTAAGTTGAAATGTGTTAATAGAGAAAGATTTGTATATCAAGAGTTAGCGCCATACCGATTGCACTGTTTAACTCAGCAGCATCAGCAACAGATGCATCATACCTCCGGAATGCGAAATAGCGCTATATTCACATGCAAGTTCAAGAGCGACAATTTTCAGCACAAAATTGCACTAATTTGAAGTCTATTAATAGAGGAAAAGGTAATTTAAAGAGTATGCGCCATTTTGATTGCACTGTTCGACTCAGCAGCATCAGCAACGTTAGCATCATACCTCAGGAATGCAAAATAGGGCTATATGCACATGGCAGTTAATGGGCGACAATCTATTGCACAAAATTGCACTAATTTGAAATATATTAATACAGGGTAATTTAACGAGTATGCGCCATTTTGAATGCACTGTTCGAATCAGCAGCACCAGCAACGTTAGGATCATACCTCAGGAATACAAAATATCACTAATTTGAAATATATTAATACAGATAAAGGTAATTAAACGAGTATACGCCATTTTGGATGAACGGTTCTACTGAGCAGCATCAGCAACGTTAGCATCACATCTCAGGAATGCAAAATAGTGGTATTTTCACATGGAAGTTCAAGAGCGACAATCTTCCTCACAAAATTGCACTAAGTTGAAATGTGTTGATAGAGACAGAGTTCCATATAAAGAGTTAGCCCCATACCGATTGCACTGTTCGACTCAGCAGCATCAGCAACAGATGCATCATACCTCCGGAATGCGAAATAGCGCTATATTCACATGGAAGTTCAAGAGCGACAATTTCCAGCGCAAAATTGCACTAAGTTGAAATGTTTAATTGAGACAGAGTTCTATATAATGAGTTAGCCCCATACCGATTGCACTGTTCGACTCAGCTGCATCAGCAACATTAGCGTCATACCTCAGGAATGCAAAATAGTGCTATATTCACATGGCAGTTCAAGAGCGACAATTTTTTGCACAAAATTGCACTAATTTGAAGTCTATTAATAGAGAAAAAGGTAATTTAAAGAGTATGCGCCATTTTGATTGCACTGTTCGACTCAGCAGCATCAGCAACGTTAGCATCATACCTCAGGAATGCAAAATATCACTAATTTGAAATATATTAATACAGATAAAGGTAATTAAATGAGTATACGCCATTTTGAATGAACGGTTCTACTGAGCAGCATCAGCAACATTAGCATCATATCTCAGGAATGCAAAATAGTGGTATTTTCACATGGAAGTTCAAGAGCGACAATTTTCCTCACAAAATTGCACTAAGTTGAAATGTGTTAATAGAGACAGAGTTCTATATGAAGAGTTAGCCCCATATCGATTGCACTGTTCGACTCAGCAGCATCAGCAACAGAAGCATCATACCTCCGGAATGCGAAATAGCGCTATTTTCACATGGAAGTTCAAGAGCGACAATTTTCAGCACAAAATTGCACTAATTTGAAGTGTATTAATAGAGGAAAAGGTAACTTAAAGAGTATGCGCCATTTTGATTGCACTGTTCGACTCAGCAGCATCAGCAACGTCAGCATCTCATCTCAGGAATGCAAAATAGTGGTATTTTCACATGGAAGTTCAAGAGCGACAATCTTCCTCACAAAATTGCACTAAGTTGAAATGTGTTGGTAGAGACAGAGTTCCATATAAAGAGTTAGCCCCATACCGATTGCACTGTTCGACTCAGCAGCATCAGCAACAGATGCATCATACCTCCGGAATGCGAAATAGCGCTATATTCAGATGGAAGTTCAAGAGCGACAATTTCCAGCGCAAAATTGCACTAAGTTGAAATGTGTTAATAGAGAAAGAGTTCCATATAAAGAGTTAGCCCAATGCCGATTGCACTGTTCGACTCAGCAGCATCAGCAACATTAGCATGATACCTAAGGAATTCAAAATAGGGCTATATGCACATGGCAGTTAATGAGCGACAATTTTTTGCACAAAATTGCACTAATTTGAAGTCTATTAATAGAGGAAAAGGTAATTTAAAGAGTATGCGCCATTTTGAATGCACGATTCTACTCAGCAGCATCAGCAACATTAGCATCATACCTCAGGAATGCGAAATATCACTAATTTGAAATATATTAATACAGACAAAGGTAATTAAACGAGTATACGCCATTTTGAATGAACGGTTCTACTGAGCAGCATCAGCAACATTAGCATCATATCTCAGGAATGCAAAATAGTGGTATTTTCACATGGAAGTTCAAGAGCGACAATTTTCCTCACAAAATTGCACTAATTTGAAGTCTATTAATAGAGGAAAAGGTAATTTTAAGAGTATACGCCATTTTGAATGCACTATTCTACTCAGCAGCATCAGCAACATTAGCATCATACGTCAGGTAAGCAAAGTAGTGCTATATTCACATGGAAGTTCAAGAGCGACAATTTTCAGCACAAAATTGCACTAATTTGAAGTCTATTAATAGAGGAAAAGGTAATTTAATGAGTACCCGCCATTCTGATTGCACTGTTCGACTCAGCAGCATCAGCAACATTAGCATCATGTCTCAGGCATCGAAAATAGTGGTATTTTCACATGGAAGTTTAAGAGCGACAATTTTCCTCACAAAATTGCACTAAGTTGAAATGTGTTGATAGAGACAGAGTTCCATATAAAGAGTTAGCCCCATACCGATTGCACTGTTTCACTCAGCAGCATCAGCAACAGTAGCGTTATACCTCAGGAATGCGAAATAGCGCTATTTTCACATGGAAGTTCAAGAGCGACAATTTTCAGCACAAAATTGCACTAATTTGAAGTCTATTAATAGAGGAAAAGGTAATTTAAAGAGTATGCGCCATTTTGATTGCACGATTCTACTCAGTAGCATCAGCAACATTAGCATCATACGTCAGGAATGCGAAATAGTGCTATATTCACATGGAAGTTCGAGAGCGACAATTTTACAGAACAAAATTGCACTAAGTTGAAATGTGTTAATAGAGAAAGAGTTCCATATAAAGAGTTAGCCCAATGCCAATTGCACTGTTCGACTCAGCAGCATCAGCAACATTAGCATCATACCTCAGGTAAGCAAAATAGTGCTATATTCACATGGCAGTTCAAGAGCGACAATTTTTTGCAAAAAATTGCACTAATTTGAAGTCTATTAATAGAGGAAAAGGTAATTTAAAGAGTATGCGCCATTTTGATTGCACTGTTCGACTCAGCAGCATCAGCAACGTTAGCATCATATCTCAGGAATGCAAAATAGTGGTATTTTCACATGGAAGTTCAAGAGCGACAATTTTCCTCACAAAATTGCACTAAGTTGAAATGTGTTGATAGAGACAGAGTTCCATATAAAGAGTTAGCCCCATACCGATTGCACTGTTCGACTCAGCAGCATCAGCAACAGATGCATCATACCTCCGGAATACGAAATAGCGCTATATTCACATGGAAGTTCAAGAGCGACAATTTTCAGCACAAAATTGCACTAAGTTGAAATGTGTTAATAGAGGAAGAGTTCTATTTAAAGAGTAAGCGCCATACCGATTGCACTGTTCGACTCAGCTGCATCAGCAACATTAGCGTCATACCTCAGGAATGCAAAATAGTGCTATATTCACATGGCAGTTCAAGAGCGACAATTTTTAATGCACAAAATTGCACTAATTTGGAGTCTATTAATAGAGGAAAAGGTAATTTAAAGAGTATGCGCCATTTTGATTGCACTGTTCGACTCAGCAGCATCAGCAACGTTAGCATCATACCTCAGGAATGCAAAAGAGGGCTATATGCACATGGCAGTTAATGGGCGACAATCTATTGCACAAAATTGCACTAATTTGAAATATATTAATACAGGGTAATTTAACGAGTATGCGCCATTTTGAATGCACTGTTCGACTCTGCAGCATCAGCAACGTTAGCATCATACCTCAGGAATGCAAAATATCACTAATTTGAAATATATTAATACAGATAAAGGTAATTAAACGAGTATACGCCATTTTGAATGAACGGTTCTACTGAGCAGCATCAGCAACGTTAGCATCACATCTCAGGAATGCAAAATAGTGGTATTTTCACATGGAAGTTCAAGAGCGACAATCTTCCTCACAAAATTGCACTAAGTTGAAATGTGTTAATAGAGACAGAGTTCCATAAAAAGAGTTAGCCCCATATCGATTGCACTGTTCGGCCCAGCAGCATCAGCAACATTAGCATGATACCTAAGGAATTCAAAATAGGGCTATATGCACATGGCAGTTAATGGGCGACAATTTTTTGCACAAAATTGCACTAATTTGAAGTCTATTAATAGAGGAAAAGGTAATTTAAAGAGCATGCGCCATTTTGAATGCACGATTCTACTCAGCAGCATCAGCATCATTAGCATCATACCTCAGGTATGCTAAATAGTGCTATTTTCACATGGCGGTTCAAGAGCGACAATTTTTTGCAAAAAATTGCACTAATTTGAAGTCTATTAATAGAGGAAAAGGTAATTTAAAGAGTATGCGCCATTTTGATTGCACTGTTCGACTCAGCAGCATCAGCAACGTCAGCATCATACCTCAGGAATGCAAAATATCACTAATTTGAAATATATTAATACAGATAAAGGTAATTAAACGAGTATACGCCATTTTGAAAGAACGGTTCTACTGAGCAGCATCAGCAACATTAGCATCATATCTCAGGAATGCAAAATAGTGGTATTTTCACATGGAAGTTCAAGAGCGACAATTTTCCTCACAAATTGCACTAATTTGAAGTCTATTAATAGAGGAAAAGGTAATTTTAGGAGTATGCGCCATTTTGAATGCACGATTCTACTCTGCAGCATCAGCAACATTAGCATCATACCTCAGGAATGCGAAATAGTGCTATATTCACATGGAAGTTCAAGAGCGACAATTTGCAGCACAAAATTGCACTAATTTGAAGTCTATTAATAGAGGAAAAGGTAATTTAAAGAGTGTGCGCCATTCTGATTGCACTGTTCGACTCAGCAGCATCAGCAACATTAGCATCATACCTCAGGAATGCAAAATTGCACTAATTTGAAATATATTAATAGAAAAAAAGGTAATTTAACGAGATACGCCATTTTGAATGAACGGTTCTACTGAGCAGCATCAGCTACATTAGCATCATATCTCAGGAATGCAAAATAGTGGTATTTTCACATGGAAGTTCAAGAGCGACAATTTTCCTCACAAAATTGCACTAAGTTGAAATGTGTTAATAGAGACAGAGTTCCGTATGAAGAGTTAGCCCCATATCGATTGCACTGTTCGACCCAGCAGCATCAGCAACAGAAGCATCATACCTCCGGAATGCGAAATAGCGCTATTTTCACATGGAAGTTCAAGAGCGACAATTTTCAGCACAAAATTGCACTAATTTGAAGTCTATTAGTAGCGGAAAAGGTAATTTAAAGAGTATGCGCCATTTTGATTGCACTGTTCGACTCAGCAGCATCAGCAACGTTAGCATCATACCTCAGGAATGCAAAAGAGGGCTATATGCACATGGCAGTTAATGGGCGACAATCTATTGCTCAAAATTGCACTAATTTGAAATATATTAATACAGATAAAGGTTATTAAACGATTATACGCCATTTTGAATGAACGGTTCTACTGAGCAGCATCAGCAACGTTAGCATCACATCTCAGGAAAGCAAAATAGTGGTATTTTCACATGGAAGTTCAAGAGCGACAATCTTCTTCACAAAATTGCACTAAGTTGAAATGTGTTGATAGAGACAGAGTTCCATATAAAGAGTTAGCCCCATTCCGATTGCACTGTTCGACTCAGCAGCATCAGCAACAGATGCATCATACCTCCGGAATGCGAAATAGCGCTATATTCACATGGAAGTTCAAGAGCGACAATCTTCCTCACAAAATTGCACTAATTTGAAGTCTATTAATAGAGGAAAAGGTAATTTAAAGAGTATGCGCCATTTTGATTGCACTGTTCGACTCAGCAGCATCAGCAACGTTAGCATCATACCTCAGGAATGCAAAATATCACTAATTTGAAATATATTAATACAGATAAAGGTAATTAAACGAGTATACGCCATTTTGAATGAACGGTTCTACTGAGCAGCATCAGCAACATTAGCATCATGTCTCAGGAATGCAAAATAGTGGTATTTTCACATGGAAGTTCAAGAGCGACAATTTTCCTCACAAAATTGCACTAAGTTGAAATGTGTTGATAGAGACAGAGTTCCATATAAAGAGTTAGCCCCATACCGATTGCACTGTTCGACTCAGCAGCATCAGCAACAGATGCATCATACCTCCGGAATGCGAAATAGCGCTATATTGACATGGAAGTTCAAGAGCGACAATTTTCAGCACAAAATTGCACTAAGTTGAAATGTGTTAATAGAGAAAGAGTTCTATTTAAAGAGTAAGCGCCATACCGATTGCACTGTTCGACTCAGCAGCATCAGCAACAGTAGCGTCATACCTCAGGAACGCAAAATAGCGCCATATTCACATGGAAGTTCAAAAGGGACAATTTTTTGCACAAAACTGCACTAATTTGAAGTCTATTAATAGAGGAAAAGGTAATTTAAAGAGTATGCTCCATTTTGATTGCACTGTTCGACTCAGCAGCATCAGCAACGTTAGCATCATACCTCAGGAATGCAAAATTGCACTACTTTGAAATATATTAATACAGGTTAATTTAACGAGTATGCGCCATTTTGAATGCACCGTTCCACTGAGCAGCATCAGCAACATTTGCATCATATCTCAGGAATGCAAAATAGTGCTATATTCAGATGGAAGTTCGAGAGCGACAATTTTCAGCACAAAATTGCACTAAGTTGAAATGTTTAATTGAGACAAAGTTCTATATAAAGAGTTAGCCCCATACCGATTGCACTGTTCGACTCAGCTGCATCAGCAACATTAGCGTCATACCTCAGGAATGCAAAATAGTGCCATATTCACATGGCAGTTCAAGAGCGACAATTTTTTGCACAAAATTGCACTAATTTGGAGTCTATTAATAGAGGAAAAGGTAATTTAAAGAGTATGCGCCATTTTGATTGCACTGTTCGACTCAGCAGCATCAGCAACGTTGGCATCATACCTCAGGAATGCAAAATATCACTAATTTGAAATATATTAATACAGATAAAGGTAATTAAACGAGTATACGCCATTTTGAATGAACGGTTCTACTGAGCAGCATCAGCAACATTAGCATCATATCTCAGGAATGCAAAATAGTGGTATTTTCACATGGAAGTTCAAGAGCGACAATTTTCCTCACAAAATTGCACTAAGTTGAAATGTGTTAATAGAGACAGAGTTCCATATGAAGAGTTAGCCCCATATCGATTGCACTGTTCGACCCAGCAGCATCAGCAACAGAAGCATCATACCTCCCGAATGCAAAATATCACTAATTTGAAGTCTATTAATAGAGGAAAAGGTAATTTAAAGAGTATGCGCCATTTTGATTGCACTGTTCGACTCAGCAGCATCAGCAACGTTAGCATCATACCTCAGGAATGCAAAATATCACTAATTTGAAATATATTAATACAGATAAAGGTAATTAAACGAGTATACGCCATTTTGAATGAACGGTTCTACTGAGCAGCATCAGCAACATTAGCATCATGTCTCAGGAATGCAAAATAGTGGTATTTTCACATGGAAGTTCAAGAGCGACAATTTTCCTCACAAAATTGCACTAAGTTGAAATGTGTTGATAGAGACAGAGTTCCATATAAAGAGTTAGCCCCATACCGATTGCACTGTTCGACTCAGCAGCATCAGCAACAGATGCATCATACCTCCGGAATGCGAAATAGCGCTATATTGACATGGAAGTTCAAGAGCGACAATTTTCAGCACAAAATTGCACTAAGTTGAAATGTGTTAATAGAGAAAGAGTTCTATTTAAAGAGTAAGCGCCATACCGATTGCACTGTTCGACTCAGCAGCATCAGCAACAGTAGCGTCATACCTCAGGAACGCAAAATAGCGCCATATTCACATGGAAGTTCAAAAGGGACAATTTTTTGCACAAAACTGCACTAATTTGAAGTCTATTAATAGAGGAAAAGGTAATTTAAAGAGTATGCTCCATTTTGATTGCACTGTTCGACTCAGCAGCATCAGCAACGTTAGCATCATACCTCAGGAATGCAAAATTGCACTACTTTGAAATATATTAATACAGGTTAATTTAACGAGTATGCGCCATTTTGAATGCACCGTTCCACTGAGCAGCATCAGCAACATTTGCATCATATCTCAGGAATGCAAAATAGTGCTATATTCAGATGGAAGTTCGAGAGCGACAATTTTCAGCACAAAATTGCACTAAGTTGAAATGTTTAATTGAGACAAAGTTCTATATAAAGAGTTAGCCCCATACCGATTGCACTGTTCGACTCAGCTGCATCAGCAACATTAGCGTCATACCTCAGGAATGCAAAATAGTGCCATATTCACATGGCAGTTCAAGAGCGACAATTTTTTGCACAAAATTGCACTAATTTGGAGTCTATTAATAGAGGAAAAGGTAATTTAAAGAGTATGCGCCATTTTGATTGCACTGTTCGACTCAGCAGCATCAGCAACGTTGGCATCATACCTCAGGAATGCAAAATATCACTAATTTGAAATATATTAATACAGATAAAGGTAATTAAACGAGTATACGCCATTTTGAATGAACGGTTCTACTGAGCAGCATCAGCAACATTAGCATCATATCTCAGGAATGCAAAATAGTGGTATTTTCACATGGAAGTTCAAGAGCGACAATTTTCCTCACAAAATTGCACTAAGTTGAAATGTGTTAATAGAGACAGAGTTCCATATGAAGAGTTAGCCCCATATCGATTGCACTGTTCGACCCAGCAGCATCAGCAACAGAAGCATCATACCTCCCGAATGCAAAATATCACTAATTTGAAGTCTATTAATAGAGGAAAAGGTAATTTAAAGAGTATGCGCCATTTTGATTGCACTGTTCGACTCAGCAGCATCAGCAACGTTAGCATGATACCTAAGGAATTCAAAATAGGGCTAAATGCACATGGCAGTTAATGGGCGACAATTTTTTGCACAAAATTGCACTAATTTGAAGTCTATTAATAGAGGAAAAGGTAATTTAAAGAGCAAGCGCCATTTTGAAAGCACGATTCTACTCAGCAGCATCAGCAACATTAGCATCATACCTCAGGTATGCTAAATAGTGCTATATTCACATGGCGGTTCAAGAGCGACAATTTTTTGCAAAAAATTGCACTAATTTGAAGTCTATTAATAGAGGAAAAGGTAATTTAAAGAGCAAGCGCCATTTTGAATGCACGATTCTACTCAGCAGCATCAGCAACATTAGCATCATACCTCAGGAATGCGAAATAGTGCTATATTCACATGGAAGTTCAAGAGCGACAATTTCCAGCGCAAAATTGCGCTAAGTTGAAATGTGTTAATAGAGAAAGAGTTCTATTTAAAGAGTTAGCGCCATACCGATTGCACTGTTCGACTCAGCAGCATCAGCAACATTAGCATGATACCTAAGGAATTCAAAATAGGGCTAAATGCACATGGCAGTTAATGGGCGACAATTTTTTGCACAAAATTGCACTAATTTGAAGTCTATTAATAGAGGAAAAGGTAATTTAAAGAGCAAGCGCCATTTTGAATGCACGATTCTACTCAGCAGCATCAGCAACATTAGCATCATACCTCAGGTATGCTAAATAGTGCTATATTCACATGGCGGTTCAAGAGCGACAATTTTTTGCAAAAAATTGCACTAATTTGAAGTCTATTAATAGAGGAAAAGGTAATTTAAAGAGCAAGCGCCATTTTGAATGCACGATTCTACTCAGCAGCATCAGCAACATTAGCATCATACCTCAGGAATGCGAAATAGTGCTATATTCACATGGAAGTTCAAGAGCGACAATTTCCAGCGCAAAATTGCGCTAAGTTGAAATGTGTTAATAGAGAAAGAGTTCTATTTAAAGAGTTAGCGCCATACCGATTGCACTGTTCGACTCAGCAGCATCAGCAACATTAGCATGATATCTAAGGAATTCAAAATAGGGCTATATGCACATGGCAGTTAATGGGCGACAATTTTTTCACAAAATTGCACTAATTTGAAGTCTATTAATAGAGGAAAAGGTAATTTAAAGAGCATGCGCCATTTTGAATGCACGATTCTACTCAGCAGCATCAGCAACATTAGCATCATACCTCAGGTATGCTAAATAGTGCTATATTCACATGGCGGTTCAAGAGCGACAATTTTTTGCAAAAAATTGTACTAATTTGAAGTCTATTAATAGAGGAAAAGGTAATTTAAAGAGCATGCGCCATTTTGAATGCACGATTCTACTCAGCAGCATCAGCAACATTAGCATCATACCTCAGGTATGCTAAATTGTGCTATATTCACATGGCGGTTCAAGAGCGACAATTTTTTGCAAAAAATTGCACTAATTTGAAGTCTATTAATAGAGGAAAAGGTAATTTAAAGAGTATGCGCCATTTTGATTGCACTGTTCGACTCAGCAGCATCAGCAACGTCAGCATCATACCTCAGGAATGCAAAATATCACTAATTTGAAATATATTAATACAGATAAAGGTAATTAAACGAGTATACGCCATTTTGAAAGAACGGTTCTACTGAGCAGCATCAGCAACATTAGCATCATATCTCAGGAATGCAAAATAGTGGTATTTTCACATGGAAGTTCAAGAGCGACAATTTTCCTCACAAATTGCACTAATTTGAAGTCTATTAATAGAGGAAAAGGTAATTTTAAGAGTATGCGCCATTCTGATTGCACTGTTCGACTCAGCAGCATCAGCAGCATTAGCATCATGTCTCAGGCATCCAAAATAGTGGTATTTTCACATGGAAGTTCAAGAGCGACAATTTTCAGCACAAAATTGCACTAATTTGAAGTCTATTAATAGAGGAAAAGGTAATTTAAAGAGTATGCGCCATTTTGATTGCACTGTTCGACTCAGCAGCATCAGCAACGTTAGCATCATACCTCAGGAATGCAAAATATCACTAATTTGAAATATATTAATACAGATAAAGGTAATTAAACGAGTATACGCCATTTTGAATGAACGGTTCTACTGAGCAGCATCAGCAACGTTAGCATCATACCTCAGGAATGCAAAAGAGGGCTATATGCACATGGCAGTTAATGGGCGACAATCTATTGCACAAAATTGCACTAATTTGAAGTCTATTAATAGAGGAAAAGGTAATTTAATGAGTATGCGCCATTCTGATTGCACTGTTCGACTCAGCAGCATCAGCATCATTAGCATCATGTCTCAGGCATCCAAAATAGTGGTATTTTCACATGGAAGTTTAAGAGCGACAATTTTCCTCACAAAATTGCACTAAGTTGAAATGTGTTGATAGAGACAGAGTTCCATATAAAGAGTTAGCCCCATACCGATTGCACTGTTTGACTCAGCAGCATCAGCAACAGATGCATCATACCTCCGGAATGCGAAATAGCGCTATATTCACATGGAAGTTCAAGAGCGACAATTTCCAGCGCAAAATTGCACTAAGTTGAAATGTGTTAATAGAGAAAGAGTTCTATTTAAAGAGTTAGCGCCATACCGATTGCACTGTTCGACTCAGCAGCATCAGCAACATTAGCATGATACCTAAGGAATTCAAAATAGGGCCATATGCACATGGCAGTTAATGGGCGACAATTTTTTGCACAAAATTGCACTAATTTGAAGTCTATTAATAGAGGAAAAGGTAATTTAAAGAGAATGCACCATTTTGCATGCACGATTCTACTCAGCAGCATCATCAACATTAGCATAATACATCAGGAATGCGAAATAGTGCTATATTAACTTGGAAGTTCAAGAGCGACAATTTTCAGCACAAAATTGCACTAATTTGAAGTCTATTAATAGAGGAAAAAGTAATTTAAAGAATATGCGCCATTTTGAATGCACGATTCTACTCAGTAGCATCAGCAACATTAGCATCATACCTCAGGAATGCGAAATAGTGCTATATTGACATGGAAGTTCGAGAGCGACAATTTTCAGCACAAAATTGCACTAATTTGAAGTCTATTAATAGAGGAAAAGGGAATTTAAAGAGTATGCGAAATTTTGAATGCACGATTCTACTCAGTAGCATCAGCAACATTAGCATCATACCTCAGGAATGCGAAATAGTGCTATATTCACATGGAAGTTCGAGAGCGACAATTTTCAGAACAAAATTGCACTATGTTGAAATGTGTGAATAGAGAAAGAGTTCTATATAAAGAGTTAACCCAATGCCGATTGCACTGTTCGACTCAGCAGCATCAGCAACATTAGCATCATACCTCATGTATGCAAAATAGTGCTATATTCACATGGCAGTTCAAGAGCGACAATTTTTTGCAAAAAATTGCTCTAATTTGAAGTCTATTAATAGAGGAAAAGGTAATTTAAAGAGTATGCGCCATTTTGATTGCACTGTTCGACTCAGCAGCATCAGAAACGTTAGCATCATACCTCAGGAATGCAAAATATCACTAATTTGAAATATATTAATACAGATAAAGGTAATTAAACGAGTATACGCCATTTTGAATGAACGGTTCTACTGAGCAGCATCAGCAACATTAGCATCATATCTCAGGAATGCAAAATAGTGGTATTTTCACATGGAAGTTCAAGAGCGACAATTTTTCTCACAAAATTGCACTAAGTTGAAATGTGTTAATAGAGACAGAGTTCCATATGAAGAGTTAGCCCCATATCGATTGCACTGTTCGACCCAGCAGCATCAGCAACAGAAGCATCATATCTCAGGAATGCAAAATAGGGGTATTTTAACATGGAAGTTCAAGAGCGACAATTTTCCTCACAAAATTGCACTAATTTGAAGTCTATTAATAGAGGAAAAGGTAATTTTAAGAGTATGCGCCATTTTGAATGCACGATTCTACTCAGCAGCATCAGCAACATTAGCATCATACCTCAGGAATGCGAAATAGAGCTATATTCACATGGAAGTTCAAGAGCGACAATTTTCAGCACAAAATTGCACTAATTTGAAGTCTATTAATAGAAGAAAAGGTAATTTAATGAGTATGCGCCATTCTGATTGCACTGTTCGACTCAGCAGCATCAGCAACATTAGCATCATGTCTCAGGCATCCAAAATAGTGGTATTTTCACATGGAAGTTCAAGAGCGACAATTTTCAGCACAAAATTGCACTAATTTGAAGTCTATTAATAGAGGAAAAGGTAATTTAAAGAGTATGCGCCATTTTGATTGCACTGTTCGACTCAGCAGCATCAGCAACGTTAGCATCATACCTCAGGAATGCAAAATATCACTAATTTGAAATATATTAATACAGATAAAGGTAATTAAACGAGTATACGCCATTTTGAATGAACGGTTCTACTGAGCAGCATCAGCAACGTTAGCATCATACCTCAGGAATGCAAAAGAGGGCTATATGCACATGGCAGTTAATGGGCGACAATCTATTGCACAAAATTGCATTAATTTGAAATATATTTATACAGGGTAATTTAACGAGTATGCGCCATTTTGAATGCACTGTTCGACTCAGCAGCATCAGCAACGTTAGCATCATGCCTCAGGAATGCAAAATATCACTAATTTGAAATATATTAATACAGATAAAGGTAATTAAACGAGTATACGCCATTTTGAATGAACGGTTCTACTGAGCAGCATCAGCAACGTTAGCATCACATCTCAGGAATGCAAAATAGTGGTATTTTCACATGGAAGTTCAAGAGCGACAATCTTCCTCACAAAATTGCACTAAGTTGAAATGTGTTAATAGAGACAGAGTTCTATTTAAAGAGTTTTCGCCATACCGATTGCACTGTTCGAGTCAGCAGCATCAGCAACATTAGCATGATACCTAAGGAATTCAAAATAGGGCTATATGCACATGGCAGTTAATGGGCGACAATTTTTTGCACAAAATTTCACTAATTTGAAGTCTATTAATAGAGGAAAAGGTAATTTAAAGAGTATGCGCCATTTTGTATGCACGATTCTACTCAGCAGCATCAGCAACATTAGCATCATACCTCAGGAATGCGAAATAGTGCTATATTCACATGGAAGTTCGAGAGCGACAATTTTCAGAACAAAATTGCACTAAGTTGAAATGTGTTAATAGAGACAGAGTTCTATTTAAAGAGTTTTCGCCATACCGATTGCACTGTTCGAGTCAGCAGCATCAGCAACATTAGCATGATACCTAAGGAATTCAAAATAGGGCTATATGCACATGGCAGTTAATGGGCGACAATTTTTTGCACAAAATTGCACTAATTTGAAGTCTATTAATAGAGGAAAAGGTAATTTAAAGAGTATGCGCCATTTTGAATGCACGATTCTACTCAGCAGCATCGGCAACATTAGCATCATACCTCAGGAATGCGAAATAGTGCTATATTCACATGGAAGTTCGAGAGCGACAATTTTCAGAACAAAATTGCACTAAGTTGAAATGTGTGAATAGAGAAAGAGTTCTATATAAAGAGTTAACCCAATGCCGATTGCACTGTTCGACTCAGCAGCATCAGCAACATTAGCATCATACCTCATGTATGCAAAATAGTGCTATATTCACATGGCAGTTCAAGAGCGACAATTTTTTGCAAAAAATTGCTCTAATTTGAAGTCTATTAATAGAGGAAAAGGTAATTTAAAGAGTATGCGCCATTTTGAATGCACGATTCTACTCAGCAGCATCAGCAACATTAGCATCATACCTCAGGAATGCGAAATAGTGCTATATTCTCATGGAAGTTCGAGAGCGACAATTTTCAGAACAAAATTGCACTAAGTTGAAATGTGTTAATAGAGAAATAGTTCTATATAAAGAGTTAGCCCAATGCCGATTGCACTGTTCGACTCAGCAGCATCAGCAACATTAGCATCATACCTCAGGTATGCGAAATAGTGCTGTATTCACATGGCGGTTCAAGAGCGACAATTTTTTGCAAAAAATTGCACTAATTTGAAGTCTATTAATAGAGAAAAAGGTAATTTAAAGAGTATGCGCCATTTTGATTGCACTGTTCGACTCAGCAGCATCAGCAACGTTAGCATAATACCTCACGAATGCAAAAAATCACTAATTTGAAATATATTAATACAGATAAAGGTAATTAAACGAGTATACGCCATTTTGAATGAACGGTTCTACTGAGCAGCATCAGCAACATTAGCATCATATCTCAGGAATGCAAAATAGTGGTATTTTAACATGGAAGTTCAAGAGCGACAATTTTCCTCACAAAATTGCACTAATTTGAAGTCTATTAATAGAGGAAAAGGTAATTTTAAGAGTATGCGCCATTTTGAATGCACGATTCTACTCAGCAGCATCAGCAACATTAGCATCATACCTCAGGAATGCGAAATAGTGCAATATTCACATGGAAGTTCAAGAGCGACAATTTTCAGCACAAAATTGCACCAATTTGAAGTCTATTAATAGAAGAAAAGGTAACTTAATGAGTATGCGCCATTCTGATTGCACTGTTCGACTCAGCAGCATCAGCAACATTAGCATCATGTCTCAGGCATCCAAAATAGTGGTATTTTCACATGGAAGTTCAAGAGCGACAATTTTCAGCACAAAATTGCACTAATTTGAAGTCTATTAATAGAGGAAAAGGTAATTTAAAGAGTATGCGCCATTTTGATTGCACTGTTCGACTCAGCAGCATCAGCAACGTTAGCATCATACCTCAGGAATGCAAAATATCACTAATTTGAAATATATTAATACAGATAAAGGTAATTAAACGAGTATACGCCATTTTGAATGAACGGTTCTACTGAGCAGCATCAGCAACGTTAGCATCATACCTCAGGAATGCAAAAGAGGGCTATATGCACATGGCAGTTAATGGGCGACAATCTATTGCACAAAATTGCACTAATTTGAAGTCTATTAATAGAGGAAAAGGTAATTTAATGAGTATGCGCCATTCTGATTGCACTGTTCGACTCAGCAGCATCAGCATCATTAGCATCATGTCTCAGGCATCCAAAATAGTGGTATTTTCACATGGAAGTTTAAGAGCGACAATTTTCCTCACAAAATTGCACTAAGTTGAAATGTGTTGATAGAGACAGAGTTCCATATAAAGAGTTAGCCCCATACCGATTGCACTGTTTGACTCAGCAGCATCAGCAACAGATGCATCATACCTCCGGGATGCGAAATAGCGCTATATTCACATGGAAGTTCAAGAGCGACAATTTCCAGCGCAAAATTGCACTAATTTGAAATATATTAATACAGATAAAGGTAATTAAACGAGTATACGCCATTTTGAATGAACGGTTCTACTGAGCAGCATCAGCAACATTAGCATCATATCTCAGGAATGCAAAATAGTGGTATTTTCACATGGAAGTTCAAGAGCGACAATTTTTCTCACAAAATTGCACTAAGTTGAAATGTGTTAATAGAGACAGAGTTCCATATGAAGAGTTAGCCCCATATCGATTGCACTGTTCGACCCAGCAGCATCAGCAACAGAAGCATCATACCTCCGGAATGCGAAATAGCGCTATTTTCACATGGAAGTTCAAGAGCGACAATTTTCAGCACAAAATTGCACTAATTTGAAGTCTATTAATAGAGGAAAAGGTAATTTAAAGTGTATGCGCCATTTTGATTGCACTGTTCGACTCAGCAGCATCAGCAACGTTAGCATCATACCTCAGGAATGCAAAATATCACTAATTTGAAATAAATTAATACAGATAAAGGTAATTAAACGAGTATACGCCATTTTGAATGACCGGTTCTACTGAGCAGCATCAGCAACGTTAGCATCATACCTCAGGAATGCAAAAGAGGGCTATATGCACATGACAGTTAATGGGCGACAATCTATTGCACAAAATTGCACTAATTTGAAATATATTTATACAGGGTAATTTAACGAGTATGCGCCATTTTGAATGCACTGTTCGACTCAGCAGCATCAGCAACGTTAGCATCATACCTCAGGAATGCAAAATATCACTAATTTGAAATATATTAATACAGATAAAGGTAATTAAACGAGTATACGCCATTTTGAATGAACGGTTCTACTGAGCAGCATCAGCAACGTTAGCATCACATCTCAGGAATGCAAAATAGTGGTATTTTCACATGGAAGTTCAAGAGCGACAATCTTCCTCACAAAATTGCACTAAGTTGAAATGTGTTAATAGAGACAGAGTTCCATAAAAAGAGTTAGCCCCATATCGATTGCACTGTTCGACCCAGCAGCATCAGCAACAGAAGCATCATACCTCCGGAATGCGAAATAGCGCTATATTCACATGGAAGTTCAAGAGCGACAATTTCCAGCGCAAAATTGCGCTAAGTTGAAATGTGTTAATAGAGAAAGAGTTCTATTTAAAGAGTTTTCGCCATACCGATTGCACTGTTCGAGTCAGCAGCATCGGCAACATTAGCATGATACCTAAGGAATTCAAAATAGGGCTATATGCACATGGCAGTTAATGGGCGACAATTTTTTGCACAAAATTGCACTAATTTGAAGTCTATTAATAGAGGAAAAGGTAATTTAAAGAGTATGCGCCATTTTGATTGCACTGTTCGACTCAGCAGCATCAGCAACGTTAGCATAATACCTCAGGAATGCAAAATATCACTAATTTGAAATATATTAATACAGATAAAGGTAATTAAACGAGTATACGCCATTTTGAATGAACGGTTCTACTGAGCAGCATCAGCAACGTTAGCATCATACCTCAGGAATGCAAAAGAGGGCTATATGCACATGGCAGTTAATGGGCGACAATCTATTGCACAAAATTGCACTAATTTGAAATATATTTATACAGGGTAATTTAACGAGTATGCGCCATTTTGAATGCACTGTTCGACTCAGCAGCATCAGCAACGTTAGCAACATACCTCAGGAATGCAAAATATCACTAATTTGAAATATATTAATACAGATAAAGGTAATTAAACGAGTATACGCCATTTTGAATGAACGGTTCTACTGAGCAGCATCAGCAACGTTAGCATCACATCTCAGGAATGCAAAATAGTGGTATTTTCACATGGAAGTTCAAGAGCGACAATCTTCCTCACAAAATTGCACTAAGTTGAAATGTGTTAATAGAGACAGAGTTCCATAAAAAGAGTTAGCCCCATATCGATTGCACTGTTCGACCCAGCAGCATCAGCAAAAGAAGCATCATACCTCCGGAATGCGAAATAGCGCTATATTCACATGGAAGTTCAAGAGCGACAATTTCCAGCGCAAAATTGCGCTAAGTTGAAATGTGTTAATAGAGAAAGAGTTCTATTTAAAGAGTTTTCGCCATACCGATTGCACTGTTCGAGTCAGCAGCATCGGCAACATTAGCATGATACCTAAGGAATTCAAAATAGGGCTATATGCACATGGCAGTTAATGGGCGACAATTTTTTGCACAAAATTGCGCTAATTTGAAGTCTATTAATAGAGGAAAAGGTAAGTTAAAGAGTATGCGCCATTTTGAATGCACGATTCTACTCAGCAGCATCAGCAACATTAGCATCATACCTCAGGAATGCGAAATAGTGCTATATTCTCATGAAAGTTCGAGAGCGACAATTTTCAGAACAAAATTGCACTAAGTTGAAATGTGTTAATAGAGAAAGAGTTCTATATAAAGAGTTAGCCCAATGCCGATTGCACTGTTCGACTCAGCAACATCAGCAACATTAGCATCATACCTCAGGTATGCAAAATAGTGCTATATTCACATGGCGGTTCAAGAGCGACAATTTTTTGCAAAAAATTGCACTAATTTGAAGTCTATTAATAGAGGAAAAGGTAATTTAAAGAGTATGCGCCATTTTGATTGCACTGTTCGACTCAGCAGCATCAGCAACGTTTGCATAATACCTCAGGAATGCAAAATATCACTAATTTGAAATATATTAATACAGATAAAGGTAATTAAACGAGTATACGCCATTATGAATGAACGGTTCTACTGAGCAGCATCAGCAACATTAGCATCATATCTCAGGAATGCAAAATAGTGGTATTTTAACATGGAAGTTCAAGAGCGACAATTTTCCTCACAAAATTGCACTAATTTGATGTCTATTAATAGAGGAAAAGGTAATTTTAAGAGTATGCGCCATTTTGAATGCACGATTCTACTCAGCAGCATCAGCAACATTAGCATCATACCTCAGGAATGCGAAATAGTGCTATATTCACATGGAAGTTCAAGAGCGACAATTTTCAGCACAAAATTGCACTAATTTGAAGTCTATTAATAGAAGAAAAGGTAATTTAATGAGTATGCGCCATTCTGATTGCACTGTTCGACTCAGCAGCATCAGCAACATTAGCATCATGTCTCAGGCATCCAAAATAGTGGTATTTTCACATGGAAGTTCAAGAGCGACAATTTTCAGCACAAAATTGCACTAATTTGAAGTCTATTAATAGAGGAAAAGGTAATTTAAAGAGTATGCGCCATTTTGATTGCACTGTTCGACTCAGCAGCATCAGCAACGTTAGCATCATACCTCAGGAATGCAAAATATCACTAATTTGAAATATATTAATACAGATAAAGGTAATTAAACGAGTATACGCCATTTTGAATGAACGGTTCTACTGAGCAGCATCAGCAACGTTAGCATCATACCTCAGGAATGCAAAAGAGGGCTATATGCACATGGCAGTTAATGGGCGACAATCTATTGCACAAAATTGCACTAATTTGAAATATATTTATACAGGGTAATTTAACGAGTATGCGCCATTTTGAATGCACTGTTCGACTCAGCAGCATCAGCAACGTTAGCATCATACCTCAGGAATGCAAAATATCACTAATTTGAAATATATTAATACAGATAAAGGTAATTAAACGAGTATACGCCATTTTGAATGAACGGTTCTACTGAGCAGCATCAGCAACGTTAGCATCACATCTCAGGAATGCAAAATAGTGGTATTTTCACATGGAAGTTCAAGAGCGACAATCTTCCTCACAAAATTGCACTAAGTTGAAATGTGTTAATAGAGACAGAGTTCTATTTAAAGAGTTTTCGCCATACCGATTGCACTGTTCGAGTCAGCAGCATCAGCAACATTAGCATGATACCTAAGGAATTCAAAATAGGGCTATATGCACATGGCAGTTAATGGGCGACAATTTTTTGCACAAAATTGCACTAATTTGAAGTCTATTAATAGAGGAAAAGGTAATTTAAAGAATATGCGCCATTTTGAATGCACGATTCTACTCAGCAGCATCAGCAACATTAGCATCATACCTCAGGAATGCGAAATAGTGCTATATTGACATGGAAGTTCGAGAGCGACAATTTTCAGCACAAAATTGCACTAATTTGAAGTCTATTAATAGAGGAAAAGGGAATTTAAAGAGTATGCGAAATTTTGAATGCACGATTCTACTCAGTAGCATCAGCAACATTAGCATCATACCTCAGGAATGCGAAATAGTGCTATATTCACATGGAAGTTCGAGAGCGACAATTTTCAGAACAAAATTGCACTAAGTTGAAATGTGTGAATAGAGAAAGAGTTCTATATAAAGAGTTAACCCAATGCCGATTGCACTGTTCGACTCAGCAGCATCAGCAACATTAGCATCATACCTCATGTATGCAAAATAGTGCTATATTCACATGGCAGTTCAAGAGCGACAATTTTTTGCAAAAAATTGCTCTAATTGGAAGTCTATTAATAGAGGAAAAGGTAATTTAAAGAGTATGCGCCATTTTGATTGCACTGTTCGACTCAGCAGCATCAGAAACGTTAGCATCATACCTCAGGAATGCAAAATATCACTAATTTGAAATATATTAATACAGATAAAGGTAATTAAACGAGTATACGCCATTTTGAATGAACGGTTCTACTGAGCAGCATCAGCAACATTAGCATCATATCTCAGGAATGCAAAATAGTGGTATTTTCACATGGAAGTTCAAGAGCGACAATTTTTCTCACAAAATTGCACTAAGTTGAAATGTGTTAATAGAGACAGAGTTCCATATGAAGAGTTAGCCCCATATCGATTGCACTGTTCGACCCAGCAGCATCAGCAACAGAAGCATCATACCTCCGGAATGCGAAATAGCGCTATTTTCACATGGAAGTTCAAGAGCGACAATTTTCAGCACAAAATTGCACTAATTTGAAGTCTATTAATAGAGGAAAAGGTAATTTAAAGAGTATGCGCCATTTTGATTGCACTGTTCGACTCAGCAGCATCAGCAACGTTAGCATCATACCTCAGGAATGCAAAATATCACTAATTTGAAATAAATTAATACAGATAAAGGTAATTAAACGAGTATACGCCATTTTGAATGAACGGTTCTACTGAGCAGCATCAGCAACGTTGGCATCATACCTCAGGAATGCAAAAGAGGGCTATATGCACATGGCAGTTAATGGGCGACAATCTATTGCACAAAATTGCACTAATTTGAAATATATTTATACAGGGTAATTTAACGAGTATGCGCCATTTTGTATGCACTGTTCGACTCAGCAGCATCAGCAACGTTAGCATCATACCTCAGGAATGCAAAATATCACTAATTTGAAATATATTAATACAGATAAAGGTAATTAAACGAGTATACGCCATTTTGAATGAACGGTTCTACTGAGCAGCATCAGCAACGTTAGCATCACATCTCAGGAATGCAAAATAGTGGTATTTTCACATGGAAGTTCAAGAGCGACAATCTTCCTCACAAAATTGCACTAAGTTGAAATGTGTTAATAGAGACAGAGTTCTATTTAAAGAGTTTTCGCCATACCGATTGCACTGTTCGAGTCAGCAGCATCAGCAACATTAGCATGATACCTAAGGAATTCAAAATAGGGCCATATGCACATGGCAGTTAATGGGCGACAATTTTTTGCACAAAATTGCACTAATTTGAAGTCTATTAATAGAGGAAAAGGTAATTTAAAGAGTATGCGCCATTTTGAATGCACGATTCTACTCAGCAGCATCAGCAACATTAGCATCATACCTCAGGAATGCGAAATAGTGCTATATTCACATGGAAGTTCGAGAGCGACAATTTTCAGAACAAAATTGCACTAAGTTGAAATGTGTTAATAGAGAAAGAGTTATATTTAAAGAGTTTTCGCCATACCGATTGCACTGTTCGAGTCAGCAGCATCGGCAACATTAGCATGATACCTAAGGAATTCAAAGTAGGGCTATATGCACATGGCAGTTAATGGGCGACAATTTTTTGCACAAAATTGCACTAATTTGAAGTCTATTAATAGAGGAAAAGGTAATTTAAAGAGTATGCGCCATTTTGATTGCACTGTTCGACTCAGCAGCATCAGCAACGTTAGCATCATACCTCAAGAATGCAAAATATCACTAATTTGAAATATATTAATACAGATAAAGGTAATTAAACGAGTATACGCCATTTTGAATGAACGGTTCTACTGAGCAGCATCAGCAACATTAGCATCATATCTCAGGAATGCAAAATAGTGGTATTTTAACATGGAAGTTCAAGAGCGACAATTTTCCTCACAAAATTGCACTAATTTGAAGTCTATTAATAGAGGATAAGGTAATTTTAAGAGTATGCGCCATTTTGAATGCACGATTCTACTCAGCAGCATCAGCAACATTAGCATCATACCTCAGGAATGCGAAATAGTGCTATATTCACATGGAAGTTCAAGAGCGACAACTTTCAGCACAAAATGGCACTAATTTGAAGTCTATTAATAGAAGAAAAGGTAATTTAATGAGTATGCGCCATTCTGATTGCACTGTTCGACTCAGCAGCATCAGCAACATTAGCATCATGTCTCAGGCATCCAAAATAGTGGTATTTTCACATGGAAGTTCAAGAGCGACAATCTTCCTCACAAAATTGCACTAAGTTGAAATGTGTTGATAGAGACAGAGTTCCATATAAAGAGTTAGCCCCATACCGATTGCACTGTTCGACTCAGCAGCATCAGCAACAGATGCATCATACCTCCGGAATGCGAAATAGCGCTATATTCACATGGAAGTTCAAGAGCGACAATTTTCAGCACAAAATTGCACTAAGTTGAAGTCTATTGATAGAGGAAAAGGTAATTTAAAGAGTATGCGCCATTTTGATTGCACTGTTCGACTCAGCAGCATCAGCAACGTTAGCATCATACCTCAGGAATGCAAAATATCACTAATTTGAAATATATTAATACAGATAAAGGTAATTAAACGAGTATACGCCATTTTGAATGATCGGTTCTACTGAGCAGCATCAGCAACGTTAGCATCATACCTCAGGAATGCAAAAGAGGGCTATATGCACATGGCAGTTAATGGGCGACAATCTATTGCACAAAATTGCACTAATTTGAAATATATTTATACAGGGTAATTTAACGAGTATGCGCCATTTTGAATGCACTGTTCGACTCAGCAGCATCAGCAACGTTAGAATCATACCTCAGGAATGCAAAATATCACTAATTTGAAATATATTAATACAGATAAAGGTAATTAAACGAGTATACGCCATTTTGAATGAACGGTTCTACTGAGCAGCATCAGCAACGTTAGCATCACATCTCAGGAATGCAAAATAGTGGTATTTTCACATGGAAGTTCAAGAGCAACAATCTTCCTCACAAAATTGCACTAAGTTGAAATGTGTTAATAGAGACAGAGTTCTATTTAAAGAGTTTTCGCCATACCGATTGCACTGTTCGAGTCAGCAGCATCAGCAACATTAGCATGATACCTAAGGAATTCAAAATAGGGCCATATGCACATGGCAGTTAATGGGCGACAATTTTTTGCACAAAATTGCACTAATTTGAAGTCTATTAATAGAGGAAAAGGTAATTTAAAGAGTATGCGCCATTTTGAATGCACGATTCTACTCAGCAGCATCAGCAACATTAGCATCATACCTCAGGAATGCGAAATAGTGCTATATTCACATGGAAGTTCGAGAGCGACAATTTTCAGAACAAAATTGCACTAAGTTGAAATGTGTTAATAGAGAAAGAGTTATATTTAAAGAGTTTTCGCCATACCGATTGCACTGTTCGAGTCAGCAGCATCAGCAACATTAGCATGATACCTAAGGAATTCAAAGTAGGGCTATATGCACATGGCAGTTAATGGGCGACAATTTTTTGCACAAAATTGCACTAATTTGAAGTCTATTAATAGAGGAAAAGGTAATTTAAAGAGTATGCGCCATTTTGATTGCACTGTTCGACTCAGCAGCATCAGCAACGTTAGCATTATACCTCAGGAATGCAAAATATCACTAATTTGAAATATATTAATACAGATAAAGGTAATTAAACGAGTATACGCCATTTTGAATGAACGGTTCTACTGAGCAGCATCAGCAACGTTAGCATCATATCTCAGGAATGCAAAATAGTGGTATTTTAACATGGAAGTTCAAGAGCGACAATTTTCCTCACAAAATTGCACTAATTTGAAGTCTATTAATAGAGGATGAGGTAATTTTAAGAGTATGCGCCATTTTGAATGCACGATTCTACTCAGCAGCATCAGCAACATTAGCATCATACCTCAGGAATGCGAAATAGTGCTATATTCACATGGAAGTTCAAGAGCGACAACTTTCAGCACAAAATTGCACTAATTTGAAGTCTATTAATAGAAGAAAAGGTAATTTAATGAGTATGCGCCATTCAGATTGCACTGTTCGACTCAGCAGCATCAGCAACATTAGCATCATGTCTCAGGCATCCAAAATAGTGGTATTTTCACATGGAAGTTCAAGAGCGACAATCTTCCTCACAAAATTGCACTAAGTTGAAATGTGTTGATAGAGACAGAGTTCCATATAAAGAGTTAGCCCCATACCGATTGCACTGTTCGACTCAGCAGCATCAGCAACAGATGCATCATACCTCCGGAATGCGAAATAGCGCTATATTCACATGGAAGTTCAAGAGCGACAATTTTCAGCACAAAATTGCACTAAGTTGAAATGTGTTAATAGAGAAAGAGTTCTATTTAAAGAGTTAGCGCCATACCGATTGCACTGTTCGACTCAGCAGCATCAGCAACAGTAGCGTCATACCTCGGGAACGCGAAATAGCGCCATATTCACATGGAAGTTCAAGAGCGACAATTTTTTGCACAAAACTGCACTAATTTTAAGTCTATTAATAGAGGAAAAGGTTATTTAAAGAGTATGCTCCATTTTGATTGCACTGTTCGACTCAGCAGCATCAGCAACGTTAGCATCATACCTCAGGAATGCAAAATTGCACTAATTTGAAATATATTAATACAGGGTAATTTAACGAGTATGCGCCATTTTGAATGCTCCGTTCTACTGAGCAGCATCAGCAACATTAGCATCATATCTCAGGAATGCAAAATAGTGGTATTTTAACATGGAAGTTCAAGAGCGACAATTTTCCTCACAAAATTGCACTAATTTGAAGTCTATTAATAGAGGAAAAGGTAATTTTAAGAGTATGCGCCATTTTGAATGCACGATTCTACTCAGCAGCATCAGCAACATTAGCATCATACCTCAGGAATGCGAAATAGCGCTATATTCACATGGACGTTCAAGAGCGACAATTTTCAGCACAAAATTGCACTAATTTGAAGTCTATTAATAGAAGAAAAGGTAATTTAATGAGTATGCGCCATTCTGATTGCACTGTTCGACTCAGCAGCATCAGCAACATTAGCATCATGTCTCAGGCATCCAAAATAGTGGTATTTTCACATGGAAGTTCAAGAGCGACAATCTTCCTCACAAAATTGCACTAAGTTGAAATGTGTTGATAGAGACAGAGTTCCATATAAAGAGTTAGCCCCATACCGATTGCACTGTTCGACTCAGCAGCATCAGCAACAGATGCATCATACCTCCGGAATGCGTAATAGCGCTATATTCACATGGAAGTTCAAGAGCGACAATTTTCAGCACAAAATTGCACTTAGTTGAAATGTGTTAATAGAGAAAGAGCTCTATTTAAAGAGTTAGCGCCATACCGATTGCACTGTTCGACTCAGCAGCATCAGCAACAGTAGCGTCATACCTCAGGAACGCGAAATAGCGCCATATTCACATGGAAGTTCAAGAGCGACAATTTTTTGCACAAAACTGCACTAATTTGAAGTCTATTAATAGAGGAAAAGGTAATTTAAAGAGTATGCTCCATTTTGATTGCACTGTTCGACTCAGCAGCATCAGCAACGTTAGCATCATACCTCAGGAATGCAAAATTGCACTAATTTGAAATATATTAATACAGGGTAATTTAACGAGTATGCGCCATTTTGAATGCTCCGTTCTACTGAGCAGCATCAGCAACATTTGCATCATATCTCAGGAATGCAAAATAGTGGCATATTCACATGGAAGTTCAAGAGCGACAATCTTCCTCACAAAATTGCACTAAGTTGAAATGTGTTAATAGAGACAGAGTTCCATAAAAAGAGTATGCTCCATTTTGATTGCACTGTTCGACTCAGCAGCATCAGCAACGTTAGCATCATACCTCAGGAATGCGAAATAGTGCTATATTCACATGGAAGTTCGAGAGCGACAATTTTCAGAACAAAATTGCACTAAGTTGAAATGTGTTAATAGAGAAAGAGTTCTATATAAAGAGTTAGCCCAATGCCGATTGCACTGTTCGACTCAGCAGCATCAGCAACATTAGCATCATACCTCAGGTATGCAAAATAGTGCTATATTCACATGGCGGTTCAAGAGCGACAATTTTTTGCAAAAAATTGCACTAATTTGAAGTCTATTAATAGAGGAAAAGGTAATTTAAAGAGTATGCGCCATTTTGATTGCACTGTTCGACTCAGCAGCATCAGCAACGTTAGCATTATACCTCAGGAATGCAAAATATCACTAATTTGAAATATATTAAAACAGATAAAGGTAATTAAACGAGTATACGCCATTTTGAATGAACGGTTCTACTGAGCAGCATCAGCAACATTTGCATCATATCTCAGGAATGCAAAATAGTGGCATATTCACATGGAAGTTCAAGAGCGACAATCTTCCTCACAAAATTGCACTAAGTTGAAATGTGTTAATAGAGACAGAGTTCCATAAAAAGAGTATGCTCCATTTTGATTGCACTGTTCGACTCAGCAGCATCAGCAACGTTAGCATCATACCTCAGGAATGCGAAATAGTGCTATATTCACATGGAAGTTCGAGAGCGACAATTTTCAGAACAAAATTGCACTAAGTTGAAATGTGTTAATAGAGAAAGAGTTCTATATAAAGAGTTAGCCCAATGCCGATTGCACTGTTCGACTCAGCAGCATCAGCAACATTAGCATCATACCTCAGGTATGCAAAATAGTGCTATATTCACATGGCGGTTCAAGAGCGACAATTTTTTGCAAAAAATTGCACTAATTTGAAGTCTATTAATAGAGGAAAAGGTAATTTAAAGAGTATGCGCCATTTTGATTGCACTGTTCGACTCAGCAGCATCAGCAACGTTAGCATTATACCTCAGGAATGCAAAATATCACTAATTTGAAATATATTAAAACAGATAAAGGTAATTAAACGAGTATACGCCATTTTGAATGAACGGTTCTACTAAGCAGCATCAGCAACATTAGCATCATATCTCAGGAATGCAAAATAGTGGTATTTTCACATGGAAGTTCATGAGCGACAATTTTCCTCACAAAATTGCACTAAGTTGAAATGTGTTAATAGAGACAGAGTTCCATATGAAGAGTTAGCCCCATATCGATTGCACTGTTCGACCCAGCAGCATCAGCAACGTTAGCATCAAACCTCAGGAATGCAAAAGAGGGCTATATGCACATGGCAGTTAATGGGCGACAATCTATTGCACAAAATTGCACTAATTTGAAATATATTAATACAGGGTAATTTAACGAGTATGCGCCATTTTGAATGCACTGTTCGACTCAGCAGCATCAGCAACGTTAGCATCATACCTCAGGAATGCAAAATATCACTAATTTGAAATATATTAATACAGATAAAGGTAATTAAACGAGTATACGCCATTTTGAATGAACGGTTCTACTGAGCAGCATCAGCAACGTTAGCATCATATCTCAGGAATGCAAAATAGTGGTATTTTCACATGGAAGTTCAAGAGCGACAATCTTCCTCACAAAATTGCACTAAGTTGAAATGTGTTAATAGAGAAAGAGTTCTATTTAAAGAGTAAGCCCAATGCCGATTGCACTGTTCGACTCAGCAGCATCAGCAACATTAGCATGATACCTAAGGAATTCAAAATAGGGCTATATGCACATGGCAGTTAATGGGCGACAATTTTTTGCATAAAATTGCACTAATTTGAAGTCTATTAATAGAGGAAAAGGTAATTTAAAGAGTATGCGCCATTTTGAATGAACGATTCTACTCAGCAGCATCAGCAACATTAGCATCATACCTCAGGAATGCGAAATAGTGCTATATTCACATGGAAGTTCGAGAGCGACAATTTTCAGAACAAAATTGCACTAAGTTGAAATGTGTTAATAGAGAAAGAGTTCTATATAAAGAGTTAGCCCAATGCCGATTGCACTGTTCGACTCAGCAGCATCAGCAACATTAGCATCATACCTCAGGAATGCTAAATAGTGCTATATTCACATGGCGGTTCAAGAGCGACAATTTTTTGCAAAAAATTGCACTAATTTGAAGTCTATTAATAGAGGAAAAGGTAATTTAAAGAGTATGCGCCATTTTGATTGCACTGTTCGACTCAGCAGCATCAGCAACGTTAGCATCATACCTCAGGAATGCAAAATATCACTAATTTGAAATATATTAATACAGGTAAAGGTAATTAAACGAGTATACGCCATTTTGAATGAACGGTTCTACTGAGCAGCATCAGCAACATTAGCATGATACCTAAGGAATTCAAAATAGGGCTATATGCACATGGCAGTTAATGGGCGACAATTTTTTGCACAAAATTGCACTAATTTGAAGTCTATTAATAGAGGAAAAGGTAATTTTAAGAGTATGCGCCATTTTGAATGCACGATTCTACTCAGCAGCATCAGCAACATTAGCATCATACGTCAGGAATGCGAAATAGTGCTATATTCACATGGAAGTTCGAGAGCGACAATTTTCAGAACAAAATTGCACTAAGTTGAAATGTGTTAATAGAGAAAGGGTTCTATATAAAGAGTAAGCCCAATGCCGATTGCACTGTTCGACTCAGCAGCATCAGCAACATTAGCATCATACCTCAGGTAAGCAAAATAGTGCTATATTCACATGGCAGTTCAAGAGCGACAATTTTTCGCAAAAAATTGCACTGACTTGAAGTCTATTAATAGAGGAAAAGGTAATTTAAAGAGTATGCGCCATTTTGATTGCACTGTTCGACTCAGCAGCATCAGCAACGTTAGCATCATACCGCAGGAATGCAAAATATCACTAATTTGAAATATATTAAAACAGATAAAGGTAATTAAACGAGTATACGCCATTTTGAATGAACGGTTCTACTGAGCAGCATCAGCAACATTAGCATCATACCTCAGGAATGCGAAATAGTGCTATATTCACATGGAAGTTCAAGAGCGATAATTTTCAGAACAAAATTGCACTAAGTTGAAATGTGTTAATAGAGACAGAGTTCCATATGAAGAGTTAGCCCCATATCGATTGCACTGTTCGACCCAGCAGCATCAGCAACAGAAGCATCATACCTCCGGAATGCGAAATAGCGCTATTTTCACATGGAAGTTCACGAGCGACAATTTTTTGCAAAAAATTGCACTAATTTGAAGTCTATTAATAGAGGAAAAGGTAATTTAAAGAGTATGCGCCATTTTGATTGCACTGTTCGACTCAGCAGCATCAGCAACGTTAGCATCATACCTCAGGAATGCAAAATATCACTAATTTGAAATATATTAATACAGATAAAGGTAATTAAACGAGTATAAGCCATTTTGAATGAACGGTTCTACTGAGCAGCATCAGCAACATTAGCATCATACCTCAGGAATGCGAAATAGTGCTATATTCACATGGAAGTTCAGGAGCGACAATTTTCAGAACAAAATTGCACTAAGTTGAAATGTGTTAATAGAGAAAGATTTGTATATCAAGAGTTAGCGCCATACCGATTGCACTGTTTAACTCAGCAGCATCAGCAACAGATGCATCATACCTCCGGAATGCGAAATAGCGCTATATTCACATGGAAGTTCAAGAGCGACAATTTTCAGCACAAAATTGCACTAATTTGAAGTCTATTAATAGAGGAAAAGGTAATTTAAAGAGTATGCGCCATTTTGATTGCACTGTTCGACTCAGCAGCATCAGCAACGTTAGCACCATACCTTAGGAATGCAAAATAGGGCTATATGCACATGGCAGTTAATGGGCGACAATCTATTGCACAAAATTGCACTAATTTGAAGTCTATTAATAGAGGAAAAGGTAATATAAAGAGTATGCGCCATTTTGAATGCACGATTCTACTCAGCAGCATCAGCAACATTAGCATCATACCTCAGGAATGCGAAATATCACTAATTTGAAATATATTAATACAGATAAAGGTAATTAAACGAGTATACGCCATTTTGAATGAACGGTTCCACTGAGCAGCATCAGCAACATTAGCATCATATCTCAGGAATGCAAAATAGTGGTATTTTCACATGGAAGTTCAAGAGCGACAATTTTCCTCACAAAATTGCACTAATTTGAAGTCTATTAATAGAGGAAAAGGTAATTTTAAGAGTATGCGCCATTTTGAATGCACGATTCTACTCAGCAGCATCAGCAACATTAGCATCATACGTCAGGAATGCGAAATAGTGCTATTTTCACATGGAAGTTCGAGAGCGACAATTTTCAGCACAAAATTGCACTAATTTGAAGTCTATTAATAGAGGAAAAGGTAATTTAATGAGTATGCGCCATTCTGATTGCACTGTTCGACTCAGCAGCATCAGCAACGATAGCATCATACCTCAGGAATGCAAAATATCACTAATTTGAAATATATTAATACAGATAAAGGTAATTAAACGAGTATACGCCATTTTGAATGAACGGTTCTACTGAGCAGCATCAGCAACATTAGCATCATACCTCAGGAATGCGAAATAGTGCTATATTCACATGGAAGTTCAGGAGCGATAATTTTCAGAACAAAATTGCACTAAGTTGAAATGTGTTAATAGAGAAAGATTTGTATATCAAGAGTTAGCGCCATACCGATTGCACTGTTTAACTCAGCAGCATCAGCAACAGATGCATCATACCTCCGGAATGCGAAATAGCGCTATATTCACATGGAAGTTCAAGAGCGACAATTTTCAGCACAAAATTGCACTAATTTGAAGTCTATTAATAGAGGAAAAGGTAATTTAAAGAGTATGCGCCATTTTGATTGCACTGTTCGACTCAGCAGCATCAGCAACGTTAGCATCATACCTCAGGAATGCAAAATAGGGCTATATTCACATGGCAGTTCAAGACCGACAATTTTTTGCACAAAATTGCACTAATTTGAAGTCTATTAATAGAGGAAAAGGTAATTTAAAGAGTATGCGCCATTTTGATTGCACTGTTCGACTCAGCAGCATCAGCAACGTTAGCATCATACCTCAGGAATGCAAAATATCACTAATTTGAAATATATTAATACAGATAAAGGTAATTAAATGAGTATACGCCATTTTGAATGAACGGTTCTACTGAGCAGCATCAGCAACATTAGCATCATATCTCAGGAATGCAAAATAGTGGTATTTTCACATGGAAGTTCAAGAGCGACAATTTTCCTCACAAAATTGCACTAATTTGAAGTCTATTAATAGAGGAAAAGGTAATTTTAAGAGTATGCGCCATTTTGAATGCACGATTCTCCTCACAAAATTGCACTAAGTTGAAATGTGTTGGTAGAGACAGAGTCCCATATAAAGAGTTAGCCCCATACCGATTGCACTGTTCGACTCAGCAGCATCAGCAACAGATGCATCATACCTCCGGAATGCGAAATAGCGCTATATTCACATGGATGTTCAAGAGCGACAATTTCCAGCGCAAAATTGCACTAAGTTGAAATGTGTTAATAGAGAAAGAGTTCTATATAAAGAGTTAGCCCAATGCCGATTGCACTGTTCGACTCAGCAGCATCAGCAACATTAGCATGATACCTAAGGAATTCAAAATAGGGCTAAATGCACATGGCAGCTAATGGGCGACAATTTTTTGCACAAAATTGCACTAATTTGAAGTCTATTAATAGAGGAAAAGGTAATTTAAAGAGTATGCGCCATTTTGAATGCACGATTCTACTCAGCAGCATCAGCAACATTAGCATCATACCTCAGGAATGCGAAATATCACTAATTTGAAATATATTAATACAGATAAAGGTAATTAAACGAGTATACGCCATTTTGAATGAACGGTTCTACTGAGCAGCATCAGCAACATTAGCATCATATCTCAGGAATGCAAAATAGTGGTATTTTCACATGGAAGTTCAAGAGCGACAATTTTCCTCACAAAATTGCACTAATTTGAAGTCTATTAATAGAGGAAAAGGTAATTTTAAGAGTATGCGCCATTTTGAATTCACGATTCTACTCAGCAGCATCAGCAACATTAGCATCATACGTCAGGTAAGCAAAATAGTGCTATATTCACATGGAAGTTCAAGAGCGACAATTTTCAGCACAAAATTGCACTAATTTGAAGTCTATTAATAGAGGAAAAGGTAATTTAATGAGTATGCGCCATTCTGATTGCACTGTTCGACTCAGCCGCATCAGCAACATTAGCATCATGTCTCAGGCATCGAAAATAGTGGTATTTTCACATGGAAGTTTAAGAGCGACAATTTTCCTCACAAAATTGCACTAAGTTGAAATGTGTTGATAGAGACAGAGTTCCATATAAAGAGTTAGCCCCATACCGATTGCACTGTTTCACTCAGCAGCATCAGCAACAGTAGCGTTATACCTCAGGAATGCGAAATAGCGCTATTTTCACATGGAAGTTCAAGAGCGACAATTTTCAGCACAAAATTGCACTAATTTGAAGTCCATTAATAGAGGAAAAGGTAATTTAAAGAGTATGCACCATTTTGATTGCACTGTTCGACTCAGCAGCATCAGCAACGTTAGCATCATACCTCAGGAATGCAAAATAGGGATATATGCACATGGCAGTTAATGGGCGACAATCTATTGCACAAAATTGCACTAATTTGAAATATATTAATACAGGGTAATTTAACGAGTATGCGCCATTTTGAATGCACTGTTCGACTCAGCAGCATCAGCAACGTTAGCATCATACCTCAGGAATACAAAATATCACTAATTTGAAATATATTAATACAGATAAAGGTAATTAAACGAGTATACGCCATTTTGGATGAACGGTTCTACTGAGCAGCATCAGCAACATTAGCATCACATCTCAGGAATGCAAAATAGTGGTATTTTCACATGGAAGTTCAAGAGCGACAATCTTCTTCACAAAATTGCACTAAGTTGAAATGTGTTGATAGAGACAGAGTTCCATATAAAGAGTTAGCCCCATACCGATTGCACTGTTCGACTCAGCAGCATCAGCAACAGATGCATCATACCTCCGGAATGCGAAATAGCGCTATATTCACATGGAAGTTCAAGAGCGACAATTTCCAGCGCAAAATTGCACTAAGTTGAAATGTTTAATTGAGACAGAGTTCTATATAAAGAGTTAGCCCCATACCGATTGCACTGTTCGACTCAGCAGCATCAGCAACAGTAGCGTCATACCTCAGGAACGCGAAATAGCGCCATATTCACATGGAAGTTCAAGAGCGACAATTTTTTGCACAAAACTGCACTAATTTGAAGTCTATTAATAGAGGAAAAGGTAATTTAAAGAGTATGCTCCATTTTGATTGCACTGTTCGACTCAGCAGCATCAGCAACGTTAGCATCATACCTCAGGAATGCAAAATTGCACTAATTTGAAATATATTAATACAGGGTAATTTAACGAGTATGCGCCATTTTGAATGCTCCGTTCTACTGAGCAGCATCAGCAACATTTGCATCATATCTCAGGAATGCAAAATAGTGGCATATTCACATGGAAGTTCAAGAGCGACAATCTTCCTCACAAAATTGCACTAAGTTGAAATGTGTTAATAGAGACAGAGTTCCATAAAAAGAGTATGCTCCATTTTGATTGCACTGTTCGACTCAGCAGCATCAGCAACGTTAGCATCATACCTCAGGAATGCGAAATAGTGCTATATTCACATGGAAGTTCGAGAGCGACAATTTTCAGAACAAAATTGCACTAAGTTGAAATGTGTTAATAGAGAAAGAGTTCTATATAAAGAGTTAGCCCAATGCCGATTGCACTGTTCGACTCAGCAGCATCAGCAACATTAGCATCATACCTCAGGTATGCAAAATAGTGCTATATTCACATGGCGGTTCAAGAGCGACAATTTTTTGCAAAAAATTGCACTAATTTGAAGTCTATTAATAGAGGAAAAGGTAATTTAAAGAGTATGCGCCATTTTGATTGCACTGTTCGACTCAGCAGCATCAGCAACGTTAGCATTATACCTCAGGAATGCAAAATATCACTAATTTGAAATATATTAAAACAGATAAAGGTAATTAAACGAGTATACGCCATTTTGAATGAACGGTTCTACTGAGCAGCATCAGCAACATTTGCATCATATCTCAGGAATGCAAAATAGTGGCATATTCACATGGAAGTTCAAGAGCGACAATCTTCCTCACAAAATTGCACTAAGTTGAAATGTGTTAATAGAGACAGAGTTCCATAAAAAGAGTATGCTCCATTTTGATTGCACTGTTCGACTCAGCAGCATCAGCAACGTTAGCATCATACCTCAGGAATGCGAAATAGTGCTATATTCACATGGAAGTTCGAGAGCGACAATTTTCAGAACAAAATTGCACTAAGTTGAAATGTGTTAATAGAGAAAGAGTTCTATATAAAGAGTTAGCCCAATGCCGATTGCACTGTTCGACTCAGCAGCATCAGCAACATTAGCATCATACCTCAGGTATGCAAAATAGTGCTATATTCACATGGCGGTTCAAGAGCGACAATTTTTTGCAAAAAATTGCACTAATTTGAAGTCTATTAATAGAGGAAAAGGTAATTTAAAGAGTATGCGCCATTTTGATTGCACTGTTCGACTCAGCAGCATCAGCAACGTTAGCATTATACCTCAGGAATGCAAAATATCACTAATTTGAAATATATTAAAACAGATAAAGGTAATTAAACGAGTATACGCCATTTTGAATGAACGGTTCTACTAAGCAGCATCAGCAACATTAGCATCATATCTCAGGAATGCAAAATAGTGGTATTTTCACATGGAAGTTCATGAGCGACAATTTTCCTCACAAAATTGCACTAAGTTGAAATGTGTTAATAGAGACAGAGTTCCATATGAAGAGTTAGCCCCATATCGATTGCACTGTTCGACCCAGCAGCATCAGCAACGTTAGCATCAAACCTCAGGAATGCAAAAGAGGGCTATATGCACATGGCAGTTAATGGGCGACAATCTATTGCACAAAATTGCACTAATTTGAAATATATTAATACAGGGTAATTTAACGAGTATGCGCCATTTTGAATGCACTGTTCGACTCAGCAGCATCAGCAACGTTAGCATCATACCTCAGGAATGCAAAATATCACTAATTTGAAATATATTAATACAGATAAAGGTAATTAAACGAGTATACGCCATTTTGAATGAACGGTTCTACTGAGCAGCATCAGCAACGTTAGCATCATATCTCAGGAATGCAAAATAGTGGTATTTTCACATGGAAGTTCAAGAGCGACAATCTTCCTCACAAAATTGCACTAAGTTGAAATGTGTTAATAGAGAAAGAGTTCTATTTAAAGAGTAAGCCCAATGCCGATTGCACTGTTCGACTCAGCAGCATCAGCAACATTAGCATGATACCTAAGGAATTCAAAATAGGGCTATATGCACATGGCAGTTAATGGGCGACAATTTTTTGCATAAAATTGCACTAATTTGAAGTCTATTAATAGAGGAAAAGGTAATTTAAAGAGTATGCGCCATTTTGAATGAACGATTCTACTCAGCAGCATCAGCAACATTAGCATCATACCTCAGGAATGCGAAATAGTGCTATATTCACATGGAAGTTCGAGAGCGACAATTTTCAGAACAAAATTGCACTAAGTTGAAATGTGTTAATAGAGAAAGAGTTCTATATAAAGAGTTAGCCCAATGCCGATTGCACTGTTCGACTCAGCAGCATCAGCAACATTAGCATCATACCTCAGGAATGCTAAATAGTGCTATATTCACATGGCGGTTCAAGAGCGACAATTTTTTGCAAAAAATTGCACTAATTTGAAGTCTATTAATAGAGGAAAAGGTAATTTAAAGAGTATGCGCCATTTTGATTGCACTGTTCGACTCAGCAGCATCAGCAACGTTAGCATCATACCTCAGGAATGCAAAATATCACTAATTTGAAATATATTAATACAGGTAAAGGTAATTAAACGAGTATACGCCATTTTGAATGAACGGTTCTACTGAGCAGCATCAGCAACATTAGCATGATACCTAAGGAATTCAAAATAGGGCTATATGCACATGGCAGTTAATGGGCGACAATTTTTTGCACAAAATTGCACTAATTTGAAGTCTATTAATAGAGGAAAAGGTAATTTTAAGAGTATGCGCCATTTTGAATGCACGATTCTACTCAGCAGCATCAGCAACATTAGCATCATACGTCAGGAATGCGAAATAGTGCTATATTCACATGGAAGTTCGAGAGCGACAATTTTCAGAACAAAATTGCACTAAGTTGAAATGTGTTAATAGAGAAAGGGTTCTATATAAAGAGTAAGCCCAATGCCGATTGCACTGTTCGACTCAGCAGCATCAGCAACATTAGCATCATACCTCAGGTAAGCAAAATAGTGCTATATTCACATGGCAGTTCAAGAGCGACAATTTTTCGCAAAAAATTGCACTGACTTGAAGTCTATTAATAGAGGAAAAGGTAATTTAAAGAGTATGCGCCATTTTGATTGCACTGTTCGACTCAGCAGCATCAGCAACGTTAGCATCATACCGCAGGAATGCAAAATATCACTAATTTGAAATATATTAAAACAGATAAAGGTAATTAAACGAGTATACGCCATTTTGAATGAACGGTTCTACTGAGCAGCATCAGCAACATTAGCATCATACCTCAGGAATGCGAAATAGTGCTATATTCACATGGAAGTTCAAGAGCGATAATTTTCAGAACAAAATTGCACTAAGTTGAAATGTGTTAATAGAGACAGAGTTCCATATGAAGAGTTAGCCCCATATCGATTGCACTGTTCGACCCAGCAGCATCAGCAACAGAAGCATCATACCTCCGGAATGCGAAATAGCGCTATTTTCACATGGAAGTTCACGAGCGACAATTTTTTGCAAAAAATTGCACTAATTTGAAGTCTATTAATAGAGGAAAAGGTAATTTAAAGAGTATGCGCCATTTTGATTGCACTGTTCGACTCAGCAGCATCAGCAACGTTAGCATCATACCTCAGGAATGCAAAATATCACTAATTTGAAATATATTAATACAGATAAAGGTAATTAAACGAGTATAAGCCATTTTGAATGAACGGTTCTACTGAGCAGCATCAGCAACATTAGCATCATACCTCAGGAATGCGAAATAGTGCTATATTCACATGGAAGTTCAGGAGCGACAATTTTCAGAACAAAATTGCACTAAGTTGAAATGTGTTAATAGAGAAAGATTTGTATATCAAGAGTTAGCGCCATACCGATTGCACTGTTTAACTCAGCAGCATCAGCAACAGATGCATCATACCTCCGGAATGCGAAATAGCGCTATATTCACATGGAAGTTCAAGAGCGACAATTTTCAGCACAAAATTGCACTAATTTGAAGTCTATTAATAGAGGAAAAGGTAATTTAAAGAGTATGCGCCATTTTGATTGCACTGTTCGACTCAGCAGCATCAGCAACGTTAGCACCATACCTTAGGAATGCAAAATAGGGCTATATGCACATGGCAGTTAATGGGCGACAATCTATTGCACAAAATTGCACTAATTTGAAGTCTATTAATAGAGGAAAAGGTAATATAAAGAGTATGCGCCATTTTGAATGCACGATTCTACTCAGCAGCATCAGCAACATTAGCATCATACCTCAGGAATGCGAAATATCACTAATTTGAAATATATTAATACAGATAAAGGTAATTAAACGAGTATACGCCATTTTGAATGAACGGTTCCACTGAGCAGCATCAGCAACATTAGCATCATATCTCAGGAATGCAAAATAGTGGTATTTTCACATGGAAGTTCAAGAGCGACAATTTTCCTCACAAAATTGCACTAATTTGAAGTCTATTAATAGAGGAAAAGGTAATTTTAAGAGTATGCGCCATTTTGAATGCACGATTCTACTCAGCAGCATCAGCAACATTAGCATCATACGTCAGGAATGCGAAATAGTGCTATTTTCACATGGAAGTTCGAGAGCGACAATTTTCAGCACAAAATTGCACTAATTTGAAGTCTATTAATAGAGGAAAAGGTAATTTAATGAGTATGCGCCATTCTGATTGCACTGTTCGACTCAGCAGCATCAGCAACGATAGCATCATACCTCAGGAATGCAAAATATCACTAATTTGAAATATATTAATACAGATAAAGGTAATTAAACGAGTATACGCCATTTTGAATGAACGGTTCTACTGAGCAGCATCAGCAACATTAGCATCATACCTCAGGAATGCGAAATAGTGCTATATTCACATGGAAGTTCAGGAGCGATAATTTTCAGAACAAAATTGCACTAAGTTGAAATGTGTTAATAGAGAAAGATTTGTATATCAAGAGTTAGCGCCATACCGATTGCACTGTTTAACTCAGCAGCATCAGCAACAGATGCATCATACCTCCGGAATGCGAAATAGCGCTATATTCACATGGAAGTTCAAGAGCGACAATTTTCAGCACAAAATTGCACTAATTTGAAGTCTATTAATAGAGGAAAAGGTAATTTAAAGAGTATGCGCCATTTTGATTGCACTGTTCGACTCAGCAGCATCAGCAACGTTAGCATCATACCTCAGGAATGCAAAATAGGGCTATATTCACATGGCAGTTCAAGACCGACAATTTTTTGCACAAAATTGCACTAATTTGAAGTCTATTAATAGAGGAAAAGGTAATTTAAAGAGTATGCGCCATTTTGATTGCACTGTTCGACTCAGCAGCATCAGCAACGTTAGCATCATACCTCAGGAATGCAAAATATCACTAATTTGAAATATATTAATACAGATAAAGGTAATTAAATGAGTATACGCCATTTTGAATGAACGGTTCTACTGAGCAGCATCAGCAACATTAGCATCATATCTCAGGAATGCAAAATAGTGGTATTTTCACATGGAAGTTCAAGAGCGACAATTTTCCTCACAAAATTGCACTAATTTGAAGTCTATTAATAGAGGAAAAGGTAATTTTAAGAGTATGCGCCATTTTGAATGCACGATTCTCCTCACAAAATTGCACTAAGTTGAAATGTGTTGGTAGAGACAGAGTCCCATATAAAGAGTTAGCCCCATACCGATTGCACTGTTCGACTCAGCAGCATCAGCAACAGATGCATCATACCTCCGGAATGCGAAATAGCGCTATATTCACATGGATGTTCAAGAGCGACAATTTCCAGCGCAAAATTGCACTAAGTTGAAATGTGTTAATAGAGAAAGAGTTCTATATAAAGAGTTAGCCCAATGCCGATTGCACTGTTCGACTCAGCAGCATCAGCAACATTAGCATGATACCTAAGGAATTCAAAATAGGGCTAAATGCACATGGCAGCTAATGGGCGACAATTTTTTGCACAAAATTGCACTAATTTGAAGTCTATTAATAGAGGAAAAGGTAATTTAAAGAGTATGCGCCATTTTGAATGCACGATTCTACTCAGCAGCATCAGCAACATTAGCATCATACCTCAGGAATGCGAAATATCACTAATTTGAAATATATTAATACAGATAAAGGTAATTAAACGAGTATACGCCATTTTGAATGAACGGTTCTACTGAGCAGCATCAGCAACATTAGCATCATATCTCAGGAATGCAAAATAGTGGTATTTTCACATGGAAGTTCAAGAGCGACAATTTTCCTCACAAAATTGCACTAATTTGAAGTCTATTAATAGAGGAAAAGGTAATTTTAAGAGTATGCGCCATTTTGAATTCACGATTCTACTCAGCAGCATCAGCAACATTAGCATCATACGTCAGGTAAGCAAAATAGTGCTATATTCACATGGAAGTTCAAGAGCGACAATTTTCAGCACAAAATTGCACTAATTTGAAGTCTATTAATAGAGGAAAAGGTAATTTAATGAGTATGCGCCATTCTGATTGCACTGTTCGACTCAGCCGCATCAGCAACATTAGCATCATGTCTCAGGCATCGAAAATAGTGGTATTTTCACATGGAAGTTTAAGAGCGACAATTTTCCTCACAAAATTGCACTAAGTTGAAATGTGTTGATAGAGACAGAGTTCCATATAAAGAGTTAGCCCCATACCGATTGCACTGTTTCACTCAGCAGCATCAGCAACAGTAGCGTTATACCTCAGGAATGCGAAATAGCGCTATTTTCACATGGAAGTTCAAGAGCGACAATTTTCAGCACAAAATTGCACTAATTTGAAGTCCATTAATAGAGGAAAAGGTAATTTAAAGAGTATGCACCATTTTGATTGCACTGTTCGACTCAGCAGCATCAGCAACGTTAGCATCATACCTCAGGAATGCAAAATAGGGATATATGCACATGGCAGTTAATGGGCGACAATCTATTGCACAAAATTGCACTAATTTGAAATATATTAATACAGGGTAATTTAACGAGTATGCGCCATTTTGAATGCACTGTTCGACTCAGCAGCATCAGCAACGTTAGCATCATACCTCAGGAATACAAAATATCACTAATTTGAAATATATTAATACAGATAAAGGTAATTAAACGAGTATACGCCATTTTGGATGAACGGTTCTACTGAGCAGCATCAGCAACATTAGCATCACATCTCAGGAATGCAAAATAGTGGTATTTTCACATGGAAGTTCAAGAGCGACAATCTTCTTCACAAAATTGCACTAAGTTGAAATGTGTTGATAGAGACAGAGTTCCATATAAAGAGTTAGCCCCATACCGATTGCACTGTTCGACTCAGCAGCATCAGCAACAGATGCATCATACCTCCGGAATGCGAAATAGCGCTATATTCACATGGAAGTTCAAGAGCGACAATTTCCAGCGCAAAATTGCACTAAGTTGAAATGTTTAATTGAGACAGAGTTCTATATAAAGAGTTAGCCCCATACCGATTGCACTGTTCGACTCAGCTGCATCAGCAACATTAGCGTCATACCTCAGGAATGCAAAATAGTGCTATATTCACATGGCAGTTCAAGAGCGACAATTTTTTGCACAAAATTGCACTAATTTGAAGTCTATTAATAGAGGAAAAGGTAATTTAAAGAGTATGCGCCATTTTGATTACACTGTTCGACTCAGCAGCATCAGCAACGTTAGCATCATACCTCAGGAATGCAAAATATCACTAATTTGAAATATATTAATACAGATAAAGGTAATTAAACGAGTATACGCCATTTTGAATGAACGGTTCTACTGAGCAGCATCAGCAACATTAGCATAATATCTCAGGAATGCAAAATAGTGGTATTTTCACATGGAAGTTCAAGAGCGACAATTTTCCTCACAAAATTGCACTAAGTTGAAATGTGTTAATGGAGACAGAGTTCCATATGAAGAGTTAGCCCCATATCGATTGCACTGTTCGACCCAGCAGCATCAGCAACAGAAGCATCATACCTCCGGAATGCGAAATAGCGCTATATTCAGATGGAAGTTCAAGAGCGACAATTTCCAGCGCACAATTGCACTAAGTTGAAATGTGTTAATAGAGAAAGAGTTCTATATAAAGAGTTAGCCCAATGCCGATTGCACTGTTCGACTCAGCAGCATCAGCAACATTAGCATGATACCTAAGGAATTCAAAATAGGGCTATATGCACATGGCAGTTAATGGGCGACAATTTTTTGCACAAAATTGCACTAATTTGAAGTTTATTAATAGAGGAAAAGGTAATTTAAAGAGTATGCGCCATTTTGAATGCACGATTCTACTCAGCAGCATCAGCGACATTAGCATCATACCTCAGGAATGCGAAATAGTGCTATATTCACATGGAAGTTCGAGAGCGACAATTTTCAGAACAAAATTGCACTAAGTTGAAATGTGTTAATAGATAAAGAGTTCTATATAAAGAGTTAGCCTAATGCCGGTTGCACTGTTCGACTCAGCAGCCTCAGCAACATTAGCATCATACCTCAGGTATGCTAAATAGTGCTATTTTCACATGGCGGTTCAAGAGCGACAATTTTTTGCAAAAAATTGCACTAATTTGAAGTCTATTAATAGAGGAAAAGGTAATTTAAAGAGTATGCGCCATTTTGATTGCACTGTTCGACTCAGCAGCATCAGCAACGTTAGCATCATACCTCAGGAATGCAAGATATCACTAATTTGAAATATATTAATACAGATAAAGGTAATTAAACGAGTATACGCCATTTTGAATGAACGGTTCTACTGAGCAGCATCAGCAACATTAGCATCATATCTCAGGAATGCGAAATAGCGCCATATTCACATGGAAGTTCAAGAGCGACAATTTCCAGCGCAAAATTGCACTAAGTTGAAATGTGTTAATAGAGAAAGAGTTCTATATAAAGTGTTAGCCCAATGCCGATTGCACTGTTCGACTCAGCAGCATCAGCAACATTAGCATCATACCTCAGGTATGCTAAATAGTGCTATATTCACATGGCGGTTCAAGAGCGACAATTTTTTGCAAAAAATTGCACTAATTTGAAGTCTATTAATAGAGGAAAAGGTAATTTAAAGAGTATGCGCCATTTTGATTGCACTGTTCCACTCAGCAGCATCAGCAACGTTAGCATCATACCTCAGGAATGCAAAATATCACTAATTTGAAATATATTAATACAGATAAAGGTAATTAAACGAGTATACGCCATTTTGAATGAACAGAAAGATTTGTATATCAAGAGTTAGCGCCATACCGATTGCACTTTTAACTCAGCAGCATCAGCAACAGTAGCGTTATACCTCAGGAATGCGAAATAGCGCTATTTTCACATGGAAGTTCAAGAGCGACAATTTTCAGCACAAAATTGCACTAATTTGAAGTCTATTAATAGAGGAAAAGGTAATTTAAAGAGTATGCGCCATTTTGATTGCACTGTTCGACTCAGCAGCATCAGCAACGTTAGCATCATACCTCAGGAATGCAAAATAGGGCTATATGCACATGGCAGTTAATGGGCGACAATCTATTGCACAAAATTGCACTAATTTGAAACATATTAATACAGGGTAATTTAACGAGTATGCGCCATTTTGAATGCACTGTTCGACTCAGCAGCATCAGCAACGTTAGCATCATACCTCAGGAATACAAAATATCACTAATTTGAAATATATTAATACAGATAAAGGTAATTAAACGAGTATACGCCATTTTGGATGAACGGTTCTACTGAGCAGCATCAGCAACATTATTATCACATCTCAGGAATGCAAAATAGTGGTATTTTCACATGGAAGTTCAAGAGCGACAATCTTCCTCACAAAATTGCACTAAGTTGAAATGTGTTGATAGAGACAGAGTTCCATATAAAGAGTTAGCCCCATACCGATTGCACTGTTCGACTCAGCAGCATCAGCAACATTAGCATCATACCTCAGGAATGCGAAATAGTGCTATATTCACATGGAAGTTCAAGAACGACAATTTTCAGCACAAAATTGCACTAATTTGAAGTCTATTAATAGAGGAAAAGGTAATTTAATGAGTATGCTCCATTTTGATTGCACTGTTCGACTCAGCAGCATCAGCAACGTTAGCATCATACCTCAGGAATGCAAAATTGCACTAATTTGAAATATATTAATACAGGGTAATTTAACGAGTATGCGCCATTTTGAATGCACCGTTCCACTGAGCAGCATCAGCAACATTTGCATCATATCTCAGAAATGCAAAATAGTGCTATATTCAGATGGAAGTTCGAGAGCGACAATTTTCCTCACAAAATTGCACTAAGTTGAAATGTGTTAATAGAGAAAGAGTTCTATTTAAAGTGTTAGCCCCATACCGATTGCACTGTTCGACTCAGCAGCATCAGCAACAGATGCATCATACCTCCGGAATGCGAAATAGCGCTATATTCTCATGGAAGTTCAAGAGCGACAATTTTCAGCACAAAATTGCACTAAGTTGAAATGTGTTAATAGAGAAAGAGTTCTATTTAAAGAGTAAGCGCCATACCGATTGCACTGTTCGACTCAGCTGCATCAGCAACATTAGCGTCATACCTCAGGAATGCAAAATAGTGCTATATTCACATGGCAGCTCAGGAGCGACAATTTTTTGCACAAAATTGCACTAATTTGGAGTCTATTAATAGAGGAAAAGGTAATTTAAAGAGTATGCGCCATTTTGATTGCACTGTTCGACTCAGCAGCATCAGCAACGTTGGCATCATACCTCAGGAATGCAAAATATCACTAATTTGAAATATATTAATACAGATAAAGGTAATTAAACGAGTATACGCCATTTTGAATGAACGGTTCTACTGAGCAGCATCAGCAACATTAGCATCATATCTCAGGAATGCAAAATAGTGGTATTTTCACATGGAAGTTCAAGAGCGACAATTTTCCTCACAAAATTGCACTAAGTTGAAATGTGTTAATAGAGACAGAGTTCCATATGAAGAGTTAGCCCCATATCGATTGCACTGTTCGACCCAGCAGCATCAGCAACAGAAGCATCATACCTCCGGAATGCGAAATAGCGCTATTTTCACATGGATGTTCAAGAGCGACAATTTTCAGCACAAAATTGCACTAATTTGAAGTCTATTAGTAGAGGAAAAGGTAATTTAAAGAGTATGCGCCATTTTGATTGCACTGTTCGACTCAGCTGCATCAGCAACATTAGCGTCATACCTCAGGAATGCAAAATAGTGCTATATTCACATGGCAGTTCAAGAGCGACAATTTTTTGCACAAAATTGCACTAATTTGGAGTCTATTAATAGAGGAAAAGGTAATTTAAAGAGTATGCGCCATTTTGATTGCACTGTTCGACTCAGCAGCATCAGCAACGTTGGCATCATACCTCAGGAATGCAAAATATCACTAATTTGAAATATATTAATACAGATAAAGGTAATTAAACGAGTATGCGCCATTTTGAATGCACCGTTCCACTGAGCAGCATCAGCAACATTTGCATCATATCTCAGGAATGCAAAATAGTGCTATATTCAGATGGAAGTTCGAGAGCGACAATTTTCCTCACAAAATTGCACTAAGTTGAAATGTGTTGATAGAGACAGAGTTCCATATAAAGAGTTAGCCCCATACCGATTGCACTGTTCGACTCAGCAGCATCAGCAACAGATGCATCATACCTCCGGAATGCGAAATAGCGCTATATTCACATGGAAGTTCAAGAGCGACAATTTTCAGCACAAAATTGCACTAAGTTGAAATGTGTTAATAGAGAAAGAGTTCCATTTAAAGAGTAAGCGCCATACCGATTGCACTGTTCGACTCAGCTGCATCAGCAACATTAGCGTCATACCTCAGGAATGCAAAATAGTGCTATATTCACATGGCAGTTCAAGAGCGACAATTTTTTGCACAAAATTGCACTAATTTGGAGTCTATTAATAGAGGAAAAGGTAATTTAAAGAGTATGCGCCATTTTGATTGCACTGTTCGACTCAGCAGCATCAGCAACGTTGGCATCATACCTCAGAAATGCAAAATATCACTTATTTGAAATATATTAATACAGATAAAGGTAATTAAACGAGTATAAGCCATTTTGAATGAACGGTTCTACTGAGCAGCATCAGCAGCATTAGCATCATATCTCAGGAATGCAAAATAGTGGTATTTTCACATGGAAGTTCAAGAGCGACAATTTTCCTCACAAAATTGCACTAAGTTGAAATGTGTTAATAGAGACAGAGTTCCATATGAAGAGTTAGCCCCATATCGATTGCACTGTTCGACCCAGCAGCATCAGCAACAGAAGCATCATACCTCCGGAATGCGAAATAGCGCTATTTTCACATGGAAGTTCAAGAGCGACAATTTTCAGCACAAAATTGCACTAATTTGAAGTCTATTAGTAGAGGAAAAGGTAATTTAAAGAGCATGCGCCATTTTGAATGCACGATTCTACTCAGCAGCATCAGCTACATTAGCATCATACCTCAGGTATGGTAAATAGTGCTATTTTCACATGGCGGTTCAAGAGCGACAATTTTTTGCACAAAATTGCACTAATTTGAAGTCTATTAATAGAGGAAAAGGTAATTTAAAGAGTATGCGCCATTTTGATTGCACTGTTCGACCCAGCAGCATCAGCAACGTCAGCATCATACCTCAGGAATGCAAAATATCACTAATTTGAAATATATTAATACAGATAAAGGTAATTAAACGAGTATACGCCATTTTGAAAGAAAGGTTCTACTGAGCAGCATCAGCAACATTAGCATCATATCTCAGGAATGCAAAATAGTGGTATTTTCACATGGAAGTTCAAGAGCGACAATTTTCCTCACAAATTGCACTAATTTGAAGTCTATTAATAGAGGAAAAGGTAATTTTAAGAGTATGCGCCATTATGAATGCACGATTCTACTCTGCAGCATCAGCAACATTAGCATCATACCTCCGGAATGCGAAATAGCGCTATTTTCACATGGAAGTTCAAGAGCGACAATTTTCAGCACAAAATTGCACTAATTTGAAGTCTATTAGTAGCGGAAAAGGTAATTTAAAGAGTATGCGCCATTTTGATTGCACTGTTCGACTCAGCAGCATCAGCAACGTTAGCATCATACCTCAGGAATGCAAAAGAGGGCTATATGCACATGGCAGTTAATGGGCGACAATCTATTGCTCAAAATTGCACTAATTTGAAATATATTAATACAGATAAAGGTAATTAAACGAGTATACGCCATTTTGAATGAACGGTTCTACTGAGCAGCATCAGCAACGTTAGCATCACATCTCAGGAATGCAAAATAGTGGTATTTTCACATGGAAGTTCAAGAGCGACAATTTTTCTCACAAAATTGCACTAAGTTGAAATGTGTTAATAGAGACAGAGTTCCATATGAAGAGTTAGCCCCATATCGATTGCACTGTTCGACCCAGCAGCATCAGCAACAGAAGCATCATACCTCCGGAATGCGAAATAGCGCTATTTTCACATGGAAGTTCAAGAGCGACAATTTTCAGCACAAAATTGCACTAATTTGAAGTCTATTAATAGAGGAAAAGGTAATTTAAAGTGTATGCGCCATTTTGATTGCACTGTTCGACTCAGCAGCATCAGCAACATTAGCATGATACCTAAGGAATTCAAAATAGGGCTATATGCACATAGCAGTTAATGGGCGACAATTTTTTGCACAAAATTGCACTAATTTGAAGTCTATTAATAGAGGAAAAGGTAATTTAAAGAGCATGCGCCATTTTGAATGCACGATTCTACTCAGCAGCATCAGCAACATTAGCATCATACCTCAGGTATGCTAAATAGTGCTATTTTCACATGGCGGTTCAAGAGCGACAATTTTTTGCAAAAAATTGCACTAATTTGAAGTCTATTAATGGAGGAAAAGGTAATTAAACGAGTATACGCCATTTTGAAAGAACGGTTCTACTGAGCAGCATCAGCAACATTAGCATCATACCTCAGGAATGCAAAATAGGGCTATATGCACATGGCAGTTAATGGGCGACAATCTATTGCACAAAATTGCACTAATTTGAAATATATTAATACAGGGTAATTTAACGAGTATGCGCCATTTTGAATGCACTGTTCGACTCAGCAGCATCAGCAACGTTAGCATCATACCTCAGGAATACAAAATATCACTAATTTGAAATATATTATTACAGATAAAGGTAATTAAACGAGTATACGCCATTTTGGATGAACGGTTCTACTGAGCAGCATCAGCAACGTTAGCATCACATCTCAGGAATGCAAAATAGTGGTATTTTCACATGGAAGTTCAAGAGCGACAATCTTCTTCACAAAATTGCACTAAGTTGAAATGTGTTGATAGAGACAGAGTTCCATATAAAGAGTTAGCCCCATACCGATTGCACTGTTCGACTCAGCAGCATCAGCAACAGATGCATCATACCTCCGGAATGCGAAATAGCGCTATATTCACATGGAAGTTCAAGAGCGACAATCTTCCTCACAAAATTGCACTAATTTGAAGTCTATTAATAGAGGAAAAGGTAATTTAAGGAGTATGCGCCATTTTGAATGCACGATTCTACTCAGTAGCATCAGCAACATTAGCATCATACGTCAGGAATGCGAAATAGTGCTATATTCACATGGAAGTTCGAGAGCGACAATTTTACACAACAAAATTGCACTAAGTTGAAATGTGTTAATAGAGAAAGAGTTCTATATAAAGAGTTAGCCCAATGCCGATTGCACTGTTCGACTCAGCAGCATCAGCAACATTAGCATCATACCTCAGGTAAGCAAAATAGTGCTATATTCACATGGCAGTTCAAGAGCGACAATTTTTTGCAAAAAATTGCACTAATTTGAAGTATATTAATAGAGGAAAAGGTAATTTAAAGAGTATGCGCCATTTTGATTGCACTGTTCGACTCAGCAGCATCAGCAACGTTAGCATCATACCTCAGGAATGCAAAATATCACTAATTTGAAATATATTAATACAGATAAAGGTAATTAAACGAGTATACGCCATTTTGAAAGAACGGTTCTACTGAGCAGCATCAGCAACATTAGCATCATACCTCAGGAATGCAAAATAGGGCTATATGCACATGGCAGTTAATGGGCGACAATCTATTGCACAAAATTGCACTAATTTGAAATATATTAATACAGGGTAATTTAACGAGTATGCGCCATTTTGAATGCACTGTTCGACTCAGCAGCATCAGCAACAGATGCATCATACCTCCGGAATGCGAAATAGCGCTATATTCACATGGAAGTTCAAGAGCGACAATCTTCCTCACAAAATTGCACTAATTTGAAGTCTATTAATAGAGGAAAAGGTAATTTAAGGAGTATGCGCCATTTTGAATGCACGATTCTACTCAGTAGCATCAGCAACATTAGCATCATACGTCAGGAATGCGAAATAGTGCTATATTCACATGGAAGTTCGAGAGCGACAATTTTACAGAACAAAATTGCACTAACTTGAAATGTGTTAATAGAGAAAGAGTTCTATATAAAGAGTTAGCCCAATGCCGATTGCACTGTTCGACTCAGCAGCATCAGCAACATTAGCATCATACCTCAGGTAAGCAAAATAGTGCTATATTCACATGGCAGTTCAAGAGCGACAATTTTTTGCAAAAAATTGCACTAATTTGAAGTCTATTAATAGAGGAAAAGGTAATTTAAAGAGTATGCGCCATTTTGAGAGAACGGTTCTACTGAGCAGCATCAGCAACATTAGCATCATACCTCAGGAATGCAAAATAGGGCTATATGCACATGGCAGTTAATGGGCGACAATCTATTGCACAAAATTGCACTAATTTGAAATATATTAATACAGGGTAATTTAACGAGTATGCGCCATTTTGAATGCACTGTTCGACTCAGCAGCATCAGCAACGTTAGCATCATACCTCAGGAATACAAAATATCACTAATTTGAAATATATTAATACAGATAAAGGTAATTAAACGAGTATACGCCATTTTGAATGAACGGTTCTACTGAGCAGCATCAGCAACATTAGCATCATGTCTCAGGCATCCAAAATAGTGGTATTTTCACATTGAAGTTTAAGAGCGACAATTTTCCTCACAAAATTGCACTAAGTTGAAATGTGTTGATAGAGACAGAGTTCCATATAAAGAGTTAGCCCCATACCGATTGCACTGTTCGACTCAGCAGCATCAGCAACAGATGCATCATACCTCCGGAATGCGAAATAGCGCTATATTCAGATGGAAGTTCAAGAGCGACAATTTTCAGCACAAAATTGCACTAAGTTGAAAAGTGTTAATAGAGAAAGAGTTCTATTTAAAGAGTAAGCGCCATACCGATTGCACTGTTCGACTCAGCAGCATCAGCAACAGTAGCGTCATACCTCAGGAACGCAAAATAGCACTAATTTGAAATATATTAATACAGGGTAATTTAACGAGTATGCGCCATTTTGAATGCACCGTTCCACTGAGCAGCATCAGCAACATTTGCATCATATCTCAGGAATGCAAAATAGTGCTATATTCAGATGGAAGTTCGAGAGCGACAATTTTCAGCACAAAATTGCACTAAGTTGAAATGTTTAATTGAGACAGAGTTCTATATAAAGAGTTAGCCCCATACCGATTGCACTGTTCGACTCAGCTGCATCAGCAACATTAGCGTCATACCTCAGGAATGCAAAATAGTGCTATATTCACATGGCAGTTCAAGAGCGACAATTTTTTGCACAAAATTGCACTAATTTGGAGTCTATTAATAGAGGAAAAGGTAATTTAAAGAGTATGCGCCATTTTGATTGCACTGTTCGACTCAGCAGCATCAGCAACGTTGGCATCATACCTCAGGAATGCAAAATATCACTAATTTGAAATATATTAATACAGATAAAGGTAATTAAACGAGTATACGCCATTTTGAATGAACGGTTCTACTGAGCAGCATCAGCAACATTAGCATCATATCTCAGGAATGCAAAATAGTGGTATTTTCACATGGAAGTTCAAGAGCGACAATTTTCCTCACAAAATTGCACTAAGTTGAAATGTGTTAATAGAGACAGAGTTCCATATGAAGTGTTAGCCCCATATCGATTGCACTGTTCGACCCAGCAGCATCAGCAACAGAAGCATCATACCTCAGGAATGCAAAATATCACTAATTTGAAATATATTAATACAGATAAAGGTAATTAAACGAGTATACGCCATTTTGAATGAACGGTTCTACTGAGCAGCATCAGCAACGTTAGCATCACATCTCAGGAATGCAAAATAGTGGTATTTTCACATGGAAGTTCAAGAGCGACAATCTTCCTCACAAAATTGCACTAAGTTGAAATGTGCTAATAGAGACAGAGTTCCATAAAAAGAGTTAGCCCCATATCGATTGCACTGTTCGACCCAGCAGCATCAGCAACAGAAGCATCATACCTCCGGAATGCGAAATAGCGCTATATTCACATGGAAGTTCAAGAGCGACAAATTCCAGCGCAAAATTGCGCTAAGTTGAAATGTGTTAATAGAGAAAGAGTTATATTTAAAGAGTTTTCGCCATACCGATTGCACTGTTCGAGTCAGCAGCATCAGCAACATTAGCATGATACCTAAGGAATTCAAAATAGGGCTATATGCACATGGCAGTTAATGGGCGACAATTTTTTGCACAAAATTGCACTAATTTGAAGTCTATTAATAGAGGAAAAGGTAATTTAAAGAGTATGCGCCATTTTGAATGCACGATTCTACTCAGCAGCATCAGCAACATTAGCATCATACCTCAGGAATGCGAAATAGTGCTATATTCACATGGAAGTTCGAGAGCGACAATTTTCAGAACAAAATTGCACTAAGTTGAAATGTGTTAATAGAGAAAGAGTTCTATATAAAGAGTTAGCCCAATGCCGATTGCACTGTTCGACTCAGCAGCATCAGCAGCATTAGCATCATACCTCAGGTATGCAAAATAGTGCTATATTCACATGGCGGTTCAAGAGCGACAATCTTTTGCAAAAAATTGCACTAATTTGAAGTCTATTAATAGAGGAAAAGGTAATTTAAAGAGAATGCTCCATTTTGATTGCACTGTTCGACTCAGCAGCATCAGCAACGTTAGCATCATACCTCAGGAATGCAAAATTGCACTAATTTGAAATATATTAATACAGGGTAATTTAACGAGTATGCGCCATTTTGAATGCTCCGTTCAACTGAGCAGCATCAGCAGCATTAGCATCATATCTCAGGAATGCAAAATAGTGGTATTTTCACATGGAAGTTCAAGAGCGACAATTTTCTTCACAAAATTGCACTAAGTTGAAATGTGTTAATAGAGACAGAGTTCCATATGAAGTGTTAGCCCCATATCGATTGCACTGTTCGACCCAGCAGCATCAGCAACAGAAGCATCATACCTCCCGAATGCAAAATATCACTAATTTGAAATATATTAATACAGATAAAGGTAATTAAACGAGTATACGCCATTTTGAATGAACGGTTCTACTGAGCAGCATCAGCAACGTTAGCATCACATCTCAGGAATGCAAAATAGTGGTATTTTCACATGGAAGTTCAAGAGCGACAATCTTCCTCACAAAATTGCACTAAGTTGAAATGTGCTAATAGAGAAAGAGTTCCATAAAAAGAGTTAGCGCCATATCGATTGCACTGTTCGACCCAGCAGCATCAGCAACAGAAGCATCATACCTCCGGAATGCGAAATAGCGCTATATTCACATGGAAGTTCAAGAGCGACAATTTCCAGCGCAAAATTGCGCTAAGTTGAAATGTGTTAATAGAGAAAGAGTTCTATTTAAAGAGTTAGCGCCATACCGATTGCACTGTTCGACTCAGCAGCATCAGCAACATTAGCATGATTCCTAAGGAATTCAAAATAGGGCTAAATGCACATGGCAGTTAATGGGCGACAATTTTTTGCACAAAATTGCACTAATTTGAAGTCTATTAATAGAGGAAAAGGTAATTTAAAGAGTATGCGCCATTTTGAATGCACGATTCTACTCAGCAGCATCAGCAACATTAGCATCATACCTCAGGAATGCGAAATAGTGCTATATTCACATGGAAGTTCGAGAGCGACAATTTTCAGAACAAAATTGCACTAAGTTGAAATGTGTTAATAGAGAAAGAGTTCTATATAAAGAGTTAGCCCAATGCCGATTGCACTGTTCGACTCAGCAGCATCAGCAACATTAGCATCATACCTCAGGTATGCAAAATAGTGCTATATTCACATGGCGGTTCAAGAGCGACAATCTTTTGCAAAAAATTGCACTAATTTGAAGTCTATTAATAGAGAAAAAGGTAATTTAAAGAGGATGCTCCATTTTGATTGCACTGTTCGACTCAGCAGCATCAGCAACGTTAGCATAATACCTCAGGAATGCAAAATTGCACTAATTTGAAATATATTAATACAGGGTAATTTAACGAGTATGCGCCATTTTGAATGCTCCGTTCAACTGAGCAGCATCAGCAACATTAGCATCATATCTCAGGAATGCAAAATAGTGGTATTTTAACATGGAAGTTCAAGAGCGACAATTTTCAGGACAAAATTGCACTAATTTGAAGTCTATTAATAGAAGAAAAGGTAATTTAATGAGTATGCGCCATTCTGATTGCACTGTTCGGCTCAGCAGCATCAGCAACATTAGCATCATGTCTCAGGCATCCAAAATAGTGGTATTTTCACATGGAAGTTCAAGAGCGACAATCTTCCTCACAAAATTGCACTAAGTTGAAATGTGTTGATAGAGACAGAGTTCCATATAAAGAGTTAGCCCCATACCGATTGCACTGTTCGACTCAGCAGCATCAGCAACAGATGCATCATACCTCCGGAATGCGAAATAGCGCTATATTCACATGGAAGTTCAAGAGCGACAATTTTCAGCACAAAATTGCACTAAGTTGAAATGTGTTAATAGAGAAAGAGTTCTATTTAAAGAGTTAGCGCCATACCGATTGCACTGTTCGACTCAGCAGCAACAGCAACAGTAGCGTCATACCTCAGGAACGCGAAATAGCGCCATATTCACATGGAAGTTCAAGAGCGACAATTTTTTGCACAAAACTGCACTAATTTGAAGTCTATTAATAGAGGAAAAGGTAATTTAAAGAGTATGCTCCATTTTGATTGCACTGTTCGACTCAGCAGCATCAGCAACGTTAGCATCATACCTCAGGAATGCAAAATTGCACTAATTTGAAATATATTAATAGAGGGTAATTTAACGAGTATGCGCCATTTTGAATGCTCCGTTCTACTGAGCAGCATCAGCAACATTTGCATCATATCTCAGGAATGCAAAATAGTGGCATATTCACATGGAAGTTCAAGAGCGACAATCTTCCTCACAAAATTGCACTAAGTTGAAATGTGTTAATAGAGACAGAGTTCCATAAAAAGAGTTAGCCCCATATCGATTGCACTGTTCGACCCAGCAGCATCAGCAACAGAAGCATCATACCTCCGGAATGCGAAATAGCGCTATATTCACATGGAAGTTCAAGAGCGACAAATTCCAGCGCAAAATTGCGCTAAGTTGAAATGTGTTAATAGAGAAAGAGTTATATTTAAAGAGTTTTCGCCATACCGATTGCACTGTTCGAGTCAGCAGCATCAGCAACATTAGCATGATACCCAAGGAATTCAAAATAGGGCTATATGCACATGGCAGTTAATGGGCGACAATTTTTTGCACAAAATTGCACTAATTTGAAGTCTATTAATAGAGGAAAAGGTAATTTAAAGAGTATGCGCCATTTTGAATGCACGATTCTACTCAGCAGCATCAGCAACATTAGCATCATACCTCAGGAATGCGAAATAGTGCTATATTCACATGGAAGTTCGAGAGCGACAATTTTCAGAACAAGATTGCACTAAGTTGAAATGTGTTAATAGAGAAAGAGTTCTATATAAAGAGTTAGCCCAATGCCGATTGCACTGTTCGACTCAGCAGCATCAGCAACGTTAGCATCATACCTCAGGAATGCAAAATATCACTAATTTGAAATATATTAATACAGATAAAGGTAACTAAACGAGTATACGCCATTTTGAATGAACGGTTCTACTGAGCAGCATCAGCAACATTAGCATCATATCTCAGGAATGCAAAATAGTGGTATTTTCACATGGAAGTTCAGGAGCGACAATTTTCCTCACAAAATTGCACTAATTTGAAGTCTATTAATAGAGGAAAAGGTAATTTAAAGAGTATGCGCCATTTTGATTGCACTGTTCGACTCAGCAGCATCAGCAACGTTAGCATCATACCTCAGGAATGCAAAATATCACTAATTTGAAATATATTAATACAGATAAAGGTAATTAAACGAGTATACGCCATTTTGAATGAACGGTTCTACTGAGCAGCATCAGCAACATTAGCATCATATCTCAGGAATGCAAAATAGTGGTATTTTAACATGGAAGTTCAAGAGCGACAATTTTCCTCACAAAATTGCACTAATTTGAAGTCTATTAATAGAGGAAAAGGTAATTTTAAGAGTATGCGCCATTTTGAATGCACGATTCAACTCAGCAGCATCAGCAACATTAGCATCATACCTCAGGAATGCGAAATAGTGCTTTATTCACATGGAAGTTCAAGAGCGACAATTTTCAGCACAAAATTGCACTAATTTGAAGTCTATTAATAGAAGAAAAGGTAATTTAATGAGTATGCGCCATTCTGATGGCACTGTTCGACTCAGCAGCATCAGCAACATTAGCATCATGTCTCAGGCATCCAAACTAGTGGTATTTTCACATGGAAGTTCAAGAGCGACAATCTTCCTCACAAAATTGCACGAAGTTGAAATGTGTTGATAGAGACAGAGTTCCATATAAAGAGTTAGCCCCATACCGATTGCACTGTTCGACTCAGCAGCATCAGCAACAGATGCATCATACCTCCGGAATGCGAAATAGCGCTATATTCACATGGAAGTTCAAGAGCGACAATTTTCAGCACAAAATTGCACTAAGTTGAAATGTGTTAATAGAGAAAGAGTTCTATTTAAAGAGTTAGCGCCATACCGATTGCACTGTTCGACTCAGCAGCATCAGCAACAGTAGCGTCATACCTCAGGAATGCGAAATAGTGCTATATTCACATGGAAGTTCAAGAGCGACAATTTTCAGCACAAAATTGCACTAATTTGAAGTCTATTAATAGAAGAAAAGGTAATTTAATGAGTATGCGCCATTCTGATTGCACTGTTCGACTCAGCAGCATCAGCAACATTAGCATCATATCTCAGGAATGCAAAATAGTGGTATTTTAACATGGAAGTTCAAGAGCGACAATTTTCCTCACAAAATTGCACTAATTTGAAGTCTATTAATAGAGGAAAAGGTAATTTTAAGAGTATGCGCCATTTTGAATGCACGATTCTACTCAGCAGCATCAGCAACATTAGCATCATACCTCAGGAATGCGAAATAGTGCTATATTCACATGGAAGTTCAAGAGCGACAATTTTCAGCACAAAATTGCACTAATTTGAAGTCTATTAATAGAAGAAAAGGTAATTTAATGAGTATGCGCCATTCTGATTGCACTGTTCGACTCAGCAGCATCAGCAACATTAGCATCATGTCTCAGGCATCCAAAATAGTGGTATTTTCACATGGAAGTTCAAGAGCGACAATCTTCCTCACAAAATTGCACTAAGTTGAAATGTGTTGATAGAGACAGAGTTCCATATAAAGAGTTAGCCCCATACCGATTGCACTGTTCGACTCAGCAGCATCAGCAACAGATGCATCATACCTCCGGAATGCGAAATAGCGCTATATTCACATGGAAGTTCAAGAGCGACAATCTTCCTCACAAAATTGCACTAAGTTGAAATGTGTTAATAGAGAAAGAGTTCTATTTAAAGAGTTAGCCCAATGCCGATTGCACTGTTCGACTCAGAGCATCAGCAACATTAGCATGATACCTAAGGAATTCAAAATAGGGCTATATGCACATGGCAGTTAATGGGCGACAATTTTTTGCACAAAATTGCACTAATTTGAAGTCTATTAATAGAGGAAAAGGTAATTTAAAGAGTATTCGCCATTTTGAATGCACGATTCTACTCAGCAGCATCAGCAACATTAGCATCATACCTCAGGAATGCGAAATAGTGCTATATTCACATGGAAGTTCGAGAGCGACAATTTTCAGAACAAGATTGCACTAAGTTGAAATGTGTTAATAGAGAAAGAGTTCTATATAAAGAGTTAGCCCAATGCCGATTGCACTGTTCGACTCAGCAGCATCAGCAACGTTAGCATCATACCTCAGGAATGCAAAATATCACTAATTTGAAATATATTAATACAGATAAAGGTAACTAAACGAGTATACGCCATTTTGAATGAACGGTTCTACTGAGCAGCATCAGCAACATTAGCATCATATCTCAGGAATGCAAAATAGTGGTATTTTCACATGGAAGTTCAGGAGCGACAATTTTCCTCACAAAATTGCACTAATTTGAAGTCTATTAATAGAGGAAAAGGTAATTTTAAGAGTATGCGCCATTTTGAATGCACGATTCTACTCAGCAGCATCAGCAACATTAGCATCATACGTCAGGAATGCGAAATAGTGCTATATTCACATGGACGTTCGAGAGCGACAATTTTCAGAACAAAATTGCACTAAGTTGAAATGTGTTAATAGAGAAAGGGTTCTATATAAAGAGTATGCCCAATGCCGATTGCACTGTTCGACTCAGCAGCATCAGCAACATTAGCATCATACCTCAGGTAAGCAAAATAGTGCTATATTCACATGGAAGTTCGAGAGCGACAATTTTCAGAACAAAATTGCACTAAGTTGAAATGTGTTAATAGAGAAAGGGTTCTATATAAAGAGTAAGCCCAATGCCGATTGCACTGTTCGACTCAGCAGCATCAGCAACATTAGCATCATGTCTCAGGCATCCAAAATAGTGGTATTTTCACATGGAAGTTTAAGGGCGACAATTTTCCTCACAAAATTGCACTAAGTTGAAATGTGTTGATAGAGACAGAGTTCCATATAAAGTGTTAGCCCCATACCGATTGCACTGTTCGACTCAGCAGCATCAGCAACATTTGCATCATATCTCAGGAATGCAAAATAGTGCTATATTCACATGGCAGTTCAAGAGCGACAATTTTTTGCACAAAATTGCACTAATTTGAAGTCTATTAATAGAGGAAAAGGTAATTTAAAGAGTATGCGCCATTTTGATTGCACTGTTCGACTCAGCAGCATCAGCAACGTTAGCATCATACCTCAGGAATGCAAAATATCACTAATTTGAAATATATTAATACAGATAAAGGTAATTAAACGAGTATACGCCATTTTGAATGAACGGTTCTACTAAGCAGCATCAGCAACATTAGCATCATATCTCAGGAATGCAAAATAGTGGTATTTTCACATGGAAGTTCATGAGCGACAATTTTCCTCACAAAATTGCACTAAGTTGAAATGTGTTAATAGAGACAGAGTTCCATATGAAGAGTTAGCCCCATATCGATTGCACTGTTCGACCCAGCAGCATCAGCAACGTTAGCATCAAACCTCAGGAATGCAAAAGAGGGCTATATGCACATGGCAGTTAATGGGCGACAATCTATTGCACAAAATTGCACTAATTTGAAATATATTAATACAGGGTAATTTAACGAGTATGCGCCATTTTGAATGCACTGTTCGACTCAGCAGCATCAGCAACGTTAGCATCATACCTCAGGAATGCAAAATATCACTAATTTGAAATATATTAATACAGATAAAGGTAATTAAACGAGTATACGCCATTTTGAATGAACGGTTCTACTGAGCAGCATCAGCAACGTTAGCATCACATCTCAGGAATGCAAAATAGTGGTATTTTCACATGGAAGTTCAAGAGCGACAATCTTCCTCACAAAATTGCACTAAGTTGAAATGTGTTAATAGAGAAAGAGTTCTATTTAAAGAGTTAGCCCAATGCCGATTGCACTGTTCGACTCAGCAGCATCAGCAACATTAGCATGATACCTAAGGAATTCAAAATAGGGCTATATGCACATGGCAGTTAATGGGCGACAATTTTTTGCACAAAATTGCACTAATTTGAAGTCTATTAATAGAGGAAAAGGTAATTTAAAGAGTATGCGCCATTTTGAATGCACGATTCTACTCAGCAGCATCAGCAACATTAGCATCATACCTCAGGAATGCGAAATAGTGCTATATTCACATGGAAGTTCGAGAGCGACAATTTTCAGAACAAAATTGCACTAAGTTGAAATGTGTTAATAGAGAAAGAGTTCTATATAAAGAGTTAGCCCAATGCCGATTGCACTGTTCGACTCAGCAGCATCAGCAACATTAGCATCATACCTCAGGAATGCTAAATAGTGCTATATTCACATGGCGGTTCAAGAGCGACAATTTTTTGCAAAAAATTGCACTAATTTGAAGTCTATTAATAGAGGAAAAGGTAATTTAAAGAGTATGCGCCATTTTGATTGCACTGTTCGACTCAGCAGCATCAGCAACGTTAGCATCATACCTCAGGAATGCAAAATATCACTAATTTGAAATATATTAATACAGGTAAAGGTAATTAAACGAGTATACGCCATTTTGAATGAACGGTTCTACTGAGCAGCATCAGCAACATTAGCATCATATCTCAGGAATGCAAAATAGTGCTATATTCACATGGCAGTTCAAGAGCGACAATTTTCCTCACAAAATTGCACTAATTTGAAGTCTATTAATAGAGGAAAAGGTAATTTTAAGAGTATGCGCCATTTTGATTGCACTGTTCGACTCAGCAGCATCAGCAACGTTAGCATCATACCGCAGGAATGCAAAATATCACTAATTTGAAATATATTAATACAGATAAAGGTAATTAAACGAGTATACGCCATTTTGAATGAACGGTTCTACTGAGCAGCATCAGCAACATTAGCATCATACCTCAGGAATGCGAAATAGTGCTATATTCACATGGAAGTTCAAGAGCGATAATTTTCAGAACAAAATTGCACTAAGTTGAAATGTGTTAATAGAGAAAGGGTTCTATATAAAGAGTAAGCCCAATGCCGATTGCACTGTTCGACTCAGCAGCATCAGCAACATTAGCATCATACCTCAGGTAAGCAAAATAGTGCTATATTCACATGGCAGTTCAAGAGCGACAATTTTTTGCAAAAAATTGCACTAATTTGAAGTCTATTAATAGAGGAAAAGGTAATTTAAAGAGTATGCGCCATTTTGATTGCACTGTTCGACTCAGCAGCATCAGCAACGTTAGCATCATACCGCAGGAATGCAAAATATCACTAATTTGAAATATATTAATACAGATAAAGGTAATTAAACGAGTATACGCCATTTTGAATGAACGGTTCTACTGAGCAGCATCAGCAACATTAGCATCATACCTCAGGAATGCGAAATAGTGCTATATTCACATGGAAGTTCAAGAGCGATAATTTTCAGAACAAAATTGCACTAAGTTGAAATGTGTTAATAGAGACAGAGTTCCATATGAAGAGTTAGCCCCATATCGATTGCACTGTTCGACTCAGCAGCATCAGCAACATTAGCATCATACCTCAGGTAAGCAAAATAGTGCTATATTCACATGGCAGTTCAAGAGCGACAATTTTTTGCAAAAAATTGCACTAATTTGAAGTCTATTAATAGAGGAAAAGGTAATTTAAAGAGTATGCACCATTTTGATTGCACTGTTCGACTCAGCAGCATCAGCAACGTTAGCATCATACCGCAGGAATGCAAAATATCACTAATTTGAAATATATTAATACAGATAAAGGTAATTAAACGAGTATACGCCATTTTGAATGAACGGTTCTACTAAGCAGCATCAGCAACATTAGCATCATACCTCAGGAATGCGAAATAGTGCTATATTCACATGGAAGTTCAGGAGCGATAATTTTCAGAACAAAATTGCACTAAGTTGAAATGTGTTAATAGAGAAATATTTGTATATCAAGAGTTAGCGCCATACCGATTGCACTGTTTAACTCAGCAGCATCAGCAACAGATGCATCATACCTCCGGAATGCGAAATAGCGCTATATTCACATGGAAGTTCAAGAGCGACAATTTTCAGCACAAAATTGCACTAATTTGAAGTCTATTAATAGAGGAAAAGGTAATTTAAAGAGTATGCGCCATTTTGATTGCACTGTTCGACTCAGCAGCATCAGCAACGTCAGCATCACATCTCAGGAATGCAAAAGAGTGGTATTTTCACATGGAAGTTCAAGAGCGACAATCTTCCTCACAAAATTGCACTAAGTTGAAATGTGTTGGTAGAGACAGAGTTCCATATAAAGAGTTAGCCCCATACCGATTGCACTGTTCGACTCAGCAGCATCAGCAACAGATGCATCATACCACCGGAATGCGAAATAGCGCTATATTCACATGGAAGTTCAAGAGCGACAATTTCCAGCGCAAAATTGCACTAAGTTGAAATGTGTTAATAGAGAAAGAGTTCTATATAAAGAGTTAGCCCAATGCCGATTGCACTGTTCGACTCGGCAGCATCAGCAACATTAGCATGATACCTAAGGAATTCAAAATAGGGCTATATGCACATGGCAGTTAATGGGCGACAATTTTTTGCACAAAATTGCACTAATTTGAAGTCTATTAATAGAGGAAAAGGTAATATAAAGAGTATGCGCCATTTTGAATGCACGATTCTACTCAGCAGCATCAGCAACATTTGCATCATACCTCAGGAATGCGAAATATCACTAATTTGAAATATATTAATACAGATAAAGGTAACTAAACGAGTATACGCCATTTTGAATGAACGGTTCCACTGAGCAGCATCAGCAACATTAGCATCATATCTCAGGAATGCAAAATAGTGGTATTTTCACATGGAAGTTCAAGAGCGACAATTTTCCTCACAAAATTGCACTAATTTGAAGTCTATTAATAGAGGAAAAGGTAATTTTAAGAGTATGCGCCATTTTGAATGCACGATTCTACTCAGCAGCATCAGCAACATTAGCATCATACGTCAGGAATGCGAAATAGTGCTATTTTCACATGGAAGTTCGAGAGCGACAATTTTCAGCACAAAATTGCACTAATTTGAAGTCTATTAATAGAGGAAAAGGTAATTTAATGAGTATGCGCCATTCTGATTGCACTGTTCGACTCAGCAGCATCAGCAACGATAGCATCATACCTCAGGAATGCAAAATATCACTAATTTGAAATATATTAATACAGATAAAGGTAATTAAACGAGTATACGCCATTTTGAATGAACGGTTCTACTGAGCAGCATCAGCAACATTAGCATCATACCTCAGGAATGCGAAATAGTGCTATATTCACATGGAAGTTCAGGAGCGATAATTTTCAGAACAAAATTGCACTATGTTGAAATGTGTTAATAGAGAAAGATTTGTATATCAGGAGTTAGCGCCATACCGATTGCACTGTTTAACTCAGCAGCATCAGCAACAGATGCATCATACCTCCGGAATGCGAAATAGCGCTATATTCACATGGAAGTTCAAGAGCGACAATTTTCAGCACAAAATTGCACTAATTTGAAGTCTATTAATAGAGGAAAAGGTAATTTAAAGAGTATGCGCCATTTTGATTGCACTGTTCGACTCAGCAGCATCAGCAACGTTAGCATCATACCTCAGGAATGCAAAATAGGGCTATATGCACATGGCAGTTAATGGGCGACAATCTATTGCACAAAATTGCACTAATTTGAAATATATTAATACAGGGTAATTTAACGAGTATGCGCCATTTTGAATGCACTGTTCGAATCAGCAGCACCAGCAACGTTAGCATCATACCTGAGGAATACAAAATATCACTAATTTGAAATATATTAATACAGATAAAGGTAATTAAACGAGTATACGCCATTTTGGATGAACGGTTCTACTGAGCAGCATCAGCAACGTTAGCATCACATCTCAGGAATGCAAAATAGTGGTATTTTCACATGGAAGTTCAAGAGCGACAATCTTCCTCACAAAATTGCACTAAGTTGAAATGTGTTGATAGAGACAGAGTTCCATATAAAGAGTTAGCCCCATACCGATTGCACTGTTCGACTCAGCTGCATCAGCAACATTAGCGTCATACCTCAGGAATGCAAAATAGTGCTATATTCACATGGCAGTTCAAGAGCGACAATTTTTTGCACAAAATTGCACTAATTGAAGTCTATTAATAGAGAAAAAGGTAATTTAAAGAGTATGCGCCATTTTGATTGCACTGTTCGACTCAGCAGCATCAGCAACGTTAGCATCATACCTCAGGAATGCAAAATATCACTAATTTGAAATATATTAATACAGATAAAGGTATGTGATGTTGGAGGATGATATTGAGTGGAATAAAACCCAAAATTGGTTTTATTGTTTTATTTAACAAACTGGTTACTACTCACTACAACCACATCCCATTGTCTTCTGAGTTTGATCTGTTTCTATTCAGCTATATATTAGTTCTGCTCGAACTCTTGTAATAATTAACCTAAATAGATTTGACATTGCTTGCCTCAGCTCATCGTTACCCTAGATGAAAGTCCACTATCACTTGCGAAAGCAATTGTTCCCAATATTAAACGTTTCTGTCTATGTGTCGTATTTCGGTAACAATTCAGAATGTGACACATCAGCCGTTTAATAAACGCACATGAATCTTTTGTAATTACAATATTTCGCAAGCCATAGCGACCTCCTTCGCAATCGAGGAACTGAGGGCACTAACCCTTATTTATACTACATTACACCTTTCCCCTTAAGAGAAAAAAAAAAATTTTTTTTTTTGTTACAATTTTTTTTTTTTGTCATTTTTATTATTATTTTCAGCTGTAATATAACTTAACTCTATCCTTATGCACTATCTGGTCCTTTCCTTTAACACTTAATTTAACATTTGGATGAATGTCCTGTATCACTCTGAAAGGTCCTTTATATAGAGGGTCCATCTTATTAGTAATAACATTTTTTACTAAAACTAGGTCGTTATTCTTATACTTAATTACTGATTTCGAATTCTGGTCATGCTTTGTTTGTCTATTTTCTTTGGATTTAATCAAATTTTGTCTTGCGTCTGCTGATGCTTGCTGTAATCGGTATCTTAATTCGATTGGATAATTATCAAAACTATACATAGGTATAATATTGTCGGCAATGCTAGATGGTAACTTCGCAACACGGCCAAAAACTAATTCAAACGGTGTATATTTAGTTTCCGAATGAACTTGGGTGTTGTATGAGAAACTCCAAAAAGGTAACCATTCGCTCCAAGCGTTTCGAAATTTGTTTATTTTTTCCCGTAAAAATGCGCCAAGGTGTTTATGAGAATTTTCGAGAGCGCCTAACGTTTGGTGGTGATACGGTGTCGAATTTAGTCGTTTTACTCCTAGCATCTCGCAGGTTTGTTGAAAAAGCTTGGACATAAATTCTTTGCCTTGATCCGTTACTATTTCGTTTGGTATACCGTATCTTAAAACAAAATTATTGACGAATGCCTTAGCTACGGTGTCGGATTCTTTATTACGCAGAGGGTACACCTCAACAAATTTTGATAAGTCGCATTGTATAGTTAATATGTATTTATTTTCATACTCGTCCATCTCTAGTGGACCTACCAAATCTAAAAATATTTTTTGAAAAGCAGCATTAGCTGTGGTCGTTAGAGTTAGTGCACTAATTTGAAGTCTATTAATAGAGGAAAAGGTAATTTAAAGAGTATGCACCATTTTGATTGCACTGTTCGACTCAGCAGCATCAGCAACGTTAGCATCATACCGCAGGAATGCAAAATATCACTAATTTGAAATATATTAATACAGATAAAGGTAATTAAACGAGTATACGCCATTTTGAATGAACGGTTCTACTAAGCAGCATCAGCAACATTAGCATCATACCTCAGGAATGCGAAATAGTGCTATATTCACATGGAAGTTCAGGAGCGATAATTTTCAGAACAAAATTGCACTAAGTTGAAATGTGTTAATAGAGAAAGAGTTCTATTTAAAGAGTTAGCGCCATACCGATTGCACTGTTCGACTCAGCAGCATCAGCAACAGTAGCGTCATACCTCAGGAATGCGAAATAGTGCTATATTCACATGGAAGTTCAAGAGCGACAATTTTCAGCACAAAATTGCACTAATTTGAAGTCTATTAATAGAAGAAAAGGTAATTTAATGAGTATGCGCCATTCTGATTGCACTGTTCGACTCAGCAGCATCAGCAACATTAGCATCATATCTCAGGAATGCAAAATAGTGGTATTTTAACATGGAAGTTCAAGAGCGACAATTTTCCTCACAAAATTGCACTAATTTGAAGTCTATTAATAGAGGAAAAGGTAATTTTAAGAGTATGCGCCATTTTGAATGCACGATTCTACTCAGCAGCATCAGCAACATTAGCATCATACCTCAGGAATGCGAAATAGTGCTATATTCACATGGAAGTTCGAGAGCGACAATTTTCAGAACAAGATTGCACTAAGTTGAAATGTGTTAATAGAGAAAGAGTTCTATATAAAGAGTTAGCCCAATGCCGATTGCACTGTTCGACTCAGCAGCATCAGCAACGTTAGCATCATACCTCAGGAATGCAAAATATCACTAATTTGAAATATATTAATACAGATAAAGGTAACTAAACGAGTATACGCCATTTTGAATGAACGGTTCTACTGAGCAGCATCAGCAACATTAGCATCATATCTCAGGAATGCAAAATAGTGGTATTTTCACATGGAAGTTCAGGAGCGACAATTTTCCTCACAAAATTGCACTAATTTGAAGTCTATTAATAGAGGAAAAGGTAATTTTAAGAGTATGCGCCATTTTGAATGCACGATTCTACTCAGCAGCATCAGCAACATTAGCATCATACGTCAGGAATGCGAAATAGTGCTATATTCACATGGACGTTCGAGAGCGACAATTTTCAGAACAAAATTGCACTAAGTTGAAATGTGTTAATAGAGAAAGGGTTCTATATAAAGAGTATGCCCAATGCCGATTGCACTGTTCGACTCAGCAGCATCAGCAACATTAGCATCATACCTCAGGTAAGCAAAATAGTGCTATATTCACATGGAAGTTCGAGAGCGACAATTTTCAGAACAAAATTGCACTAAGTTGAAATGTGTTAATAGAGAAAGGGTTCTATATAAAGAGTAAGCCCAATGCCGATTGCACTGTTCGACTCAGCAGCATCAGCAACATTAGCATCATGTCTCAGGCATCCAAAATAGTGGTATTTTCACATGGAAGTTTAAGGGCGACAATTTTCCTCACAAAATTGCACTAAGTTGAAATGTGTTGATAGAGACAGAGTTCCATATAAAGTGTTAGCCCCATACCGATTGCACTGTTCGACTCAGCAGCATCAGCAACATTTGCATCATATCTCAGGAATGCAAAATAGTGCTATATTCACATGGCAGTTCAAGAGCGACAATTTTTTGCACAAAATTGCACTAATTTGAAGTCTATTAATAGAGGAAAAGGTAATTTAAAGAGTATGCGCCATTTTGATTGCACTGTTCGACTCAGCAGCATCAGCAACGTTAGCGTCATACCTCAGGAATGCAAAATATCACTAATTTGAGATATATTAATACAGATAAAGGTAATTAAACGAGTATACGCCATTTTGAATGAACGGTTCTACTAAGCAGCATCAGCAACATTAGCATCATATCTCAGGAATGCAAAATAGTGGTATTTTCACATGGAAGTTCATGAGCGACAATTTTCCTCACAAAATTGCACTAAGTTGAAATGTGTTAATAGAGACAGAGTTCCATATGAAGAGTTAGCCCCATATCGATTGCACTGTTCGACCCAGCAGCATCAGCAACGTTAGCATCAAACCTCAGGAATGCAAAAGAGGGCTATATGCACATGGCAGTTAATGGGCGACAATCTATTGCACAAAATTGCACTAATTTGAAATATATTAATACAGGGTAATTTAACGAGTATGCGCCATTTTGAATGCACTGTTCGACTCAGCAGCATCAGCAACGTTAGCATCATACCTCAGGAATGCAAAATATCACTAATTTGAAATATATTAATACAGATAAAGGTAATTAAACGAGTATACGCCATTTTGAATGAACGGTTCTACTGAGCAGCATCAGCAACGTTAGCATCACATCTCAGGAATGCAAAATAGTGGTATTTTCACATGGAAGTTCAAGAGCGACAATCTTCCTCACAAAATTGCACTAAGTTGAAATGTGTTAATAGAGAAAGAGTTCTATTTAAAGAGTTAGCCCAATGCCGATTGCACTGTTCGACTCAGCAGCATCAGCAACATTAGCATGATACCTAAGGAATTCAAAATAGGGCTATATGCACATGGCAGTTAATGGGCGACAATTTTTTGCACAAAATTGCACTAATTTGAAGTCTATTAATAGAGGAAAAGGTAATTTAAAGAGTATGCGCCATTTTGAATGCACGATTCTACTCAGCAGCATCAGCAACATTAGCATCATACCTCAGGAATGCGAAATAGTGCTATATTCACATGGAAGTTCGAGAGCGACAATTTTCAGAACAAAATTGCACTAAGTTGAAATGTGTTAATAGAGAAAGAGTTCTATATAAAGAGTTAGCCCAATGCCGATTGCACTGTTCGACTCAGCAGCATCAGCAACATTAGCATCATACCTCAGGAATGCTAAATAGTGCTATATTCACATGGCGGTTCAAGAGCGACAATTTTTTGCAAAAAATTGCACTAATTTGAAGTCTATTAATAGAGGAAAAGGTAATTTAAAGAGTATGCGCCATTTTGATTGCACTGTTCGACTCAGCAGCATCAGCAACGTTAGCATCATACCTCAGGAATGCAAAATATCACTAATTTGAAATATATTAATACAGGTAAAGGTAATTAAACGAGTATACGCCATTTTGAATGAACGGTTCTACTGAGCAGCATCAGCAACATTAGCATCATATCTCAGGAATGCAAAATAGTGCTATATTCACATGGCAGTTCAAGAGCGACAATTTTCCTCACAAAATTGCACTAATTTGAAGTCTATTAATAGAGGAAAAGGTAATTTTAAGAGTATGCGCCATTTTGAATGCACGATTATACTCAGCTGCATCAGCAACATTAGCATCATACGTCAGGAATGCGAAATAGTGCTATATTCACATGGAAGTTCGAGAGCGACAATTTTCAGAACAAAATTGCACTAAGTTGAAATGTGTTAATAGAGAAAGGGTTCTATATAAAGAGTAAGCCCAATGCCGATTGCACTGTTCGACTCAGCAGCATCAGCAACATTAGCATCATACCTCAGGTAAGCAAAATAGTGCTATATTCACATGGCAGTTCAAGAGCGACAATTTTTTGCAAAAAATTGCACTAATTTGAAGTCTATTAATAGAGGAAAAGGTAATTTAAAGAGTATGCGCCATTTTGATTGCACTGTTCGACTCAGCAGCATCAGCAACGTTAGCATCATACCGCAGGAATGCAAAATATCACTAATTTGAAATATATTAATACAGATAAAGGTAATTAAACGAGTATACGCCATTTTGAATGAACGGTTCTACTGAGCAGCATCAGCAACATTAGCATCATACCTCAGGAATGCGAAATAGTGCTATATTCACATGGAAGTTCAAGAGCGATAATTTTCAGAACAAAATTGCACTAAGTTGAAATGTGTTAATAGAGACAGAGTTCCATATGAAGAGTTAGCCCCATATCGATTGCACTGTTCGACTCAGCAGCATCAGCAACATTAGCATCATACCTCAGGTAAGCAAAATAGTGCTATATTCACATGGCAGTTCAAGAGCGACAATTTTTTGCAAAAAATTGCACTAATTTGAAGTCTATTAATAGAGGAAAAGGTAATTTAAAGAGTATGCACCATTTTGATTGCACTGTTCGACTCAGCAGCATCAGCAACGTTAGCATCATACCGCAGGAATGCAAAATATCACTAATTTGAAATATATTAATACAGATAAAGGTAATTAAACGAGTATACGCCATTTTGAATGAACGGTTCTACTAAGCAGCATCAGCAACATTAGCATCATACCTCAGGAATGCGAAATAGTGCTATATTCACATGGAAGTTCAGGAGCGATAATTTTCAGAACAAAATTGCACTAAGTTGAAATGTGTTAATAGAGAAATATTTGTATATCAAGAGTTAGCGCCATACCGATTGCACTGTTTAACTCAGCAGCATCAGCAACAGATGCATCATACCTCCGGAATGCGAAATAGCGCTATATTCACATGGAAGTTCAAGAGCGACAATTTTCAGCACAAAATTGCACTAATTTGAAGTCTATTAATAGAGGAAAAGGTAATTTAAAGAGTATGCGCCATTTTGATTGCACTGTTCGACTCAGCAGCATCAGCAACGTCAGCATCACATCTCAGGAATGCAAAAGAGTGGTATTTTCACATGGAAGTTCAAGAGCGACAATCTTCCTCACAAAATTGCACTAAGTTGAAATGTGTTGGTAGAGACAGAGTTCCATATAAAGAGTTAGCCCCATACCGATTGCACTGTTCGACTCAGCAGCATCAGCAACAGATGCATCATACCACCGGAATGCGAAATAGCGCTATATTCACATGGAAGTTCAAGAGCGACAATTTCCAGCGCAAAATTGCACTAAGTTGAAATGTGTTAATAGAGAAAGAGTTCTATATAAAGAGTTAGCCCAATGCCGATTGCACTGTTCGACTCGGCAGCATCAGCAACATTAGCATGATACCTAAGGAATTCAAAATAGGGCTATATGCACATGGCAGTTAATGGGCGACAATTTTTTGCACAAAATTGCACTAATTTGAAGTCTATTAATAGAGGAAAAGGTAATATAAAGAGTATGCGCCATTTTGAATGCACGATTCTACTCAGCAGCATCAGCAACATTTGCATCATACCTCAGGAATGCGAAATATCACTAATTTGAAATATATTAATACAGATAAAGGTAACTAAACGAGTATACGCCATTTTGAATGAACGGTTCCACTGAGCAGCATCAGCAACATTAGCATCATATCTCAGGAATGCAAAATAGTGGTATTTTCACATGGAAGTTCAAGAGCGACAATTTTCCTCACAAAATTGCACTAATTTGAAGTCTATTAATAGAGGAAAAGGTAATTTTAAGAGTATGCGCCATTTTGAATGCACGATTCTACTCAGCAGCATCAGCAACATTAGCATCATACGTCAGGAATGCGAAATAGTGCTATTTTCACATGGAAGTTCGAGAGCGACAATTTTCAGCACAAAATTGCACTAATTTGAAGTCTATTAATAGAGGAAAAGGTAATTTAATGAGTATGCGCCATTCTGATTGCACTGTTCGACTCAGCAGCATCAGCAACGATAGCATCATACCTCAGGAATGCAAAATATCACTAATTTGAAATATATTAATACAGATAAAGGTAATTAAACGAGTATACGCCATTTTGAATGAACGGTTCTACTGAGCAGCATCAGCAACATTAGCATCATACCTCAGGAATGCGAAATAGTGCTATATTCACATGGAAGTTCAGGAGCGATAATTTTCAGAACAAAATTGCACTATGTTGAAATGTGTTAATAGAGAAAGATTTGTATATCAGGAGTTAGCGCCATACCGATTGCACTGTTTAACTCAGCAGCATCAGCAACAGATGCATCATACCTCCGGAATGCGAAATAGCGCTATATTCACATGGAAGTTCAAGAGCGACAATTTTCAGCACAAAATTGCACTAATTTGAAGTCTATTAATAGAGGAAAAGGTAATTTAAAGAGTATGCGCCATTTTGATTGCACTGTTCGACTCAGCAGCATCAGCAACGTTAGCATCATACCTCAGGAATGCAAAATAGGGCTATATGCACATGGCAGTTAATGGGCGACAATCTATTGCACAAAATTGCACTAATTTGAAATATATTAATACAGGGTAATTTAACGAGTATGCGCCATTTTGAATGCACTGTTCGAATCAGCAGCACCAGCAACGTTAGCATCATACCTGAGGAATACAAAATATCACTAATTTGAAATATATTAATACAGATAAAGGTAATTAAACGAGTATACGCCATTTTGGATGAACGGTTCTACTGAGCAGCATCAGCAACGTTAGCATCACATCTCAGGAATGCAAAATAGTGGTATTTTCACATGGAAGTTCAAGAGCGACAATCTTCCTCACAAAATTGCACTAAGTTGAAATGTGTTGATAGAGACAGAGTTCCATATAAAGAGTTAGCCCCATACCGATTGCACTGTTCGACTCAGCTGCATCAGCAACATTAGCGTCATACCTCAGGAATGCAAAATAGTGCTATATTCACATGGCAGTTCAAGAGCGACAATTTTTTGCACAAAATTGCACTAATTGAAGTCTATTAATAGAGAAAAAGGTAATTTAAAGAGTATGCGCCATTTTGATTGCACTGTTCGACTCAGCAGCATCAGCAACGTTAGCATCATACCTCAGGAATGCAAAATATCACTAATTTGAAATATATTAATACAGATAAAGGTATGTGATGTTGGAGGATGATATTGAGTGGAATAAAACCCAAAATTGGTTTTATTGTTTTATTTAACAAACTGGTTACTACTCACTACAACCACATCCCATTGTCTTCTGAGTTTGATCTGTTTCTATTCAGCTATATATTAGTTCTGCTCGAACTCTTGTAATAATTAACCTAAATAGATTTGACATTGCTTGCCTCAGCTCATCGTTACCCTAGATGAAAGTCCACTATCACTTGCGAAAGCAATTGTTCCCAATATTAAACGTTTCTGTCTATGTGTCGTATTTCGGTAACAATTCAGAATGTGACACATCAGCCGTTTAATAAACGCACATGAATCTTTTGTAATTACAATATTTCGCAAGCCATAGCGACCTCCTTCGCAATCGAGGAACTGAGGGCACTAACCCTTATTTATACTACATTACACCTTTCCCCTTAAGAGAAAAAAAAAAATTTTTTTTTTTGTTACAATTTTTTTTTTTTGTCATTTTTATTATTATTTTCAGCTGTAATATAACTTAACTCTATCCTTATGCACTATCTGGTCCTTTCCTTTAACACTTAATTTAACATTTGGATGAATGTCCTGTATCACTCTGAAAGGTCCTTTATATAGAGGGTCCATCTTATTAGTAATAACATTTTTTACTAAAACTAGGTCGTTATTCTTATACTTAATTACTGATTTCGAATTCTGGTCATGCTTTGTTTGTCTATTTTCTTTGGATTTAATCAAATTTTGTCTTGCGTCTGCTGATGCTTGCTGTAATCGGTATCTTAATTCGATTGGATAATTATCAAAACTATACATAGGTATAATATTGTCGGCAATGCTAGATGGTAACTTCGCAACACGGCCAAAAACTAATTCAAACGGTGTATATTTAGTTTCCGAATGAACTTGGGTGTTGTATGAGAAACTCCAAAAAGGTAACCATTCGCTCCAAGCGTTTCGAAATTTGTTTATTTTTTCCCGTAAAAATGCGCCAAGGTGTTTATGAGAATTTTCGAGAGCGCCTAACGTTTGGTGGTGATACGGTGTCGAATTTAGTCGTTTTACTCCTAGCATCTCGCAGGTTTGTTGAAAAAGCTTGGACATAAATTCTTTGCCTTGATCCGTTACTATTTCGTTTGGTATACCGTATCTTAAAACAAAATTATTGACGAATGCCTTAGCTACGGTGTCGGATTCTTTATTACGCAGAGGGTACACCTCAACAAATTTTGATAAGTCGCATTGTATAGTTAATATGTATTTATTTTCATACTCGTCCATCTCTAGTGGACCTACCAAATCTAAAAATATTTTTTGAAAAGCAGCATTAGCTGTGGTCGTTAGAGTTAGTGGTGTCTTTGGTGCAATTGCGTGTTTAAACCTTTGACATGAGTCACATTTCTGTACATAGGTTTTTATATCGTTATAAAGTCCTTTCCAATAATAGTATTTTTTGATATAGTTGAACATTCGCCCTATTCCGGCATGTCCACCTGTAGAAAGTAGATGAAAATCATTTAATATCAACAATTGAGTTGGTTTGCTGTTAATCTCTATAGGATTATTTAAAATTGAAATTTTTATACCGGTTTTCTTCAATTTTTTAAATGCGTTTATGATATTTATTGTTTCGTTTACGATTTCTTTATCATTATTATTTTTTAATATTAACAATTCTTTTATGTTTTTATCTATGCATAGATTTTGACAATCGCTCAAAGTTGTCCTAAGACTAGACTTTGTCTGCAAAGTCATTATATTTAAGTAAATTACGCATTTTATCTTGTCATATAATAGATTATTCTTGATTTTCACCATTTCATTACAAGCCTTTAAAGTTTGGAAATCTTCATTTTTTATTGGTTTTAGCTCTGTCGCGTTTTTTGGTCGCTTTAACACCTCGACTAAACCAGGGTGATCAGTCCCAGCCAAGTTAGGTATATCAGGGCCTTTTCTATCATTTAATTGTTTCATCCTAGCACGAGTTATGATGTTAATTGTGCTATCTACTTTACAACTGATTTGACGTAATTCGTTGCTAGATACTTCTACGCGCGATAAAGCATCGGCAACAACATTCGTCTTACCCTTAACATATTCAATAACAAAGTCGTATTCTTCCAAAGTTAATCTAAACTTTGTAAGACGGCTAGAAGGATTTGTCATACTAAAAAGATACACGAGTGGTCTGTGATCTGTTTTAATTATGAATTTTCGTCCAAACAAATAAGGTCGGAAGTGTCTGACTGCCCATACAATACTTAACAATTCTTTTTGAATCGTACTGTAGTTCTTCTCTGATGGATTGAGAGTTCGGCTTGAGTAAGCTACAGGTCTATCGTCTTGGTTACATAAAACTGCTCCGATCGCTACTCCTGAAGCGTCTGTTTTTAAGATAAACGTATTTGTCTCGTCAAAATTTGGGTATTGTAGGATTGGTGGTTTTATTAATTTTGATTTTAATGATTCGAAAGCTGATTGACATTCTTGCGTCCATTCAAAAATAGCATTTTTTCTTGTTAGTTTATTTAAAGAGTTAGTTATGTCAGCAAAATTCGGTATAAAACGGCGGTAATAATTTGCAAAAGCTACGAATCTTTTTACGGCTTTAACGTCTGTAGGTGTTGGATAATTCTTAATAGCATTTGTTTTTTCGGGATCAGGTAGTACTCCTTCATCCGAAATAACATGACCTAAATACAAAATTTGTTTTCGTAAGAAATCACATTTTTGTGGATTTAGTTTTAGATTTACTTTTCGCAGTCGACTCAATACCTTTACTAAATTTCTGTTGTGTTCCATTAAATTTCTACCAAAAACAATTAAATCGTCAAGATAGATAAAACATGACTCGAAATTAAGACCTGCCATTGCAATAGTCATGCAACGACTGAAAGCACTAGGACTAATTTTAAGTCCCATCGGTAGTCTAGTCATTTGATATTGTCCCGTATTTGTTGTAAACGCTGTGTATTCTCGACTGTCTTCATCTAATTCGACCTGATAGTAGCCTTGTGAAAGGTCTAAATGTGAAAAATATACCGCGCCGGCTAATGAATCTAGAATTTCCGTTATATTTGGTAGAGGAAATTTATCGTCTTTTATTCGTCGGTTTAGCAGCCGATAATCAACAACAATGCGCCATTTTCGATTTCCGTTTTTGTCCGTTCTTTTTGGTACTACTAATAGCGGTGCTGACCATGGTGATTTTGCGGGTTCAATTATTTTATCGTTAAGCATTTGTTGTATTTGATTTTGAATTTCAGCTTTTTGTGTCTGCGGAAGACGATAAGGCTTTACGTGCACTGGAGTGGTTTCTTTTTCTAACGAAATTTTGTGTTTGTATACGTTTGTGACCGTTAATGGGTCATTTGGCAATTGAAAAACATCTGCGAATTTAGCTATTATATGTTGTAAAGCACTATTTTCTTCCGTGTTCAGCTTATTAAAGTTTATTTCTTTAAAAACTTTATCTACCCTCGAAACATTCATTTCGTTTATTTCTGGAAGACACGCTACCTCGTAATCGTCTAATCGAGCTAGTTTCGGCTTAAAGTTTTTTATTGTAACTTGCGTATCTTGTACATTTAAAATTCGTACTGGTATTACATTTTGCATTGGTCTTGCTATTATGGAAGCTACAAATACACCTTCACACAATCTTTCTGGCATTACGATGCAATCTGTGTCAAAGTCTACCCTAAAATTCCGTATTATCTCACATCGGGGGGAATGGTTAGTTTATTAGTAAATTGTGATATGAGCGGTACGTTGACACGCTTATCATCCGCTCTGAACGAAATCTGAAACGTTTCGTAATTAATAATCGCTGAATATGCATCGAAAAAATCAGAACCAATTATTCCGTGTACATTTTTATCTATTGCATCAACTAAATAAAATTTATGTGAAAACTTGCTGTTTTCTATTGTAAATGTAAGGGTGGTTGAACCATGAGTTACTGTTGATCCAGCAACTCCCTTTACTCTAATAGTATCTTTAAAGTCTATGTTATTTAATTTCTCATTAAAATTATTTTTAAATAATACGCTAATTGATGCTCCCGTGTCTATTAAAAAATTCCTAAAGTTACCCTTATATTGAATATTAATACAATTTAAGCTATTTATACTGAAAATAATTGCATTATTCGCGGTTCTATTTTTAATTGAAGGGACGAAAAAATGTTAACTCGTCAACTTCACTGCCATGTGGTTCTGCCAAATGCGTTTGTAATTGTTCAGTTTCAGCGTTATTGGAGAATTTACTACTATGAGTCCTATTACCACGATTATTATTTGCTCGTCCAGCGTTTTTATTATAAACTGAGCGACCTTGCGGTCGGCGGTCTGATCTATTTCTGTAACCTACACTATGATTGTAATTATTGTTACCCCTATTATAACAATTTTTATTATGTTGTGGCTGTCGCGTATTCTTACCGTATCTATCACTTCGCCAAGTATTGTTATTTCCTCGCCAAGTATTGTTATTTCCTCGCCAAGTATTATTATTACCTGCAAATGCGGATCTTCTCGTGTTACTATGCGAAGGAGGTCGCTATGGCTATGGTATTGCATTTTAAAGACTTGCTGACCCACATTATCTTCCGTGGCATTTTCTTCTCTCGCTGCATTTATCGCGTCTGATAAATTTTGGTAATTTCTTGCTTTTATAATTGTTCGCAGTTCATTGTTGCGAATGCCGTTTGCAAAAACATTAATGGCTAACTTTTCGTTTTCACGTCCAAAAATGGTTTTAGAATTTTCATCACCGTCGGCCTGGGCGATAGTTAAATCTGACATTAACGACTGTATTATTTCCCCATACTTTTCCAATGATAAATTCCCTTGTTTTGAGCCTTGCAATTGTGATGCTAAAAAGGGTGCGGACAATTTTGGAAGAAAATGTTGTCTTAAATCAGCGGTTAAATTCTTAATATCTGTATATGTTGTTTTCATGCGAATTTTCTCCTTATATGTTAAACAAATTTTTAAAACAAAATTAATTAACTGTATTTTTGACTGAGGGCACAGTGATACCTCATATACTTCAATCGCGTCAATTAATTGTCGTACCGTTTCAGCATTTCCGTCAAGTTTTGGAAGTAAAGCAGATGCTACTCTAAAGTCAAACGCGGCCATATTTTCTATTTTAACTTCTTGATTAGGACCAAAATTCGAATTCTGTTTATCTAATTCTAAATTACTACCACTAGCTTCTAACTTTAATATATCACTTTCTCGTTCATTTAAAATTACCTTTGCCTGCTCAATTTTTTCTTTAATAGATTTTATACAATTATTTACTAATTTTAAATTATCTTCCTTAAGCGATTTAGTTTTTTCTAATTCTACTGCTACATTTATTAAGCTATCTAATTTAGTTTTAATTACAATTAATTCTTGTCGCTTACGTTTGGTTATTGTAGGGTCCTTTCGTCTCTGAATACTGTCTTTTCTTAAATTCTCACCGAATAGTTTAATTTCTTCACTAAGTTCCTCCAAACTGGTGACGCACTCAACGGACATATCACTGTCATACACTTAGAATACTCACATTACATTCCGGGCACAGGTAACACTCACTTAGGCACTATTTAACTGCTCTTGTGATCTTCTCAGCTCGTGGAGGTTAATCTCCGCTCGTATTTGTTTTTTGCAGATTTTCTTTGCCCATTTATACGATAGTACCATTATAATTACCAAAAGGATCGACATTACTATCACAAATTTTAGATCGCTAAATAGTCCTTGATTTGCACTTTGTGAGGCGTTATTGTTTCCTGATCCAGCGGCTTCTACTATTATTTCTTCTGATTTTTGTACACTACTTTTAGCTCCCATGATTATTCTATTTTAAATTTCCTTATCACTAAATCTTCTTAACTTCAGTTCTTGAGAGGCAGGGTCGCCATGTGATGTTGGAGGATGATATTGAGTGGAATAAAACCCAAAATTGGTTTTATTGTTTTATTTAACAAACTGGTTACTACTCACTACAACCACATCCCATTGTCTTCTGAGTTTGATCTGTTTCTATTCAGCTATATATTAGTTCTGCTCGAACTCTTGTAATAATTAACCTAAATAGATTTGACATTGCTTGCCTCAGCTCATCGTTACCCTAGATGAAAGTCCACTATCACTTGCGAAAGCAATTGTTCCCAATATTAAACGTTTCTGTCTATGTGTCGTATTTCGGTAACAATTCAGAATGTGACACATCAGCCGTTTAATAAACGCACATGAATCTTTTGTAATTACAATATTTCGCAAGCCATAGCGACCTCCTTCGCAATCGAGGAACTGAGGGCACTAACCCTTATTTATACTACATTACAGGTAATTAAATGAGTATACGCCATTTTGAATGAACGGTTCTACTGAGCAGCATCAGCAACATTAGCATCATATCTCAGGAATGCAAAATAGTGGTATTTTCACATGGAAGTTCAGGAGCGATAATTTTCAGAACAAAATTGCACTAAGTTGAAATGTGTTAATAGAGAAATATTTGTATATCAAGAGTTAGCGCCATACCGATTGCACTGTTTAACTCAGCAGCATCAGCAACAGATCCATCATACCTCTGGAATGCGAAATAGCGCTATATTCACATGGAAGTTCAAGAGCGACAATTTTCAGCACAAAATTGCACTAATTTGAAGTCTATTAATAGAGGAAAAGGTAATTTAAAGAGTATGCGCCATTTTGATTGCACTGTTCGACTCAGCAGCATCAGCAACGTTAGCATCATACCTCAGGAATGCAAAATAGGGCTATATGCACATGGCAGTTAATGGGCGACAATCTATTGCACAAAATTGCACTAATTTGAAATATATTAATACAGGGTAATTTAACGAGTATGCGCCATTTTGAATGCACTGTTCGACTCAGCAGCACCAGCAACGTTAGCATCATACCTCAGGAATACAAAATATCACTAATTTGAAATATATTAATACAGATAAATGTAATTAAACGAGTATACGCCATTTTGGATGAACGGTTCTACTGAGCAGCATCAGCAACGTTGGCATCACATCTCAGGAATGCAAAATAGTGGTATTTTCACATGGAAGTTCAAGAGCGACAATCTTCCTCACAAAATTGCACTAAGTTGAAATGTGTTGATAGAGACAGAGTTCCATATAAAGAGTTAGCCCCATACCGATTGCACTGTTCGACTCAGCAGCATCAGCAACAGATGCATCATACCTCCGGAATGCGAAATAGCGCTATATTCACATGGAAGTTCAAGAGCGACAATTTCCAGCGCAAAATTGCACTAAGTTGAAATGTTTAATTGAGACAGAGTTCTATATAAAGAGTTAGCCCCATACCGATTGCACTGTTCGACTCAGCTGCATCAGCAACATTAGCGTCATACCTCAGGAATGCAAAATAGTGCTATATTCACATGGCAGTTCAAGAGCGACAATTTTTTGCACAAAATTGCACTAATTTGAAGTCTATTAATAGAGAAAAAGGTAATTTAAAGAGTATGCGCCATTTTGATTGCACTGTTCGACTCAGCAGCATCAGCAACGTTAGCATCATACCTCAGGAATGCAAAATATCACTAATTTGAAATATATTAATACAGATAAAGGTAATTAAATGAGTATACGCCATTTTGAATGAACGGTTCTACTGAGCAGCATCAGCAACATTAGCATCATATCTCAGGAATGCAAAATAGTGGTATTTTCACATGGAAGTTCAGGAGCGATAATTTTCAGAACAAAATTGCACTAAGTTGAAATGTGTTAATAGAGAAATATTTGTATATCAAGAGTTAGCGCCATACCGATTGCACTGTTTAACTCAGCAGCATCAGCAACAGATGCATCATACCTCCGGAATGCGAAATAGCGCTATATTCACATGGAAGTTCAAGAGCGACAATTTTCAGCACAAAATTGCACTAATTTGAAGTCTATTAATAGAGGAAAAGGTAATTTAAAGAGTATGCGCCATTTTGATTGCACTGTTCGACTCAGCAGCATCAGCAACGTTAGCATCGTACCTCAGGAATGCAAAATAGGGCTATATGCACATGGCAGTTAATGGGCGACAATCTATTGCACAAAATTGCACTAATTTGAGATATATTAATACAGGGTAATTTAACGAGTATGCGCCATTTTGAATGCACTGTTCGACTCAGCAGCACCAGCAACGTTAGCATCATACCTCAGGAATACAAAATATCACTAATTTGAAATATATTAATACAGATAAAGGTAATTAAACGAGTATACGCCATTTTGGATGAACGGTTCTACTGAGCAGCATCAGCAACGTTAGCATCACATCTCAGGAATGCAAAATAGTGGTATTTTCACATGGAAGTTCAAGAGCGACAATCTTCCTCATAAAATTGCACTAAGTTGAAATGTGTTGATAGAGACAGAGTTCCATATAAAGAGTTAGCCCCATACCGATTGCACTGTTCGACTCAGCAGCATCAGCAACAGATGCATCATACCACCGGAATGCGAAATAGCGCTATATTCACATGGAAGTTCAAGAGCGACAATTTTCAGCACAAAATTGCACTAAGTTGAAATGTGTTAATAGAGAAAGAGTTCTATATAAAGAGTTAGCCCAATGCCGATTGCACTGTTCGACTCGGCAGCATCAGCAACATTAGCATGATACCTAAGGAATTCAAAATAGGGCTATATGCACATGGCAGTTAATGGGCGACAATTTTTTGCACAAAATTGCACTAATTTGAAGTCTATTAATAGAGGAAAAGGTAATATAAAGAGTATGCGCCATTTTGAATGCACGATTCTACTCAGCAGCATCAGCAACATTTGCATCATACCTCAGGAATGCAAAATATCACTAATTTGAAATATATTAATACAGATAAAGGTAATTAAACGAGTATACGCCATTTTGAATGTACGGTTCTACTGAGCAGCATCAGCAACATTAGCATCATATCTCAGGAATGCAAAATAGTGGTATTTTCACATGGAAGTTCAAGAGCGACAATTTTCCTCACAAAATTGCACTAAGTTGAAATGTGTTAATAGAGACAGAGTTCCATATGAAGAGTTAGCCCCATATCGATTGCACTGTTCGACCCAGCAGCATCAGCAACAGAAGCATCATACCTCCGGAATGCGAAATAGCGCTATTTTCACATGGAAGTTCAAGAGCGACAATTTTCAGCACAAAATTGCACTAATTTGAAGTGTATTAATAGAGGAAAAGGTAATTTAAAGAGTATGCGCCATTTTGATTGCACTGTTCGACTCAGCAGCATCAGCAACGTCAGCATCACATCTCAGGAATGCAAAAGAGTGGTATTTTCACATGGAAGTTTAAGGGCGACAATTTTCCTCACAAAATTGCACTAAGTTGAAATGTGTTGATAGAGACAGAGTTCCATATAAAGTGTTAGCCCCATACCGATTGCACTGTTCGACTCAGCAGCATCAGCAACAGATGCATCATACCTCCGGAATGCGAAATAGCCCTATATTCACATGGAAGTCCAAGAGCGACAATTTTCAGCACAAAATTGCACTAAGTTGAAATGTGTTAATAGAGAAAGAGTTCTATTTAAAGAGTTAGCGCCATACCGATTGCACTGTTCGACTCAGCAGCATCAGCAACAGTAGCGTCATACCTCAGGAACGCAAAATAGCGCCATATTCACATGGAAGTTCAAGAGCGACAATTTTTTGCACAAAACTGCACTAATTTGAAGTCTATTAATAGAGGAAAAGGTAATTTAAAGAGTATGCTCCATTTTGATTGCACTGTTCGACTCAGCAGCATCAGCAACGTTAGCATCACATCTCAGGAATGCAAAATAGTGGTATTTTCACATGGAAGTTCAAGAGCGACAATCTTCCTCACAAAATTGCACTAAGTTGAAATGTGTTAATAGAGACAGAGTTCCATAAAAAGAGTTAGCCCCATATCGATTGCACTGTTCGACCCAGCAGCATCAGCAACAGAAGCATCATACCTCCGGAATGCGAAATAGCGCTATATTCACATGGAAGTTCAAGAGCGACAATTTCCAGCGCAAAATTGCGCTAAGTTGAAATGTGTTAATAGAGGAAGAGTTCTATTTAAAGAGTTAGCGCCATGCCGATTGCACTGTTCGACTCAGCAGCATCAGCAACATTAGCATGATACCTAAGGAATTCAAAGTAGGGCTATATGAACATGGCAGTTAATGGGCGACAATTTTTTGCACAAAATTGCACTAATTTGAAGTCTATTAATAGAGGAAAAGGTAATTTAAAGAGCATGCGCCATTTTGAATGCACAATTCTACTCAGCAGCATCAGCAACATTAGCATCATACCTCAGGTATGCTAAATAGTGCTATATTCACATGGAAGTTCAAGAGCGACAATCTTCCTCACAAAATTGCACTAAGTTGAAATGTGTTAATAGAGACAGAGTTCCATAAAAAGAGTTAGCCCCATATCGATTGCACTGTTCGACCCAGCAGCATCAGCAACAGAAGCATCATACCTCCGGAATGCGAAATAGCGCTATATTCACATGGAAGTTCAAGAGCGACAATTTCCAGCGCAAAATTGCGCTAAGTTGAAATGTTTTAATAGAGAAAGAGTTCTATTTAAAGAGTTAGCGCCATACCGATTGCACTGTTCGACTCAGCAGCATCAGCAACATTAGCATGATACCTAAGGAATTCAAAATAGGGCTATATGCACATGGCAGTTAATGGGCGACAATTTTTTGCACAAAATTGCACTAATTTGAAGTCTATTAATAGAGGAAAAGGTAATTTAAAGAGCATGCGCCATTTTGAATGCACGATTCTACTCAGCAGCATCAGCAACATTAGCATCATACCTCAGGTATGCTAAATAGTGCTATATTCACATGGCGGTTCAAGAGCGACAATTTTTTGCAAAAAATTGCACTAATTTGAAGTCTATTAATAGAGGAAAAGGTAATTTAAAGAGTATGCGCCATTTTGATTGCACTGTTCGACTCAGCAGCATCAGCAACGTTAGCATCATACCTCAGGAATGCAAAATATCACTAATTTGAAATATATTAATACAGATAAAGGTAATTAAAGGAGTATACGCCATTTTGAATGAACGGTTCTACTGAGCAGCATCAGCAACATTAGCATCATATCTCAGGAATGCAAAATAGTGGTATTTTCACATGGAAGTTCAAGAGCGACAATTTTCCTCACAAAATTGCACTAAGTTGAAATGTGTTAATAGAGACAGAGTTCCATATGAAGAGTTAGCCCCATATCGATTGCACTGTTCGACCCAGCAGCATCAGCAACAGAAGCATCATACCTCCCGAATGCAAAGTATCACTAATTTGAAATATATTAATACAGATAAAGGTAATTAAACGAGTATACGCCATTTTGAATGAACGGTTCTACTGAGCAGCATCAGCAACGTTAGCATCACATCTTAGGAATGCAAAATAGTGGTATTTTCACATGGAAGTTCAAGAGCGACAATCTTCCTCACAAAATTGCACTAAGTTGAAATGTGTTAATAGAGACAGAGTTCCATAAAAAGAGTTAGCCCCATATCGATTGCACTGTTCGACCCAGCAGCATCAGCAACAGAAGCATCATACCTCCGGAATGCGAAATAGCGCTATATTCACATGGAAGTTCAAGAGCGACAATTTCCAGCGCAAAATTGCGCTTAGTTGAAATGTGTTAATAGAGAAAGAGTTCTATTTAAAGAGTTAGCGCCATACCGATTGCACTGTTCGACTCAGCAGCATCAGCAACATTAGCATGATACCTAAGGAATTCAAAATAGGGCTAAATGCACATGGCAGTTAATGGGCGACAATTTTTTGCACAAAATTGCACTAATTTGAAGTCTATTAATAGAGGAAAAGGTAATTTAAAGAGCATGCGCCATTTTGAATGCACGATTCTACTCAGCAGCATCAGCAACATTAGCATCATACCTCAGGTATGCTAAATAGTGCTATATTCACATAACGGTTCAAGAGCGACAATTTTTTGCAAAAAATTGCACTAATTTGAAGTCTATTAATAGAGGAAAAGGTAATTTAAAGAGCAAGCGCCATTTTGAATGCACGATTCTACTCAGCAGCATCAGCAACATTAGCATCATACCTCAGGAATGCGAAATAGTGCTATATTCACATGGAAGTTCAAGAGCGACAATTTCCAGCGCAAAATTGCGCTAAGTTGAAATGTGTTAATAGAGAAAGAGTTCTATTTAAAGAGTTAGCGCCATACCGATTGCACTGTTCGACTCAGCAGCATTAGCAACATTAGCATGATACCTAAGGAATTCAAAATAGGGCTATATGCACATGGCAGTTAATGGGCGACCATTTTTTGCACAAAATTGCACTAATTTGAAGTCTATTAATAGAGGAAAAGGTAATTTAAAGAGCATGCGCCATTTTGAATGCACGATTCTACTCAGCAGCATCAGCAACATTAGCATCATACCTCAGGTATGCTAAATAGTGCTATATTCACATGGCGGTTCAAGAGCGACAATTTTTTGCAAAAAATCGTACTAATTTGAAGTCTATTAATAGAGGAAAAGGTAATTTAAAGAGCATGCGCCATTTTGAATGCACGATTCTACTCAGCAGCTTCAGCAACATTAGCATCATACCTCAGGTATGCTAAATAGTGCTATATTCACATGGCGGTTCAAGAGCGACAATTTTTTGCAAAAAATTGCACTAATTTGAAGTCTATTAATAGAGGAAAAGGTAATTTAAAGAGTATGCGCCATTTTGATTGCACTGTTCGACTCAGCAGCATCAGCAACGTCAGCATCATACCTCAGGAATGCAAAATATCACTAATTTGAAATATATTAATACAGATAAAGGTAATTAAACGAGTATACGCCATTTTGAAAGAACGGTTCTACTGAGCAGCATCAGCAACATTAGCATCATATCTCAGGAATGCAAAATAGTGGTATTTTCACATGGAAGTTCAAGAGCGACAATTTTCCTCACAAATTGCACTAATTTGAAGTCTATTAATAGAGGAAAAGGTAATTTTAAGAGTATGCGCCATTTTGAATGCACGATTCTACTCTGCAGCATCAGCAACATTAGCATCATACCTCAGGAATGCGAAATAGTGCTATATTCACATGGAAGTTCAAGAGCGACAATTTGCAGCACAAAATTGCACTAATTTGAAGTCTATTAATAGAGGAAAAGGTAATTTAATGAGTATGCGCCATTCTGATTGCACTGTTCGACTCAGCAGCATCAGCAACATTAGCATCATACCTCAGGAATGCAAAATTGCACTAATTTGAAATATATTAATAGAAAAAAAGGTAATTTAACGAGTATACGCCATTTTGAATGAACGGTTCTACTGAGCAGCATCAGCTACATTAGCATCATATCTCAGGAATGCAAAATAGTGGTATTTTCACATGGAAGTTCAAGAGCGACAATTTTCCTCACAAAATTGCACTAAGTTGAAATGTGTTAATAGAGACAGAGTTCCATATGAAGAGTTAGCCCCATATCGATTGCACTGTTCGACCCAGCAGCATCAGCAACAGAAGCATCATACCTCCGGAATGCGAAGTAGCGCTATTTTCACATGGAAGTTCAAGAGCGACAATTTTCAGCACAAAATTGCACTAATTTGAAATATATTAATACAGGGTAATTTAACGAGTATGCGCCATTTTGAATGCACTGTTCGACTCTGCAGCATCAGCAACGTTAGCATCATACCTCAGGAATGCAAAATATCACTAATTTGAAATATATTAATACAGATAAAGGTAATTAAACGAGTATACGCCATTTTGAATGAACGGTTCTACTGAGCAGCATCAGCAACGTTAGCATCACATCTCAGGAATGCAAAATTGTGGTATTTTCACATGGAAGTTCAAGAGCGACAATCTTCCTCACAAAATTGCACTAAGTTGAAATGTGTTAATAGAGACAGAGTTCCATAAAAAGAGTTAGCCCCATATCGATTGCACTGTTCGACCCAGCAGCATCAGCAACAGAAGCATCATACCTCCGGAATGCGAAATAGCGCTATATTCACATGGAAGTTCAAGAGCGACAATTTCCAGCGCAAAATTGCGCTAAGTTGAAATGTGTTAATAGAGAAAGAGTTCTATTTAAAGAGTTAGCGCCATACCGATTGCACTGTTCGACTCAGCAGCATCAGCAACATTAGCATGATACCTAAGGAATTCAAAATAGGGCTATATGCACATGGCAGTTAATGGGCGACAATTTTTTGCACAAAATTGCACTAATTTGAAGTCTATTAATAGAGGAAAAGGTAATTTAAAGAGCATGCGCCATTTTGAATGCACGATTCTACTCAGCAACATTAGCATCATACCTCAGGTATGCTAAATAGTGCTATATTCACATGGCGGTTCAAGAGCGACAATTTTTTGCAAAAAATTGCACTAATTTGAAGTCTATTAATAGAGGAAAAGGTAATTTAAAGAGTATGCGCCATTTTGATTGCACTGTTCGACTCAGCAGCATCAGCAACGTTAGCATCATACCTCAGGAATGCAAAATATCACTAATTTGAAATATATTAATACAGATAAAGGTAATTAAACGAGTATACGCCATTTTGAAAGAACGGTTCTACTGAGCAGCATCAGCAACATTAGCATCATATCTCAGGAATGCAAAATAGTGGTATTTTCACATGGAAGTTCAAGAGCGACAATTTTCCTCACAAATTGCACTAATTTGAAGTCTATTAATAGAGGAAAAGGTAATTTTAAGAGTATGCGCCATTTTGAATGCACGATTGTACTCTGCAGCATCAGCAACATTAGCATCATACCTCAGGAATGCGAAATAGTGCTATATTCACATGGAAGTTCAAGAGCGACAATTTTCAGCACAAAATTGCTCTAATTTGAAGACTATTAATAGAGGAAAAGGTAATTTAATGAGTATGCGCCATTCTGATTGCACTGTTCGACTCAGCAGCATCAGCAACATTAGCATCATGTCTCAGGCATCCAAAATAGTGGTATTTTCACATTGAAGTTTAAGAGCGACAATTTTCCTCACAAAATTGCACTAAGTTGAAATGTGTTGATAGAGACAGAGTTCCATATAAAGAGTTAGCCCCATACCGATTGCACTGTTCGACTCAGCAGCATCAGCAACAGATGCATCATACCTCCGGAATGCGAAATAGCCCTATAGTCACATGGAAGTCCAAGAGCGACAATTTTCCTCACAAAATTGCACTAAGTTGAAATGTGTTAATAGAGACAGAGTTCCATATGAAGAGTTAGCCCCATATCGATTGCACTGTTCGACCCAGCAGCATCAGCAACAGAAGCATCATACCTCCGGAATGCGAAGTAGCGCTATTTTCACATGGAAGTTCAAGAGCGACAATTTTCAGCACAAAATTGCACTAATTTGAAATATATTAATACAGGGTAATTTAACGAGTATGCGCCATTTTGAATGCACTGTTCGACTCTGCAGCATCAGCAACGTTAGCATCATACCTCAGGAATGCAAAATATCACTAATTTGAAATATATTAATACAGATAAAGGTAATTAAACGAGTATACGCCATTTTGAATGAACGGTTCTACTGAGCAGCATCAGCAACGTTAGCATCACATCTCAGGAATGCAAAATTGTGGTATTTTCACATGGAAGTTCAAGAGCGACAATCTTCCTCACAAAATTGCACTAAGTTGAAATGTGTTAATAGAGACAGAGTTCCATAAAAAGAGTTAGCCCCATATCGATTGCACTGTTCGACCCAGCAGCATCAGCAACAGAAGCATCATACCTCCGGAATGCGAAATAGCGCTATATTCACATGGAAGTTCAAGAGCGACAATTTCCAGCGCAAAATTGCGCTAAGTTGAAATGTGTTAATAGAGAAAGAGTTCTATTTAAAGAGTTAGCGCCATACCGATTGCACTGTTCGACTCAGCAGCATCAGCAACATTAGCATGATACCTAAGGAATTCAAAATAGGGCTATATGCACATGGCAGTTAATGGGCGACAATTTTTTGCACAAAATTGCACTAATTTGAAGTCTATTAATAGAGGAAAAGGTAATTTAAAGAGCATGCGCCATTTTGAATGCACGATTCTACTCAGCAGCATCAGCAACATTAGCATCATACCTCAGGTATGCTAAATAGTGCTATATTCACATGGCGGTTCAAGAGCGACAATTTTTTGCAAAAAATTGCACTAATTTGAAGTCTATTAATAGAGGAAAAGGTAATTTAAAGAGTATGCGCCATTTTGATTGCACTGTTCGACTCAGCAGCATCAGCAACGTTAGCATCATACCTCAGGAATGCAAAATATCACTAATTTGAAATATATTAATACAGATAAAGGTAATTAAACGAGTATACGCCATTTTGAAAGAACGGTTCTACTGAGCAGCATCAGCAACATTAGCATCATATCTCAGGAATGCAAAATAGTGGTATTTTCACATGGAAGTTCAAGAGCGACAATTTTCCTCACAAATTGCACTAATTTGAAGTCTATTAATAAAGGAAAAGGTAATTTTAAGAGTATGCGCCATTTTGAATGCACGATTCTACTCTGCAGCATCAGCAACATTAGCATCATACCTCAGGAATGCGAAATAGTGCTATATTCACATGGAAGTTCAAGAGCGACAATTTTCAGCACAAAATTGCACTAATTTGAAGACTATTAATAGAGGAGAAGGTAATTTAATGAGTATGCGCCATTCTGATTGCACTGTTCGACTCAGCAGCATCAGCAACATTAGCATCATGTCTCAGGCATCCAAAATAGTGGTATTTTCACATTGAAGTTTAAGAGCGACAATTTTCCTCACAAAATTGCACTAAGTTGAAATGTGTTGATAGAGACAGAGTTCCATATAAAGAGTTAGCCCCATACCGATTGCACTGTTCGACTCAGCAGCATCAGCAACAGATGCATCATACCTCCGGAATGCGAAATAGCCCTATATTCACATGGAAGTCCAAGAGCGACAATTTTCAGCACAAAATTGCACTAAGTTGAAATGTGTTAATAGAGAAAGAGTTCTATTTAAAGAGTTAGCGCCATACCGATTGCACTGTTCGACTCAGCAGCATCAGCAACAGTAGCGTCATACCTCAGGAACGCAAAATAGCGCCATATTCACATGGAAGTTCAAGAGCGAAAATTTTTTGCACAAAACTGCACTAATTTGAAGTCTATTAATAGAGGAAAAGGTAATTTAAAGAGTATGCTCCATTTTGATTGCACTGTTCGACTCAGCAGCATCAGCAACGTTAGCATCACATCTCAGGAATGCAAAATAGTGGTATTTTCACATGGAAGTTCAAGAGCGATAATCTTCCTCACAAAATTGCACTAAGTTGAAATGTGTTAATAGAGACAGAGTTCCATAAAAAGAGTTAGCCCCATATCGATTGCACTGTTCGACCCAGCAGCATCAGCAACAGAAGCATCATACCTCTGGAATGCGAAATAGCGCTATATTCACATGGAAGTTCAAGAGCGACAATTTCCAGCGCAAAATTGCGCTAAGTTGAAATGTGTTAATAGAGGAAGAGTTCTATTTAAAGAGTTAGCGCCATGCCGATTGCACTGTTCGACTCAGCAGCATCAGCAACATTAGCATGATACCTAAGGAATTCAAAATAGGGCTATATGAACATGGCAGTTAATGGGCGACAATTTTTTGCACAAAATTGCACTAATTTGAAGTCTATTAATAGAGGAAAAGGTAATTTAAAGAGCATGCGCCATTTTGAATGCACAATTCTACTCAGCAGCATCAGCAACATTAGCATCATACCTCAGGTATGCTAAATAGTGCTATATTCACATGGAAGTTCAAGTGCGACAATCTTCCTCACAAAATTGCACTAAGTTGAAATGTGTTAATAGAGACAGAGTTCCATAAAAAGAGTTAGCCCCATATCGATTGCACTGTTCGACCCAGCAGCATCAGCAACAGAAGCATCATACCTCCGGAATGCGAAATAGCGCTATATTCACATGGAAGTTCAAGAGCGACAATTTCCAGCGCAAAATTGCGCTAAGTTGAAATGTGTTAATAGAGAAAGAGTTCTATTTAAAGAGTTAGCGCCATACCGATTGCACTGTTCGACTCAGCAGCATCAGCAACATTAGCATGATACCTAAGGAATTCAAAATAGGGCTATATGCACATGGCAGTTAATGGGCGACAATTTTTTGCACAAAATTGCACTAATTTGAAGTCTATTAATAGAGGAAAAGGTAATTTAAAGAGCATGCGCCATTTTGAATGCACGATTCTACTCAGCAGCATCAGCAACATTAGCATCATACCTCAGGTATGCTAAATAGTGCTATATTCACATGGCGGTTCAAGAGCGACAATTTTTTGCAAAAAATTGCACTAATTTGAAGTCTATTAATAGAGGAAAAGGTAATTTAAAGAGTATGCGCCATTTTGATTGCACTGTTCGACTCAGCAGCATCAGCAACGTTAGCATCATACCTCAGGAATGCAAAATATCACTAATTTGAAATATATTAATACAGATAAAGGTAATTAAACGAGTATACGCCATTTTGAAAGAACGGTTCTACTGAGCAGCATCAGCAACATTAGCATCATATCTCAGGAATGCAAAATAGTGGTATTTTCACATGGAAGTTCAAGAGCGACAATTTTCCTTACAAATTGCACTAATTTGAAGTCTATTAATAGAGGAAAAGGTAATTTTAAGAGTATGCGCCATTTTGAATGCACGATTCTACTCTGCAGCATCAGCAACATTAGCATCATACCTCAGGAATGCGAAATAGTGCTATATTCACATGGAAGTTCAAGAGCGACAATTTTCAGCACAAAATTGCACTAATTTGAAGACTATTAATAGAGGAAAAGGTAATTTAATGAGTATGCGCCATTCTGATTGCACTGTTCGACTCAGCAGCATCAGCAACATTAGCATCATGTCTCAGGCATCCAAAATAGTGGTATTTTCACATTGAAGTTTAAGAGCGACAATTTTCCTCACAAAATTGCACTAAGTTGAAATGTGTTGATAGAGACAGAGTTCCATATAAAGAGTTAGCCCCATACCGATTGCACTGTTCGACTCAGCAGCATCAGCAACAGATGCATCATACCTCCGGAATGCGAAATAGCCCTATATTCACATGGAAGTCCAAGAGCGACAATTTTCAGCACAAAATTGCACTAAGTTGAAATGTGTTAATAGAGAAAGAGTTCTATTTAAAGAGTTAGCGCCATACCGATTGCACTATTCGACTCAGCAGCATCAGCAACAGTAGCGTCATACCTCAGGAACGCAAAATAGCGCCATATTCACATGGAAGTTCAAGAGCGACAATTTTTTGCACAAAACTGCACTAATTTGAAGTCTATTAATAGAGGAAAAGGTAATTTAAAGAGTATGCTCCATTTTGATTGCACTGTTCGACTCAGCAGCATCAGCAACGTTAGCATCACATCTCAGGAATGCAAAATAGTGGTATTTTCACATGGAAGTTCAAGAGCGACAATCTTCCTCACAAAATTGCACTAAGTTGAAATGTGTTAATAGAGACAGAGTTCCATAAAAAGAGTTAGCCCCATATCGATTGCACTGTTCGACCCAGCAGCATCAGCAACAGAAGCATCATACCTCCGGAATGCGAAATAGCGCTATATTCACATGGAAGTTCAAGAGCGACAATTTCCAGCGCAAAATTGCGCTAAGTTGAAATGTGTTAATAGAGGAAGAGTTCTATTTAAAGAGTTAGCGCCATGCCGATTGCACTGTTCGACTCAGCAGCATCAGCAACATTAGCATGATACCTAAGGAATTCAAAATAGGGCTATATGAACATGGCAGTTAATGGGCGACAATTTTTTGCACAAAATTGCACTAATTTGAAGTCTATTAATAGAGGAAAAGGTAATTTAAAGAGCATGCGCCATTTTGAATGCACGATTCTACTCAGCAGCATCAGCAACATTAGCATCATACCTCAGGTATGCTAAATAGTGCTATATTCACATGGCGGTTCAAGAGCGACAATTTTTTGCAAAAAATTGCACTAATTTGAAGTCTATTAATAGAGGAAAAGGTAATTTAAAGAGTATGCGCCATTTTGATTGCACTGTTCGACTCAGCAGCATCAGCAACGTTAGCATCATACCTCAGGAATGCAAAATATCACTAATTTGAAATATATTAATACAGATAAAGGTAATTAAACGAGTATACGCCATTTTGAAAGAACGGTTCTTCTGAGCAGCATCAGCAACATTAGCATCATATCTCAGGAATGCAAAATAGTGGTATTTTCACATGGAAGTTCAAGAGCGACAATTTTCCTCACAAATTGCACTAATTTGAAGTCTATTAATAGAGGAAAAGGTAATTTTAAGAGTATGCGCCATTTTGAATGCACGATTCTACTCTGCAGCATCAGCAACATTGGCATCATACCTCAGGAATGCGAAATAGCGCTATATTCACATGGAAGTTCAAGAGCGACAATTTTCAGCACAAAATTGCACTAAGTTGAAATGTGTTAATAGAGAAAGAGTTCTATTTAAAGAGTTAGCGCCATACCGATTGCACTGTTCGACTCAGCAGCATCAGCAATAGTAGCGTCATACCTCAGGAACGCAAAATAGCGCCATATTCACATGGAAGTTCAAGAGCGACAATTTTTTGCACAAAACTGCACTAATTTGAAGTCTATTAATAGAGGAAAAGGTAATTTAAAGAGTATGCTCCATTTTGATTGCACTGTTCGACTCAGCAGCATAAGCAACATTAGCATCATGTCTCAGGCATCCAAAATAGTGGTATTTTCACATTGAAGTTTAAGAGCGACAATTTTCCTCACAAAATTGCACTAAGTTGAAATGTGTTGATAGAGACAGAGTTCCATATAAAGAGTTAGCCCCATACCGATTGCACTGTTCGACTCAGCAGCATCAGCAACAGATGCATCATACCTCCGGAATGCGAAATAGCCCTATATTCACATGGAAGTCCAAGAGCGACAATTTTCAGCACAAAATTGCACTAAGTTGAAATGTGTTAATAGAGAAAGAGTTCTATTTAAAGAGTTAGCGCCATACCGATTGCACTGTTCGACTCAGCAGCATCAGCAACAGTAGCGTCATACCTCAGGAACGCAAAATAGCGCCATATTCACATGGAAGTTCAAGAGCGAAAATTTTTTGCACAAAACTGCACTAATTTGAAGTCTATTAATAGAGGAAAAGGTAATTTAAAGAGTATGCTCCATTTTGATTGCACTGTTCGACTCAGCAGCATCAGCAACGTTAGCATCACATCTCAGGAATGCAAAATAGTGGTATTTTCACATGGAAGTTCAAGAGCGATAATCTTCCTCACAAAATTGCACTAAGTTGAAATGTGTTAATAGAGACAGAGTTCCATAAAAAGAGTTAGCCCCATATCGATTGCACTGTTCGACCCAGCAGCATCAGCAACAGAAGCATCATACCTCTGGAATGCGAAATAGCGCTATATTCACATGGAAGTTCAAGAGCGACAATTTCCAGCGCAAAATTGCGCTAAGTTGAAATGTGTTAATAGAGGAAGAGTTCTATTTAAAGAGTTAGCGCCATGCCGATTGCACTGTTCGACTCAGCAGCATCAGCAACATTAGCATGATACCTAAGGAATTCAAAATAGGGCTATATGAACATGGCAGTTAATGGGCGACAATTTTTTGCACAAAATTGCACTAATTTGAAGTCTATTAATAGAGGAAAAGGTAATTTAAAGAGCATGCGCCATTTTGAATGCACAATTCTACTCAGCAGCATCAGCAACATTAGCATCATACCTCAGGTATGCTAAATAGTGCTATATTCACATGGAAGTTCAAGTGCGACAACCTTCCTCACAAAATTGCACTAAGTTGAAATGTGTTAATAGAGACAGAGTTCCATAAAAAGAGTTAGCCCCATATCGATTGCACTGTTCGACCCAGCAGCATCAGCAACAGAAGCATCATACCTCCGGAATGCGAAATAGCGCTATATTCACATGGAAGTTCAAGAGCGACAATTTCCAGCGCAAAATTGCGCTAAGTTGAAATGTGTTAATAGAGAAAGAGTTCTATTTAAAGAGTTAGCGCCATACCGATTGCACTGTTCGACTCAGCAGCATCAGCAACATTAGCATGATACCTAAGGAATTCAAAATAGGGCTATATGCACATGGCAGTTAATGGGCGACAATTTTTTGCACAAAATTGCACTAATTTGAAGTCTATTAATAGAGGAAAAGGTAATTTAAAGAGCATGCGCCATTTTGAATGCACGATTCTACTCAGCAGCATCAGCAACATTAGCATCATACCTCAGGTATGCTAAATAGTGCTATATTCACATGGCGGTTCAAGAGCGACAATTTTTTGCAAAAAATTGCACTAATTTGAAGTCTATTAATAGAGGAAAAGGTAATTTAAAGAGTATGCGCCATTTTGATTGCACTGTTCGACTCAGCAGCATCAGCAACGTTAGCATCATACCTCAGGAATGCAAAATATCACTAATTTGAAATATATTAATACAGATAAAGGTAACTAAACGAGTATACGCCATTTTGAAAGAACGGTTCTACTGAGCAGCATCAGCAACATTAGCATCATATCTTAGGAATGCAAAATAGTGGTATTTTCACATGGAAGTTCAAGAGCGACAATTTTCCTCACAAATTGCACTAATTTGAAGTCTATTAATAGAGGAAAAGGTAATTTTAAGAGTATGCGCCATTTTGAATGCACGATTCTACTCTGCAGCATCAGCAACATTAGCATCATACCTCAGGAATGCGAAATAGTGCTATATTCACATGGAAGTTCAAGAGCGACAATTTTCAGCACAAAATTGCACTAATTTGAAGACTATTAATAGAGGAAAAGGTAATTTAATGAGTATGCGCCATTCTGATTGCACTGTTCGACTCAGCAGCATCAGCAACATTAGCATCATGTCTCAGGCATCCAAAATAGTGGTATTTTCACATTGAAGTTTAAGAGCGACAATTTTCCTCACAAAATTGCACTAAGTTGAAATGTGTTGATAGAGACAGAGTTCCATATAAAGAGTTAGCCCCATACCGATTGCACTGTTCGACTCAGCAGCATCAGCAACAGATGCATCATACCTCCGGAATGCGAAATAGCCCTATATTCACATGGAAGTCCAAGAGCGACAATTTTCAGCACAAAATTGCACTAAGTTGAAATGTGTTAATAGAGAAAGAGTTCTATTTAAAGAGTTAGCGCCATACCGATTGCACTGTTCGACTCAGCAGCATCAGCAACAGTAGCGTCATACCTCAGGAACGCAAAATAGCGCCATATTCACATGGAAGTTCAAGAGCGACAATTTTTTGCACAAAACTGCACTAATTTGAAGTCTATTAATAGAGGAAAAGGTAATTTAAAGAGTATGCTCCATTTTGATTGCACTGTTCGACTCAGCAGCAACAGCAACGTTAGCATCACATCTCAGGAATGCAAAATAGTGGTATTTTCACATGGAAGTTCAAGAGCGACAATCTTCCTCACAAAATTGCACTAAGTTGAAATGTGTTAATAGAGACAGAGTTCCATAAAAAGAGTTAGCCCCATATCGATTGCACTGTTCGACCCAGCAGCATCAGCAACATAAGCATCATACCTCCGGAATGCGAAATAGCGCTATATTCACATGGAAGTTCAAGAGCGACAATTTCCAGCGCAAAATTGCGCTAAGTTGAAATGTGTTAATAGAGGAAGAGTTCTATTTAAAGAGTTAGCGCCATGCCGATTGCACTGTTCGACTCAGCAGCATCAGCAACATTAGCATGATACCTAAGGAATTCAAAATAGGGCTATATGAACATGGCAGTTAATGGGCGACAATTTTTTGCACAAAATTGCACTAATTTGAAGTCTATTAATAGAGGAAAAGGTAATTTAAAGAGCATGCGCCATTTTGAATGCACAATTCTACTCAGCAGCATCAGCAACATTAGCATCATACCTCAGGTATGCTAAATAGTGCTATATTCACATGGAAGTTCAAGAGCGACAATCTTCCTCACAAAATTGCACTAAGTTGAAATGTGTTAATAGAGACAGAGTTCCATAAAAAGAGTTAGCCCCATATCGATTGCACTGTTCGACCCAGCAGCATCAGCAACAGAAGCATCATACCTCCGGAATGCGAAATAGCGCTATATTCACATGGAAGTTCAAGAGCGACAATTTCCAGCGCAAAATTGCGCTAAGTTGAAATGTGTTAATAGAGAAAGAGTTCTATTTAAAGAGTTAGCGCCATACCGATTGCACTGTTCGACTCAGCAGCATCAGCAACATTAGCATGATACCTAAGGAATTCAAAATAGGGCTATATGCACATGGCAGTTAATGGGCGACAATTTTTTGCACAAAATTGCACTAATTTGAAGTCTATTAATAGAGGAAAAGGTAATTTAAAGAGCATGCGCCATTTTGAATGCACGATTCTACTCAGCAGCATCAGCAACATTAGCATCATACCTCAGGTATGCTAAATAGTGCTATATTCACATGGCGGTTCAAGAGCGACAATTTTTTGCAAAAAATTGCACTAATTTGAAGTCTATTAATAGAGGAAAAGGTAATTTAAAGAGTATGCGCCATTTTGATTGCACTGTTCGACTCAGCAGCATCAGCAACGTTAGCATCATACCTCAGGAATGCAAAATATCACTAATTTGAAATATATTAATACAGATAAAGGTAATTAAACGAGTATACGCCATTTTGAAAGAACGGTTCTACTGAGCAGCATCAGCAACATTAGCATCATATCTCAGGAATGCAAAATAGTGGTATTTTCACATGGAAGTTCAAGAGCGACAATTTTCCTCACAAATTGCACTAATTTGAAGTCTATTAATAGAGGAAAAGGTAATTTTAAGAGTATGCGCCATTTTGAATGCACGATTCTACTCTGCAGCATCAGCAACATTAGCATCATACCTCAGGAATGCGAAATAGTGCTATATTCACATGGAAGTTCAAGAGCGACAATTTTCAGCACAAAATTGCACTAATTTGAAGACTATTAATAGAGGAAAAGGTAATTTAATGAGTATGCGCCATTCTGATTGCACTGTTCGACTCAGCAGCATCAGCAACATTAGCATCATGTCTCAGGCATCCAAAATAGTGGTATTTTCACATTGAAGTTTAAGAGCGACAATTTTCCTCACAAAATTGCACTAAGTTGAAATGTGTTGATAGAGACAGAGTTCCATATAAAGAGTTAGCCCCATACCGATTGCACTGTTCGACTCAGCAGCATCAGCAACAGATGCATCATACCTCCGGAATGCGAAATAGCCCTATATTCACATGGAAGTCCAAGAGCGACAATTTTCAGCACAAAATTGCACTAAGTTGAAATGTGTTAATAGAGAAAGAGTTCTATTTAAAGAGTTAGCGCCATACCGATTGCACTATTCGACTCAGCAGCATCAGCAACAGTAGCGTCATACCTCAGGAACGCAAAATAGCGCCATATTCACATGGAAGTTCAAGAGCGACAATTTTTTGCACAAAACTGCACTAATTTGAAGTCTATTAATAGAGGAAAAGGTAATTTAAAGAGTATGCTCCATTTTGATTGCACTGTTCGACTCAGCAGCATCAGCAACGTTAGCATCACATCTCAGGAATGCAAAATAGTGGTATTTTCACATGGAAGTTCAAGAGCGACAATCTTCCTCACAAAATTGCACTAAGTTGAAATGTGTTAATAGAGACAGAGTTCCATAAAAAGAGTTAGCCCCATATCGATTGCACTGTTCGACCCAGCAGCATCAGCAACAGAAGCATCATACCTCCGGAATGCGAAATAGCGCTATATTCACATGGAAGTTCAAGAGCGACAATTTCCAGCGCAAAATTGCGCTAAGTTGAAATGTGTTAATAGAGGAAGAGTTCTATTTAAAGAGTTAGCGCCATGCCGATTGCACTGTTCGACTCAGCAGCATCAGCAACATTAGCATGATACCTAAGGAATTCAAAATAGGGCTATATGAACATGGCAGTTAATGGGCGACAATTTTTTGCACAAAATTGCACTAATTTGAAGTCTATTAATAGAGGAAAAGGTAATTTAAAGAGCATGCGCCATTTTGAATGCACGATTCTACTCAGCAGCATCAGCAACATTAGCATCATACCTCAGGTATGCTAAATAGTGCTATATTCACATGGCGGTTCAAGAGCGACAATTTTTTGCAAAAAATTGCACTAATTTGAAGTCTATTAATAGAGGAAAAGGTAATTTAAAGAGTATGCGCCATTTTGATTGCACTGTTCGACTCAGCAGCATCAGCAACGTTAGCATCATACCTCAGGAATGCAAAATATCACTAATTTGAAATATATTAATACAGATAAAGGTAATTAAACGAGTATACGCCATTTTGAAAGAACGGTTCTTCTGAGCAGCATCAGCAACATTAGCATCATATCTCAGGAATGCAAAATAGTGGTATTTTCACATGGAAGTTCAAGAGCGACAATTTTCCTCACAAATTGCACTAATTTGAAGTCTATTAATAGAGGAAAAGGTAATTTTAAGAGTATGCGCCATTTTGAATGCACGATTCTACTCTGCAGCATCAGCAACATTGGCATCATACCTCAGGAATGCGAAATAGCGCTATATTCACATGGAAGTTCAAGAGCGACAATTTTCAGCACAAAATTGCACTAAGTTGAAATGTGTTAATAGAGAAAGAGTTCTATTTAAAGAGTTAGCGCCATACCGATTGCACTGTTCGACTCAGCAGCATCAGCAACATTAGCATGATACCTAAGGAATTCAAAATAGGGCTATATGCACATGGCAGTTAATGGGCGACAATTTTTTGCACAAAATTGCACTAATTTGAAGTCTATTAATAGAGGAAAAGGTAATTTAAAGAGCATGCGCCATTTTGAATGCACGATTCTACTCAGCAGCATCAGCAACATTAGCATCATACCTCAGGTATGCTAAATAGTGCTATATTCACATGGCGGTTCAAGAGCGACAATTTTTTGCAAAAAATTGCACTAATTTGAAGTCTATTAATAGAGGAAAAGGTAATTTAAAGAGTATGCGCCATTTTGATTGCACTGTTCGACTCAGCAGCATCAGCAACGTTAGCATCATACCTCAGGAATGCAAAATATCACTAATTTGAAATATATTAATACAGATAAAGGTAACTAAACGAGTATACGCCATTTTGAAAGAACGGTTCTACTGAGCAGCATCAGCAACATTAGCATCATATCTTAGGAATGCAAAATAGTGGTATTTTCACATGGAAGTTCAAGAGCGACAATTTTCCTCACAAATTGCACTAATTTGAAGTCTATTAATAGAGGAAAAGGTAATTTTAAGAGTATGCGCCATTTTGAATGCACGATTCTACTCTGCAGCATCAGCAACATTAGCATCATACCTCAGGAATGCGAAATAGTGCTATATTCACATGGAAGTTCAAGAGCGACAATTTTCAGCACAAAATTGCACTAATTTGAAGACTATTAATAGAGGAAAAGGTAATTTAATGAGTATGCGCCATTCTGATTGCACTGTTCGACTCAGCAGCATCAGCAACATTAGCATCATGTCTCAGGCATCCAAAATAGTGGTATTTTCACATTGAAGTTTAAGAGCGACAATTTTCCTCACAAAATTGCACTAAGTTGAAATGTGTTGATAGAGACAGAGTTCCATATAAAGAGTTAGCCCCATACCGATTGCACTGTTCGACTCAGCAGCATCAGCAACAGATGCATCATACCTCCGGAATGCGAAATAGCCCTATATTCACATGGAAGTCCAAGAGCGACAATTTTCAGCACAAAATTGCACTAAGTTGAAATGTGTTAATAGAGAAAGAGTTCTATTTAAAGAGTTAGCGCCATACCGATTGCACTGTTCGACTCAGCAGCATCAGCAACAGTAGCGTCATACCTCAGGAACGCAAAATAGCGCCATATTCACATGGAAGTTCAAGAGCGACAATTTTTTGCACAAAACTGCACTAATTTGAAGTCTATTAATAGAGGAAAAGGTAATTTAAAGAGTATGCTCCATTTTGATTGCACTGTTCGACTCAGCAGCAACAGCAACGTTAGCATCACATCTCAGGAATGCAAAATAGTGGTATTTTCACATGGAAGTTCAAGAGCGACAATCTTCCTCACAAAATTGCACTAAGTTGAAATGTGTTAATAGAGACAGAGTTCCATAAAAAGAGTTAGCCCCATATCGATTGCACTGTTCGACCCAGCAGCATCAGCAACATAAGCATCATACCTCCGGAATGCGAAATAGCGCTATATTCACATGGAAGTTCAAGAGCGACAATTTCCAGCGCAAAATTGCGCTAAGTTGAAATGTGTTAATAGAGGAAGAGTTCTATTTAAAGAGTTAGCGCCATGCCGATTGCACTGTTCGACTCAGCAGCATCAGCAACATTAGCATGATACCTAAGGAATTCAAAATAGGGCTATATGAACATGGCAGTTAATGGGCGACAATTTTTTGCACAAAATTGCACTAATTTGAAGTCTATTAATAGAGGAAAAGGTAATTTAAAGAGCATGCGCCATTTTGAATGCACAATTCTACTCAGCAGCATCAGCAACATTAGCATCATACCTCAGGTATGCTAAATAGTGCTATATTCACATGGAAGTTCAAGAGCGACAATCTTCCTCACAAAATTGCACTAAGTTGAAATGTGTTAATAGAGACAGAGTTCCATAAAAAGAGTTAGCCCCATATCGATTGCACTGTTCGACCCAGCAGCATCAGCAACAGAAGCATCATACCTCCGGAATGCGAAATAGCGCTATATTCACATGGAAGTTCAAGAGCGACAATTTCCAGCGCAAAATTGCGCTAAGTTGAAATGTGTTAATAGAGAAAGAGTTCTATTTAAAGAGTTAGCGCCATACCGATTGCACTGTTCGACTCAGCAGCATCAGCAACATTAGCATGATACCTAAGGAATTCAAAATAGGGCTATATGCACATGGCAGTTAATGGGCGACAATTTTTTGCACAAAATTGCACTAATTTGAAGTCTATTAATAGAGGAAAAGGTAATTTAAAGAGCATGCGCCATTTTGAATGCACGATTCTACTCAGCAGCATCAGCAACATTAGCATCATACCTCAGGTATGCTAAATAGTGCTATATTCACATGGCGGTTCAAGAGCGACAATTTTTTGCAAAAAATTGCACTAATTTGAAGTCTATTAATAGAGGAAAAGGTAATTTAAAGAGTATGCGCCATTTTGATTGCACTGTTCGACTCAGCAGCATCAGCAACGTTAGCATCATACCTCAGGAATGCAAAATATCACTAATTTGAAATATATTAATACAGATAAAGGTAATTAAACGAGTATACGCCATTTTGAAAGAACGGTTCTACTGAGCAGCATCAGCAACATTAGCATCATATCTCAGGAATGCAAAATAGTGGTATTTTCACATGGAAGTTCAAGAGCGACAATTTTCCTCACAAATTGCACTAATTTGAAGTCTATTAATAGAGGAAAAGGTAATTTTAAGAGTATGCGCCATTTTGAATGCACGATTCTACTCTGCAGCATCAGCAACATTAGCATCATACCTCAGGAATGCGAAATAGTGCTATATTCACATGGAAGTTCAAGAGCGACAATTTTCAGCACAAAATTGCACTAATTTGAAGACTATTAATAGAGGAAAAGGTAATTTAATGAGTATGCGCCATTCTGATTGCACTGTTCGACTCAGCAGCATCAGCAACATTAGCATCATGTCTCAGGCATCCAAAATAGTGGTATTTTCACATTGAAGTTTAAGAGCGACAATTTTCCTCACAAAATTGCACTAAGTTGAAATGTGTTGATAGAGACAGAGTTCCATATAAAGAGTTAGCCCCATACCGATTGCACTGTTCGACTCAGCAGCATCAGCAACAGATGCATCATACCTCCGGAATGCGAAATAGCCCTATATTCACATGGAAGTCCAAGAGCGACAATTTTCAGCACAAAATTGCACTAAGTTGAAATGTGTTAATAGAGAAAGAGTTCTATTTAAAGAGTTAGCGCCATACCGATTGCACTATTCGACTCAGCAGCATCAGCAACAGTAGCGTCATACCTCAGGAACGCAAAATAGCGCCATATTCACATGGAAGTTCAAGAGCGACAATTTTTTGCACAAAACTGCACTAATTTGAAGTCTATTAATAGAGGAAAAGGTAATTTAAAGAGTATGCTCCATTTTGATTGCACTGTTCGACTCAGCAGCATCAGCAACGTTAGCATCACATCTCAGGAATGCAAAATAGTGGTATTTTCACATGGAAGTTCAAGAGCGACAATCTTCCTCACAAAATTGCACTAAGTTGAAATGTGTTAATAGAGACAGAGTTCCATAAAAAGAGTTAGCCCCATATCGATTGCACTGTTCGACCCAGCAGCATCAGCAACAGAAGCATCATACCTCCGGAATGCGAAATAGCGCTATATTCACATGGAAGTTCAAGAGCGACAATTTCCAGCGCAAAATTGCGCTAAGTTGAAATGTGTTAATAGAGGAAGAGTTCTATTTAAAGAGTTAGCGCCATGCCGATTGCACTGTTCGACTCAGCAGCATCAGCAACATTAGCATGATACCTAAGGAATTCAAAATAGGGCTATATGAACATGGCAGTTAATGGGCGACAATTTTTTGCACAAAATTGCACTAATTTGAAGTCTATTAATAGAGGAAAAGGTAATTTAAAGAGCATGCGCCATTTTGAATGCACGATTCTACTCAGCAGCATCAGCAACATTAGCATCATACCTCAGGTATGCTAAATAGTGCTATATTCACATGGCGGTTCAAGAGCGACAATTTTTTGCAAAAAATTGCACTAATTTGAAGTCTATTAATAGAGGAAAAGGTAATTTAAAGAGTATGCGCCATTTTGATTGCACTGTTCGACTCAGCAGCATCAGCAACGTTAGCATCATACCTCAGGAATGCAAAATATCACTAATTTGAAATATATTAATACAGATAAAGGTAATTAAACGAGTATACGCCATTTTGAAAGAACGGTTCTTCTGAGCAGCATCAGCAACATTAGCATCATATCTCAGGAATGCAAAATAGTGGTATTTTCACATGGAAGTTCAAGAGCGACAATTTTCCTCACAAATTGCACTAATTTGAAGTCTATTAATAGAGGAAAAGGTAATTTTAAGAGTATGCGCCATTTTGAATGCACGATTCTACTCTGCAGCATCAGCAACATTGGCATCATACCTCAGGAATGCGAAATAGCGCTATATTCACATGGAAGTTCAAGAGCGACAATTTTCAGCACAAAATTGCACTAAGTTGAAATGTGTTAATAGAGAAAGAGTTCTATTTAAAGAGTTAGCGCCATACCGATTGCACTGTTCGACTCAGCAGCATCAGCAATAGTAGCGTCATACCTCAGGAACGCAAAATAGCGCCATATTCACATGGAAGTTCAAGAGCGACAATTTTTTGCACAAAACTGCACTAATTTGAAGTCTATTAATAGAGGAAAAGGTCATTTAAAGAGTATGCTCCATTTTGATTGCACTGTTCGACTCAGCAGCATAAGCAACGTTAGCATCACATCTCAGGAATGCAAAATAGTGGTATTTTCACATGGAAGTTCAAGAGCGACAATCTTCCTCACAAAATTGCACTAAGTTGAAATGTGTTAATAGAGACAGAGTTCCATAAAAAGAGTTAGCGCCATACCGATTGCACTGTTCGACTCAGCAGCATCAGCAACGTTGGCATCATACCTCAGCAATGCAAAATATCACTAATTTGAAATATATTAATACAGATAAAGGTAATTAAACGAGTATACGCCATTTTGAATGAACGGTTCTACTGAGCAGCATCAGCAACATTAGCATCATATCTCAGGAATGCAAAATAGTGGTATTTTCACATGGAAGTTCAAGAGCGACAATCTTCCTCACAAAATTGCACTAAGTTGAAATGTGTTAATAGAGACAGAGTTCCATAAAAAGAGTTAGCCCCATATCGATTGCACTGTTCGACCCAGCAGCATCAGCAACAGAAGCATCATACCTCCGGAATGCGAAATAGCGCTATATTCACATGGAAGTTCAAGAGCGACAATTTCCAGCGCAAAATTGCGCTAAGTTGAAATGTGTTAATAGAGGAAGAGTTCTATTTAAAGAGTTAGCGCCATGCCGATTGCACTGTTCGACTCAGCAGCATCAGCAACATTAGCATGATACCTAAGGAATTCAAAATAGGGCTATATGAACATGGCAGTTAATGGGCGACAATTTTTTGCACAAAATTGCACTAATTTGAAGTCTATTAATAGAGGAAAAGGTAATTTAAAGAGCATGCGCCATTTTGAATGCACGATTCTACTCAGCAGCATCAGCAACATTAGCATCATACCTCAGGTATGCTAAATAGTGCTATATTCACATGGCGGTTCAAGAGCGACAATTTTTTGCAAAAAATTGCACTAATTTGAAGTCTATTAATAGAGGAAAAGGTAATTTAAAGAGTATGCGCCATTTTGATTGCACTGTTCGACTCAGCAGCATCAGCAACGTTAGCATCATACCTCAGGAATGCAAAATATCACTAATTTGAAATATATTAATACAGATAAAGGTAATTAAACGAGTATACGCCATTTTGAAAGAACGGTTCTACTGAGCAGCATCAGCAACATTAGCATCATATCTCAGGAATGCAAAATAGTGGTATTCTCACATGGAAGTTCAAGAGCGACAATTTTCCTCACAAATTGCACTAATTTGAAGTCTATTAATAGAGGAAAAGGTAATTTTAAGAGTATGCGCCATTTAGAATGCACGATTCTACTCTGCAGCATCAGCAACATTAGCATCATACCTCAGGAATGCGAAATAGTGCTATATTCACATGGAAGTTCAAGAGCGACAATTTTTAGCACAAAATTGCACTAATTTGAAGTCTATTAATAGAGGAAAAGGTAATTTAAAGAGTATGCTCCATTTTGATTGCACTGTTCGACTCAGCAGCATAAGCAACGTTAGCATCACATCTCAGGAATGCAAAATAGTGGTATTTTCACATGGAAGTTCAAGAGCGACAATCTTCCTCACAAAATTGCACTAAGTTGAAATGTGTTAATAGAGACAGAGTTCCATAAAAAGAGTTAGCCCCATATCGATTGCACTATTCGACCCAGCAGCATCAGCAACGGAAGCATCATACCTCCGGAATGCGAAATAGCGCTATATTCACATGGAAGTTCAAGAGCGACAATTTCCAGCGCAAAATTGCGCTAAGTTGAAATGTGTTAATAGAGGAATAGTTCTATTTAAAGAGTTAGCGCCATGCCGATTGCACTGTTCGACTCAGCAGCATCAGCAACATTAGCATCATACCTCAGGTATGCTAAATAGTGCTATATTCAAATGGCGGTTCAAGAGCGACAATTTTTTGCAAAAAATTGCACTAATTTGAAGTCTATTAATAGAGGAAAAGGTAATTTAAAGAGTATGCGCCATTTTGATTGCACTGTTCGACTCAGCAGCATCAGCAACGTTAGCATCATACCTCAGGAATGCAAAATATCACTAATTTGAAATATATTAATACAGATAAAGGTAATTAAACGAGTATACGCCATTTTGAAAGAACGGTTCTACTGAGCAGCATCAGCAACATTAGCATCATATCTCAGGAATGCAAAATAGTGGTATTTTCACATGGAAGTTCAAGAGCGACAATTTTCCTCACAAATTGCACTAATTTGAAGTCTATTAATAGAGGAAAAGGTAATTTTAAGAGTATGCGCCATTTTGAATGCACGATTCTACTCTGCAGCATCAGCAACATTAGCATCATACCTCAGGAATGCGAAATAGTGCAATATTCACATGGAAGTCCAAGAGCGACAATTTTCAGCACAAAATTGCACTAATTTGAAGTCTATTAATAGAGGAAAAGGTAATTTAATGAGTATGCGCCATTCTGATTGCACTGTTCGACTCAGCAGCATCAGCAACATTAGCATCATGTCTCAGGCATCCAAAATAGTGGTATTTTCACATTGAAGTTTAAGAGCGACAATTTTCCTCACAAAATTGCACTAAGTTGAAATGTGTTGATAGAGACAGAGTTCCATATAAAGAGTTAGCCCCATACCGATTGCACTGTTCGACTCAGCAGCATCAGCAACAGATGCATCATACCTCCGGAATGCGAAATAGCGCTATATTCACATGGAAGTTCAAGAGCGACAATTTTCAGCACAAAATTGCACTAAGTTGAAATGTGTTAATAGAGAAAGAGTTCTATTTAAAGAGTTAGCGCCATACCGATTGCACTGTTCGACTCAGCAGCATCAGCAACAGTAGCGTCATACCTCAGGAACGCAAAATAGCGCCATATTCACATGGAAGTTCAAGAGCGACAATTTTTTGCACAAAACTGCACTAATTTGAAGTCTATTAATAGAGGAAAAGGTAATTTAAAGAGTATGCTCCATTTTGATTGCACTGTTCGACTTAGCAGCATCAGCAACGTTAGCATCATACCTCAGGAATGCAAAATTGCAATAATTTGAAATATATTAATACAGGGTAATTTAACGAGTATGCGCCATTTTGAATGAACCGTTCTACTGAGCAGCATCAGCAACATTTGCATCCTATCTCAGGAATGCAAAATAGTGCTATATTCAGATGGAAGTTCGAGAGCGACAATTTTCAGCACAAAATTGCACTAAGTTGAAATGTTTAATTGAGACAGAGTTCTATATAAAGAGTTAGCCCCATACCGATTGCACTGTTCGACTCAGCTGCATCAGCAACATTAGCGTCACACCTCAGGAATGCAAAATAGTGCTATATTCACATGGCAGTTCAAGAGCGACATCTTTTTGCACAAAATTGCACTAATTTGAAGTCTATTAATAGAGGAAAAGGTAATTTAAAGAGTATGCGCCATTTTGATTGCACTGTTCGACTCAGCAGCATCAGCAACGTTGGCATCATACCTCAGGAATGCAAAATATCACTAATTTGAAATATATTAATACAGATAAAGGTAATTAAACGAGTATACGCCATTTTGAATGAACGGTTCTACTGAGCAGCATCAGCAACATTAGCATCATATCTCAGGAATGCAAAATAGTGGTATTTTCACATGGAAGTTCAAGAGCGACAATCTTCCTCACAAAATTGCACTAAGTTGAAATGTGTTAATAGAGACAGAGTTCCATAAAAAGAGTTAGCCCCATATCGATTGCACTGTTCGACCCAGCAGCATCAGCAACAGAAGCATCATACCTCCGGAATGCGAAATAGCGCTATATTCACATGGAAGTTCAAGAGCGACAATTTCCAGCGCAAAATTGCGCTAAGTTGAAATGTGTTAATAGAGGAAGAGTTCTATTTAAAGAGTTAGCGCCATGCCGATTGCACTGTTCGACTCAGCAGCATCAGCAACATTAGCATGATACCTAAGGAATTCAAAATAGGGCTATATGAACATGGCAGTTAATGGGCGACAATTTTTTGCACAAAATTGCACTAATTTGAAGTCTATTAATAGAGGAAAAGGTAATTTAAAGAGCATGCGCCATTTTGAATGCACGATTCTACTCAGCAGCATCAGCAACATTAGCATCATACCTCAGGTATGCTAAATAGTGCTATATTCACATGGCGGTTCAAGAGCGACAATTTTTTGCAAAAAATTGCACTAATTTGAAGTCTATTAATAGAGGAAAAGGTGATTTAAAGAGTATGCGCCATTTTGATTGCACTGTTCGACTCAGCAGCATCAGCAACGTTAGCATCATACCTTAGGAATGGAAAATATCACTAATTTGAAATATATTAATACAGATAAAGGTAATTAAACGAGTATACGCCATTTTGAAAGAACGGTTCTACTGAGCAGCATCAGCAACATTAGCATCATATCTCAGGAATGCAAAATAGTGGTATTTTCACATGGAAGTTCAAGAGCGACAATTTTCCTCACAAATTGCACTAATTTGAAGTCTATTAATAGAGGAAAAGGTAATTTTAAGAGTATGCGCCATTTTGAATGCACGATTCTACTCTGCAGCATCAGCAACATTAGCATCATACCTCAGGGATGCGAAATAGTGCCATATTCACATGGAAGTTCAAGAGCGACAATTTTCAGCACAAAATTGCACTAATTTGAAGTCTATTAATAGAGGAAAAGGTAATTTAAAGAGTATGCTCCATTTTGATTGCACTGTTCGACTTAGCAGCATCAGCAACGTTAGCATCATGTCTCAGGCATCCAAAATAGTGGTATTTTCACATTGAAGTTTAAGAGCGACAATTTTCCTCACAAAATTGCACTAAGTTGAAATGTGTTGATAGAGACAGAGTTCCATATAAAGAGTTAGCCCCATACCGATTGCACTGTTCGACTCAGCAGCATCAGCAACAGATGCATCATACCTCCGGAATGCGAAATAGCGCTATATTCACATGGAAGTTCAAGAGCGACAATTTTCAGCACAAAATTGCACTAAGTTGAAATGTGTTAATAGAGAAAGAGCTCTATTTAAAGAGTTAGCGCCATACCGATTGCACTGTTCGACTCAGCAGCATCAGCAACAGTAGCGTCATACCTCAGGAACGCAAAATAGCGCCATATTCACATGGAAGTTCAAGAGCGACAATTTTTTGCACAAAACTGCACTAATTTGAAGTCTATTAATAGAGGAAAAGGTAATTTAAAGAGTATGCTCCATTTTGATTGCACTGTTCGACTTAGCAGCATCAGCAACGTTAGCATCATACCTCAGGAATGCAAAATAGTGCTATATTCAGATGGAAGTTCGAGAGCGACAATTTTCAGCACAAAATTGCACTAAGTTGAAATGTTTAATTGAGACAGAGTTCTATATAAAGAGTTAGCCCCATACCGATTGCACTGTTCGACTCAGCTGCATCAGCAACATTAGCGTCACACCTCAGGAATGCAAAATAGTGCTATATTCACATGGCAGTTCAAGAGCGACATCTTTTTGCACAAAATTGCACTAATTTGAAGTCTATTAATAGAGGAAAAGGTAATTTAAAGAGTATGCGCCATTTTGATTGCACTGTTCGACTCAGCAGCATCAGCAACGTTGGCATCATACCTCAGGAATGCAAAATATCACTAATTTGAAATATATTAATACAGATAAAGGTAATTAAACGAGTATACGCCATTTTGAATGAACGGTTCTACTGAGCAGCATCAGCAACATTAGCATCATATCTCAGGAATGCAAAATAGTGGTATTTTCACATGGAAGTTCAAGAGCGACAATTTTCCTCACAAAATTGCACTAAGTTGAAATGTCTTAATAGAGACAGAGTTCCATATGAAGAGTTAGCCCCATATCGATTGCACTGTTCGACCCAGCAGCATCAGCAACCGAAGCATCATACCTCCGGAATGCGAAATAGCGCTATTTTCACATGGAAGTTCAAGAGCGACAATTTTCAGCACAAAATTGCACTAATTTGAAGTCTATTAGTAGAGGAAAAGGTAATTTAAAGAGTATGCGCCATTTTGATTGCACTGTTCGACTCAGCAGCATCAGCAACGTTAGCATCATACCTCAGGAATGCAAAAGAGGGCTATATGCACATGGCAGTTAATGGGCGACAATCTATTGCACAAAATTGCACTAATTTGAAATATATTAATACAGGGTAATTTAACGAGTATGCGCCATTTTGAATGCACTGTTCGACTCAGCAGCATCAGCAACGTTAGCATCATACCTCAGGAATGCAAAATTGCACTAATTTGAAATATATTAATACAGGGTAATTTAACGAGTATGCGCCATTTTGAATGCACCGTTCTACTGAGCAGCATCAGCAACATTTGCATCATATCTCAGGAATGCAAAATAGTGCTATATTCACATTGAAGTTTAAGAGCGACAATTTTCCTCACAAAATTGCACTAAGTTGAAATGTGTTGATAGAGACAGAGTTCCATATAAAGAGTTAGCCCCATACCGATTGCACTGTTCGACTCAGCAGCATCAGCAACAGATGCATCATACCTCCGGAATGCGAAATAGCGCTATTTTCACATGGAAGTTCAAGAGCGACAATTTTCAGCACAAAATTGCACTAATTTGAAGTCTATTAGTAGAGGAAAAGGTAATTTAAAGAGTATGCGCCATTTTGATTGCACTGTTCGACTCAGCAGCATCAGCAACGTTAGCATCATACCTCAGGAATGCAAAAGAGGGCTATATGCACATGGCAGTTAATGGGCGACAATCTATTGCACAAAATTGCACTAATTTGAAATATATTAATACAGGGTAATTTAACGAGTATGCGCCATTTTGAATGCACTGTTCGACTCAGCAGCATCAGCAACGTTAGCATCACATCTCAGGAATGCAAAATAGTGGTATTTTCACATGGAAGTTCAAGAGCGACAATCTTCCTCACAAAATTGCACTAAGTTGAAATGTGTTAATAGAGACAGAGTTCCATAAAAAGAGTTAGCGCCATACCGATTGCACTGTTCGACTCAGCAGCATCAGCAACGTTGGCATCATACCTCAGCAATGCAAAATATCACTAATTTGAAATATATTAATACAGATAAAGGTAATTAAACGAGTATACGCCATTTTGAATGAACGGTTCTACTGAGCAGCATCAGCAACATTAGCATCATATCTCAGGAATGCAAAATAGTGGTATTTTCACATGGAAGTTCAAGAGCGACAATCTTCCTCACAAAATTGCACTAAGTTGAAATGTGTTAATAGAGACAGAGTTCCATAAAAAGAGTTAGCCCCATATCGATTGCACTGTTCGACCCAGCAGCATCAGCAACAGAAGCATCATACCTCCGGAATGCGAAATAGCGCTATATTCACATGGAAGTTCAAGAGCGACAATTTCCAGCGCAAAATTGCGCTAAGTTGAAATGTGTTAATAGAGGAAGAGTTCTATTTAAAGAGTTAGCGCCATGCCGATTGCACTGTTCGACTCAGCAGCATCAGCAACATTAGCATGATACCTAAGGAATTCAAAATAGGGCTATATGAACATGGCAGTTAATGGGCGACAATTTTTTGCACAAAATTGCACTAATTTGAAGTCTATTAATAGAGGAAAAGGTAATTTAAAGAGCATGCGCCATTTTGAATGCACGATTCTACTCAGCAGCATCAGCAACATTAGCATCATACCTCAGGTATGCTAAATAGTGCTATATTCACATGGCGGTTCAAGAGCGACAATTTTTTGCAAAAAATTGCACTAATTTGAAGTCTATTAATAGAGGAAAAGGTAATTTAAAGAGTATGCGCCATTTTGATTGCACTGTTCGACTCAGCAGCATCAGCAACGTTAGCATCATACCTCAGGAATGCAAAATATCACTAATTTGAAATATATTAATACAGATAAAGGTAATTAAACGAGTATACGCCATTTTGAAAGAACGGTTCTACTGAGCAGCATCAGCAACATTAGCATCATATCTCAGGAATGCAAAATAGTGGTATTCTCACATGGAAGTTCAAGAGCGACAATTTTCCTCACAAATTGCACTAATTTGAAGTCTATTAATAGAGGAAAAGGTAATTTTAAGAGTATGCGCCATTTAGAATGCACGATTCTACTCTGCAGCATCAGCAACATTAGCATCATACCTCAGGAATGCGAAATAGTGCTATATTCACATGGAAGTTCAAGAGCGACAATTTTTAGCACAAAATTGCACTAATTTGAAGTCTATTAATAGAGGAAAAGGTAATTTAAAGAGTATGCTCCATTTTGATTGCACTGTTCGACTCAGCAGCATAAGCAACGTTAGCATCACATCTCAGGAATGCAAAATAGTGGTATTTTCACATGGAAGTTCAAGAGCGACAATCTTCCTCACAAAATTGCACTAAGTTGAAATGTGTTAATAGAGACAGAGTTCCATAAAAAGAGTTAGCCCCATATCGATTGCACTATTCGACCCAGCAGCATCAGCAACGGAAGCATCATACCTCCGGAATGCGAAATAGCGCTATATTCACATGGAAGTTCAAGAGCGACAATTTCCAGCGCAAAATTGCGCTAAGTTGAAATGTGTTAATAGAGGAATAGTTCTATTTAAAGAGTTAGCGCCATGCCGATTGCACTGTTCGACTCAGCAGCATCAGCAACATTAGCATCATACCTCAGGTATGCTAAATAGTGCTATATTCAAATGGCGGTTCAAGAGCGACAATTTTTTGCAAAAAATTGCACTAATTTGAAGTCTATTAATAGAGGAAAAGGTAATTTAAAGAGTATGCGCCATTTTGATTGCACTGTTCGACTCAGCAGCATCAGCAACGTTAGCATCATACCTCAGGAATGCAAAATATCACTAATTTGAAATATATTAATACAGATAAAGGTAATTAAACGAGTATACGCCATTTTGAAAGAACGGTTCTACTGAGCAGCATCAGCAACATTAGCATCATATCTCAGGAATGCAAAATAGTGGTATTTTCACATGGAAGTTCAAGAGCGACAATTTTCCTCACAAATTGCACTAATTTGAAGTCTATTAATAGAGGAAAAGGTAATTTTAAGAGTATGCGCCATTTTGAATGCACGATTCTACTCTGCAGCATCAGCAACATTAGCATCATACCTCAGGAATGCGAAATAGTGCAATATTCACATGGAAGTCCAAGAGCGACAATTTTCAGCACAAAATTGCACTAATTTGAAGTCTATTAATAGAGGAAAAGGTAATTTAATGAGTATGCGCCATTCTGATTGCACTGTTCGACTCAGCAGCATCAGCAACATTAGCATCATGTCTCAGGCATCCAAAATAGTGGTATTTTCACATTGAAGTTTAAGAGCGACAATTTTCCTCACAAAATTGCACTAAGTTGAAATGTGTTGATAGAGACAGAGTTCCATATAAAGAGTTAGCCCCATACCGATTGCACTGTTCGACTCAGCAGCATCAGCAACAGATGCATCATACCTCCGGAATGCGAAATAGCGCTATATTCACATGGAAGTTCAAGAGCGACAATTTTCAGCACAAAATTGCACTAAGTTGAAATGTGTTAATAGAGCAAGAGTTCTATTTAAAGAGTTAGCGCCATACCGATTGCACTGTTCGACTCAGCAGCATCAGCAACAGTAGCGTCATACCTCAGGAACGCAAAATAGCGCCATATTCACATGGAAGTTCAAGAGCGACAATTTTTTGCACAAAACTGCACTAATTTGAAGTCTATTAATAGAGGAAAAGGTAATTTAAAGAGTATGCTCCATTTTGATTGCACTGTTCGACTTAGCAGCATCAGCAACGTTAGCATCATACCTCAGGAATGCAAAATTGCAATAATTTGAAATATATTAATACAGGGTAATTTAACGAGTATGCGCCATTTTGAATGCACCGTTCTACTGAGCAGCATCAGCAACATTTGCATCCTATCTCAGGAATGCAAAATAGTGCTATATTCAGATGGAAGTTCGAGAGCGACAATTTTCAGCACAAAATTGCACTAAGTTGAAATGTTTAATTGAGACAGAGTTCTATATAAAGAGTTAGCCCCATACCGATTGCACTGTTCGACTCAGCTGCATCAGCAACATTAGCGTCACACCTCAGGAATGCAAAATAGTGCTATATTCACATGGCAGTTCAAGAGCGACATCTTTTTGCACAAAATTGCACTAATTTGAAGTCTATTAATAGAGGAAAAGGTAATTTAAAGAGTATGCGCCATTTTGATTGCACTGTTCGACTCAGCAGCATCAGCAACGTTGGCATCATACCTCAGGAATGCAAAATATCACTAATTTGAAATATATTAATACAGATAAAGGTAATTAAACGAGTATACGCCATTTTGAATGAACGGTTCTACTGAGCAGCATCAGCAACATTAGCATCATATCTCAGGAATGCAAAATAGTGGTATTTTCACATGGAAGTTCAAGAGCGACAATCTTCCTCACAAAATTGCACTAAGTTGAAATGTGTTAATAGAGACAGAGTTCCATAAAAAGAGTTAGCCCCATATCGATTGCACTGTTCGACCCAGCAGCATCAGCAACAGAAGCATCATACCTCCGGAATGCGAAATAGCGCTATATTCACATGGAAGTTCAAGAGCGACAATTTCCAGCGCAAAATTGCGCTAAGTTGAAATGTGTTAATAGAGGAAGAGTTCTATTTAAAGAGTTAGCGCCATGCCGATTGCACTGTTCGACTCAGCAGCATCAGCAACATTAGCATGATACCTAAGGAATTCAAAATAGGGCTATATGAACATGGCAGTTAATGGGCGACAATTTTTTGCACAAAATTGCACTAATTTGAAGTCTATTAATAGAGGAAAAGGTAATTTAAAGAGCATGCGCCATTTTGAATGCACGATTCTACTCAGCAGCATCAGCAACATTAGCATCATACCTCAGGTATGCTAAATAGTGCTATATTCACATGGCGGTTCAAGAGCGACAATTTTTTGCAAAAAATTGCACTAATTTGAAGTCTATTAATAGAGGAAAAGGTGATTTAAAGAGTATGCGCCATTTTGATTGCACTGTTCGACTCAGCAGCATCAGCAACGTTAGCATCATACCTTAGGAATGGAAAATATCACTAATTTGAAATATATTAATACAGATAAAGGTAATTAAACGAGTATACGCCATTTTGAAAGAACGGTTCTACTGAGCAGCATCAGCAACATTAGCATCATATCTCAGGAATGCAAAATAGTGGTATTTTCACATGGAAGTTCAAGAGCGACAATTTTCCTCACAAATTGCACTAATTTGAAGTCTATTAATAGAGGAAAAGGTAATTTTAAGAGTATGCGCCATTTTGAATGCACGATTCTACTCTGCAGCATCAGCAACATTAGCATCATACCTCAGGGATGCGAAATAGTGCCATATTCACATGGAAGTTCAAGAGCGACAATTTTCAGCACAAAATTGCACTAATTTGAAGTCTATTAATAGAGGAAAAGGTAATTTAAAGAGTATGCTCCATTTTGATTGCACTGTTCGACTTAGCAGCATCAGCAACGTTAGCATCATGTCTCAGGCATCCAAAATAGTGGTATTTTCACATTGAAGTTTAAGAGCGACAATTTTCCTCACAAAATTGCACTAAGTTGAAATGTGTTGATAGAGACAGAGTTCCATATAAAGAGTTAGCCCCATACCGATTGCACTGTTCGACTCAGCAGCATCAGCAACAGATGCATCATACCTCCGGAATGCGAAATAGCGCTATATTCACATGGAAGTTCAAGAGCGACAATTTTCAGCACAAAATTGCACTAAGTTGAAATGTGTTAATAGAGAAAGAGCTCTATTTAAAGAGTTAGCGCCATACCGATTGCACTGTTCGACTCAGCAGCATCAGCAACAGTAGCGTCATACCTCAGGAACGCAAAATAGCGCCATATTCACATGGAAGTTCAAGAGCGACAATTTTTTGCACAAAACTGCACTAATTTGAAGTCTATTAATAGAGGAAAAGGTAATTTAAAGAGTATGCTCCATTTTGATTGCACTGTTCGACTTAGCAGCATCAGCAACGTTAGCATCATACCTCAGGAATGCAAAATAGTGCTATATTCAGATGGAAGTTCGAGAGCGACAATTTTCAGCACAAAATTGCACTAAGTTGAAATGTTTAATTGAGACAGAGTTCTATATAAAGAGTTAGCCCCATACCGATTGCACTGTTCGACTCAGCTGCATCAGCAACATTAGCGTCACACCTCAGGAATGCAAAATAGTGCTATATTCACATGGCAGTTCAAGAGCGACATCTTTTTGCACAAAATTGCACTAATTTGAAGTCTATTAATAGAGGAAAAGGTAATTTAAAGAGTATGCGCCATTTTGATTGCACTGTTCGACTCAGCAGCATCAGCAACGTTGGCATCATACCTCAGGAATGCAAAATATCACTAATTTGAAATATATTAATACAGATAAAGGTAATTAAACGAGTATACGCCATTTTGAATGAACGGTTCTACTGAGCAGCATCAGCAACATTAGCATCATATCTCAGGAATGCAAAATAGTGGTATTTTCACATGGAAGTTCAAGAGCGACAATTTTCCTCACAAAATTGCACTAAGTTGAAATGTCTTAATAGAGACAGAGTTCCATATGAAGAGTTAGCCCCATATCGATTGCACTGTTCGACCCAGCAGCATCAGCAACCGAAGCATCATACCTCCGGAATGCGAAATAGCGCTATTTTCACATGGAAGTTCAAGAGCGACAATTTTCAGCACAAAATTGCACTAATTTGAAGTCTATTAGTAGAGGAAAAGGTAATTTAAAGAGTATGCGCCATTTTGATTGCACTGTTCGACTCAGCAGCATCAGCAACGTTAGCATCATACCTCAGGAATGCAAAAGAGGGCTATATGCACATGGCAGTTAATGGGCGACAATCTATTGCACAAAATTGCACTAATTTGAAATATATTAATACAGGGTAATTTAACGAGTATGCGCCATTTTGAATGCACTGTTCGACTCAGCAGCATCAGCAACGTTAGCATCATACCTCAGGAATGCAAAATTGCACTAATTTGAAATATATTAATACAGGGTAATTTAACGAGTATGCGCCATTTTGAATGCACCGTTCTACTGAGCAGCATCAGCAACATTTGCATCATATCTCAGGAATGCAAAATAGTGCTATATTCACATTGAAGTTTAAGAGCGACAATTTTCCTCACAAAATTGCACTAAGTTGAAATGTGTTGATAGAGACAGAGTTCCATATAAAGAGTTAGCCCCATACCGATTGCACTGTTCGACTCAGCAGCATCAGCAACAGATGCATCATACCTCCGGAATGCGAAATAGCGCTATTTTCACATGGAAGTTCAAGAGCGACAATTTTCAGCACAAAATTGCACTAATTTGAAGTCTATTAGTAGAGGAAAAGGTAATTTAAAGAGTATGCGCCATTTTGATTGCACTGTTCGACTCAGCAGCATCAGCAACGTTAGCATCATACCTCAGGAATGCAAAAGAGGGCTATATGCACATGGCAGTTAATGGGCGACAATCTATTGCACAAAATTGCACTAATTTGAAATATATTAATACAGGGTAATTTAACGAGTATGCGCCATTTTGAATGCACTGTTCGACTCAGCAGCATCAGCAACGTTAGCATCATACCTCAGGAATGCAAAATTGCACTAATTTGAAATATATTAATACAGGGTAATTTAACGAGTATGCGCCATTTTGAATGCACCGTTCTACTGAGCAGCATCAGCAACATTTGCATCATATCTCAGGAATGCAAAATAGTGCTATATTCACATTGAAGTTTAAGAGCGACAATTTTCCTCACAAAATTGCACTAAGTTGAAATGTCTTAATAGAGACAGAGTTCCATATGAAGAGTTAGCCCCATATCGATTGCACTGTTCGACCCAGCAGCATCAGCAACAGAAGCATCATACCTCCGGAATGCGAAATAGCGCTATTTTCACATGGAAGTTCAAGAGCGACAATTTTCAGCACAAAATTGCACTAATTTGAAGTCTATTAGTAGAGGAAAAGGTAATTTAAAGAGTATGCGCCATTTTGATTGCACTGTTCGACTCAGCAGCATCAGCAACGTTAGCATCATACCTCAGGAATGCAAAAGAGGGCTATATGCACATGGCAGTTAATGGGCGACAATCTATTGCACAAAATTGCACTAATTTGAAATATACTAATACAGGGTAATTTAACGAGTATGCGCCATTTTGAATGCACTGTTCGACTCAGCAGCATCAGCAACATTAGCATGATACCTAAGGAATTCAAAATAGGGCTATATGCACATGGCAGTTAATGGGCGACAATTTTTTGCACAAAATTGCACTAATTTGAAGTCTATTAATAGAGGAAAAGGTAATTTAAGGAGCATGCGCCATTTTGAATGCACGATTCTACTCAGCAGCATCAGCAACATTAGCATCATACATCAGGTATGCTAAATAGTGCTATATTCACATGGCGGTTCAAGAGCGACAATTTTTTGCAAAAAATTGCACTAATTTGAAGTCTATTAATAGAGGAAAAGGTAATTTAAAGAGTATGCGCCATTTTGATTGCACTGTTCGACTCAGCAGCATCAGCAACGTCAGCATCATACCTCAGGAATGCAAAATATCACTAATTTGAAATATATTAATACAGATAAAGGTAATTAAACGAGTATACGCCATTTTGAATGAACGGTTCTACTGAGCAGCATCAGCAACATTAGCATCATATCTCAGGAATGCAAAATAGTGGTATTTTCACATGGAAGTTCAAGAGCGACAATTTTCCTCACAAATTGCACTAATTTGAAGTCTATTAATAGAGGAAAAGGTAATTTTAAGAGTATGCGCCATTTTGAATGCACGATTCTACTCTGCAGCATCAGCAACATTAGCATCATACCTCAGGAATGCGAAATAGTGGTATTTTCACATGGAAGTTCAAGAGCGACAATTTTCCTCACAAATTGCACTAATTTGAAGTCTATTAATAGAGGAAAAGGTAATTTTAAGAGTATGCGCCATTTTGAATGCACGATTCTACTCTGCAGCATCAGCAACATTAGCATCATACCTCAGGAATGCGAAATAGTGCTATATTCACATGGAAGTTCAAGAGCGACAATTTGCAGCACAAAATTGCATTAATTTGAAGTCTATTAATAGAGGAAAAGGTAATTTAATGAGCATGCGCCATTCTGATTGCACTGTTCGACTCAGCAGCATCAGCAACATTAGCATCATACCTCAGGAATGCAAAATTGCACTAATTTGAAATATATTAATAGAAAAAAAGGTAATTTAACGAGTATACGCCATTTTGAATAAACGGTTCTACTGAGCAGCATCAGCAACATTAGCATCATATCTCAGGAATGCAAAATAGTGGTATTTTCACATGGAAGTTCAAGAGCGACAATTTTCCTCACAAAATTGCACTAAGTTGAAATTTGTTAATAGAGACAGAGTTCCATATGAAGAGTTAGCCCCATATCGATTGCACTGTTCGACCCAGCAGCATCAGCAACAGAAGCATCATACCTCCGGAATGCGAAATAGCGCTATTTTCACATGGAAGTTCAAGAGCGACAATTTGCAGCACAAAATTGCATTAATTTGAAGTCTATTAATAGAGGAAAAGGTAATTTAATGAGCATGCGCCATTCTGACTGCACTGTTCGACTCAGCAGCATCAGCAACATTAGCATCATACCTCAGGAATGCAAAATTGCACTAATTTGAAATATATTAATAGAAAAAAAGGTAATTTAACGAGTATACGCCATTTTGAATGAACGGTTCTACTGAGCAGCATCAGCTACATTAGCATCAAACCTCAGGAATGCAAAATAGTGGTATTTTCACATGGAAGTTCAAGAGCGACAATTTTCCTCACAAAATTGCACTAAGTTGAAATGTGTTAATAGAGACAGAGTTCCATATGAAGAGTTAGCCCCATATCGATTGCACTGTTCGACCCAGCAGCATCAGCAACAGAAGCATCATACCTCCGGAATGCGAAATAGCGCTATTTTCACATGGAAGTTCAAGAGCGACAATTTTCAGCACAAAATTGCACTAATTTGAAGTCTATTAGTAGAGGAAAAGGTAATTTAAAGAGTATGCGCCATTTTGATTGCACTGTTCGACTCAGCAGCATCAGCAACGTTAGCATCATACCTCAGGAATGCAAAAGTTAATGGGCGACAATCTATTGCACAAAATTGCACTAATTTGAAATATATTAATACAGGGTAATTTAACGAGTATGCGCCATTTTGAATGCACTGTTCGACTCTGCAGCATCAGCAACGTTAGCATCATACCTCAGGAATGCAAAATATCACTAATTTGAAATATATTAATACAGATAAAGGTAATTAAACGAGTATACGCCATTTTGAATGAACGGTTCTACTGAGCAGCATCAGCAACGTTAGCATCACATCTCAGGAATGCAAAATAGTGGTATTTTCACATGGAAGTTCAAGAGCGACAATCTTCCTCACAAAATTGCACTAAGTTGAAATGTGTTAATAGAGACAGAGTTCCATAAAAAGAGTTAGCTCCATATCGATTGCACTGTTCGACCCAGCAGCATCAGCAACAGAAGCATCATACCTCCGGAATGCGAAATAGCGCTATATTCACATGGAAGTTCAAGAGCGACAATTTCCAGCGCAAAATTGCGCTAAGTTGAAATGTGTTAATAGAGAAAGAGTTCTATTTAAAGAGTTAGCGCCATACCGATTGCACTGTTCGACTCAGCAGCATCAGCAACATTAGCATGATACCTAAGGAATTCAAAATAGGGCTATATGCACATGGCAGTTAATGGGCGACAATTTTTTGCACAAAATTGCACTAATTTGAAGTCTATTAATAGAGGAAAAGGTAATTTAAAGAGCATGCGCCATTTTGAATGCACGATTCTACTCAGCAGCATCAGCAACATTAGCATCATACCTCAGGTATGCTAAATAGTGCTGTATTCACATGGCGGTTCAAGAGCGACAATTTTTTGCAAAAAATTGCACTAATTTGAGGTCTATTGATAGAGGAAAAGGTAATTTAAAGAGTGTGCGCCATTTTGATTGCACTGTTCGACTCAGCAGCATCAGCAACGTTAGCATCATACCTCAGGAATGCAAAATATCACTAATTTGAAATATATTAATACAGATAAAGGTAATTAAACGAGTATACGCCATTTTGAAAGAACGGTTCTACTGAGCAGCATCAGCAACATTAGCATCATATCTCAGGAATGCAAAATAGTGGTATTTTCACATGGAAGTTCAAGAGCGACAATTTTCCTCACAAATTGCACTAATTTGAAGTCTATTAATAGAGGAAAAGGTAATTTTAAGAGTATGCGCCATTTTGAATGCACGATTCTACTCTGCAGCATCAGCAACATTAGCATCATACCTCAGGAATGCGAAATAGTGCAATATTCACATGGAAGTCCAAGAGCGACAATTTTCAGCACAAAATTGCACTAATTTGAAGTCTATTAATAGAGGAAAAGGTAATTTAATGAGTATGCGCCATTCTGATTGCACTGTTCGACTCAGCAGCATCAGCAACATTAGCATCATGTCTCAGGCATCCAAAATAGTGGTATTTTCACATTGAAGTTTAAGAGCGACAATTTTCCTCACAAAATTGCACTAAGTTGAAATGTGTTGATAGAGACAGAGTTCCATATAAAGAGTTAGCCCCATACCGATTGCACTGTTCGACTCAGCAGCATCAGCAACAGATGCATCATACCTCCGGAATGCGAAATAGCGCTATATTCACATGGAAGTTCAAGAGCGACAATTTTCAGCACAAAATTGCACTAAGTTGAAATGTGTTAATAGAGAAAGAGTTCTATTTAAAGAGTTAGCGCCATACCGATTGCACTGTTCGACTCAGCAGCATCAGCAACAGTAGCGTCATACCTCAGGAACGCAAAATAGCGCCATATTCACATGGAAGTTCAAGAGCGACAATTTTTTGCACAAAACTGCACTAATTTGAAGTCTATTAATAGAGGAAAAGGTTATTTAAAGAGTATGCCCCATTTTGATTGCACTGTTCGACTCAGCAGCATCAGCAACGTTAGCATCACATCTCAGGAATGCAAAATAGTGGTATTTTCACATGGAAGTTCAAGAGCGACAATCTTCCTCACAAAATTGCACTAAGTTGAAATGTGTTAATAGAGACAGAGTTCCATAAAAAGAGTTAGCCCCATATCGATTGCACTGTTCGACCCAGCAGCATCAGCAACAGAAGCATCATACCTCCGGAATGCGAAATAGCGCTATATTCACATGAAAGTTCAAGAGCGACAATTTCCAGCGCAAAATTGCGCTAAGTTGAAATGTGTTAATAGAGGAAGAGTTCTATTTAAAGAGTTAGCGCCATGCCGATTGCACTGTTCGTCTCAGCAGCATCAGCAACATTAGCATGATACCTAAGGAATTCAAAATAGGGCTATATGCACATGGCAGTTAATGGGCGACAATTTTTTGCACAAAATTGCACTAATTTGAGGTCTATTGATAGAGGAAAAGGTAATTTAAAGAGTGTGCGCCATTTTGATTGCACTGTTCGACTCAGCAGCATCAGCAACGTTAGCATCATACCTCAGGAATGCAAAATATCACTAATTTGAAATATATTAATACAGATAAAGGTAATTAAACGAGTATACGCCATTTTGAAAGAACGGTTCTACTGAGCAGCATCAGCAACATTAGCATCATATCTCAGGAATGCAAAATAGTGGTATTTTCACATGGAAGTTCAAGAGCGACAATTTTCCTCACAAATTGCACTAATTTGAAGTCTATTAATAGAGGAAAAGGTAATTTTAAGAGTATGCGCCATTTTGAATGCACGATTCTACTCTGCAGCATCAGCAACATTAGCATCATACCTCAGGAATGCGAAATAGTGCAATATTCACATGGAAGTCCAAGAGCGACAATTTTCAGCACAAAATTGCACTAATTTGAAGTCTATTAATAGAGGAAAAGGTAATTTAATGAGTATGCGCCATTCTGATTGCACTGTTCGACTCAGCAGCATCAGCAACATTAGCATCATGTCTCAGGCATCCAAAATAGTGGTATTTTCACATTGAAGTTTAAGAGCGACAATTTTCCTCACAAAATTGCACTAAGTTGAAATGTGTTGATAGAGACAGAGTTCCATATAAAGAGTTAGCCCCATACCGATTGCACTGTTCGACTCAGCAGCATCAGCAACAGATGCATCATACCTCCGGAATGCGAAATAGCGCTATATTCAGATGGAAGTTCAAGAGCGACAATTTTCAGCACAAAATTGCACTAAGTTGAAATGTGTTAATAGAGAAAGAGTTCTATTTAAAGAGTTAGCGCCATACCGATTGCACTGTTCGACTCAGCAGCATCAGCAACAGTAGCGTCATACCTCAGGAACGCAAAATAGCGCCATATTCACATGGAAGTTCAAGAGCGACAATTTTTTGCACAAAACTGCACTAATTTGAAGTCTATTAATAGAGGAAAAGGTTATTTAAAGAGTATGCCCCATTTTGATTGCACTGTTCGACTCAGCAGCATCAGCAACGTTAGCATCACATCTCAGGAATGCAAAATAGTGGTATTTTCACATGGAAGTTCAAGAGCGACAATCTTCCTCACAAAATTGCACTAAGTTGAAATGTGTTAATAGAGACAGAGTTCCATAAAAAGAGTTAGCCCCATATCGATTGCACTGTTCGACCCAGCAGCATCAGCAACAGAAGCATCATACCTCCGGAATGCGAAATAGCGCTATATTCACATGAAAGTTCAAGAGCGACAATTTCCAGCGCAAAATTGCGCTAAGTTGAAATGTGTTAATAGAGGAAGAGTTCTATTTAAAGAGTTAGCGCCATGCCGATTGCACTGTTCGTCTCAGCAGCATCAGCAACATTAGCATGATACCTAAGGAATTCAAAATAGGGCTATATGCACATGGCAGTTAATGGGCGACAATTTTTTGCACAAAATTGCACTAATTTGAAGTCTATTAATAGAGGAAAAGGTAATTTAAAGAGTATGCGCCATTTTGATTGCACTGTTCGACTCAGCAGCATCAGCAACGTCAGCATCATACCTCAGGAATTCAAAATATCACTAATTTGAAATATATTAATACAGATAAAGGTAATTAAACGAGTATACGCCATTTTGAAAGAACGGTTCTACTGAGCAGCATCAGCAACATTAGCATCATATCTCAGGAATGCAAAATAGTGGTATTTTCACATGGAAGTTCAAGAGCGACAATTTTCCTCACAAATTGCACTAATTTGAAGTCTATTAATAGAGGAAAAGGTAATTTTAAGAGTATGCGCCATTTTGAATGCACGATTCTACTCTGCAGCATCAGCAACATTAGCATCATACCTCAGGAATGCGAATTAGTGCTATATTCACATGGAAGTTCAAGAGCGACAATTTGCAGCACAAAATTGCATTAATTTGAAGTCTATTAATAGAGGAAAAGGTAATTTAATGAGTATGCGCCATTCTGATTGCACTGTTCGACTCAGCAGCATCAGCAACATTAGCATCATACCTCAGGAATGCAAAATTGCACTAATTTGAAATATATTAATAGAAAAAAAGGTAATTTAACGAGGATACGCCATTTTGAATGAACGGTTCTACTGAGCAGCATCAGCTACATTAGCATCATATCTCAGGAATGCAAAATTGTGGTATTTTCACATGGAAGTTCAAGAGCGACAATTTTCCTCACAAAATTGCACTAAGTTGAAATGTGTTAATAGAGACAGAGTTCCATATGAAGAGTTAGCCCCATATCGATTGCACTGTTCGACCCAGCAGCATCAGCAACAGAAGCATCATACCTCCGGAATGCGAAATAGCGCTATTTTCACATGGAAGTTCAAGAGCGACAATTTTCAGCACAAAATTGCACTAATTTGAAGTCTATTAGTAGAGGAAAAGGTAATTTAAAGAGTATGAGCCATTTTGATTGCACTGTTCGACTCAGCAGCATCAGCAGCGTTAGCATCATACCTCAGGAATGCAAAAGTTAATGGGCGACAATCTATTGCACAAAATTGCACTAATTTGAAATATATTAATACAGGGTAATTTAACGAGTATGCGCCATTTTGAATGCACTGTTCGACTCTGCAGCATCAGCAACGTTAGCATCATACCTCAGGAATGCAAAATATCACTAATTTGAAATATATTAATACAGATAAAGGTAATTAAACGAGTATACGCCATTTTGAATGAACGGTTCTACTGAGCAGCATCAGCAACGTTAGCATCACATCTCAGGAATGCAAAATAGTGGTATTTTCACATGGAAGTTCAAGAGCGACAATCTTCCTCACAAAATTGCACTAAGTTGAAATGTGTTAATAGAGACAGAGTTCCATAAAAAGAGTTAGCCCCATATCGATTGCACTGTTCGACTCAGCAGCATCAGCAACATTAGCATCATGTCTCAGGCATCCAAAATAGTGGTATTTTCACATTGAAGTTTAAGAGCGACAATTTTCAGCACAAAATTGCACTAAGTTGAAATGTGTTAATAGAGAAAGAGTTCTATTTAAAGAGTTAGCGCCATACCGATTGCACTGTTCGACTCAGCAGCATCAGCAACAGTAGCGTCATACCTCAGGAACGCAAAATAGCGCCATATTCACATGGAAGTTCAAGAGCGACAATTTTTTGCACAAAACTGCACTAATTTGAAGTCTATTAATAGAGGAAAAGGTAATTTAAAGAGTATGCCCCATTTTGATTGCACTGTTTGACTCAGCAGCATCAGCAACGTTAGCATCACATCTCAGGAATGCAAAATAGTGGTATTTTCACATGGAAGTTCAAGAGCGACAATCTTCCTCACAAAATTGCACTAAGTTGAAATGTGTTAATAGAGATAGAGTTCCATAAAAAGAGTTAGCCCCATATCGATTGCACTGTTCGACCCAGCAGCATCAGCAACAGAAGCATCATACCTCCGGAATGCGAAATAGCGCTATATTCACATGAAAGTTCAAGAGCGACAATTTCCAGCGCAAAATTGCGCTAAGTTGAAATGTGTTAATAGAGGAAGAGTTCTATTTAAAGAGTTAGCGCCATGCCGATTGCACTGTTCGTCTCAGCAGCATCAGCAACATTAGCATGATACCTAAGGAATTCAAAATAGGGCTATATGCACATGGCAGTTAATGGGCGACAATTTTTTGCACAAAATTGCACTAATTTGAAGTCTATTAATAGAGGAAAAGGTAATTTAAAGAGTATGCGCCATTTTGATTGCACTGTTCGACTCAGCAGCATCAGCAACGTCAGCATCATACCTCAGGAATGCAAAATATCACTAATTTGAAATATATTAATACAGATAAAGGTAATTAAACGAGTATACGCCATTTTGAAAGAACGGTTCTACTGAGCAGCATCAGCAACATTAGCATCATATCTCAGGAATGCAAAATAGTGGTATTTTCACATGGAAGTTCAAGAGCGACAATTTTCCTCACAAATTGCAATAATTTGAAGTCTATTAATAGAGGAAAAGGTAATTTTAAGAGTATGCGCCATTTTGAATGCACGATTCTACTCTGCAGCATCAGCAACATTAGCATCATACCTCAGGGATGCGAAATAGTGCTATATTCACATGGAAGTTCAAGAGCGACAATTTGCAGCACAAAATTGCATTAATTTGAAGTCTATTAATAGAGGAAAAGGTAATTTAATGAGTATGCGCCATTCTGATTGCACTGTTCGACTCAGCAGCATCAGCAACATTAGCATCATACCTCAGGAATGCAAAATTGCACTAATTTGAAATATATTAATAGAAAAAAAGGTAATTTAACGAGTATACGCCATTTTGAATAAACGGTTCTACTGAGCAGCATCAGCAACATTAGCATCATATCTCAGGAATGCAAAATAGTGGTATTTTCACATGGAAGTTCAAGAGCGACAATTTTCCTCAGAAAATTGCACTAAGTTGAAATGTGTTAATAGAGACAGAGTTCCATATGAAGAGTTAGCCCCATATCGATTGCACTGTTCGACCCAGCAGCATCAGCAACAGAAGCATCATACCTCCGGAATGCGAAATAGCGCTATTTTCACATGGAAGTTCAAGAGCGACAATTTTCAGCACAAAATTGCACTAATTTGAAGTCTATTAGTAGAGGAAAAGGTAATTTAAAGAGTATGCGCCATTTTGATTGCACTGTTCGACTCAGCAGCATCAGCAACGTTAGCATCATACCTCAGGAATGCAAAAGTTAATGGGCGACAATCTATTGCACAAAATTGCACTAATTTGAAATATATTAATACAGGGTAATTTAACGAGTATGCGCCATTTTGAATGCACTGTTCGACTCTGCAGCATCAGCAACGTTAGCATCATACCTCAGGAATGCAAAATTTCACTAATTTGAAATATATTAATACAGATATAGGTAATTAAACGAGTATACGCCATTTTGAATGAACGGTTCTACTGAGCAGCATCAGCAACGTTAGCATCACATCTCAGGAATGCAAAATAGTGGTATTTTCACATGGAAGTTCAAGAGCGACAATCTTCCTCACAAAATTGCACTAAGTTGAAATGTGTTAATAGAGACAGAGTTCCATAAAAAGAGTTAGCCCCATATCGATTGCACTGTTCGACCCAGCAGCATCAGCAACAGAAGCATCGTACCTCCGGAATGCGAAATAGCGCAATATTCACATGAAAGTTCAAGAGCGACAATTTCCAGCGCAAAATTGCGCTAAGTTGAAATGTGTTAATAGAGGAAGAGTTCTATTTAAAGAGTTAGCGCCATGCCGATTGCACTGTTCGACTCAGCAGCATCAGCAACATTAGCATGATACCTAAGGAATTCACAATAGGGCTATATGCACATGGCAGTTAATGGGCGACAATTTTTTGCACAAAATTGCACTAATTTGAAGTCTATTAATAGAGGAAAAGGTAATTTAAAGAGAATGCGCCATTTTGAATGCACGATTCTACTCAGCAGCATCAGCATCATTAGCATCATACCTCAGGTATGCTAAATAGTGCTATATTCACATGGCGGTTCAAGAGCGACAATTTTTTGCAAAAAATTGCACTAATTTGAAGTCTATTAATAGAGGAAAAGGTAATTTAAAGAGTATGCGCCATTTTGATTGCACTGTTCGACTCAGCAGCATCAGCAACGTTAGCATCATACCTCAGGAATGCAAAATATCACTAATTTGAAATACATTAATACAGATAAAGGTAATTAAACGAGTATACGCCATTTTGAAAGAACGGTTCTACTGAGCAGCATCAGCAACATTAGCATCATATCTCAGGAATGCAAAATAGTGGTATTTTCACATGGAAGTTCAAGAGCGACAATTTTCCTCACAAATTGCACTAATTTGAAGTCTATTAATAAAGGAAAAGGTAATTTTAAGAGTATGCGCCATTTTGAATGCACGATTCTACTCTGCAGCATCAGCAACACTAGCATCATACCTCAGGAATGCGATATAGTGCTATATTCACATGGAAGTTCAAGAGCGACAATTTTCAGCACAAAATTGCACTAATTTGAAGTCTATTAATAGAGGAAAAGGTAATTTAATGAGTATGCGACATTCTGATTGCACTGTTCGACTCAGCAGCATCAGCAACATTAGCATCATGTCTCAGGCATCCAAAATAGTGGTATTTTCACATTGAAGTTTAAGAGCGACAATTTTCCTCACAAAATTGCACTAAGTTGAAATGTGTTGATAGAGACAGAGTTCCATATAAAGAGTTAGCCCCATACCGATTGCACTGTTCGACTCAGCAGCATCAGCAACAGATGCATCATACCTCCGGAATGCGAAATAGCGCTATATTCACATGGAAGTTCAAGAGCGACAATTTTCAGCACAAAATTGCACTAAGTTGAAATGTGTTAATAGAGAAAGAGTTCTATTTAAAGAGTTAGCGCCATACCGATTGCACTGTTCGACTCAGCAGCATCAGCAACAGTAGCGTCATACCTCAGGAACGCAAAATAGCGCCATATTCACATGGAAGTTCAAGAGCGACAATTTTTTGCACAAAACTGCACTAATTGGAAGTCTATTAATAGAGGAAAAGGTAATTTAAAGAGTATGCTCCATTTTGATTGCACTGTTCGACTCAGCAGCATCAGCAACGTTAGCATCATACCTCAGGAATGCAAAATTGCACTAATTTGATATATATTAATACAGGGTAATTTAACGAGTATGCGCCATTTTGAATGCACCGTTCTACTGAGCAGCATCAGCAACATTTGCATCATATCTCAGGAATGCAAAATAGTGCTATATTCACATGGAAGTTCGAGGGCGACAATTTTCAGAACAAAATTGCACTAAGTTGAAATGTGTTAATAGAGAAAGAGTTCTATATAAAGAGTTAGCCCAATGCCGATTGCACTGTTCGACTCAGCAGCATCTGCAACATTAGCATCATACCTCAGGTATGCAAAATAGTGCTATATTTACATGGCGGTTCAAGAGCGACAATTTTTTGCAAAAAATTGCACTAATTTGAAGTCTATTAATAGAGGAAAAGGTAATTTAAAGAGCATGCGCCATTTTGAATGCACGATTCTACTCAGCAGCATCAGCAACATTAGCATCATACCTCAGGTATGCTAAATAGTGCTATATTCACATGGCGGTTCAAGAGCCACAATTTTTTGCAAAAAATTGCACTAATTTGAAGTCTATTGATTGAGGAAAAGGTAATTTAAAGAGTATGCGCCATTTTGATTGCACTGTTCGACTCAGCAGCATCAGCAACGTTAGCATCATAAATCAGGAATGCAAAATATCACTAATTTGAAATATATTACTACAGATAAAGGTAATTAAACGAGTATACGCCATTTTGAATGAACGGTTCTACTGAGCAGCATCAGCAACATTAGCATCATATCTCAGGAATGCAAAATAGTGGTATTTTCACATGGAAGTTCAAGAGCGACAATTTTCCTTACAAAATTGCACTAATTTGAAGTCTATTAATAGAGGAAAAGGTAATTTTAAGAGTATGCGCCATTTTGAATGCACGATTCTACTCAGCAGCATCAGCAACATTAGCATCATACGTCAGGAATGCGAAATTGTGCTATATTCACATGGAAGTTCGAGAGCGACAATTTTCAGAACAAAATTGCACTAAGTTGAAATGTGTTAATAGAGAAAGAGTTCTATATAAAGAGTTAGCCCAATGCCGATTGCACTGTTCGACTCAGCAGCATCAGCAACATTAGCATCATACCTCAGGTAAGCAAAATAGTGCTATATTCACATGGCAGTTCAAGAGCGACAATTTTTTGCAAAAAATTGCACTAATTTGAAGTCTATTAATAGAGGAAAAGGTAATTTAAAGAGTATGCGCCATTTTGATTGCACTGTTCGACTCAGCAGCATCAGCAACGTTAGCATCATACCTCAGGAATGCAAAATATCACTAATTTGAAATATATTAATACAGATAAATGTAATTAAACGAGTATACGCCATTTTGAATGAACGGTTCTACTGAGCAGCATCAGCAACGTTAGCATCACATCTCAGGAATGCAAAATAGTGGTATTTTCACATGGAAGTTCAAGAGCGACAATCTTCCTCACAAAATTGCGCTAAGTTGAAATGTGTTGATAGAGACAGAGTTCCATATAAAGAGTTAGCCCCATACCGATTGCACTGTTCGACTCAGCAGCATCAGCAACATTAGCATGATACCTAAGGAATTCAAAATAGGGCTATATGCACATGGCAGTTAATGGGCGACAATTTTTTGCACAAAATTGCACTAATTTGAAGTCTATTAATAGAGCAAAAGGTAATTTAAAGAGTATGCGCCATTTTGAATGCACGATTCTACTCAGCAGCATCAGCAACATTAGCATCATACCTCAGGAATGCGAAATAGTGCTATATTCACATGGAAGTTCGAGGGCGACAATTTTCAGAACAAAATTGCACTAAGTTGAAATGTGTTAATAGAGAAAGAGTTCTATATAAAGAGTTAGCCCAATGCCGATTGCACTGTTCGACTCAGCAGCATCTGCAACATTAGCATCATACCTCAGGTATGCAAAATAGTGCTATATTCACATGGCGGTTCAAGAGCGACAATTTTTAGCAAAAAATTGCACTAATTTGAAGTCTATTAATAGAGGAAAAGGTAATTTAAAGAGCATGCGCCATTTTGAATGCACGATTCTACTCAGCAGCATCAGCAACATTAGCATCATACCTCAGGTATGCTAAATAGTGCTATATTCACATGGCGGTTCAAGAGCGACAATTTTTTGCAAAAAATTGCACTAATTTGAAGTCTATTAATAGAGGAAAAGGTAATTTAAAGAGTATGCGCCATTTTGATTGCACTGTTCGACTCAGCAGCATCAGCAACGTTAGCATCATACCTCAGGAATGCAAAATATCACTAATTTGAAATATATTAATACAGATAAAGGTAATTAAACGAGTATACGCCATTTTGAAAGAACGGTTCTACTGAGCAGCATCAGCAACATTAGCATCATATCTCAGGAATGCAAAATAGTGGTATTTTCACATGGAAGTTCAAGAGCGACAATTTTCCTCACAAATTGCACTAATTTGAAGTCTATTAATAGAGGAAAAGGTAATTTAAAGAGTATGCGCCATTTTGATTGCACTGTTCGACTCAGCAGCATCAGCAACGTTAGCATCATACCTCAGGAATGCAAAATATCACTAATTTGAAATATATTAATACAGATAAAGGTAATTAAACGAGTATACGCCATTTTGAATGAACGGTTCTACTGAGCAGCATCAGCAACGTTAGCATCATACCTCAGGAATGCAAAATATCACTAATTTGAAATATATTAATACAGATAAAGGTAATTAAACGAGTATACGCCATTTTGAATGAACGGTTCTACTGAGCAGCATCAGCAACGTTAGCATCACATCTCAGGAATGCAAAATAGTGGTATTTTCACATGGAAGTTCAAGAGCGACAATCTTCCTCACAAAATTGCACTAAGTTGAAATGTGTTAATAGAGACAGAGTTCCATATGAAGAGTTAGCCCCATATCGATTGCACTGTTCGACCCAGCAGCATCAGCAACAGAAGCATCATACCTCCGGAATGCGAAATAGCGCTATTTTCACATGGAAGTTCAAGAGCGACAATTTTCAGCACAAAATTGCACTAATTTGAAGTCTATTAATAGAGGAAAAGGTAATTTAAAGAGTATGCGCCATTTTGATTGCACTGTTTGACTCAGCAGCATCAGCAACGTTAGCATCATACCTCAGGAATGCAAAATATCACTAATTTGAAATATATTAATACAGATAAAGGTAATTAAACGAGTATACGCCATTTTGAATGAACGGTTCTACTGAGCAGCATCAGCAACGTTAGCATCACATCTCAGGAATGCAAAATAGTGGTATTTTCACATGGAAGTTCAAGAGCGACAATCTTCCTCACAAAATTGCACTAAGTTGAAATGTGTTGATAGAGACAGAGTTCCATATAAAGAGTTAGCCCCATACCGATTGCACTGTTCGACTCAGCAGCATCAGCAACAGATGCATCATACCGCCGGAATGCGAAATAGCGCCATATTCACATGGAAGTTCAAGAGCGACAATTTCCAGCGCAAAATTGCGCTAAGTTGAAATGTGTTAATAGAGAAAGAGTTCTATTTAAAGAGTTAGCGCCATACCGATTGCACTGTTCGACTCAGCAGCATCAGCAACATTAGCATGATACCTAAGGAATTCAAAATAGGGCTATATGCACATGGCAGTTAATGGGCGACAATTTTTTGCACAAAATTGCACTAATTTGAAGTCTATTAATAGAGCAAAAGGTAATTTAAAGAGTATGCGCCATTTTGAATGCACGATTCTACTCAGCAGCATCAGCAACATTAGCATCATACCTCAGGAATGCGAAATAGTGCTATATTCACATGGAAGTTCGAGGGCGTCAATTTTCAGAACAAAATTGCACTAAGTTGAAATGTGTTAATAGAGAAAGAGTTCTATATAAAGAGTTAGCCCAATGCCGATTGCACTGTTCGACTCAGCAGCATCTGCAACATTAGCATCATACCTCAGGTATGCAAAATAGTGCTATATTCACATGGCGGTTCAAGAGCGACAATTTTTTGCAAAAAATTGCACTAATTTGAAGTCTATTAATAGAGGAAAAGGTAATTTAAAGAGTATGCGCCATTTTGATTGCACTGTTCGACTCAGCAGCATCAGCAACGTTAGCATCATACCTCAGGAATGCAAAATATCACTAATTTGAAATATATTAATACAGATAAAGGTAATTAAACGAGTATACGCCATTTTGAATGAACGGTTCTACTGAGCAGCATCAGCAACGTTAGCATCACATCTCAGGAATGCAAAATAGTGGTATTTTCACATGGAAGTTCAAGAGCGACAATCTTCCTCACAAAATTGCACTAAGTTGAAATGTGTTAATAGAGACAGAGTTCCATATGAAGAGTTAGCCCCATATCGATTGCACTGTTCGACCCAGCAGCATCAGCAACAGAAGCATCATACCTCCGGAATGCGAAATAGCGCTATTTTCACATGGAAGTTCAAGAGCGACAATTTTCAGCACAAAATTGCACTAATTTGAAGTCTATTAATAGAGGAAAAGGTAATTTAAAGAGTATGCGCCATTTTGATTGCACTGTTCGACTCAGCAGCATCAGCAACGTTAGCATCATACCTCAGGAATGCAAAAGAGGGCTATATGCACATGGCAGTTAATGGGCGACAATCTATTGCACAAAATTGCACTAATTTGAAATATATTAATACAGGGTAATTTAACGAGTATGCGCATTTTGAATGCACTGTTCGACTCAGCAGCATCAGCAACATTAGCATCATACCTCAGGAATGCGAAATAGTGCTATATTAACATGGAAGTTCGAGAGCGACAATTTTCAGAACAAAATTGCACTAATTTGAAGTCTATTAATAGAGGAAAAGGTAATTTAAAGAGTATGCGCCATTTTGATTGCACTGTTCGACTCAGCAGCATCAGCAACGTTAGCATCATACCTCAGGAATGCAAAATATCACTAATTTGAAATATATTAATACAGATAAAGGTAATTAAACGAGTATACGACATTTTGAATGAACGGTTCTACTGAGCAGCATCAGCAACGTTAGCATCACATCTCAGGAATGCAAAATAGTGGTATTTTCACATGGAAGTTCAAGAGCGACAATCTTCCTCACAAAATTGCACTAAGTTGAAATGTGTTGATAGAGACAGAGTTCCATATAAAGAGTTAGCCCCATACCGATTGCACTGTTCGACTCAGCAGCATCAGCAACAGATGCATCATACCACCGGAATGCGAAATAGCGCTATATTCACATGGAAGTTCAAGAGCGACAATTTCCAGCGCAAAATTGCGCTAAGTTGAAATGTGTTAATAGAGAAAGAGTTCTATTTAAAGAGTTAGCGCCATACCGATTGCAGTGTTCGACTCAGCAGCATCAGCAACATTAGCATGATACCTGAGGAATTCAAAATAGGGCTATATGCACATGGCAGTTAATGGGCGACAATTTTTTGCACAAAATTGCACTAATTTGAAGTCTATTAATAGAGCAAAAGGTAATTTAAAGAGTATGCGCCATTTTGAATGCACGATTCTACTCAGCAGCATCAGCAACATTAGCATCATACCTCAGGAATGCGAAATAGTGCTATATTCACATGGAAGTTCGAGGGCGACAATTTTCAGAACAAAATTGCACTAAGTTGAAATGTGTTAATAGAGAAAGAGTTCTATATAAAGAGTTAGCCCAATGCCGATTGCACTGTTCGATTCAGCAGCATCTGCAACATTAGCATCATACCTCAGGTATGCAAAATAGTGCTATATTCACATGGCGGTTCAAGAGCGACAATTTTTTGCAAAAAATTGCACTAATTTGAAGTCTATTAATAGAGGAAAAGGTAATTTAAAGAGTATGCGCCATTTTGATTGCACTGTTCGACTCAGCAGCATCAGCAACGTTAGCATCATACCTCAGGAATGCAAAATATCACTAATTTGAAATATATTAATACAGATAAAGGTAATTAAACGAGTATACGCCATTTTGAATGAACGGTTCTACTGAGCAGCATCAGCAACATTAGCATCATATCTCAGGAATGCAAAATAGTGGTATTTTCACATGGAAGTTCAAGAGCGACAATTTTCCTCACAAAATTGCACTAAGTTGAAATGTGTTAATAGAGACAGAGTTCCATATGAAGAGTTAGCCCCATATCGATTGCACTGTTCGACCCAGCAGCATCAGCAACAGAAGCATCATACCTCCGGAATGCGAAATAGCGCTATTTTCACATGGAAGTTCAAGAGCGACAATTTTCAGCACAAAATTGCACTAATTTGAAGTCTATTAATAGAGGAAAAGGTAATTTAAAGAGTATGCGCCATTTTGATTGCACTGTTCGACTCAGCAGCATCAGCAACGTTAGCATCATACCTCAGGAATGCAAAAGAGGGCTATATGCACATGGCAGTTAATGGGCGACAATCTATTGCACAAAATTGCACTAATTTGAAATATATTAATACAGGGTAATTTAACGAGTATGCGCCATTTTGAATGCACTGTTCGACTCAGCAGCATCAGCAACGTTAGCATCATACCTCAGGAATGCAAAATATCACTAATTTGAAATATATTGATACAGATAAAGGTAATTAAACGAGTATACGCCATTTTGAATGAACGGTTCTACTGAGCAGCATCAGCAACGTTAGCATCACATCTCAGGAATGCAAAATAGTGGTATTTTCACATGGAAGTTCTAAAGCGACAATCTTCCTCACAAAATTGCACTAAGTTGAAATGTGTTAATAGAGACAGAGTTCCATAAAAAGAGTTAGCCCCATATCGATTGCACTGTTCGACCCAGCAGCATCAGCAACAGAAGCATCATACCTCCGGAATGCGAAATAGCGCAATATTCACATGGAAGTTCAAGAGCGACAATTTCCAGCGCAAAATTGCGCTAAGTTGAAATGTGTTAATAGAGAAAGAGTTCTATTTAAAGAGTTAGCGCCATACCAATTGCACTGTTCGACTCAGCAGCATCAGCAAATTTAGCATGATACCTAAGGGATTCAAAATAGGGCTATATGCACATGGCAGTTAATGGGCGACAATTTTTTGCACATAATTGCACTAATTTGAAGTCTATTAATAGAGGAAAAGGTAATTTAAAGAGTATGCGCCATTTTCAATGCACGATTCTACTCAGCAGCATCAGCAACATTAGCATCATACCTCAGGAATGCGAAATAGTGCTATATTAACATGGAAGTTCGAGAGCGACAATTTTCAGAACAAAATTGCACTAATTTGAAGTCTATTAATAGAGGAAAAGGTAATTTAAAGAGTATGCGCCATTTTGATTGCACTGTTCGACTCAGCAGCATCAGCAACGTTAGCATCATACCTCAGGAATGCAAAATATCACTAATTTGAAATATATTAATACAGATAAAGGTAATTAAACGAGTATACGACATTTTGAATGAACGGTTCTACTGAGCAGCATCAGCAACGTTAGCATCACATCTCAGGAATGCAAAATAGTGGTATTTTCACATGGAAGTTCAAGAGCGACAATCTTCCTCACAAAATTGCACTAAGTTGAAATGTGTTGATAGAGACAGAGTTCCATATAAAGAGTTAGCCCCATACCGATTGCACTGTTCGACTCAGCAGCATCAGCAACAGATGCATCATACCACCGGAATGCGAAATAGCGCTATATTCACATGGAAGTTCAAGAGCGACAATTTCCAGCGCAAAATTGCGCTAAGTTGAAATGTGTTAATAGAGAAAGAGTTCTATTTAAAGAGTTAGCGCCATACCGATTGCAGTGTTCGACTCAGCAGCATCAGCAACATTAGCATGATACCTGAGGAATTCAAAATAGGGCTATATGCACATGGCAGTTAATGGGCGACAATTTTTTGCACAAAATTGCACTAATTTGAAGTCTATTAATAGAGCAAAAGGTAATTTAAAGAGTATGCGCCATTTTGAATGCACGATTCTACTCAGCAGCATCAGCAACATTAGCATCATACCTCAGGAATGCGAAATAGTGCTATATTCACATGGAAGTTCGAGGGCGACAATTTTCAGAACAAAATTGCACTAAGTTGAAATGTGTTAATAGAGAAAGAGTTCTATATAAAGAGTTAGCCCAATGCCGATTGCACTGTTCGACTCAGCAGCATCTGCAACATTAGCATCATACCTCAGGTATGCAAAATAGTGCTATATTCACATGGCGGTTCAAGAGCGACAATTTTTTGCAAAAAATTGCACTAATTTGAAGTCTATTAATAGAGGAAAAGGTAATTTAAAGAGTATGCGCCATTTTGATTGCACTGTTCGACTCAGCAGCATCAGCAACGTTAGCATCATACCTCAGGAATGCAAAATATCACTAATTTGAAATATATTAATACAGATAAAGGTAATTAAACGAGTATACGCCATTTTGAATGAACGGTTCTACTGAGCAGCATCAGCAACATTAGCATCATATCTCAGGAATGCAAAATAGTGGTATTTTCACATGGAAGTTCAAGAGCGACAATTTTCCTCACAAAATTGCACTAAGTTGAAATGTGTTAATAGAGACAGAGTTCCATATGAAGAGTTAGCCCCATATCGATTGCACTGTTCGACCCAGCAGCATCAGCAACAGAAGCATCATACCTCCGGAATGCGAAATAGCGCTATTTTCACATGGAAGTTCAAGAGCGACAATTTTCAGCACAAAATTGCACTAATTTGAAGTCTATTAATAGAGGAAAAGGTAATTTAAAGAGTATGCGCCATTTTGATTGCACTGTTCGACTCAGCAGCATCAGCAACGTTAGCATCATACCTCAGGAATGCAAAAGAGGGCTATATGCACATGGCAGTTAATGGGCGACAATCTATTGCACAAAATTGCACTAATTTGAAATATATTAATACAGGGTAATTTAACGAGTATGCGCCATTTTGAATGCACTGTTCGACTCAGCAGCATCAGCAACGTTAGCATCATACCTCAGGAATGCAAAATATCACTAATTTGAAATATATTGATACAGATAAAGGTAATTAAACGAGTATACGCCATTTTGAATGAACGGTTCTACTGAGCAGCATCAGCAACGTTAGCATCACATCTCAGGAATGCAAAATAGTGGTATTTTCACATGGAAGTTCTAAAGCGACAATCTTCCTCACAAAATTGCACTAAGTTGAAATGTGTTAATAGAGACAGAGTTCCATAAAAAGAGTTAGCCCCATATCGATTGCACTGTTCGACCCAGCAGCATCAGCAACAGAAGCATCATACCTCCGGAATGCGAAATAGCGCTATATTCACATGGAAGTTCAAGAGCGACAATTTCCAGCGCAAAATTGCGCTAAGTTGAAATGTGTTAATAGAGAAAGAGTTCTATTTAAAGAGTTAGCGCCATACCGATTGCACTGTTCGACTCAGCAGCATCAGCAAATTTAGCATGATACCTAAGGGATTCAAAATAGGGCTATATGCACATGGCAGTTAATGGGCGACAATTTTTTGCACAAAATTGCACTAATTTGAAGTCTATTAATAGAGCAAAAGGTAATTTAAAGAGTATGCGCCATTTTGAATGCACGATTCTACTCAGCAGCATCAGCAACATTAGCATCATACCTCAGGAATGCGAAATAGTGCTATATTCACATGGAAGTTCGAGAGCGACAATTTTCAGAACAAAATTGCACTAATTTGAAGTCTATTAATAGAGGAAAAGGTAATTTAAAGAGTATGCGTCATTTTGATTGCACTGTTCGACTCAGCAGCATCAGCAACGTTAGCATCATACCTCAGGAATGCAAAATATCACTAATTTGAAATATATTAATACAGATAAAGGTAATTAAACGAGTATACGCCATTTTGAATGAACGGTTCTACTGAGCAGCATCAGCAACATTAGCATCATATCTCAGGAATGCAAAATAGTGGTATTTTCACATGGAAGTTCAAGAGCGACAATTTTCCTCACAAAATTGCACTAATTTGAAGTCTATTAATAGAGGAAAAGGTAATTTTAAGAGTATGCGCCATTTTGAATGCACGATTCTACTCAGCAGCATCAGCAACATTAGCATCATACCTCAGGTAAGCAAAATAGTGCTATATTCACATGGCAGTTCAAGAGCGACAATTTTTTGCAAAAAATTGCACTAATTTGAAGTCTATTAATAGAGGAAAAGGTAACTTAAAGAGTATGCGCCATTTTGATTGCACTGTTCGACTCAGCAGCATCAGCAACGTTAGCATCATACCTCAGGAATGCAAAATATCACTAATTTGAAACATATTGATACAGATAAAGGTAATTAAACGAGTATACGCCATTTTGAATGAACGGTTCTACTGAGCAGCATCAGCAACGTTAGCATCACATCTCAGGAATGCAAAATAGTGGTATTTTCACATGGAAGTTCTAAAGCGACAATCTTCCTCACAAAATTGCACTAAGTTGAAATGTGTTAATAGAGACAGAGTTCCATAAAAAGAGTTAGCCCCATATCGATTGCACTGTTCGACCCAGCAGCATCAGCAACAGAAGCATCATACCTCCGGAATGCGAAATAGCGCTATATTCACATGGAAGTTCAAGAGCGACAATTTCCAGCGCAAAATTGCGCTAAGTTGAAATGTGTTAATAGAGAAAGAGTTCTATTTAAAGAGTTAGCGCCATACCGATTGCACTGTTCGACTCAGCAGCATCAGCAAATTTAGCATGATACCTAAGGGATTCAAAATAGGGCTATATGCACATGGCAGTTAATGGGCGACAATTTTTTGCACAAAATTGCACTAATTTGAAGTCTATTAATAGAGCAAAAGGTAATTTAAAGAGTATGCGCCATTTTGAATGCACGATTCTACTCAGCAGCATCAGCAACATTAGCATCATACCTCAGGAATGCGAAATAGTGCTATATTCACATGGAAGTTCGAGAGCGACAATTTTCAGAACAAAATTGCACTAATTTGAAGTCTATTAATAGAGGAAAAGGTAATTTAAAGAGTATGCGTCATTTTGATTGCACTGTTCGACTCAGCAGCATCAGCAACGTTAGCATCATACCTCAGGAATGCAAAATATCACTAATTTGAAATATATTAATACAGATAAAGGTAATTAAACGAGTATACGCCATTTTGAATGAACGGTTCTACTGAGCAGCATCAGCAACATTAGCATCATATCTCAGGAATGCAAAATAGTGGTATTTTCACATGGAAGTTCAAGAGCGACAATTTTCCTCACAAAATTGCACTAATTTGAAGTCTATTAATAGAGGAAAAGGTAATTTTAAGAGTATGCGCCATTTTGAATGCACGATTCTACTCAGCAGCATCAGCAACATTAGCATCATACCTCAGGTAAGCAAAATAGTGCTATATTCACATGGCAGTTCAAGAGCGACAATTTTTTGCAAAAAATTGCACTAATTTGAAGTCTATTAATAGAGGAAAAGGTAACTTAAAGAGTATGCGCCATTTTGATTGCACTGTTCGACTCAGCAGCATCAGCAACGTTAGCATCATACCTCAGGAATGCAAAATATCACTAATTTGAAATATATTAGTACAGATAAAGGTAATTAAACGAGTATACGCCATTTTGAATGAACGGTTCTACTGAGCAGCATCAGCAACGTTAGCATCACATCTCAGGAATGCAAAATAGTGGTATTTTCACATGGAAGTTCAAGAGCGACAATCTTCCTCACAAAATTGCACTAAGTTGAAATGTGTTAATAGAGACAGAGTTCCATATGAAGAGTTAGCCCCATATCGATTGCACTGTTCGACCCAGCAGCATCAGCAACAGAAGCATCATACCGCCGGAATGCGAAATAGCGCTATTTTCAGATGGAAGTTCAAGAGCGACAATTTTCAGCACAAAATTGCACTAATTTGAAGTCTATTAATAGAGGAAAAGGTAATTTAAAGAGTATGCGCCATTTTGATTGCACTGTTCGACTCAGCAGCATCAGCAACGTTAGCATCATACCTCAGGAATGCAAAATAGGGCCATATGCACATGGCAGTTAATGGGCGACAACCTATTGCACAAAATTGCTGTAATTTGAAATATATTAGTACAGGGTGATATAACGAGTATGCGCCATTTTGAATGCACTGTTCGACTCAGCAGCATCAGCAACGTTAGCATCATACCTCAGGAATACAAAATATCACTAATTTGAAATATATTAATACAGATAAAGGTAATTAAACGAGTATACGCCATTTTGAATGAACGGTTCTACTGAGCAGCATCAGCAACGTTAGCATCACATCTCAGGAATGCAAAATAGTGGTATTTTCACATGGAAGTTCAAGAGCGACAATCTTCCTCACAAAATCGCACTAAGTTGAAATGTGTTGATAGAGACAGAGTTCCATATAAAGAGTTAGCCCCATACCGATTGCACTGTTCGACTCAGCAGCATCAGCAACAGATGCATCATACCTCCGGAATGCGAAATAGCGCTATATTCACATGGAAGTTCAAGAGCGACAATTTCCAGCGCAAAATTGCACTAAGTTGAAATGTGTTAATAGAGAACGAGTTCTATATAAAGAGTTAGCCCAATGCCGATTGCACTGTTCGACTCAGCAGCATCAGCAACATTAGCATGATACCTAAGGAATTCAAAATAGGGCTATATGCACATGGCAGTTAATGGGCGACAATTTTTTGCACAAAATTGCACTAATTTGAAGTCTATTAATAGAGGAAAAGGTAATTTAAAGAGTATGCGCCATTTTGAATGCACGATTCTACTCAGCAGCATCAGCAACATTAGCATCATACCTCAGGAATGCGAAATAGTGCTATATTCACATGGAAGTTCGAGGGCGACAATTTTCAGAACAAAATTGCACTAAGTTGAAATGTGTTAATAGAGAAAGAGTTCTATATAAAGAGTTAGCCCAATGCCGATTGCACTGTTCGACTAAGCAGCATCTGCAACATTAGCATCATTCCTCAGGTATGCAAAATAGTGCCATATTCACATGGCGGTTCAAGAGCGACAATTTTTTGCAAAAAATTGCACTAATTTGAAGTCTATTAATAGAGGAAAAGGTAATTTAAAGAGTATGCGCCATTTTGATTGCACTGTTCGACTCAGCAGCATCAGCAACGTTAGCATCATTCCTCAGGAATGCAAAATATCACTAATTTGAAATATATTAATACAGATAAAGGTAATTAAACGAGTATACGCCATTTTGAATGAACGGTTCTACTGAGCAGCATCAGCAACATTAGCATCATATCTCAGGAATGCAAAATAGTGGTATTTTCACATGGAAGTTCACGAGCGACAATTTTCCTCACAAAATTGCACTAAGTTGAAATGTGTTAATAGAGACAGTTCCATATGAAGAGTTAGCCCCATATCGATTGCACTGTTCGACCCAGCAGCATCAGCAACAGAAGCATCATACCTCCGGAATGCGAAATAGCGCTATTTTCACATGGAAGTTCAAGAGCGACAATTTTCAGCACAAAATTGCACTAATTTAAAGTCTATTAATAGAGGAAAAGGTAATTTAAAGAGTATGCGCCATTTTGATTGCACTGTTCGACTCAGCAGCATCAGCAACGTTAGCATCATACCTCAGGAATGCAAAAGAGGGCTATATGCACATGGCAGTTAATGGGCGACAATCTATTGCACAAAATTGCACTAATTTGAAATATATTAATACAGGGTAATTTAACGAGTATGCGCCATTTTGAATGCACTGTTCGACTCAGCAGCATCAGCAACGTTAGCATCATACCTCAGGAATGCAAAATATCACTAATTTGAAATATATTAATACAGATAAAGGTAATTAAACGAGTATACGCCATTTTGAATGAACGGTTCTACTGAGCAGCATCAGCAACGTTAGCATCACATCTCAGGAATGCAAAATAGTGGTATTTTCACATGGAAGTTCAAGAGCGACAATCTTCCTCACAAAATTGCACTAAGTTGAAATGTGTTAATAGAGACAGAGTTCCATAAAAAGAGTTAGCCCCATATCGATTGCACTGTTCAACCCAGCAGCATCAGCAACAGAAGCATCATACCTCCGGAATGCGAAATAGCGCTATATTCACATGGAAGTTCAAGAGCGACAATTTCCATCGCAAAATTCCGCTAAGTTGAAATGTGTTAATAGAGAAAGAGTTCTATTTAAAGAGTTAGCGCCATACCGATTGCAGTGTTCGACTCAGCAGCATCAGCAACATTAGCATGATACCTGAGGAATTCAAAATAGGGCTATATGCACATGGCAGTTAATGGGCGACAATTTTTTGCACAAAATTGCACTAATTTGAAGTCTATTAATAGAGCAAAAGGTAATTTAAAGAGTATGCGCCATTTTGAATGCACGATTCTACTCAGCAGCATCAGCAACATTAGCATCATACCTCAGGAATGCGAAATAGTGCTATATTCACATGGAAGTTCGAGGGCGACAATTTTCAGAACAAAATTGCACTAAGTTGAAATGTGTTAATAGAGAAAGAGTTCTATATAAAGAGTTAGCCCAATGCCGATTGCACTGTTCGATTCAGCAGCATCTGCAACATTAGCATCATACCTCAGGTATGCAAAATAGTGCTATATTCACATGGCGGTTCAAGAGCGACAATTTTTTGCAAAAAATTGCACTAATTTGAAGTCTATTAATAGAGGAAAAGGTAATTTAAAGAGTATGCGCCATTTTGATTGCACTGTTCGACTCAGCAGCATCAGCAACGTTAGCATCATACCTCAGGAATGCAAAATATCACTAATTTGAAATATATTAATACAGATAAAGGTAATTAAACGAGTATACGCCATTTTGAATGAACGGTTCTACTGAGCAGCATCAGCAACATTAGCATCATATCTCAGGAATGCAAAATAGTGGTATTTTCACATGGAAGTTCAAGAGCGACAATTTTCCTCACAAAATTGCACTAAGTTGAAATGTGTTAATAGAGACAGAGTTCCATATGAAGAGTTAGCCCCATATCGATTGCACTGTTCGACCCAGCAGCATCAGCAACAGAAGCATCATACCTCCGGAATGCGAAATAGCGCTATTTTCACATGGAAGTTCAAGAGCGACAATTTTCAGCACAAAATTGCACTAATTTGAAGTCTATTAATAGAGGAAAAGGTAATTTAAAGAGTATGCGCCATTTTGATTGCACTGTTCGACTCAGCAGCATCAGCAACGTTAGCATCATACCTCAGGAATGCAAAAGAGGGCTATATGCACATGGCAGTTAATGGGCGACAATCTATTGCACAAAATTGCACTAATTTGAAATATATTAATACAGGGTAATTTAACGAGTATGCGCCATTTTGAATGCACTGTTCGACTCAGCAGCATCAGCAACGTTAGCATCATACCTCAGGAATGCAAAATATCACTAATTTGAAATATATTGATACAGATAAAGGTAATTAAACGAGTATACGCCATTTTGAATGAACGGTTCTACTGAGCAGCATCAGCAACGTTAGCATCACATCTCAGGAATGCAAAATAGTGGTATTTTCACATGGAAGTTCTAAAGCGACAATCTTCCTCACAAAATTGCACTAAGTTGAAATGTGTTAATAGAGACAGAGTTCCATAAAAAGAGTTAGCCCCATATCGATTGCACTGTTCGACCCAGCAGCATCAGCAACAGAAGCATCATACCTCCGGAATGCGAAATAGCGCAATATTCACATGGAAGTTCAAGAGCGACAATTTCCAGCGCAAAATTGCGCTAAGTTGAAATGTGTTAATAGAGAAAGAGTTCTATTTAAAGAGTTAGCGCCATACCAATTGCACTGTTCGACTCAGCAGCATCAGCAAATTTAGCATGATACCTAAGGGATTCAAAATAGGGCTATATGCACATGGCAGTTAATGGGCGACAATTTTTTGCACATAATTGCACTAATTTGAAGTCTATTAATAGAGGAAAAGGTAATTTAAAGAGTATGCGCCATTTTGAATGCACGATTCTACTCAGCAGCATCAGCAACATTAGCATCATACCTCAGGAATGCGAAATAGTGCTATATTAACATGGAAGTTCGAGAGCGACAATTTTCAGAACAAAATTGCACTAATTTGAAGTCTATTAATAGAGGAAAAGGTAATTTAAAGAGTATGCGCCATTTTGATTGCACTGTTCGACTCAGCAGCATCAGCAACGTTAGCATCATACCTCAGGAATGCAAAATATCACTAATTTGAAATATATTAATACAGATAAAGGTAATTAAACGAGTATACGACATTTTGAATGAACGGTTCTACTGAGCAGCATCAGCAACGTTAGCATCACATCTCAGGAATGCAAAATAGTGGTATTTTCACATGGAAGTTCAAGAGCGACAATCTTCCTCACAAAATTGCACTAAGTTGAAATGTGTTGATAGAGACAGAGTTCCATATAAAGAGTTAGCCCCATACCGATTGCACTGTTCGACTCAGCAGCATCAGCAACAGATGCATCATACCACCGGAATGCGAAATAGCGCTATATTCACATGGAAGTTCAAGAGCGACAATTTCCAGCGCAAAATTGCGCTAAGTTGAAATGTGTTAATAGAGAAAGAGTTCTATTTAAAGAGTTAGCGCCATACCGATTGCAGTGTTCGACTCAGCAGCATCAGCAACATTAGCATGATACCTGAGGAATTCAAAATAGGGCTATATGCACATGGCAGTTAATGGGCGACAATTTTTTGCACAAAATTGCACTAATTTGAAGTCTATTAATAGAGCAAAAGGTAATTTAAAGAGTATGCGCCATTTTGAATGCACGATTCTACTCAGCAGCATCAGCAACATTAGCATCATACCTCAGGAATGCGAAATAGTGCTATATTCACATGGAAGTTCGAGGGCGACAATTTTCAGAACAAAATTGCACTAAGTTGAAATGTGTTAATAGAGAAAGAGTTCTATATAAAGAGTTAGCCCAATGCCGATTGCACTGTTCGACTCAGCAGCATCTGCAACATTAGCATCATACCTCAGGTATGCAAAATAGTGCTATATTCACATGGCGGTTCAAGAGCGACAATTTTTTGCAAAAAATTGCACTAATTTGAAGTCTATTAATAGAGGAAAAGGTAATTTAAAGAGTATGCGCCATTTTGATTGCACTGTTCGACTCAGCAGCATCAGCAACGTTAGCATCATACCTCAGGAATGCAAAATATCACTAATTTGAAATATATTAATACAGATAAAGGTAATTAAACGAGTATACGCCATTTTGAATGAACGGTTCTACTGAGCAGCATCAGCAACATTAGCATCATATCTCAGGAATGCAAAATAGTGGTATTTTCACATGGAAGTTCAAGAGCGACAATTTTCCTCACAAAATTGCACTAAGTTGAAATGTGTTAATAGAGACAGAGTTCCATATGAAGAGTTAGCCCCATATCGATTGCACTGTTCGACCCAGCAGCATCAGCAACAGAAGCATCATACCTCCGGAATGCGAAATAGCGCTATTTTCACATGGAAGTTCAAGAGCGACAATTTTCAGCACAAAATTGCACTAATTTGAAGTCTATTAATAGAGGAAAAGGTAATTTAAAGAGTATGCGCCATTTTGATTGCACTGTTCGACTCAGCAGCATCAGCAACGTTAGCATCATACCTCAGGAATGCAAAAGAGGGCTATATGCACATGGCAGTTAATGGGCGACAATCTATTGCACAAAATTGCACTAATTTGAAATATATTAATACAGGGTAATTTAACGAGTATGCGCCATTTTGAATGCACTGTTCGACTCAGCAGCATCAGCAACGTTAGCATCATACCTCAGGAATGCAAAATATCACTAATTTGAAATATATTGATACAGATAAAGGTAATTAAACGAGTATACGCCATTTTGAATGAACGGTTCTACTGAGCAGCATCAGCAACGTTAGCATCACATCTCAGGAATGCAAAATAGTGGTATATTCACATGGAAGTTCTAAAGCGACAATCTTCCTCACAAAATTGCACTAAGTTGAAATGTGTTAATAGAGACAGAGTTCCATAAAAAGAGTTAGCCCCATATCGATTGCACTGTTCGACCCAGCAGCATCAGCAACAGAAGCATCATACCTCCGGAATGCGAAATAGCGCTATATTCACATGGAAGTTCAAGAGCGACAATTTCCAGCGCAAAATTGCGCTAAGTTGAAATGTGTTAATAGAGAAAGAGTTCTATTTAAAGAGTTAGCGCCATACCGATTGCACTGTTCGACTCAGCAGCATCAGCAAATTTAGCATGATACCTAAGGGATTCAAAATAGGGCTATATGCACATGGCAGTTAATGGGCGACAATTTTTTGCACAAAATTGCACTAATTTGAAGTCTATTAATAGAGCAAAAGGTAATTTAAAGAGTATGCGCCATTTTGAATGCACGATTCTACTCAGCAGCATCAGCAACATTAGCATCATACCTCAGGATTGCGAAATAGTGCTATATTCACATGGAAGTTCGAGAGCGACAATTTTCAGAACAAAATTGCACTAATTTGAAGTCTATTAATAGAGGAAAAGGTAATTTAAAGAGTATGCGTCATTTTGATTGCACTGTTCGACTCAGCAGCATCAGCAACGTTAGCATCATACCTCAGGAATGCAAAATATCACTAATTTGAAATATATTAATACAGATAAAGGTAATTAAACGAGTATACGCCATTTTGAATGAACGGTTCTACTGAGCAGCATCAGCAACATTAGCATCATATCTCAGGAATGCAAAATAGTGGTATTTTCACATGGAAGTTCAAGAGCGACAATTTTCCTCACAAAATTGCACTAATTTGAAGTCTATTAATAGAGGAAAAGGTAATTTTAAGAGTATGCGCCATTTTGAATGCACGATTCTACTCAGCAGCATCAGCAACATTAGCATCATACCTCAGGTAAGCAAAATAGTGCTATATTCACATGGCAGTTCAAGAGCGACAATTTTTTGCAAAAAATTGCACTAATTTGAAGTCTATTAATAGAGGAAAAGGTAACTTAAAGAGTATGCGCCATTTTGATTGCACTGTTCGACTCAGCAGCATCAGCAACGTTAGCATCATACCTCAGGAATGCAAAATATCACTAATTTGAAATATATTAATACAGATAAAGGTAATTAAACGAGTATACGCCATTTTGAATGAACGGTTCTACTGAGCAGCATCAGCAACATTAGCATCATACCTCAGGAATGCGAAATAGTGCTATATTCACATGGAAGTTCAAGAGCGATAATTTTCAGAACAAAATTGCACTAAGTTGAAATGTGTTAATAGAGACAGAGTTCCATATGAAGAGTTAGCCCCATATCGATTGCACTGTTCGACCCAGCAGCATCAGCAACAGAAGCATCATACCGCCGGAATGCGAAATAGCGCTATTTTCAGATGGAAGTTCAAGAGCGACAATTTTCAGCACAAAATTGCACTAATTTGAAGTCTATTAATAGAGGAAAAGGTAATTTAAAGAGTATGCGCCATTTTGATTGCACTGTTCGACTCAGCAGCATCAGCAACGTTAGCATCATACCTCAGGAATGCAAAATAGGGCCATATGCACATGGCAGTTAATGGGCGACAACCTATTGCACAAAATTGCTGTAATTTGAAATATATTAGTACAGGGTGATATAACGAGTATGCGCCATTTTGAATGCACTGTTCGACTCAGCAGCATCAGCAACGTTAGCATCATACCTCAGGAATACAAAATATCACTAATTTGAAATATATTAATACAGATAAAGGTAATTAAACGAGTATACGCCATTTTGAATGAACGGTTCTACTGAGCAGCATCAGCAACGTTAGCATCACATCTCAGGAATGCAAAATAGTGGTATTTTCACATGGAAGTTCAAGAGCGACAATCTTCCTCACAAAATCGCACTAAGTTGAAATGTGTTGATAGAGACAGAGTTCCATATAAAGAGTTAGCCCCATACCGATTGCACTGTTCGACTCAGCAGCATCAGCAACAGATGCATCATACCTCCGGAATGCGAAATAGCGCTATATTCACATGGAAGTTCAAGAGCGACAATTTCCAGCGCAAAATTGCACTAAGTTGAAATGTGTTAATAGAGAACGAGTTCTATATAAAGAGTTAGCCCAATGCCGATTGCACTGTTCGACTCAGCAGCATCAGCAACATTAGCATGATACCTAAGGAATTCAAAATAGGGCTATATGCACATGGCAGTTAATGGGCGACAATTTTTTGCACAAAATTGCACTAATTTGAAGTCTATTAATAGAGGAAAAGGTAATTTAAAGAGTATGCGCCATTTTGAATGCACGATTCTACTCAGCAGCATCAGCAACATTAGCATCATACCTCAGGAATGCGAAATAGTGCTATATTCACATGGAAGTTCGAGGGCGACAATTTTCAGAACAAAATTGCACTAAGTTGAAATGTGTTAATAGAGAAAGAGTTCTATATAAAGAGTTAGCCCAATACCGATTGCACTGTTCGACTAAGCAGCATCTGCAACATTAGCATCATTCCTCAGGTATGCAAAATAGTGCCATATTCACATGGCGGTTCAAGAGCGACAATTTTTTGCAAAAAATTGCACTAATTTGAAGTCTATTAATAGAGGAAAAGGTAATTTAAAGAGTATGCGCCATTTTGATTGCACTGTTCGACTCAGCAGCATCAGCAACGTTAGCATCATTCCTCAGGAATGCAAAATATCACTAATTTGAAATATATTAATACAGATAAAGGTAATTAAACGAGTATACGCCATTTTGAATGAACGGTTCTACTGAGCAGCATCAGCAACATTAGCATCATATCTCAGGAATGCAAAATAGTGGTATTTTCACATGGAAGTTCACGAGCGACAATTTTCCTCACAAAATTGCACTAAGTTGAAATGTGTTAATAGAGACAGTTCCATATGAAGAGTTAGCCCCATATCGATTGCACTGTTCGACCCAGCAGCATCAGCAACAGAAGCATCATACCTCCGGAATGCGAAATAGCGCTATTTTCACATGGAAGTTCAAGAGCGACAATTTTCAGCACAAAATTGCACTAATTTAAAGTCTATTAATAGAGGAAAAGGTAATTTAAAGAGTATGCGCCATTTTGATTGCACTGTTCGACTCAGCAGCATCAGCAACGTTAGCATCATACCTCAGGAATGCAAAAGAGGGCTATATGCACATGGCAGTTAATGGGCGACAATCTATTGCACAAAATTGCACTAATTTGAAATATATTAATACAGGGTAATTTAACGAGTATGCGCCATTTTGAATGCACTGTTCGACTCAGCAGCATCAGCAACGTTAGCATCATACCTCAGGAATGCAAAATATCACTAATTTGAAATATATTAATACAGATAAAGGTAATTAAACGAGTATACGCCATTTTGAATGAACGGTTCTACTGAGCAGCATCAGCAACGTTAGCATCACATCTCAGGAATGCAAAATAGTGGTATTTTCACATGGAAGTTCAAGAGCGACAATCTTCCTCACAAAATTGCACTAAGTTGAAATGTGTTAATAGAGACAGAGTTCCATAAAAAGAGTTAGCCCCATATCGATTGCACTGTTCAACCCAGCAGCATCAGCAACAGAAGCATCATACCTCCGGAATGCGAAATAGCGCTATATTCACATGGAAGTTCAAGAGCGACAATTTCCATCGCAAAATTCCGCTAAGTTGAAATGTGTTAATAGAGAAAGAGTTCTATTTAAAGAGTTAGCGCCATACCGATTGCACTGTACGACTCAGCAGCATCAGCGAATTTAGCATGATACCTAAGGAATTCAAAATAGGGCTATATGCACATGGCAGTTAATGGGCGACAATTTTCATCACAAAATTGCACTAATTTGAAGTCTATTAATAGAGGAAAAGGTAATTTAAAGAGTATGCGCCATTTTGATTGCACTGTTCGACTCAGCAGCATCAGCAACGTTAGCATCATACCTCAGGAATGCAAAATATCACTAATTTGAAATATATTAATACAGATAAAGGTAATTAAACGAGTATACGCCATTTTGAATGAACGGTTCTACTGAGCAGCATCAGCAACATTAGCATCATATCTCAGGAATGCAAAATAGTGGTATTTTCACATGGAAGTTCAAGAGCGACAATTTTCCTCACAAAATTGCACTAATTTGAAGTCTATTAATAGAGGAAAAGGTAATTTTAAGAGTATGCGCCATTTTGAATGCACGATTCTACTCAGCAGCATCAGCAACATTAGCCTCATACTTCAGGAATGCGAAATAGTGCTATATTCACATGGATGTTCAAGAGCGACAATTTTCAGCACAAAATTGCACTAATTTGAAGTCTATTAATAGAGGAAAAGGTAATTTAATGAGTATGCGCCATTCTGGTTGCACTGTTCGACTCAGCAGCATCAGCAACATTAGCATCATGTCTCAGGCATCCAAAATAGTGGTATTTTCACATGGAAGTTTAAGAGCGACAATTTTCCTCACAAAATTGCACTAAGTTGAAATGTGTTGATAGAGACAGAGTTCCATATAAAGAGTTAACCCCATACCGATTGCACTGTTCGACTCAGCAGCATCAGCAACAGATGCATCATACCTCCGGAATGCGAAATAGCGCTATATTCACATGGAAGTTCAAGAGCGACAATTTTCAGCACAAAATTGCACTAATTTGAAGTCTATTAATAGAGGAAAAGGTAATTTAAAGAGTATGCTCCATTTTGATTGCACTGTTCGACTCAGCAGCATCAGCAACGTTAGCATCATACCTCAGGAATGCAAAATATCACTAATTTGAAATATATTAATACAGATAAAGGTATTTAAACGAGTATACGCCATTTTGAATGAACGGTTCTACTGAGCAGCATCAGCAACATTAGCATCATATCTCAGGAATGCAAAATAGTGGTATTTTCACATGGAAGTTCAAGAGCGACAATTTTCCTCACAAAATTGCACTAATTTGAAGTCTATTATTAGAGGAAAAGGTAATTTAAAGAGTATGCGCCATTTTGATTGCACTGTTCGACTCAGCAGCATCAGCAACGTTAGCATCATACCTCAGGAATGCAAAAGAGGGCCATATGCACATGACAGTTAATGGGCGACAATCTATTGCACAAAACTGCACTAATTTGAAATATATTAATACAGGGCAATTTAACGAGTATGCGCCATTTTGAATGCACTGTTCGACTCAGCAGCATCAGCAACGTTAGCATCATACCTCAGGAATGCAAAATATCACTAATTTGAAATATATTAATACAGATAAAGGTAATTAAACGAGTATACGCAATTTTGAATGAACGGTTCTACTGAGCAGCATCAGCAACGTTAGCATCACATCTCAGGAATGCAAAATAGTGGTATTTTCACATGGAAGTTCAAGAGCGACAATCTTCCTCACAAAATTGCACTAAGTTGAAATGTGTTAATAGAGACAGAGTTCCATAAAAAGAGTTAGCCCCATATCGATTGCACTGTTCGACCCAGCAGCATCAGCAACAGAAGCATCATACCTCCGGAATGCGAAATAGCGCTATATTCACATGGAAGTTCAAGAGCGACAATTTCCAGCGCAAAATTGCACTAAGTTGAAATGTGTTAATAGAGAACGAGTTCTATATAAAGAGTTAGCCCAATGCCGATTGCACTGTTCGACTCAGCAGCATCAGCAACATTAGCATGATACCTAAGGAATTCAAAATAGGGCTATATGCACGTGGCAGTTAATGGGCGACAATTTTTTGCACAAAATTGCACTAATTTGAAGTCTATAAATAGAGGAAAAGGTAATTTAAAGAGTATGCGCCATTTTGAATGCACTGTTCGACTCAGCAGCATCAGCAACGTTAGCATCATAACTCAGGAATGCAAAATATCACTAATTTGAAATATATTAATACAGATAAAGGTAATTAAACGAGTATACGCCATTTTGAATGAACGGTTCTACTGAGCAGCATCAGCAACATTAGCATCATATCTCAGGAATGCAAAATAGTGGTATTTTCACATGGAAGTTCAAGAGCGACAATTTTCCTCACAAAATTCCACTAAGTTGAAATGTGTTAATAGAGACAGAGTTCCATATGAAGAGTTAGCCCCATATCGATTGCACTGTTCGACCCAGCAGCATCAGCAACAGAAGCATCATACCTCCGGAATGCGAAATAGCGCTATTTTCACATGGAAGTTCAAGAGCGACAATTTTCAGCACAAAATTGCACAAATTTGAAGTCTATTAATAGAGGAAAAGGTAATTTAAAGAGTATGCGCCATTTTGATTGCACTGTTCGACTCAGCAGCATCAGCAACGTTAGCATCATACCTCAGGAATGCAAAAGAGGGCTATATGCACATGGCAGTTAATGGGCGACAATCTATTGCACAAAATTGCACTAATTTGAAATATATTAATACAGGGTAATTTAACGAGTATGCGCCATTTTGAATGCACTGTTCGACTCAGCAGCATCAGCAACGTTAGCATCATACCTCAGGAATGCAAAATATCACTAATTTGAAATATATTAATACAGATAAAGGTAATTAAACGAGTATACGCCATTTTGAATGAACGGTTCTACTGAGCAGCATCAGCAACATTAGCATCATATCTCAGGAATGCAAAATAGTGGTATTTTCACATGGAAGTTTAAGAGCGACAATTTTCCTCACAAAATTGCACTAAGTTGAAATGTGTTGATAGAGACAGAGTTCCATATAAAGAGTTAACCCCATACCGATTGCACTGTTCGACTCAGCAGCATCAGCAACAGATGCATCATACCTCCGGAATGCGAAATAGCGCTATATTCACATGGAAGTTCAAGAGCGACAATTTTCAGCACAAAATTGCACTAATTTGAAGTCTATTAATAGAGGAAAAGGTAATTTAAAGAGTATGCGCCATTTTGATTGCACTGTTCGACTCAGCAGCATCAGCAACGTTAGCATCATACCTCAGGAATGCAAAAGAGGGCTATATGCACATGGCAGTTAATGGGCGACAATCTATTGCACAAAATTGCACTAATTTGAAATATATTAATACAGGGTAATTTAACGAGTATGCGCCATTTTGAATGCACTGTTCGACTCAGCAGCATCAGCAACGTTAGCATCATACCTCAGGAATGCAAAATATCACTAATTTGAAATATATTAATACAGATAAAGGTAATTAAACGAGTATACGCCATTTTGAATGAACGGTTCTACTGCGCAGCATCAGCAACGTTAGCATCACATCTCAGGAATGCAAAATAGTGGTATTTTCACATGGAAGTTCAAGAGCGACAATCTTCCTCACAAAATTGCACTAAGTTGAAATGTGTTAATAGAGACAGAGTTCCATAAAAAGAGTTAGCCCCATATCGATTGCACTGTTCGACCCAGCAGCATCAGCAACAGAAGCATCATACCTCCGGAATGCGAAATAGCGCTATATTCACATGGAAGTTCAAGAGCGACAATTTCCAGCGCAAAATTGCGCTAAGTTGAAATGTGTTAATAGAGAAAGAGTTCTATTTAAAGAGTTAGCGCCATACCGATTGCACTGTACGACTCAGCAGCATCAGCAAATTTAGCATGATACCTAAGGAATTCAAAATAGGGCTATATGCACATGGCAGTTAATGGGCGACAATTTTTTGCACAAAATTGCACTAATTTGAAGTCTATTAATAGAGGAAAAGGTAATTTAAAGAGTATGCGCCATTTTGAATGCACGATTCTACTCAGCAGCATCAGCAACATTAGCATCATACCTCAGGAATGCGAAATAGTGCTATATTCACATGGAAGTTCGAGAGCGACAATTTTCAGCACAAAATTGCACTAATTTGAAGTCTATAAATAGAGGAAAAGGTAATTTAAAGAGTATGCGCCATTTTGAATTCACGATTCTACTCAGCAGCATCAGCAACATTAGCATCATACCTCAGGAATGCGAAATAGTGCTATATTCACATGGAAGTTCGAGGGCGACAATTTTCAGAACAAAATTGCACTAAGTTGAAAAGTGTTAATAGAGAAAGAGTTCTATATAAAGAGTTAGCCCAATGCCGATTGCACTGTTCGACTCAGCAGCATCTGCAACATTAGCATCATACCTCAGGTATGCAAAATAGTGCCATATTCACATGGCGGTTCAAGAGCGACAATTTTTTGCAAAAAATTGCACTAATTTGAAGTCTATTAATAGAGGAAAAGGTAATTTAAAGAGTATGCGCCATTTTGATTGCACTGTTCGACTCAGCAGCATCAGCAACGTTAGCATCATACCTCAGGAATGCAAAATATCACTAATTTGAAATATATTAATACAGATAAAGGTAATTAAACGAGTATACGCCATTTTGAATGAACGGTTCTACTGAGCAGCATCAGCAACATTAGCATCATATCTCAGGAATGCAAAATAGTGGTATTTTCACATGGAAGTTCAAGAGCGACAATTTTCCTCACAAAATTGCACTAAGTTGAAATGTGTTAATGGAGACAGAGTTCCATATGAAGAGTTAGCCCCATATCGATTGCACTGTTCGACCCAGCAGCATCAGCAACAGAAGCATCATACCTCCGGAATGCGAAATAGCGCTATTTTCACATGGAAGTTCAAGAGCGACAATTTTCAGCACAAAATTGCACTAATTTGAAGTCTATTAATAGAGGAAAAGGTAATTTAAAGAGTATGCGCCATTTTGATTGCACTGTTCGACTCAGCAGCATCAGCAACGTTAGCATCATACCTCAGGAATGCAAAATATCACTAATTTGAAATATATTAATACAGATAAAGGTAATTAAACGAGTATACGCCATTTTGAATGAACGGTTCTACTGAGCAGCATCAGCAACATTAGCATCATATCTCAGGAATGCAAAATAGTGGTATTTTCACATGGAAGTTCACGAGCGACAATTTTCCTCACAAAATTGCACTAAGTTGAAATGTGTTAATAGAGACAGAGTTCCATATGAAGAGTTAGCCCCATATCGATTGCACTGTTCGACCCAGCAGCATCAGCAACAGAAGCATCATACCTCCGGAATGCGAAATAGCGCTATTTTCACATGGAAGTTCAAGAGCGACAATTTTCAGCACAAAATTGCACTAATTTGAAGTCTATTAATAGAGGAAAAGGTAATTTAAAGAGTATGCGCCATTTTGATTGCACTGTTCGACTCAGCAGCATCAGCAACGTTAGCATCATACCTCAGGAATGCAAAATATCACTAATTTGAAATATATTAATACAGATAAAGGTAATTAAACGAGTATACGCCATTTTGAATGAACGGTTCTACTGAGCAGCATCAGCAACATTAGCATCATATCTCAGGAATGCAAAATAGTGGTATTTTCACATGGAAGTTTAAGAGCGACAATTTTCCTCACAAAATTGCACTAAGTTGAAATGTGTTGATAGAGACAGAGTTCCATATAAAGAGTTAGCGCCATACCGATTGCACTGTACGACTCAGCAGCATCAGCAAATTTAGCATGATACCTAAGGAATTCAAAATAGGGCTATATGCACATGGCAGTTAATGGGCGACAATTTTTTGCACAAAATTGCACTAATTTGAAGTCTATTAATAGAGGAAAAGGTAATTTAAAGAGTATGCGCCATTTTGAATGCACGATTCTACTCAGCAGCATCAGCAACATTAGCATCATACCTCAGGAATGCGAAATAGTGCTATATTCACATGGAAGTTCGAGAGCGACAATTTTCAGCACAAAATTGCACTAATTTGAAGTCTATAAATAGAGGAAAAGGTAATTTAAAGAGTATGCGCCATTTTGAATTCACGATTCTACTCAGCAGCATCAGCAACATTAGCATCATACCTCCGGAATGCGAAATAGCGCTATATTCACATGGAAGTTCAAGAGCGACAATTTCCAGCGCAAAATTGCTCTAAGTTGAAATGTGTTAATAGAGAACGAGTTCTATATAAAGAGTTAGCCCAATGCCGATTGCACTGTTCGACTCAGCAGCATCAGCAACATTAGCATGATACCTAAGGAATTCAAAATAGGGCTATATGCACGTGGCAGTTAATGGGCGACAATTTTTTGCACAAAATTGCACTAATTTGAAGTCTATAAATAGAGGAAAAGGTAATTTAAAGAGTATGCGCCATTTTGAATGCACTGTTCGACTCAGCAGCATCAGCAACGTTAGCATCATAACTCAGGAATGCAAAATATCACTAATTTGAAATATATTAATACAGATAAAGGTAATTAAACGAGTATACGCCATTTTGAATGAACGGTTCTACTGAGCAGCATCAGCAACATTAGCATCATATCTCAGGAATGCAAAATAGTGGTATTTTCACATGGAAGTTCAAGAGCGACAATTTTCCTCACAAAATTCCACTAAGTTGAAATGTGTTAATAGAGACAGAGTTCCATATGAAGAGTTAGCCCCATATCGATTGCACTGTTCGACCCAGCAGCATCAGCAACAGAAGCATCATACCTCCGGAATGCGAAATAGCGCTATTTTCACATGGAAGTTCAAGAGCGACAATTTTCAGCACAAAATTGCACAAATTTGAAGTCTATTAATAGAGGAAAAGGTAATTTAAAGAGTATGCGCCATTTTGATTGCACTGTTCGACTCAGCAGCATCAGCAACGTTAGCATCATACCTCAGGAATGCAAAAGAGGGCTATATGCACATGGCAGTTAATGGGCGACAATCTATTGCACAAAATTGCACTAATTTGAAATATATTAATACAGGGTAATTTAACGAGTATGCGCCATTTTGAATGCACTGTTCGACTCAGCAGCATCAGCAACGTTAGCATCATACCTCAGGAATGCAAAATATCACTAATTTGAAATATATTAATACAGATAAAGGTAATTAAACGAGTATACGCCATTTTGAATGAACGGTTCTACTGAGCAGCATCAGCAACATTAGCATCATATCTCAGGAATGCAAAATAGTGGTATTTTCACATGGAAGTTTAAGAGCGACAATTTTCCTCACAAAATTGCACTAAGTTGAAATGTGTTGATAGAGACAGAGTTCCATATAAAGAGTTAACCCCATACCGATTGCACTGTTCGACTCAGCAGCATCAGCAACAGATGCATCATACCTCCGGAATGCGAAATAGCGCTATATTCACATGGAAGTTCAAGAGCGACAATTTTCAGCACAAAATTGCACTAATTTGAAGTCTATTAATAGAGGAAAAGGTAATTTAAAGAGTATGCGCCATTTTGATTGCACTGTTCGACTCAGCAGCATCAGCAACGTTAGCATCATACCTCAGGAATGCAAAAGAGGGCTATATGCACATGGCAGTTAATGGGCGACAATCTATTGCACAAAATTGCACTAATTTGAAATATATTAATACAGGGTAATTTAACGAGTATGCGCCATTTTGAATGCACTGTTCGACTCAGCAGCATCAGCAACGTTAGCATCATACCTCAGGAATGCAAAATATCACTAATTTGAAATATATTAATACAGATAAAGGTAATTAAACGAGTATACGCCATTTTGAATGAACGGTTCTACTGCGCAGCATCAGCAACGTTAGCATCACATCTCAGGAATGCAAAATAGTGGTATTTTCACATGGAAGTTCAAGAGCGACAATCTTCCTCACAAAATTGCACTAAGTTGAAATGTGTTAATAGAGACAGAGTTCCATAAAAAGAGTTAGCCCCATATCGATTGCACTGTTCGACCCAGCAGCATCAGCAACAGAAGCATCATACCTCCGGAATGCGAAATAGCGCTATATTCACATGGAAGTTCAAGAGCGACAATTTCCAGCGCAAAATTGCGCTAAGTTGAAATGTGTTAATAGAGAAAGAGTTCTATTTAAAGAGTTAGCGCCATACCGATTGCACTGTACGACTCAGCAGCATCAGCAAATTTAGCATGATACCTAAGGAATTCAAAATAGGGCTATATGCACATGGCAGTTAATGGGCGACAATTTTTTGCACAAAATTGCACTAATTTGAAGTCTATTAATAGAGGAAAAGGTAATTTAAAGAGTATGCGCCATTTTGAATGCACGATTCTACTCAGCAGCATCAGCAACATTAGCATCATACCTCAGGAATGCGAAATAGTGCTATATTCACATGGAAGTTCGAGAGCGACAATTTTCAGCACAAAATTGCACTAATTTGAAGTCTATAAATAGAGGAAAAGGTAATTTAAAGAGTATGCGCCATTTTGAATTCACGATTCTACTCAGCAGCATCAGCAACATTAGCATCATACCTCAGGAATGCGAAATAGTGCTATATTCACATGGAAGTTCGAGGGCGACAATTTTCAGAACAAAATTGCACTAAGTTGAAAAGTGTTAATAGAGAAAGAGTTCTATATAAAGAGTTAGCCCAATGCCGATTGCACTGTTCGACTCAGCAGCATCTGCAACATTAGCATCATACCTCAGGTATGCAAAATAGTGCCATATTCACATGGCGGTTCAAGAGCGACAATTTTTTGCAAAAAATTGCACTAATTTGAAGTCTATTAATAGAGGAAAAGGTAATTTAAAGAGTATGCGCCATTTTGATTGCACTGTTCGACTCAGCAGCATCAGCAACGTTAGCATCATACCTCAGGAATGCAAAATATCACTAATTTGAAATATATTAATACAGATAAAGGTAATTAAACGAGTATACGCCATTTTGAATGAACGGTTCTACTGAGCAGCATCAGCAACATTAGCATCATATCTCAGGAATGCAAAATAGTGGTATTTTCACATGGAAGTTCAAGAGCGACAATTTTCCTCACAAAATTGCACTAAGTTGAAATGTGTTAATGGAGACAGAGTTCCATATGAAGAGTTAGCCCCATATCGATTGCACTGTTCGACCCAGCAGCATCAGCAACAGAAGCATCATACCTCCGGAATGCGAAATAGCGCTATTTTCACATGGAAGTTCAAGAGCGACAATTTTCAGCACAAAATTGCACTAATTTGAAGTCTATTAATAGAGGAAAAGGTAATTTAAAGAGTATGCGCCATTTTGATTGCACTGTTCGACTCAGCAGCATCAGCAACGTTAGCATCATACCTCAGGAATGCAAAATATCACTAATTTGAAATATATTAATACAGATAAAGGTAATTAAACGAGTATACGCCATTTTGAATGAACGGTTCTACTGAGCAGCATCAGCAACATTAGCATCATATCTCAGGAATGCAAAATAGTGGTATTTTCACATGGAAGTTCACGAGCGACAATTTTCCTCACAAAATTGCACTAAGTTGAAATGTGTTAATAGAGACAGAGTTCCATATGAAGAGTTAGCCCCATATCGATTGCACTGTTCGACCCAGCAGCATCAGCAACAGAAGCATCATACCTCCGGAATGCGAAATAGCGCTATTTTCACATGGAAGTTCAAGAGCGACAATTTTCAGCACAAAATTGCACTAATTTGAAGTCTATTAATAGAGGAAAAGGTAATTTAAAGAGTATGCGCCATTTTGATTGCACTGTTCGACTCAGCAGCATCAGCAACGTTAGCATCATACCTCAGGAATGCAAAAGAGGGCTATATGCACATGGCAGTTAATGGGCGACAATCTATTGCACAAAATTGCACTAATTTGAAATATATTAATACAGGGTAATTTAACGAGTATGCGCCATTTTGAATGCACTGTTCGACTCAGCAGCATCAGCAACGTTAGCATCATACCTCAGGAATGCAAAATATCACTAATTTGAAATATATTAATACAGATAAAGGTAATTAAACGAGTATACGCCATTTTGAATGAACGGTTCTACTGAGCAGCATCAGCAACGTTAGCATCACATCTCAGGAATGCAAAATAGTGGTATTTTCACATGGAAGTTCAAGAGCAACAATCTTCCTCACAAAATTGCACTAAGTTGAAATGTGTTAATAGAGACAGAGTTCCATAAAAAGAGTTAGCCCCATATCGATTGCACTGTTCGACCCAGCAGCATCAGCAACAGAAGCATCATACCTCCGGAATGCGAAATAGCGCTATATTCACATGGAAGTTCAAGAGCGACAATTTCCAGCGCAAAATTGCGCTAAGTTGAAATGTGTTAATAGAGAAAGAGTTCTATTTAAAGAGTTAGCGCCATACCGATTGCACTGTACGACTCAGCAGCATCAGCAAATTTAGCATGATACCTAAGGAATTCAAAATAGGGCTATATGCACATGGCAGTTAATGGGCGACAATTTTTTGCACAAAATTGCACTAATTTGAAGTCTATTAATAGAGGAAAAGGTAATTTAAAGAGTATGCGCCATTTTGAATGCACGATTCTACTCAGCAGCATCAGCAACATTAGCATCATACCTCAGGAATGCGAAATAGTGCTATATTCACATGGAAGTTCGAGAGCGACAATTTTCAGCACAAAATTGCACTAATTTGAAGTCTATTAATAGAGGAAAAGGTAATTTAATGAGTATGCGCCATTCTGGTTGCACTGTTCGACTCAGCAGCATCAGCAACATTAGCATCATGTCTCAGGCATCCAAAATAGTGGTATTTTCACATGGAAGTTTAAGAGCGACAATTTTCCTCACAAAATTGCACTAAGTTGAAATGTGTTGATAGAGACAGAGTTCCATATAAAGAGTTAACCCCATACCGATTGCACTGTTCGACTCAGCAGCATCAGCAACAGATGCATCATACCTCCGGAATGCGAAATAGCGCTATATTCACATGGAAGTTCAAGAGCGACAATTTTCAGCACAAAATTGCACTAATTTGAAGTCTATTAATAGAGGAAAAGGTAATTTAAAGAGTATGCTCCATTTTGATTGCACTGTTCGACTCAGCAGCATCAGCAACGTTAGCATCATACCTCAGGAATGCAAAATATCACTAATTTGAAATATATTAATACAGATAAAGGTATTTAAACGAGTATACGCCATTTTGAATGAACGGTTCTACTGAGCAGCATCAGCAACATTAGCATCATATCTCAGGAATGCAAAATAGTGGTATTTTCACATGGAAGTTCAAGAGCGACAATTTTCCTCACAAAATTGCACTAATTTGAAGTCTATTAATAGAGGAAAAGGTAATTTTAAGAGTATGCGCCATTTTGAATGCACGATTCTACTCAGCAGCATCAGCAACATTAGCCTCATACTTCAGGAATGCGAAATAGTGCTATATTCACATGGATGTTCAAGAGCGACAATTTGCAGCACAAAATTGCACTAATTTGAAGTCTATTAATAGAGGAAAAGGTAATTTAATGAGTATGCGCCATTCTGGTTGCACTGTTCGACTCAGCAGCATCAGCAACATTAGCATCATGTCTCAGGCATCCAAAATAGTGGTATTTTCACATGGAAGTTTAAGAGCGACAATTTTCCTCACAAAATTGCACTAAGTTGAAATGTGTTGATAGAGACAGAGTTCCATATAAAGAGTTAACCCCATACCGATTGCACTGTTCGACTCAGCAGCATCAGCAACAGATGCATCATACCTCCGGAATGCGAAATAGCGCTATATTCACATGGAAGTTCAAGAGCGACAATTTTCAGCACAAAATTGCACTAATTTGAAGTCGATTAATAGAGGAAAAGGTAATTTAAAGAGTATGCTCCATTTTGATTGCACTGTTCGACTCAGCAGCATCAGCAACGTTAGCATCATACCTCAGGAATGCAAAATATCACTAATTTGAAATATATTAATACAGATAAAGGTATTTAAACGAGTATACGCCATTTTGAATGAACGGTTCTACTGAGCAGCATCAGCAACATTAGCATCATATCTCAGGAATGCAAAATAGTGGTATTTTCACATGGAAGTTCAAGAGCGACAATTTTCCTCACAAAATTGCACTAATTTGAAGTCTATTAATAGAGGAAAAGGTAATTTAAAGAGTATGCGCCATTTTGATTGCACTGTTCGACTCAGCAGCATCAGCAACGTTAGCATCATACCTCAGGAATGCAAAAGAGGGCCATATGCACATGACAGTTAATGGGCGACAATCTATTGCACAAAACTGCACTAATTTGAAATATATTAATACAGGGTAATTTAACGAGTATGCGCCATTTTGAATGCACTGTTCGACTCAGCAGCATCAGCAACGTTAGCATCATACCTCAGGAATGCAAAATATCACTAATTTGAAATATATTAATACAGATAATGGTAATTAAACGAGTATACGCCATTTTGAATGAACGGTTCTACTGAGCAGCATCAGCAACGTTAGCATCACATCTCAGGAATGCAAAATAGTGGTATTTTCACATGGAAGTTCAAGAGCGACAATCTTCCTCACAAAATTGCACTAAGTTGAAATGTGTTAATAGAGACAGAGTTCCATAAAAAGAGTTAGCCCCATATCGATTGCACTGTTCGACCCAGCAGCATCAGCAACAGAAGCATCATACCTCCGGAATGCGAAATAGCGCTATATTCACATGGAAGTTCAAGAGCGACAATTTCCAGCGCAAAATTGCACTAAGTTGAAATGTGTTAATAGAGAACGAGTTCTATATAAAGAGTTAGCCCAATGCCGATTGCACTGTTCGACTCAGCAGCATCAGCAACATTAGCATGATACCTAAGGAATTCAAAATAGGGCTATATGCACGTGGCAGTTAATGGGCGACAATTTTTTGCACAAAATTGCACTAATTTGAAGTCTATTAATAGAGGAAAAGGTAATTTAAAGAGTATGCGCCATTTTGATTGCACTGTTCGACTCAGCAGCATCAGCAACGTTAGCATCATACCTCAGGAATGCAAAAGAGGGCTATATGCACATGGCAGTTAATGGGCGACAATCTATTGCACAAAATTGCACTTATTTGAAATATATTAATACAGGGTAATTTAACGAGTATGCGCCATTTTGAATGCACTGTTCGACTCAGCAGCATCAGCAACGTTAGCATCATACCTCAGGAATGCAAAATATCACTAATTTGAAATATATTAATACAGATAAAGGTAATTAAACGAGTATACGCCATTTTGAATGAACGGTTCTACTGAGCAGCATCAGCAACATTAGCATCATATCTCAGGAATGCAAAATAGTGGTATTTTCACATGGAAGTTCACGAGCGACAATTTTCCTCACAAAATTGCACTAAGTTGAAATGTGTTAATAGAGACAGAGTTCCATATGAAGAGTAAGCCCCATATCGATTGCACTGTTCGACCCAGCAGCATCAGCAACAGAAGCATCATACCTCCGGAATGCGAAATAGCGCTATTTTCACATGGAAGTTCAAGAGCGACAATTTTCAGCACAAAATTGCACTAATTTGAAGTCTATTAATAGAGGAAAAGGTAATTTAAAGAGTATGCGCCATTTTGATTGCACTGTTCGACTCAGCAGCATCAGCAACGTTAGCATCATACCTCAGGAATGCAAAAGAGGGCTATATGCACATGGCAGTTAATGGGCGACAATCTATTGCACAAAATTGCACTAATTTGAAATATATTAATACAGGGTAATTTAACGAGTATGCGCCATTTTGAATGCACTGTTCGACTCAGCAGCATCAGCAACGTTAGCATCATACCTCAGGAATGCAAAAGAGGGCTATATGCACATGGCAGTTAATGGGCGACAATCTATTGCACAAAATTGCACTTATTTGAAATATATTAATACAGGGTAATTAAACGAGTATACGCCATTTTGAATGAACGGTTCTACTGAGCAGCATCAGCAACGTTAGCATCACATCTCAGGAATGCAAAATAGTGGTATTTTCACATGGAAGTTCAAGAGCAACAATCTTCCTCACAAAATTGCACTAAGTTGAAATGTGTTAATAGAGACAGAGTTCCATAAAAAGAGTTAGCCCCATATCGATTGCACTGTTCGACCCAGCAGCATCAGCAACAGAAGCATCATACCTCCGGAATGCGAAATAGCGCTATATCCACATGGAAGTTCAAGAGCGACAATTTCCAGCGCAAAATTGCGCTAAGTTGAAATGTGTTAATAGAGAAAGAGTTCTATTTAAAGAGTTAGCGCCATACCGATTGCACTGTACGACTCAGCAGCATCAGCAAATTTAGCATCATACCTAAGGAATTCAAAATAGGGCTATATGCACATGGCAGTTAATGGGCGACAATTTTTTGCACAAAATTGCACTAATTTGAAGTCTATTAATAGAGGAAAAGGTAATTTAAAGAGTATGCGCCATTTTGAATGCACGATTCTACTCAGCAGCATCAGCAACATTAGCATCATACCTCAGGAATGCGAAATAGTGCTATATTCACATGGAAGTTCGAGAGCGACAATTTTCAGCACAAAATTGCACTAATTTGAAGTCTATTAATAGAGGAAAAGGTAATTTAATGAGTATGCGCCATTCTGGTTGCACTGTTCGACTCAGCAGCATCAGCAACATTAGCATCATGTCTCAGGCATCCAAAATAGTGGTATTTTCACATGGAAGTTTAAGAGCGACAATTTTCCTCACAAAATTGCACTAAGTTGAAATGTGTTGATAGAGACAGAGTTCCATATAAAGAGTTAACCCCATACCGATTGCACTGTTCGACTCAGCAGCATCAGCAACAGATGCATCATACCTCCGGAATGCGAAATAGCGCTATATTCACATGGAAGTTCAAGAGCGACAATTTTCAGCACAAAATTGCACTAATTTGAAGTCTATTAATAGAGGAAAAGGTAATTTAAAGAGTATGCTCCATTTTGATTGCACTGTTCGACTCAGCAGCATCAGCAACGTTAGCATCATACCTCAGGAATGCAAAATATCACTAATTTGAAATATATTAATACAGATAAAGGTATTTAAACGAGTACACGCCATTTTGAATGAACGGTTCTACTGAGCAGCATCAGCAACATTAGCATCATATCTCAGGAATGCAAAATAGTGGTATTTTCACATGGAAGTTCAAGAGCGACAATTTTCCTCACAAAATTGCACTAATTTGAAGTCTATTAATAGAGGAAAAGGTAATTTTAAGAGTATGCGCCATTTTGAATACACGATTCTACTCAGCAGCATCAGCAACATTAGCATCATACCTCAGGAATGCGAAATAGTGCTATATTCACATGGAAGTTCAAGAGCGACAATTTTCAGCACAAAATTGTACTAATTTGAAGTCTATTAATAGAGGAAAAGGTAATTTAAAGAGTATGCGCCATTTTGATTGCACTGTTCGACTCAGCAGCATCAGCAACGTTAGCATCATACCTCAGGAATGCAAAAGAGGGCTATATGCACATGGCAGTTAATGGGCGACAATCTATTGCACAAAACTGCACTAATTTGAAGTCTATTAATAGAGGAAAAGGTAATTTAAAGAGTATGCTCCATTTTGATTGCACTGTTCGACTCAGCAGCATCAGCAACGTTAGCATCACATCTCAGGAATGCAAAATAGTGGTATTTTCACATGGAAGTAAAAGAGCGACAATCTTCCTCACAAAATTGCACTAAGTTGAAATGTGTTAATAGAGACAGAGTTCCATAAAAAGAGTTAGCCCCATATCGATTGCACTGTTCGACCCAGCAGCATCAGCAACAGAAGCATCATACCTCCTGAATGCGAAATAGCTCTATATTCACATGGAAGTTCAAGAGCGACAATTTCCAGCGCAAAATTGCGCTAAGTTGAAATGTGTTAATAGAGAAAGAGTTCTATTTAAAGAGTTAGCGCCATACCGATTGCACTGTACGACTCAGCAGCATCAGCAAATTTAGCATGATACCTAAGGAATTCAAAATAGGGCTATATGCACATGGCAGTTAATGGGCGACAATTTTTTGCACAAAATTGCACTAATTTGAAGTCTATTAATAGAGGAAAAGGTAATTTAAAGAGTATGCGCCATTTTGATTGCACTGTTCGACTCAGCAGCATCAGCAACGTTAGCATCATACCTCAGGAATGCAAAAGAGGGCTATATGCACATGGCAGTTAATGGGCGACAATCTATTGCACAAAATTGCACTAATTTGAAATATATTAATACAGGGTAATTTAACGAGTATGCGCCATTTTGAATGCACTGTTCGACTCAGCAGCATCAGCAACGTTAGCATCATACCTCAGGAATGCAAAAGAGGGCTATATGCACATGGCAGTTAATGGGCGACAATCTATTGCACAAAATTGCACTTATTTGAAATATATTAATACAGGGTAATTAAACGAGTATACGCCATTTTGAATGAACGGTTCTACTGAGCAGCATCAGCAACGTTAGCATCACATCTCAGGAATGCAAAATAGTGGTATTTTCACATGGAAGTTCAAGAGCAACAATCTTCCTCACAAAATTGCACTAAGTTGAAATGTGTTAATAGAGACAGAGTTCCATAAAAAGAGTTAGCCCCATATCGATTGCACTGTTCGACCCAGCAGCATCAGCAACAGAAGCATCATACCTCCGGAATGCGAAATAGCGCTATATCCACATGGAAGTTCAAGAGCGACAATTTCCAGCGCAAAATTGCGCTAAGTTGAAATGTGTTAATAGAGAAAGAGTTCTATTTAAAGAGTTAGCGCCATACCGATTGCACTGTACGACTCAGCAGCATCAGCAAATTTAGCATCATACCTAAGGAATTCAAAATAGGGCTATATGCACATGGCAGTTAATGGGCGACAATTTTTTGCACAAAATTGCACTAATTTGAAGTCTATTAATAGAGGAAAAGGTAATTTAAAGAGTATGCGCCATTTTGAATGCACGATTCTACTCAGCAGCATCAGCAACATTAGCATCATACCTCAGGAATGCGAAATAGTGCTATATTCACATGGAAGTTCGAGAGCGACAATTTTCAGCACAAAATTGCACTAATTTGAAGTCTATTAATAGAGGAAAAGGTAATTTAATGAGTATGCGCCATTCTGGTTGCACTGTTCGACTCAGCAGCATCAGCAACATTAGCATCATGTCTCAGGCATCCAAAATAGTGGTATTTTCACATGGAAGTTAAAGAGCGACAATTTTCCTCACAAAATTGCACTAAGTTGAAATGTGTTGATAGAGACAGAGTTCCATATAAAGAGTTAACCCCATACCGATTGCACTGTTCGACTCAGCAGCATCAGCAACAGATGCATCATACCTCCGGAATGCGAAATAGCGCTATATTCACATGGAAGTTCAAGAGCGACAATTTTCAGCACAAAATTGCACTAATTTGAAGTCTATTAATAGAGGAAAAGGTAATTTAAAGAGTATGCTCCATTTTGATTGCACTGTTCGACTCAGCAGCATCAGCAACGTTAGCATCATACCTCAGGAATGCAAAATATCACTAATTTGAAATATATTAATACAGATAAAGGTATTTAAACGAGTACACGCCATTTTGAATGAACGGTTCTACTGAGCAGCATCAGCAACATTAGCATCATATCTCAGGAATGCAAAATAGTGGTATTTTCACATGGAAGTTCAAGAGCGACAATTTTCCTCACAAAATTGCACTAATTTGAAGTCTATTAATAGAGGAAAAGGTAATTTTAAGAGTATGCGCCATTTTGAATACACGATTCTACTCAGCAGCATCAGCAACATTAGCATCATACCTCAGGAATGCGAAATAGTGCTATATTCACATGGAAGTTCAAGAGCGACAATTTTCAGCACAAAATTGTACTAATTTGAAGTCTATTAATAGAGGAAAAGGTAATTTAAAGAGTATGCGCCATTTTGATTGCACTGTTCGACTCAGCAGCATCAGCAACGTTAGCATCATACCTCAGGAATGCAAAAGAGGGCTATATGCACATGGCAGTTAATGGGCGACAATCTATTGCACAAAACTGCACTAATTTGAAGTCTATTAATAGAGGAAAAGGTAATTTAAAGAGTATGCTCCATTTTGATTGCACTGTTCGACTCAGCAGCATCAGCAACGTTAGCATCACATCTCAGGAATGCAAAATAGTGGTATTTTCACATGGAAGTAAAAGAGCGACAATCTTCCTCACAAAATTGCACTAAGTTGAAATGTGTTAATAGAGACAGAGTTCCATAAAAAGAGTTAGCCCCATATCGATTGCACTGTTCGACCCAGCAGCATCAGCAACAGAAGCATCATACCTCCTGAATGCGAAATAGCTCTATATTCACATGGAAGTTCAAGAGCGACAATTTCCAGCGCAAAATTGCGCTAAGTTGAAATGTGTTAATAGAGAAAGAGTTCTATTTAAAGAGTAAGCGCCATACCGATTGCACTGTACGACTCAGCAGCATCAGCAAATTTAGCATCATACCTAAGGAATTCAAAATAGGGCTATATGCACATGGCAGTTAATGGGCGACAATTTTTTGCACAAAATTGCACTAATTTGAAGTCTATTAATAGAGGAAAAGGTAATTTAAAGAGTATGCGCCATTTTGAATGCACGATTCTACTCAGCAGCATCAGCAACATTAGCATCATACCTCAGGAATGCGAAATAGTGCTATATTCACATGGAAGTTCGAGAGCGACAATTTTCAGAACAAAATTGAACTAAGTTGAAATGTGTTAATAGAGAAAGATTTGTATATCAAGAGTTAGCGCCATACCGATTGCACTGTTTCACTCAGCAGCATCAGCAACAGTAGCGTTATACCTCAGGAATGCGAAATAGCGCTATTTTCACATGGAAGTTCAAGAGCGACAATTTTCATCACAAAATTGCACTAATTTGAAGTATATTAATAGAGGAAAAGGTAATTTAAAGAGTATGCGCCATTTTGATTGCACTGTTCGACTCAGCAGCATCAGCAAATTTAGCATGATACCTAAGGGATTCAAAATAGGGCTATATGCACATGGCAGTTAATGGGCGACAATTTTTTGCACAAAATTGCACTAATTTGAGGTCTATTAATAGAGGAAAAGGTAATTTAAAGAGTATGCGCCATTTTGAATGCACGATTCTACTCAGCAGCATCAGCAACATTAGCATCATACCTCAGGAATGCGAAATAGTGCTATATTCACATGGAAGTTCGAGAGCGACAATTTTCAGAACAAAATTGCACTAATTTGAAGTCTATTAATAGAGGAAAAGGTAATTTAAAGAGTATGCGCCATTTTGATTGCACTGTTCGACTTAGCAGCATCAGCAACGTTAGCATCATACCTCAGGAATGCAAAATATCACTAATTTGAAATATATTAATACAGATAAAGGTAATTAAACGAGTATACGCCATTTTGAATGAACGGTTCTACTGAGCAGCATCAGCAACATTAGCATCATATCTCAGGAATGCAAAATAGTGGTATTTTCACATGAAAGTTCAAGAGCGACAATTTTCCTCACAAAATTGCACTAATTTGAAGTCTATTAATAGAGGAAAAGGTAATTTTAAGAGTATGCGCCATTTTGAATGCACGATTCTACTCAGCAGCATCAGCAACATTAGCATCATACCTCAGGTAAGCAAAATAGTGCTATATTCACATGGCAGTTCAAGAGCGACAATTTTTTGCAAAAAATTGCACTAATTTGAAGTCTATTAATAGAGGAAAAGGTAACTTAAAGAGTATGCGCCATTTTGATTGCACTGTTCGACTCAGCAGCATCAGCAACGTTAGCATCATACCTCAGGAATGCAAAATATCACTAATTTGAAATATATTAATACAGATAAAGGTAATTGAACGAGTATACGCCATTTTGAATGAACGGTTCTACTGAGCAGCATCAGCAACATTAGCATCATACCTCAGGAATGCGAAATAGTGCTATATTCACATGGAAGTTCAAGAGCGATAATTTTCAGAACAAAATTGCACTAAGTTGAAATGTGTTAATAGAGACAGAGTTCCATATAAAGAGTTAGCCCCATATCGATTGCACTGTTCGACCCAGCAGCATCAGCAACAGAAGCAGCATACCGCCGGAATGCGAAATAGCGCTATTTTCACATGGAAGTTCAAGAGCGACAATTTTCAGCACAAAATTGCACTAATTTGAAGTCTATTAATAGAGGAAAAGGTAATTTAAAGAGTATGCGCCATTTTGATTGCACTGTTCGACTCAGCAGCATCAGCAACGTTAGCATCACATCTCAGGAATGCAAAATAGTGGTATTTTCACATGGAAGTTCAAGAGCGACAATCTTCCTCACAAAATCGCACTAAGTTGAAATGTGTTGATAGAGACAGAGTTCCATATAAAGAGTTAGCCCCATACCGATTGCACTGTTCGACTCAGCAGCATCAGCAACAGATGCATCATACCTCCGGAATGCGAAATAGCGCTATATTCACATGGAAGTTCAAGAGCGACAATTTCCAGCGCAAAATTGCACTAAGTTGAAATGTGTTAATAGAGAACGAGTTCTATATAAAGAGTTAGCCCAATGCCGATTGCACTGTTCGACTCAGCAGCATCAGCAACATAAGCATGATACCTAAGGAATTCAAAATAGGGCTATATGCACATGGCAGTTAATGGGCGACAATTTTTTGCACAAAATTGCACTAATTTGAAGTCTATTAATAGAGGAAAAGGTAATTTAAAGAGTATGCGCCATTTTGAATGCACGATTCTACTCAGTAGCATCAGCAACATTAGCATCATACCTCAGGAATGCGAAATAGTGCTATATTCACATGGAAGTTCGAGGGCGACAATTTTCAGAACAAAATTGCACTAAGTTGAAATGTGTTAATAGAGAAAGAGTTCTATATAAAGAGTTAGCCCAATGCCGATTGCACTGTTCGACTCAGCAGCATCTGCAACATTAGCATCATTCCTCAGGTATGCAAAATAGTGCCATATTCACATGGCGGTTCAAGAGCGACAATTTTTTGCAAAAAATTGCACTAATTTGAAGTCTATTAATAGAGGAAAAGGTAATTTAAAGAGTATGCGCCATTTTGATTGCACTGTTCGCCTCAGCAGCATCAGCAACGTTAGCATCATACCTCAGGAATGCAAAATATCACTAATTTGAAATATTTTAATACAGATAAAGGTAATTAAACGAGTATACGCCATTTTGAATGAACGGTTCTACTCAGTAGCATCAGCAACATTAGCATCATACCTCAGGAATGCGAAATAGTGCTATATTCACATGGAAGTTCGAGGGCGACAATTTTCAGAACAAAATTGCACTAAGTTGAAATGTGTTAATAGAGAAAGAGTTCTATATAAAGAGTTAGCCCAATGCCGATTGCACTGTTCGACTCAGCAGCATCTGCAACATTAGCATCATTCCTCAGGTATGCAAAATAGTGCCATATTCACATGGCGGTTCAAGAGCGACAATTTTTTGCAAAAAATTGCACTAATTTGAAGTCTATTAATAGAGGAAAAGGTAATTTAAAGAGTATGCGCCATTTTGATTGCACTGTTCGACTGAGCAGCATCAGCAACATTAGCATCATATCTCAGGAATGCAAAATAGTGGTATTTTCACATGGAAGTTCACGAGCGACAATTTTCCTCACAAAATTGCACTAAGTTGAAATGCGTTAATAGAGACAGTTCCATATGAAGAGTTAGCCCCATATCGATTGCACTGTTCGACCCAGCAGCATCAGCAACAGAAGCATCATACCTCCGGAATGCGAAATAGCGCTATTTTCACATGGAAGTTCAAGAGCGACAATTTTCAGCACAAAATTGCACTAATTTGAAGTCTATTAATAGAGGAAAAGGTAATTTAAAGAGTATGCGCCATTTTGATTGCACTGTTCGACTCAGCAGCATCAGCAACGTTAGCATCATACCTCAGGAATGCAAAAGAGGGCTATATGCACATGGCAGTTAATGGGCGACAATCTATTGCACAAAATTGCACTAATTTGAAATATATTAATACAGGGTAATTTAACGAGTATGCGCCATTTTGAATGCACTGTTCGACTCAGCAGCATCAGCAACGTTAGCATCATACCTCAGGAATGCAAAATATCACTAATTTGAAATATATTAATACAGATAAAGGTAATTAAACGAGTATACGCCATTTTGAATGAACGGTTCTACTGAGCAGCATCAGCAACATTAGCATCATATCTCAGGAATGCAAAATAGTGGTATTTTCACATGGAAGTTCAAGAGCGACAATTTTCCTTACAAAATTGCACTAATTTGAAGTCTATTAATAGAGGAAAAGGTAATTTTAAGAGTATGCGCCATTTTGAATGCACGATTCTACTCAGCAGCATCAGCAACATTAGCCTCATACTTCAGGAATGCGAAATAGTGCTATATTAACATGGAAGTTCAAGAGCGACAATTTTCAGTACAAAATTGCACTAAGTTGAAATGTGTTAATAGAGACAGAGTTCCATATAAAGAGTTAGCCCCATATCGATTGCACTGTTCGACCCAGCAGCATCAGCAACAGAAGCAGCATACCGCCGGAATGCGAAATAGCGCTATTTTCACATGGAAGTTCAAGAGCGACAATTTTCAGCACAAAATTGCACTAATTTGAAGTCTATTAATAGAGGAAAAGGTAATTTAAAGAGTATGCGCCATTTTGATTGCACTGTTCGACTCAGCAGCATCAGCAACGTTAGCATCATACCTCAGGAATACAAAATATCACTAATTTGAAATATATTAATACAGATAAAGGTAATTAAACGAGTATACGCCATTTTGAATGAACGGTTCTACTGAGCAGCATCAGCAACGTTAGCATCACATCTCAGGAATGCAAAATAGTGGTATTTTCACATGGAAGTTCAAGAGCGACAATCTTCCTCACAAAATCGCACTAAGTTGAAATGTGTTGATAGAGACAGAGTTCCATATAAAGAGTTAGCCCCATACCGATTGCACTGTTCGCCTCAGCAGCATCAGCAACAGATGCATCATACCTCCGGAATGCGAAATAGCGCTATATTCACATGGAAGTTCAAGAGCGACAATTTCCAGCGCAAAATTGCACTAAGTTGAAATGTGTTAATAGAGAACGAGTTCTATATAAAGAGTTAGCCCAATGCCGATTGCACTGTTCGACTCAGCAGCATCAGCAACATAAGCATGATACCTAAGGAATTCAAAATAGGGCTATATGCACATGGCAGTTAATGGGCGACAATTTTTTGCACAAAATTGCACTAATTTGAAGTCTATTAATAGAGGAAAAGGTAATTTAAAGAGTATGCGCCATTTTGAATGCACGATTCTACTCAGTAGCATCAGCAACATTAGCATCATACCTCAGGAATGCGAAATAGTGCTATATTCACATGGAAGTTCGAGGGCGACAATTTTCAGAACAAAATTGCACTAAGTTGAAATGTGTTAATAGAGAAAGAGTTCTATATAAAGAGTTAGCCCAATGCCGATTGCACTGTTCGACTCAGCAGCATCTGCAACATTAGCATCATTCCTCAGGTATGCAAAATAGTGCCATATTCACATGGCGGTTCAAGAGCGACAATTTTTTGCAAAAAATTGCACTAATTTGAAGTCTATTAATAGAGGAAAAGGTAATTTAAAGAGTATGCGCCATTTTGATTGCACTGTTCGACTCAGCAGCATCAGCAACGTTAGCATCATACCTCAGGAATGCAAAATATCACTAATTTGAAATATATTAATACAGATAAAGGTAATTAAACGAGTATACGCCATTTTGAATGAACGGTTCTACTCAGTAGCATCAGCAACATTAGCATCATACCTCAGGAATGCGAAATAGTGCTATATTCACATGGAAGTTCGAGGGCGACAATTTTCAGAACAAAATTGCACTAAGTTGAAATGTGTTAATAGAGAAAGAGTTCTATATAAAGAGTTAGCCCAATGCCGATTGCACTGTTCGACTCAGCAGCATCTGCAACATTAGCATCATTCCTCAGGTATGCAAAATAGTGCCATATTCACATGGCGGTTCAAGAGCGACAATTTTTTGCAAAAAATTGCACTAATTTGAAGTCTATTAATAGAGGAAAAGGTAATTTAAAGAGTATGCGCCATTTTGATTGCACTGTTCGACTGAGCAGCATCAGCAACATTAGCATCATATCTCAGGAATGCAAAATAGTGGTATTTTCACATGGAAGTTCACGAGCGACAATTTTCCTCACAAAATTGCACTAAGTTGAAATGTGTTAATAGAGACAGTTCCATATGAAGAGTTAGCCCCATATCGATTGCACTGTTCGACCCAGCAGCATCAGCAACAGAAGCATGATACCTCCGGAATGCGAAATAGCGCTATTTTCACATGGAAGTTCAAGAGCGACAATTTTCAGCACAAAATTGCACTAATTTGAAGTCGATTAATAGAGGAAAAGGTAATTTAAAGAGTATGCGCCATTTTGATTGCACTGTTCGACTCAGCAGCATCAGCAAATTTAGCATGATACCTAAGGGATTCAAAATAGGGCTATATGCACATGGCAGTTAATGGGCGACAATTTTTTGCACAAAATTGCACTAATTTGAGGTCTATTAATAGAGGAAAAGGTAATTTAAAGAGTATGCGCCATTTTGAATGCACGATTCTACTCAGCAGCATCAGCAACATTAGCATCATACCTCAGGAATGCGAAATAGTGCTATATTCACATGGAAGTTCGAGAGCGACAATTTTCAGAACAAAATTGCACTAATTTGAAGTCTATTAATAGAGGAAAAGGTAATTTAAAGAGTATGCGCCATTTTGATTGCACTGTTCGACTTAGCAGCATCAGCAACGTTAGCATCATACCTCAGGAATGCAAAATATCACTAATTTGAAATATATTAATACAGATAAAGGTAATTAAACGAGTATACGCCATTTTGAATGAACGGTTCTACTGAGCAGCATCAGCAACATTAGCATCATATCTCAGGAATGCAAAATAGTGGTATTTTCACATGAAAGTTCAAGAGCGACAATTTTCCTCACAAAATTGCACTAATTTGAAGTCTATTAATAGAGGAAAAGGTAATTTTAAGAGTATGCGCCATTTTGAATGCACGATTCTACTCAGCAGCATCAGCAACATTAGCATCATACCTCAGGTAAGCAAAATAGTGCTATATTCACATGGCAGTTCAAGAGCGACAATTTTTTGCAAAAAATTGCACTAATTTGAAGTCTATTAATAGAGGAAAAGGTAACTTAAAGAGTATGCGCCATTTTGATTGCACTGTTCGACTCAGCAGCATCAGCAACGTTAGCATCATACCTCAGGAATGCAAAATATCACTAATTTGAAATATATTAATACAGATAAAGGTAATTGAACGAGTATACGCCATTTTGAATGAACGGTTCTACTGAGCAGCATCAGCAACATTAGCATCATACCTCAGGAATGCGAAATAGTGCTATATTCACATGGAAGTTCAAGAGCGATAATTTTCAGAACAAAATTGCACTAAGTTGAAATGTGTTAATAGAGACAGAGTTCCATATAAAGAGTTAGCCCCATATCGATTGCACTGTTCGACCCAGCAGCATCAGCAACAGAAGCAGCATACCGCCGGAATGCGAAATAGCGCTATTTTCACATGGAAGTTCAAGAGCGACAATTTTCAGCACAAAATTGCACTAATTTGAAGTCTATTAATAGAGGAAAAGGTAATTTAAAGAGTATGCGCCATTTTGATTGCACTGTTCGACTCAGCAGCATCAGCAACGTTAGCATCACATCTCAGGAATGCAAAATAGTGGTATTTTCACATGGAAGTTCAAGAGCGACAATCTTCCTCACAAAATCGCACTAAGTTGAAATGTGTTGATAGAGACAGAGTTCCATATAAAGAGTTAGCCCCATACCGATTGCACTGTTCGACTCAGCAGCATCAGCAACAGATGCATCATACCTCCGGAATGCGAAATAGCGCTATATTCACATGGAAGTTCAAGAGCGACAATTTCCAGCGCAAAATTGCACTAAGTTGAAATGTGTTAATAGAGAACGAGTTCTATATAAAGAGTTAGCCCAATGCCGATTGCACTGTTCGACTCAGCAGCATCAGCAACATAAGCATGATACCTAAGGAATTCAAAATAGGGCTATATGCACATGGCAGTTAATGGGCGACAATTTTTTGCACAAAATTGCACTAATTTGAAGTCTATTAATAGAGGAAAAGGTAATTTAAAGAGTATGCGCCATTTTGAATGCACGATTCTACTCAGTAGCATCAGCAACATTAGCATCATACCTCAGGAATGCGAAATAGTGCTATATTCACATGGAAGTTCGAGGGCGACAATTTTCAGAACAAAATTGCACTAAGTTGAAATGTGTTAATAGAGAAAGAGTTCTATATAAAGAGTTAGCCCAATGCCGATTGCACTGTTCGACTCAGCAGCATCTGCAACATTAGCATCATTCCTCAGGTATGCAAAATAGTGCCATATTCACATGGCGGTTCAAGAGCGACAATTTTTTGCAAAAAATTGCACTAATTTGAAGTCTATTAATAGAGGAAAAGGTAATTTAAAGAGTATGCGCCATTTTGATTGCACTGTTCGCCTCAGCAGCATCAGCAACGTTAGCATCATACCTCAGGAATGCAAAATATCACTAATTTGAAATATTTTAATACAGATAAAGGTAATTAAACGAGTATACGCCATTTTGAATGAACGGTTCTACTCAGTAGCATCAGCAACATTAGCATCATACCTCAGGAATGCGAAATAGTGCTATATTCACATGGAAGTTCGAGGGCGACAATTTTCAGAACAAAATTGCACTAAGTTGAAATGTGTTAATAGAGAAAGAGTTCTATATAAAGAGTTAGCCCAATGCCGATTGCACTGTTCGACTCAGCAGCATCTGCAACATTAGCATCATTCCTCAGGTATGCAAAATAGTGCCATATTCACATGGCGGTTCAAGAGCGACAATTTTTTGCAAAAAATTGCACTAATTTGAAGTCTATTAATAGAGGAAAAGGTAATTTAAAGAGTATGCGCCATTTTGATTGCACTGTTCGACTGAGCAGCATCAGCAACATTAGCATCATATCTCAGGAATGCAAAATAGTGGTATTTTCACATGGAAGTTCACGAGCGACAATTTTCCTCACAAAATTGCACTAAGTTGAAATGCGTTAATAGAGACAGTTCCATATGAAGAGTTAGCCCCATATCGATTGCACTGTTCGACCCAGCAGCATCAGCAACAGAAGCATCATACCTCCGGAATGCGAAATAGCGCTATTTTCACATGGAAGTTCAAGAGCGACAATTTTCAGCACAAAATTGCACTAATTTGAAGTCTATTAATAGAGGAAAAGGTAATTTAAAGAGTATGCGCCATTTTGATTGCACTGTTCGACTCAGCAGCATCAGCAACGTTAGCATCATACCTCAGGAATGCAAAAGAGGGCTATATGCACATGGCAGTTAATGGGCGACAATCTATTGCACAAAATTGCACTAATTTGAAATATATTAATACAGGGTAATTTAACGAGTATGCGCCATTTTGAATGCACTGTTCGACTCAGCAGCATCAGCAACGTTAGCATCATACCTCAGGAATGCAAAATATCACTAATTTGAAATATATTAATACAGATAAAGGTAATTAAACGAGTATACGCCATTTTGAATGAACGGTTCTACTGAGCAGCATCAGCAACATTAGCATCATATCTCAGGAATGCAAAATAGTGGTATTTTCACATGGAAGTTCAAGAGCGACAATTTTCCTTACAAAATTGCACTAATTTGAAGTCTATTAATAGAGGAAAAGGTAATTTTAAGAGTATGCGCCATTTTGAATGCACGATTCTACTCAGCAGCATCAGCAACATTAGCCTCATACTTCAGGAATGCGAAATAGTGCTATATTAACATGGAAGTTCAAGAGCGACAATTTTCAGTACAAAATTGCACTAAGTTGAAATGTGTTAATAGAGACAGAGTTCCATATAAAGAGTTAGCCCCATATCGATTGCACTGTTCGACCCAGCAGCATCAGCAACAGAAGCAGCATACCGCCGGAATGCGAAATAGCGCTATTTTCACATGGAAGTTCAAGAGCGACAATTTTCAGCACAAAATTGCACTAATTTGAAGTCTATTAATAGAGGAAAAGGTAATTTAAAGAGTATGCGCCATTTTGATTGCACTGTTCGACTCAGCAGCATCAGCAACGTTAGCATCATACCTCAGGAATACAAAATATCACTAATTTGAAATATATTAATACAGATAAAGGTAATTAAACGAGTATACGCCATTTTGAATGAACGGTTCTACTGAGCAGCATCAGCAACGTTAGCATCACATCTCAGGAATGCAAAATAGTGGTATTTTCACATGGAAGTTCAAGAGCGACAATCTTCCTCACAAAATCGCACTAAGTTGAAATGTGTTGATAGAGACAGAGTTCCATATAAAGAGTTAGCCCCATACCGATTGCACTGTTCGCCTCAGCAGCATCAGCAACAGATGCATCATACCTCCGGAATGCGAAATAGCGCTATATTCACATGGAAGTTCAAGAGCGACAATTTCCAGCGCAAAATTGCACTAAGTTGAAATGTGTTAATAGAGAACGAGTTCTATATAAAGAGTTAGCCCAATGCCGATTGCACTGTTCGACTCAGCAGCATCAGCAACATAAGCATGATACCTAAGGAATTCAAAATAGGGCTATATGCACATGGCAGTTAATGGGCGACAATTTTTTGCACAAAATTGCACTAATTTGAAGTCTATTAATAGAGGAAAAGGTAATTTAAAGAGTATGCGCCATTTTGAATGCACGATTCTACTCAGTAGCATCAGCAACATTAGCATCATACCTCAGGAATGCGAAATAGTGCTATATTCACATGGAAGTTCGAGGGCGACAATTTTCAGAACAAAATTGCACTAAGTTGAAATGTGTTAATAGAGAAAGAGTTCTATATAAAGAGTTAGCCCAATGCCGATTGCACTGTTCGACTCAGCAGCATCTGCAACATTAGCATCATTCCTCAGGTATGCAAAATAGTGCCATATTCACATGGCGGTTCAAGAGCGACAATTTTTTGCAAAAAATTGCACTAATTTGAAGTCTATTAATAGAGGAAAAGGTAATTTAAAGAGTATGCGCCATTTTGATTGCACTGTTCGACTCAGCAGCATCAGCAACGTTAGCATCATACCTCAGGAATGCAAAATATCACTAATTTGAAATATATTAATACAGATAAAGGTAATTAAACGAGTATACGCCATTTTGAATGAACGGTTCTACTCAGTAGCATCAGCAACATTAGCATCATACCTCAGGAATGCGAAATAGTGCTATATTCACATGGAAGTTCGAGGGCGACAATTTTCAGAACAAAATTGCACTAAGTTGAAATGTGTTAATAGAGAAAGAGTTCTATATAAAGAGTTAGCCCAATGCCGATTGCACTGTTCGACTCAGCAGCATCTGCAACATTAGCATCATTCCTCAGGTATGCAAAATAGTGCCATATTCACATGGCGGTTCAAGAGCGACAATTTTTTGCAAAAAATTGCACTAATTTGAAGTCTATTAATAGAGGAAAAGGTAATTTAAAGAGTATGCGCCATTTTGATTGCACTGTTCGACTGAGCAGCATCAGCAACATTAGCATCATATCTCAGGAATGCAAAATAGTGGTATTTTCACATGGAAGTTCACGAGCGACAATTTTCCTCACAAAATTGCACTAAGTTGAAATGTGTTAATAGAGACAGTTCCATATGAAGAGTTAGCCCCATATCGATTGCACTGTTCGACCCAGCAGCATCAGCAACAGAAGCATGATACCTCCGGAATGCGAAATAGCGCTATTTTCACATGGAAGTTCAAGAGCGACAATTTTCAGCACAAAATTGCACTAATTTGAAGTCGATTAATAGAGGAAAAGGTAATTTAAAGAGTATGCGCCATTTTGATTGCACTGTTCGACTCAGCAGCATCAGCAACGTTAGCATCATACCTCAGGAATGCAAAAGAGGGCTATATGCACATGGCAGTTAATGGGCGACAATCTATTGCACAAAATTGCACTAATTTGAAATATATTAATACAGGGTAATTTAACGAGTATGCGCCATTTTGAATGCACTGTTCGACTCAGCAGCATCAGCAACGTTAGCATCATACCTCAGGAATGCAAAATATCACTAATTTGAAATATATTAATACAGATAAAGGTAATTAAACGAGTATACGCCATTTTGAATGAACGGTTCTACTGAGCAGCATCAGCAACGTTAGCATCACATCTCAGGAATGCAAAATAGTGGTATTTTCACATGGAAGTTCAAGAGCGACAATCTTCCTCACAAAATTGCACTAAGTTGAAATGTGTTAATAGAGACAGAGTTCCATAAAAAGAGTTAGCCCCATATCGATTGCACTGTTCGACCCAGCAGCATCAGCAACAGAAGCATCATACCTCCGGAATGCGAAATAGCGCTATATTCACATGGAAGTTCAAGAGCGACAATTTCCATCGCAAAATTGCGCTAAGTTGAAATGTGTTAATAGAGAAAGAGTTCTATTTAAAGAGTTAGCGCCATACCGATTGCACTGTACGACTCAGCAGCATCAGCAAATTTAGCATGATACCTAAGGAATTCAAAATAGGGCTATATGCACATGGCAGTTAATGGGCGACAATTTTCATCACAAAATTGCACTAATTTGAAGTCTATTAATAGAGGAAAAGGTAATTTAAAGAGTATGCGCCATTTTGATTGCACTGTTCGACTCAGCAGCATCAGCAACGTTAGCATCATACCTCAGGAATGCAAAATATCACTAATTTGAAATATATTAATACAGATAAAGGTAATTAAACGAGTATACGCCATTTTGAATGAACGGTTCTACTGAGCAGCATCAGCAACATTAGCATCATATCTCAGGAATGCAAAATAGTGGTATTTTCACATGGAAGTTCAAGAGCGACAATTTTCCTTACAAAATTGCACTAATTTGAAGTCTATTAATAGAGGAAAAGGTAATTTTAAGAGTATGCGCCATTTTGAATGCACGATTCTACTCAGCAGCATCAGCAACATTAGCCTCATACTTCAGGAATGCGAAATAGTGCTATATTAACATGGAAGTTCAAGAGCGACAATTTTCAGCACAAAATTGCACTAATTTGAAGTCCATTAATAGAGGAAAAGGTAATTTAATGAGTATGCGCCATTCTGGTTGCATTGTTCGACTCAGCAGCATCAGCAACATTAGCATCATGTCTCAGGCATCCAAAATAGTGGTATTTTCACATGGAAGTTTAAGAGCGACAATTTTCCTCACAAAATTGCACTAAGTTGAAATGTGTTGATAGAGACAGAGTTCCATATAAAGAGTTAACCCCATACCGATTGCACTGTTCGACTCAGCAGCATCAGCAACAGATGCATCATACCTCCGGAATGCGAAATAGCGCTATATTCACATGGAAGTTCAAGAGCGACAATTTTCAGCACAAAATTGCACTAATTTGAAGTCTATTAATAGAGGAAAAGGTAATTTTAAGAGTATGCGCCATTTTGAATGCACGATTCTACTCAGCAGCATCAGCAACATTAGCCTCATACTTCAGGAATGCGAAATAGTGCTATATTCACATGGAAGTTCAAGAGCAACAATTTTCAGCACAAAATTGCACTAATTTGAAGTCTATTAATAGAGGAAAAGGTAATTTAAGGAGTATGCGCCATTCTGGTTGCACTGTTCGACTCAGCAGGATCAGCAATATTAGCATCATGTCTCAGGCATCCAAAATAGTGGTATTTTCACATGGAAGTTTAAGAGCGACAATTTTCCTCACAAAATTGCACTAAGTTGAAATGTGTTGATAGAGACAGAGTTCCATATAAAGAGTTAACCCCATACCGATTGCACTGTTCGACTCAGCAGCATCAGCAACAGATGCATCATACCTCCGGAATGCGAAATAGCGCTATTTTCACATGGAAGTTCAAGAGCGACAATTTCCAGCGCAAAATTGCGCTAAGTTGAAATGTGTTAATAGAGAAAGAGTTCTATTTAAAGAGTTAGCGCCATACCGATTGCACTGTACGACTCAGCAGCATCAGCAAATTTAGCATGATACCTAAGGAATTCAAAATAGGGCTATATGCACATGGCAGTTAATGGTCGACAATTTTTTGCACAAAATTGCACTAATTTGAAGTCTATTAATAGAGGAAAAGGTAATTTAAAGAGTATGCGCCATTTTGAATGCACGATTCTACTCAGCAGCATCAGCAACATTAGCATCATACCTCAGGAATGCGAAATAGTGCTATATTCACATGGAAGTTCGAGAGCGACAATTTTCAGCACAAAATTGCACTAATTTGAAGTCTATAAATAGAGGAAAAGGTAATTTAAAGAGTATGCGCCATTTTGAATGCACGATTCTACTCAGCAGCATCAGCAACATTAGCATCATACCTCAGGAATGCGAAATAGTGCTATATTCACATGGAAGTTCGAGGGCGACAATTTTCAGAACAAAATTGCACTAAGTTGAAATGTGTTAATAGAGAAAGAGTTCTATATAAAGAGTTAGCCCAATGCCGATTGCACTGTTCGACTCAGCAGCATCTGCAACATTAGCATCATACCTCAGGTATGCAAAATAGTGCCATATTCACATGGCGGTTCAAGAGCGACAATTTTTTGCAAAAAATTGCACTAATTTGAAGTCTATTAATAGAGGAAAAGGTAATTTAAAGAGTATGCGCCATTTTGATTGCACTGTTCGACTCAGCAGCATCAGCAACGTTAGCATCATACCTCAGGAATGCAAAATATCACTAATTTGAAATATATTAATATAGATAAAGGTAATTAAACGAGTATACGCCATTTTGAATGAACGGTTCTACTGAGCAGCATCAGCAACATTAGCATCATATCTCAGGAATGCAAAATAGTAGTATTTTCACATGGAAGTTCAAGAGCGACAATCTTCCTCACAAAATTGCACTAAGTTGAAATGTGTTAATAGAGACAGAGTTCCATAAAAAGAGTTAGCCCCATATCGATTGCACTGTTCGACCCAGCAGCATCAGCAACAGAAGCATCATACCTCCGGAATGCGAAATAGCGCTATATTCACATGGAAGTTCAAGAGCGACAATTTCCAGCGCAAAATTGCACTAAATTGAAATGTGTTAATAGAGAACGAGTTCTATATAAAGAGTTAGCCCAATGCCGATTGCACTGTTCGACTCAGCAGCATCAGCAACATTAGCATGATACCTAAGGAATTCAAAATAGGGCTATATGCACGTGGCAGTTAATGGGCGACAATTTTTTGCACAAAATTGCACTAATTTGAAGTCTATTAATAGAGGAAAAGGTAATTTAAAGAGTATGCGCCATTTTGAATGCACGATTCTACTCAGCAGCATCAGCAACATTAGCATCATACCTCAGGAATGCGAAATAGTGCTATATTCACATGGAAGTTCGAGGGCGACAATTTTCAGAACAAAATTGCACTAAGTTGAAATGTGTTAATAGAGAAAGAGTTCTATATAAAGAGTTAGCCCAATGCCGATTGCACTGTTCGACTCAGCAGCATCTGCAACATTAGCATCATACCTCAGGTATGCAAAATAGTGCCATATTCACATGGCGGTTCAAGAGCGACAATTTTTTGCAAAAAATTGCACTAATTTGAAGTCTATTAATAGAGGAAAAGGTAATTTAAAGCGTATGCGCCATTTTGATTGCACTGTTCGACTCAGCAGCATCAGCAACGTTAGCATCATACCTCAGGAATGCAAAATATCACTAATTTGAAATATATTAATACAGATAAAGGTAATTAAACGAGTATACGCCATTTTGAATGAACGGTTCTACTGAGCAGCATCAGCAACGTTAGCATCACATCTCAGGAATGCAAAATAGTGGTATTTTCACATGGAAGTAAAAGAGCGACAATCTTCCTCACAAAATTGCACTAAGTTGAAATGTGTTAATAGAGACAGAGTTCCATAAAAAGAGTTAGCCCCATATCGATTGCACTGTTCGACCCAGCAGCATCAGCAACAGAAGCATCATACCTCCGGAATGCGAAATAGCGCTATATTCACATGGAAGTTCAAGAGCGACAATTTCCAGCGCAAAATTGCACTAATTTGAAGTCTATTAATAGAGGAAAAGGTAATTTAATGAGTATGCGCCATTCTGGTTGCACTGTTCGACTCAGCAGCATCAGCAACATTAGCATCATGTCTCAGGCATCCAAAATACTGGTATTTTCACATGGAAGTTTAAGAGCGACAATTTTCCTCACAAAATTGCACTAAGTTGAAATGTGTTGATAGAGACAGAGTTCCATATAAAGAGTTAACCCCATACCGAATGCACTGTTCGACTCAGCAGCATCAGCAACATTAGCATCATGTCTCAGGCATCCAAAATACTGGTATATTCACATGGAAGTTCGAGGGCGACAATTTTCAGAACAAAATTGCACTAAGTTGAAATGTGTTAATAGAGAAAGAGTTCTATATAAAGAGTTAGCCCAATGCCGATTGCACTGTTCGACTCAGCAGCATCTGCAACATTAGCATCATACCTCAGGTATGCAAAATAGTGCCATATTCACATGGCGGTTCAAGAGCGACAATTTTTTGCAAAAAATTGCACTAATTTGAAGTCTATTAATAGAGGAAAAGGTAATTTAAAGAGTATGCGCCATTTTGATTGCACTGTTCGACTCAGCAGCATCAGCAACGTTAGCATCATACCTCAGGAATGCAAAATATCACTAATTTGAAATATATTAATACAGATAAAGGTAATTAAACGAGTATACGCCATTTTGAATAAACGGTTCTACTGAGCAGCATCAGCAACATTAGCATCATATCTCAGGAATGCAAAATAGTGGTATTTTCACATGGAAGTTCAAGAGCGACAATTTTCCTCACAAAATTGCACTAAGTTGAAATGTGTTAATAGAGACAGAGTTCCATATGAAGAGTTAGCCCCATATCGATTGCACTGTTCGACCCAGCAGCATCAGCAACAGAAGCATCATACCTCCGGAATGCGAAATAGCGCTATTTTCACATGGAAGTTCAAGAGCGACAATTTTCAGCACAAAATTGCACTAATTTGAAGTCTATTAATAGAGGAAAAGGTAATTTAAAGAGTATGCGCCATTTTGATTGCACTGTTCGACTCAGCAGCATCAGCAACGTTAGCATCATACCTCAGGAATGCAAAAGAGGGCTATATGCACATGGCAGTTAATGGGCGACAATCTATTGCACAAAATTGCACTAATTTGAAATATATTAATACAGGGTAATTTAATGAGTATGCGGCATTTTGAATGGACTGTTCGACTCAGCAGCATCAGCAACGTTAGCATCATACCTCAGGAATGCAAAATATCACTAATTTGAAATATATTAATACAGATAAAGGTAATTAAACGAGTATACGCCATTTTGAATGAACGGTTCTACTGAGCAGCATCAGCAACGTTAGCATCACATCTCAGGAATGCAAAATAGTGGTATTTTCACATGGAAGTAAAAGAGCGACAATCTTCCTCACAAAATTGCACTAAGTTGAAATGTGTTAATAGAGACAGAGTTCCATAAAAAGAGTTAGCCCCATATCGATTGCACTGTTCGACCCAGCAGCATCAGCAACAGAAGCATCATACCTCCGGAATGCGAAATAGCGCTATATTCACATGGAAGTTCAAGAGCGACAATTTCCAGCGCAAAATTGCGCTAAGTTGAAATGTGTTAATAGAGAAAGAGTTCTATTTAAAGAGTTAGCGCCATACCGATTGCACTGTACGACTCAGCAGCATCAGCAAATTTAGCATGATACCTAAGGAATTCAAAATAGGGCTATATGCACATGGCAGTTAATGGGCGACAATTTTTTGCACAAAATTGCACTAATTTGAAGTCTATTAATAGAGGAAAAGGTAATTTAAAGAGTATGCGCCATTTTGAATGCACGATTCTACTCAGCAGCATCAGCAACATTAGCATCATACCTCAGGTATGCAAAATAGTGCCATATTCACATGGCGGTTCAAGAGCGACAATTTTTTGCAAAAAATTGCACTAATTTGAAGTCTATTAATAGAGGAAAAGGTAATTTAAAGAGTATGCGCCATTTTGATTGCACTGTTCGACTCAGCAGCATCAGCAACGTTAGCATCATACCTCAGGAATGCAAAATATCACTAATTTGAAATATATTAATACAGATAAAGGTAATTAAACGAGTATACGCCATTTTGAATGAACGGTTCTACTGAGCAGCATCAGCAACATTAGCATCACATCTCAGGAATGCAAAATAGTGGTATTTTCACATGGAAGTTCAAGAGCGACAATTTTCCTCACAAAATTGCACTAAGTTGAAATGTGTTAATAGAGACAGAGTTCCATATGAAGAGTTAGCCCCATATCGATTGCACTGTTCGACCCAGCAGCATCAGCAACAGAAGCATCATACCTCCGGAATGCGAAATAGCGCTATTTTCACATGGAAGTTCAAGAGCGACAATTTTCAGCACAAAATTGCACTAATTTGAAGTCTATTAATAGAGGAAAAGGTAATTTAAAGAGTATGCGCCATTTTGAATGCACGATTCTACTCAGCAGCATCAGCAACATTAGCATCATACCTCAGGAATGCGAAATAGTGCTATATTCACATGGAAGTTCGAGAGCGACAATTTTCAGAACAAAATTGAACTAAGTTGAAATGTGTTAATAGAGAAAGATTTGTATATCAAGAGTTAGCGCCATACCGATTGCACTGTTTCACTCAGCAGCATCAGAAACAGTAGCGTTATACCTCAGGAATGCGAAATAGCGCTATTTTCACATGGAAGTTCAAGAGCGACAATTTTCATCACAAAATTGCACTAATTTGAAGTCTATTAATAGAGGAAAAGGTAATTTAAAGAGTATGCGCCATTTTGATTGCACTGTTCGACTCAGCAGCATCAGCAACGTTAGCATCATACCTCAGGAATGCAAAATATCACTAATTTGAAATATATCAATACAGATAAAGGTAATTAAACGAGTATACGCCATTTTGAATGAACGGTTCTACTGAGCAGCATCAGCAACATTAGCATCATATCTCAGGAATGCGAAATAGCGCTATTTTCACATGGAAGTTCGAGAGCGACAATTTTCCTCACAAAATTGCACTAATTTGAAGTCTATTAATAGAGGAAAAGGTAATTTTAAGAGTATGCGCCATTTTGAATGCACGATTCTACTCAGCAGCATCAGCAACATTAGCCTCATACTTCAGGAATGCGAAATAGTGCTATATTCACATGGAAGTTCAAGAGCGACAATTTTCAGCACAAAATTGCACTAATTTGAAGTCTATTAATAGAGGAAAAGGTAATTTAATGAGTATGCGCCATTCTGGTTGCACTGTTCGACTCAGCAGCATCAGCAACATTAGCATCATGTCTCAGGCATCCAAAATACTGGTATTTTCACATGGAAGTTTAAGAGCGACAATTTTCCTCACAAAATTGCACTAAGTTGAAATGTGTTGATAGAGACAGAGTTCCATATAAAGAGTTAACCCCATACCGATTGCACTGTTCGACTCAGCAGCATCAGCAACAGATGCATCATACCTCCGGAATGCGAAATAGCGCTATATTCACATGGAAGTTCAAGAGCGACAATTTTCAGCACAAAATTGCACTAATTTGAAGTCTATTAATAGAGGAAAAGGTAATTTAAAGAGTATGCTCCATTGTGATTGCACTGTTCGACTCAGCAGCATCAGCAACGTTAGCATCATACCTCAGGAATGCAAAATATCACTAATTTGAAATATATTAATACAGATAAAGGTATTTAAACGAGTATACGCCATTTTGAATGAACGGTTCTACTGAGCAGCATCAGCAACATTAGCATCATATCTCAGGAATGCAAAATAGTGGTATTTTCACATGGAAGTTCAAGAGCGACAATTTTCCTCACAAAATTGCACTAATTTGAAATGTGTTGATAGAGACAGAGTTCCATATAAAGAGTTAGCCCCATACCGATTGCACTGTTCGACTCAGCAGCATCAGCAACAGATGCATCATACCTCCGGAATGCGAAATAGCGCTATATTCACATGGAAGTTCAAGAGCGACAATTTTCAGCACAAAATTGCACTAATTTGAAGTCTATTAATAGAGGAAAAGGTAATTTAAAGAGTATGCTCCATTTTGATTGCACTGTTCGACTCAGCAGCATCAGCAACGTTAGCATCATACCTCAGGAATGCAAAATATCACTAATTTGAAATATATTAATACAGATAAAGGTATTTAAACGAGTATACGCCATTTTGAATGAACGGTTCTACTGAGCAGCATCAGCAACATTAGCATCATATCTCAGGAATGCAAAATAGTGGTATTTTCACATGGAAGTTCAAGAGCGACAATTTTCCTCACAAAATTGCACTAATTTGAAGTCTATTAATAGAGGAAAAGGTAATTTTAAGAGTATGCGCCATTTTGAATGCACGATTCTACTCAGCAGCATCAGCAACATTAGCATCATACATCAGGAATGCGAAATAGTGCTATATTCACATGGAAGTTCAAGAGCGACAATTTTCAGCACAAAATTGCACTAATTTGAAGTCTATTAATAGAGGAAAAGGTAATTTAATGAGTATGCGCCATTCTAGTTGCACTGTTCGACTCAGCAGCATCAGCAACAGTAGCATCACGTCTCAGGCATCCCAAATAGTGGTATTTTCACATGGAAGTTTAAGAGCGACAATTTTCCTCACAAAATTGCACTAAGTTGAAATGTGTTGATAGAGACAGAGTTCCATATAAAGAGTTAGCCCCATACCGATTGCACTGTTCGACTCAGCAGCATCAGCAACAGATGCATCATACCTCCGGAATGCGAAATAGCGCTATATTCACATGGAAGTTCAAGAGCGACAATTTTCAGCACAAAATTGCACTAAGCTGAAATGTGTTAATAGAGAAAGAGTTCTATTAAAGAGTTAGCGCCATACCGATTGCACTGTTCGACTCAGCAGCATCAGCAACAGTAGCGTCATACCTCAGGAACGCGAAATAGCGCCATATTCACATGGAAGTTCAAGAGCGACAATTTTTTGCACAAAACTGCACTAATTTGAAGTCTATTAATAGAGGAAAAGGTAATTTAAAGAGTATGCTCCATTTTGATTGCACTGTTCGACTCAGCAGCATCAGCAACATTAGCGTCATACCTCAGGAATGCAAAATAGTGCTATATTCACATGGCAGTTCAAGAGCGACAATTTTTTGCACAAAATTGCACTAATTTGAAGTCTATTAATAGAGGAAAAGGTAATTTAAAGAGTATGCGCCATTTTGATTGCACTGTTCTACTGAGCAGCATCAGCAACATTAGCATCATATCTCAGGAATGCAAAATAGTGGTATTTTCACATGGAAGTTCAAGAGCGACAATTTTTCTCACGAAATTGCACTAAGTTGAAATGTGTTAATAGAGACAGAGTTCCATATAAAGAGTTAGTCCCATATCGATTGCACTGTTCGACCCAGCAGCATCAGCAACAGAAGCATCATTCCTCGGGAATCCGAAATAGCGCTATTTTCACATGGAAGTTCAAGAGCGACAATTTTCAGGACAAAATTGCACTAATTTGAAGTCTATTAATAGAGGAAAAGGTAATTTAATGAGTATGCGCCATTCTGGTTGCACTGTTCGACTCAGCAGCATCAGCAACATTAGCATCATGTCTCAGGCATCCAAAATAGTGGTATTTTCACACGGAAGTTTAAGAGCGACAATTTTCCTCACAAAATTGCATTAAGTTGAAATGTGTTGATAGAGACAGAGTTCCATATAAAGAGTTAACCCCATACCGATTGCACTGTTCGACTCAGCAGCATCAGCAACAGATGCATCATACCTCCGGAATGCGAAATAGCGCTATATTCACATGGAAGTTCAAGAGCGACAATTTTCAGCACAAAATTGCACTAATTTGAAGTCTATTAATAGAGGAAAAGGTAATTTAATGAGTATGCGCCATTCTAGTTGCACTGTTCGACTCAGCAGCATCAGCAACATTAGCATCATGTCTCAGGCATCCAAAATAGTGGTATTTTCACATGGAAGTTTAAGAGCGACAATTTTCCTCACAAAATTGCACTAAGTTGAAATGTGTTGATAGAGACAGAGTTCCATATGAAGAGTTAGCCCCATACCGATTGCACTGTTCGACTCAGCAGCATCAGCAACAGATGCATCATACCTCCGGAATGCGAAATAGCGCTATATTCACATGGAAGTTCAAGAGCGACAATTTTCAGCACAAAATTGCACTAATTTGAAGTCTATTAATAGAGGAAAAGGTAATTTAAAGAGTATGCTCCATTTTGATTGCACTGTTCGACTCAGCAGCATCAGCAACGTTAGCATCATACCTCAGGAATGCAAAATATCACTAATTTGAAATATATTAATACAGATAAAGGTATTTAAACGAGTATACGCCATTTTGAATGAACGGTTCTACTGAGCAGCATCAGCAACATTAGCATCATATCTCAGGAATGCAAAATAGTGGTATTTTCACATGGAAGTTCAAGAGCGACAATTTTCCTCACAAAATTGCACTAATTTGAAGTCTATTAATAGAGGAAAAGGTATTTTTAAGAGTATGCGCCATTTTGAATGCACGATTCTACTCAGCAGCATCAGCAACATTAGCATCATACCTCAGGAATGCGAAATAGTGCTATATTCACATGGAAGTTCAAGAGCGACAATTTTCAGCACAAAATTGCACTAATTTGAAGTCTATTAATAGAGGAAAAGGTAATTTAATGAGTATGCGCCATTCTAGTTGCACTGTTCGACTCAGCAGCATCAGCAACATTAGCATCATGTCTCAGGCATCCAAAATAGTGGTATTTTCACATGGAAGTTTAAGAGCGACAATTTTCCTCACAAAATTGCACTAAGTTGAAATGTGTTGATAGAGACAGAGTTCCATATGAAGAGTTAGCCCCATACCGATTGCACTGTTCGACTCAGCAGCATCAGCAACAGATGCATCATACCTCCGGAATGCGAAATAGCGCTATATTCACATGGAAGTTCAAGAGCGACAATTTTCAGCACAAAATTGCACTCAGCTGAAATGTGTTAATAGAGAAAGAGTTCTATTAAAGAGTTAGCGCCATACCGATTGCACTGTTCGACTCAGCAGCATCAGCAACAGTAGCGTCATACCTCAGGAATGCAAAATATCACTAATTTGAAATATATTAATACAGATAAAGGTATTTAAACGAGTATACGCCATTTTGAATGAACGGTTCTACTGAGCAGCATCAGCAACAGATGCATCATACCTCAGGAACGCGAAATAGCGCCATATTCACATGGAAGTTCAAGAGCGACAATTTTTTGCACAAAACTGCACTAATTTGAAGTCTATTAATAGAGGAAAAGGTAATTTAAAGAGTATGCTCCATTTTGATTGCACTGTTCGACTCAGCAGCATCAGCAACATTAGCGTCATACCTCAGGAATGCAAAATAGTGCTATATTCACATGGCAGTTCAAGAGCGACAATTTTTTGCACAAAATTGCACTAATTTGAAGTCTATTAATAGAGGAAAAGGTAATTTAAAGAGTATGCGCCATTTTGATTGCACTGTTCTACTGAGCAGCATCAGCAACATTAGCATCATATCTCAGGAATGCAAAATAGTGGTATTTTCACATGGAAGTTCAAGAGCGACAATTTTTCTCACGAAATTGCACTAAGTTGAAATGTGTTAATAGAGACAGAGTTCCATATAAAGAGTTAGTCCCATATCGATTGCACTGTTCGACCCAGCAGCATCAGCAACAGAAGCATCATTCCTCGGGAATCCGAAATAGCGCTATTTTCACATGGAAGTTCAAGAGCGACAATTTTCAGGACAAAATTGCACTAATTTGAAGTCTATTAATAGAGGAAAAGGTAATTTAATGAGTATGCGCCATTCTGGTTGCACTGTTCGACTCAGCAGCATCAGCAACATTAGCATCATGTCTCAGGCATCCAAAATAGTGGTATTTTCACACGGAAGTTTAAGAGCGACAATTTTCCTCACAAAATTGCATTAAGTTGAAATGTGTTGATAGAGACAGAGTTCCATATAAAGAGTTAACCCCATACCGATTGCACTGTTCGACTCAGCAGCATCAGCAACAGATGCATCATACCTCCGGAATGCGAAATAGCGCTATATTCACATGGAAGTTCAAGAGCGACAATTTTCAGCACAAAATTGCACTAATTTGAAGTCTATTAATAGAGGAAAAGGTAATTTAATGAGTATGCGCCATTCTAGTTGCACTGTTCGACTCAGCAGCATCAGCAACATTAGCATCATGTCTCAGGCATCCAAAATAGTGGTATTTTCACATGGAAGTTTAAGAGCGACAATTTTCCTCACAAAATTGCACTAAGTTGAAATGTGTTGATAGAGACAGAGTTCCATATGAAGAGTTAGCCCCATACCGATTGCACTGTTCGACTCAGCAGCATCAGCAACAGATGCATCATACCTCCGGAATGCGAAATAGCGCTATATTCACATGGAAGTTCAAGAGCGACAATTTTCAGCACAAAATTGCACTAATTTGAAGTCTATTAATAGAGGAAAAGGTAATTTAAAGAGTATGCTCCATTTTGATTGCACTGTTCGACTCAGCAGCATCAGCAACGTTAGCATCATACCTCAGGAATGCAAAATATCACTAATTTGAAATATATTAATACAGATAAAGGTATTTAAACGAGTATACGCCATTTTGAATGAACGGTTCTACTGAGCAGCATCAGCAACATTAGCATCATATCTCAGGAATGCAAAATAGTGGTATTTTCACATGGAAGTTCAAGAGCGACAATTTTCCTCACAAAATTGCACTAATTTGAAGTCTATTAATAGAGGAAAAGGTATTTTTAAGAGTATGCGCCATTTTGAATGCACGATTCTACTCAGCAGCATCAGCAACATTAGCATCATACCTCAGGAATGCGAAATAGTGCTATATTCACATGGAAGTTCAAGAGCGACAATTTTCAGCACAAAATTGCACTAATTTGAAGTCTATTAATAGAGGAAAAGGTAATTTAATGAGTATGCGCCATTCTAGTTGCACTGTTCGACTCAGCAGCATCAGCAACATTAGCATCATGTCTCAGGCATCCAAAATAGTGGTATTTTCACATGGAAGTTTAAGAGCGACAATTTTCCTCACAAAATTGCACTAAGTTGAAATGTGTTGATAGAGACAGAGTTCCATATGAAGAGTTAGCCCCATACCGATTGCACTGTTCGACTCAGCAGCATCAGCAACAGATGCATCATACCTCCGGAATGCGAAATAGCGCTATATTCACATGGAAGTTCAAGAGCGACAATTTTCAGCACAAAATTGCACTCAGCTGAAATGTGTTAATAGAGAAAGAGTTCTATTAAAGAGTTAGCGCCATACCGATTGCACTGTTCGACTCAGCAGCATCAGCAACAGTAGCGTCATACCTCAGGAATGCAAAATATCACTAATTTGAAATATATTAATACAGATAAAGGTATTTAAACGAGTATACGCCATTTTGAATGAACGGTTCTACTGAGCAGCATCAGCAACAGATGCATCATACCTCCGGAATGCGAAATAGCGCCATATTCACATGGAAGTTCAAGAGCGACAATTTTTTGCACAAAACTGCACTAATTTGAAGTCTATTAATAGAGGAAAAGGTAATTTAAAGAGTATGCTCCATTTTGATTGCACTGTTCGACTCAGCAGCATCAGCAACATTAGCGTCATACCTCAGGAATGCAAAATAGTGCTATATTCACATGGCAGTTCAAGAGCGATAATTTTTTGCACAAAATTGCACTAATTTGAAGTCTATTAATAGAGGAAAAGGTAATTTAAAGAGTATGCGCCATTTTGATTGCACTGTTCTACTGAGCAGCATCAGCAACATTAGCATCATATCTCAGGAATGCAAAATAGTGGTATTTTCACATGGAAGTTCAAGAGCGACAATTTTCCTCACAAAATTGCACTAAGTTGAAATGTGTTAATAGAGACAGAGTTCCATATAAAGAGTTAGCCCCATATCGATTGCACTGTTCGACCCAGCAGCATCAGCAACAGAAGCATCATTCCTCGGGAATCCGAAATAGCGCTATTTTCACATGGAAGTTCAAGAGCGACAATTTTCAGGACAAAATTGCACTAATTTGAAGTCTATTAATAGAGGAAAAGGTAATTTAAAGAGTATGCGCCATTTTGATTGCACTGTTCGACTCAGCAGCATCAGCAACGTTAGCATCATACCTCAGGAATGCAAAATATCACTAATTTGAAATATATTAATACAGATAAAGGTATTTAAACAAGTATACGCCATTTTGAATGAACGGTTCTACTGAGCAGCATCAGCAACATTAGCATCATACCTCAGGAATGCGAAATAGTGCTATATTCACATGGAAGTTCAAGAGCGATAATTTTCAGAACAAAATTGCACTAAGTTGAAATGTGTTAATAGAGAAAGATTTGTATATCAAGAGTTAGCGCCATACCGATTGCACTGTTTAACTCAGCAGCATCAGCAACAGTAGCGTTATACCTCAGGAATGCGAAATAGCGCTATTTTCACATGGAAGTTCAAGAGCGACAATTTTCATCACAAAATTGCACTAATTTGAAGTCTATTAATAGAGGAAAAGGTAATTTAAAGAGTATGCTCCATTTTGATTGCACTGTTTGACTCAGCAGCATCAGCAACGTTAGCATCATACCTCAGGAATGCAAAATATCACTAATTTGAAATATACTAATACAGGTAAAGGTATTTAAACGAGTATACGCCATTTTGAATGAACGGTTCTACTGAGCAGCATCAGCAACATTAGCATCATATCTCAGGAATGCAAAATAGTGGTATTTTCACATGGAAGTTCAAGAGCGACAATTTTCCTCACAAAATTGCACTAATTTGAAGTCTATTAATAGAGGAAAAGGTAATTTTAAGAGTATGCGCCATTTTGATTGCACTGTTCTACTGAGCAGCATCAGCAACATTAGCATCATATCTCAGGAATGCAAAATAGTGGTATTTTCACATGGAAGTTCAAGAGCGACAATTTTCCTCACAAAATTGCACTAAGTTGAAATGTGTTAATAGAGACAGGGTTCCATATAAAGAGTTAGCCCCATATCGATTGCACTGTTCGACCCAGCAGCATCAGCAACAGAAGCATCATTCCTCGGGAATCCGAAATAGCGCTATTTTCACATGGAAGTTCAAGAGCGACAATTTTCAGGACAAAATTGCACTAATTTGAAGTCTATTAATAGAGGAAAAGGTAATTTAAAGAGTATGCGCCATTTTGATTGCACTGTTCGACTCAGCAGCATCAGCAACGTTAGCATCATACCTCAGGAATGCAAAATATCACTAATTTGAAATATATTAATACAGATAAAGGTATTTAAACAAGTATACGCCATTTTGAATGAACGGTTCTACTGAGCAGCATCAGCAACATTAGCATCATACCTCAGGAATGCGAAATAGTGCTATATTCACATGGAAGTTCAAGAGCGATAATTTTCAGAACAAAATTGCACTAAGTTGAAATGTGTTAATAGAGAAAGATTTGTATATCAAGAGTTAGCGCCATACCGATTGCACTGTTTAACTCAGCAGCATCAGCAACAGTAGCGTTATACCTCAGGAATGCGAAATAGCGCTATTTTCACATGGAAGTTCAAGAGCGACAATTTTCATCACAAAATTGCACTAATTTGAAGTCTATTAATAGAGGAAAAGGTAATTTAAAGAGTATGCGCCATTTTGATTGCACTGTTTGACTCAGCAGCATCAGCAACGTTAGCATCATACCTCAGGAATGCAAAATATCACTAATTTGAAATATATTAATACAGATAAAGGTATTTAAACGAGTATACGCCATTTTGAATGAACGGTTCTACTGAGCAGCATCAGCAACATTAGCATCATATCTCAGGAATGCAAAATAGTGGTATTTTCACATGGAAGTTCAAGAGCGACAATTTTCCTCACAAAATTGCACTAATTTGAAGTCTATTAATAGAGGAAAAGGTAATTTTAAGAGTATGCGCCATTTTGAATGCACGATTCTACTCAGCAGCATCAGCAACATTAGCATCATACCTCAGGAATGCGAAATAGTGCTATATTCACATGGAAGTTCAAGAGCGACAATTTTCAGCACAAAATTGCACTAATTTGAAGTCTATTAATAGAGGAAAAGGTAATTTAATGAGTATGCGCCATTCTAGTTGCACTGTTCGACTCAGCAGCATCAGCAACATTAGCATCATGTCTCAGGCATCCAAAATAGTGGTATTTTCACATGGAAGTTTAAGAGCGACAATTTTCGTCACAAAATTGCACTAAGTTGAAATGTGTTGATAGAGACAGAGTTCCATATAAAGAGTTAGCCCCATACCGATTGCACCGTTCGACTCAGCAGCATCAGCAACAGATGCATCATACCTCCGGAATGCGAAATAGCGCTATATTTACATGGAAGTTCAAGAGCGACAATTTTCAGCACAAAATTGCACTAAGCTGAAATGTGTTAATAGAGAAAGAGTTCTATTAAAGAGTTAGCGCCATACCGATTGCACTATTCGACTCAGCAGCATCAGCAACAGTAGCGTCATACCTCAGGAACGCGAAATAGCGCCATATTCACATGGAAGTTCAAGAGCGACAATTTTTTGCACAAAACTGCACTAATTTGAAGTCTATTAATAGAGGAAAAGGTAATTTAAAGAGTATGCTCCATTTTGATTGCACTGTTCGACTCAGCAGCATCAGCAACGTTAGCATCATACCTCAGGAATGCAAAATATCACTAATTTGAAATATATTAATACAGATAAAGGTATTTAAACGAGTATACGCCATTTTGAATGAACGGTTCTACTGAGCAGCATCAGCAACATTAGCATCATATCTCAGGAATGCAAAATAGTGGTATTTTCACATGGAAGTTCAAGAGCGACAATTTTCCTCACAAAATTGCACTAATTTGAAGTCTATTAATAGAGGAAAAGGTAATTTTAAGAGTATGCGCCATTTTGAATGCACGATTCTACTCAGCAGCATCAGCAACATTAGCATCATACCTCAGGAATGCGAAATAGTGCTATATTCACATGGAAGTTCAAGAGCGACAATTTTCAGCACAAAATTGCACTAATTTGAAGTCTATTAATAGAGGAAAAGGTAATTTAATGAGTATGCGCCATTCTAGTTGCACTGTTCAACTCAGCAGCATCAGCAACATTAGCATCATGTCTCAGGCATCCAAAATAGTGGTATTTTCACATGGAAGTTTAAGAGCGACAATTTTCCTCACAAAATTGCACTAAGTTGAAATGTGTTGATAGAGACAGAGTTCCATATAAAGAGTTAGCCCCATACCGATTGCACTGTTCGACTCAGCAGCATCAGCAACAGATGCATCATACCTCCGGAATGCGAAATAGCGCTATATTCACATGGAAGTTCAAGAGCGACAATTTTCAGCACAAAATTGCACTAAGCTGAAATGTGTTAATAGAGAAAGAGTTCTATTAAAGAGTTAGCGCCATACCGATTGCACTGTTCGACTCAGCAGCATCAGCAACAGTAGCGTCATACCTCAGGAACGCGAAATAGCGCCATATTCACATGGAAGTTCAAGAGCGACAATTTTTTGCACAAAACTGCACTAATTTGAAGTCTATTAATAGAGGAAAAGGTAATTTAAAGAGTATGCTCCATTTTGATTGCACTGTTCGACTCAGCAGCATCAGCAACATTAGCGTCATACCTCAGGAATGCAAAATAGTGCTATATTCACATGGCAGTTCAAGAGCGACAATTTTTTGCACAAAATTGCACTAATTTGAAGTCTATTAATAGAGGAAAAGGTAATTTAAAGAGTATGCGCCATTTTGATTGCACTGTTCTACTGAGCAGCATCAGCAACATTAGCATCATATCTCAGGAATGCAAAATAGTGGTATTTTCACATGGAAGTTCAAGAGCGACAATTTTCCTCACAAAATTGCACTAATTTGAAGTCTATTAATAGAGGAAAAGGTAATTTTAAGAGTATGCGCCATTTTGAATGCACGATTCTACTCAGCAGCATCAGCAACATTAGCATCATACCTCAGGAATGCAAAATATCACTAATTTGATATATATTAATACAGATAAAGGTATTTAAACGAGTATACGCCATTTTGAATGAACGGTTCTACTGAGCAGCATCAGCAACATTAGCATCATATCTCAGGAATGCAAAATAGTGGTATTTTCACATGGAAGTTCAAGAGCGACAATTTTCCTCACAAAATTGCACTAATTTGAAGTCTATTAATAGAGGAAAAGGTAATTTTAAGAGTATGCGCCATTTTGAATGCACGATTCTACTCAGCAGCATCAGCAACATTAGCATCATACCTCAGGAATGCGAAATAGTGCTATATTCACATGGAAGTTCAAGAGCGACAATTTTCAGCACAAAATTGCACTAATTTGAAGTCTATTAATAGAGGAAAAGGTAATTTAATGAGTATGCGCCATTCTAGTTGCACTGTTCGACTCAGCAGCATCAGCAACATTAGCATCATGTCTCAGGCATCCAAAATAGTGGTATTTTCACATGGAAGTTTAAGAGCGACAATTTTCCTCACAAAATTGCACTAAGTTGAAATGTGTTGATAGAGACAGAGTTCCATATAAAGAGTTAGCCCCATACCGATTGCACTGTTCGACTCAGCAGCATCAGCAACAGATGCATCATACCTCCGGAATGCGAAATAGCGCTATATTCACATGGAAGTTCAAGAGCGACAATTTTCAGCACAAAATTGCACTAAGCTGAAATGTGTTAATAGAGAAAGAGTTCTATTAAAGAGTTAGCGCCATACCGATTGCACTATTCGACTCAGCAGAATCAGCAACAGTAGCGTCATACCTCAGGAACGCGAAATAGCGCCATATTCACATGGAAGTTCAAGAGCGACAATTTTTTGCACAAAACTGCACTAATTTGAAGTCTATTAATAGAGGAAAAGGTAATTTAAAGAGTATGCTCCATTTTGATTGCACTGTTCGACTCAGCAGCATCAGCAACGTTAGCATCATATCTCAGGAATGCAAAATATCACTAATTTGAAATATATTAATACAGATAAAGGTATTTAAACGAGTATACGCCATTTTGAATGAACGGTTCTACTGAGCAGCATCAGCAACATTAGCATCATATCTCAGGAATGCAAAATAGTGGTATTTTCACATGGAAGTTCAAGAGCGACAATTTTCCTCACAAAATTGCACTAATTTGAAGTCTATTAATAGAGGAAAAGGTAATTTTAAGAGTATGCGCCATTTTGAATGCACGATTCTACTCAGCAGCATCAGCAACATTAGCATCATACCTCAGGAATGCGAAATAGTGCTATATTCACATGGAAGTTCAAGAGCGACAATTTTCAGCACAAAATTGCACTAATTTGAAGTCTATTAATAGAGGAAAAGGTAATTTAAAGAGTATGCGCCATTTTGATTGCACTGTTCTACTGAGCAGCATCAGCAACATTAGCATCACGTCTCAGGCATCCAAAATAGTGGTATTTTCACATGGAAGTTTAAGAGCGACAATTTTCCTCACAAATTTGCACTAAGTTGAAATGTGTTGATAGAGACAGAGTTCCATATAAAGAGTTAGCCCCATACCGATTGCACTGTTCGACTCAGCAGCATCAGCAACAGATGCATCATACCTCCGGAATGCGAAATGGCGCTATATTCACATGGAAGTTCAAGAGCGACCATTTTCAGCACAAAATTGCACTAAGCTGAAATGTGTTAATAGAGAAAGAGTTCTATTAAAGAGTTAGCGCCATACCGATTGCTCTGTTCGACTCAGCAGCATCAGCAACAGTAGCGTCATACCTCAGGAACGCGAAATAGCGCCATATTCACATGGAAGTTCAAGAGCGACAATTTTTTGCACAAAACTGCACTAATTTGAAGTCTATTAATAGAGGAAAAGGTAATTTAAAGAGTATGCTCCATTTTGATTGCACTGTTCGACTCAGCAGCATCAGCAACATTAGCGTCATACCTCAGGAATGCAAAATAGTGCTATATTCACATGGCAGTTCAAGAGCGACAATTTTTTGCACAAAATTGCACTAATTTGAAGTCTATTAATAGAGGAAAAGGTAATTTAAAGAGTATGCTCCATTTTGATTGCACTGTTCGACTCAGCAGCATCAGCAACGTTAGCATCATACCTCAGGAATGCAAAATATCACTAATTTGAAATATATTAATACAGATAAAGGTATTTAAACGAGTATACGCCATTTTGAATGAACGGTTCTACTGAGCAGCATCAGCAACATTAGCATCATATCTCAGGAATGCAAAATAGTGGTATTTTCACATGGAAGTTCAAGAGCGACAATTTTCCTCACAAAATTGCACTAATTTGAAGTCTATTAATAGAGGAAAAGGTATTTTTAAGAGTATGCGCCATTTTGAATGCACGATTCTACTCAGCAGCATCAGCAACATTAGCATCATACCTCAGGAATGCGAAATAGTGCTATATTCACATGGAAGTTCAAGAGCGACAATTTTCAGCACAAAATTGCACTAATTTGAAGTCTATTAATAGAGGAAAAGGTAATTTAATGAGTATGCGCCATTCTAGTTGCACTGTTCGACTCAGCAGCATCAGCAACATTAGCATCATGTCTCAGGCATCCAAAATAGTGGTATTTTCACATGGAAGTTTAAGAGCGACAATTTTCCTCACAAAATTGCACTAAGTTGAAATGTGTTGATAGAGACAGAGTTCCATATAAAGAGTTAGCCCCATACCGATTGCACTGTTCGACTCAGCAGCATCAGCAACAGATGCATCATACCTCCGGAATGCGAAATAGCGCTATATTCACATGGAAGTTCAAGAGCGACAATTTTCAGCACAAAATTGCACTAAGCTGAAACGTGTTAATAGAGAAAGAGTTCTATTAAAGAGTTAGCGCCATACCGATTGCACTGTTCGACTCAGCAGCATCAGCAACAGTAGCGTCATACCTCAGGAATGCAAAATATCAGTAATTTGAAATATATTAATACAGATAAAGGTATTTAAACGAGTATACGCCATTTTGAATGAACGGTTCTACTGAGCAGCATCAGCAACATTAGCATCATGTCTCAGGCATCCAAAATAGTGGTATTTTCACATGGAAGTTTAAGAGCGACAATTTTCCTCACAAAATTGCACCAAGTTGAAATGTGTTGATAGAGACAGAGTTCCATATAAAGAGTTAGCCCCATACCGATTGCACTGTTCGACTCAGCAGCATCAGCAACAGATGCATCATACCTCTGGAATGCGAAATAGCGCTATATTCACATGGAAGTTCAAGAGCGACAATTTTCAGCACAAAATTGCACTAAGCTGAAATGTGTTAATAGAGAAAGAGTTCTATTAAAGAGTTAGCGCCATACCGATTGCACTGTTCGACTCAGCAGCATCAGCAACAGTAGCGTCATACCTCAGGAATGCAAAATATCACTAATTTGAAATATATTAATACAGATAAAGGTATTTAAACGAGTATACGCCATTTTGAATGAACGGTTCTACTGAGCAGCATCAGCAACAGATGCATCATACCTCCGGAATGCGAAATAGCGCCATATTCACATGGAAGTTCAAGAGCGACAATTTTTTGCACAAAACTGCACTAATTTGAAGTCTATTAATAGAGGAAAAGGTAATTTAAAGAGTATGCTCCATTTTGATTGCACTGTTCGACTCAGCAGCATCAGCAACATTAGCGTCATACCTCAGGAATGCAAAATAGTGCTATATTCACATGGCAGTTCAAGAGCGACAATTTTTTGCACAAAATTGCACTAATTTGAAGTCTATTAATAGAGGAAAAGGTAATTTAAAGAGTATGCGCCATTTTGATTGCACTGTTCTACTGAGCAGCATCAGCAACATTAGCATCATATCTCAGGAATGCAAAATAGTGGTATTTTCACATGGAAGTTCAAGAGCGACAATTTTCCTCACAAAATTGCACTAAGTTGAAATGTGTTAATAGAGACAGAGTTCCATATAAAGAGTTAGCCCCATATCGATTGCACTGTTCGACCCAGCAGCATCAGCAACAGAAGCATCATTCCTCGGGAATCCGAAATAGCGCTATTTTCACATGGAAGTTCAAGAGCGACAATTTTCAGGACAAAATTGCACTAATTTGAAGTCTATTAATAGAGGAAAAGGTAATTTAAAGAGTATGCGCCATTTTGATTGCACTGTTCGACTCAGCAGCATCAGCAACGTTAGCATCATACCTCAGGAATGCAAAATATCACTAATTTGAAATATATTAATACAGATAAAGGTATTTAAACAAGTATACGCCATTTTGAATGAACGGTTCTACTGAGCAGCATCAGCAACATTAGCATCATACCTCAGGAATGCGAAATAGTGCTATATTCACATGGAAGTTCAAGAGCGATAATTTTCAGAACAAAATTGCACTAAGTTGAAATGTGTTAATAGAGAAAGATTTGTATATCAAGAGTTAGCGCCATACCGATTGCACTGTTTAACTCAGCAGCATCAGCAACAGTAGCGTTATACCTCAGGAATGCGAAATAGCGCTATTTTCACATGGAAGTTCAAGAGCGACAATTTTCATCACAAAATTGCACTAATTTGAAGTCTATTAATAGAGGAAAAGGTAATTTAAAGAGTATGCGCCATTTTGATTGCACTGTTTGACTCAGCAGCATCAGCAACGTTAGCATCATACCTCAGGAATGCAAAATATCACTAATTTGAAATATATTAATACAGATAAAGGTATTTAAACGAGTATACGCCATTTTGAATGAACGGTTCTACTGAGCAGCATCAGCAACATTAGCATCATATCTCAGGAATGCAAAATAGTGGTATTTTCACATGGAAGTTCAAGAGCGACAAGTTTCCTCACAAAATTGCACTAATTTGAAGTCTATTAATAGAGGAAAAGGTAATTTTAAGAGTATGCGCCATTTTGATTGCACTGTTCTACTGAGCAGCATCAGCAACATTAGCATCATATCTCAGGAATGCAAAATAGTGGTATTTTCACATGGAAGTTCAAGAGCGACAATTTTCCTCACAAAATTGCACTAAGTTGAAATGTGTTAATAGAGACAGAGTTCCATATAAAGAGTTAGCCCCATATCGATTGCACTGTTCGACCCAGCAGCATCAGCAACAGAAGCATCATTCCTCGGGAATCCGAAATAGCGCTATTTTCACATGGAAGTTCAAGAGCGACAATTTTCAGGACAAAATTGCACTAATTTGAAGTCTATTAATAGAGGAAAAGGTAATTTAAAGAGTATGCGCCATTTTGATTGCACTGTTCGACTCAGCAGCATCAGCAACGTTAGCATCATACCTCAGGAATGCAAAATATCACTAATTTGAAATATATTAATACAGATAAAGGTATTTAAACAAGTATACGCCATTTTGAATGAACGGTTCTACTGAGCAGCATCAGCAACATTAGCATCATACCTCAGGAATGCGAAATAGTGCTATATTCACATGGAAGTTCAAGAGCGATAATTTTCAGAACAAAATTGCACTAAGTTGAAATGTGTTAATAGAGAAAGATTTGTATATCAAGAGTTAGCGCCATACCGATTGCACTGTTTAACTCAGCAGCATCAGCAACAGATGCATCATACCTCTGGAATGCGAAATAGCGCTATATTCACATGGAAGTTCAAGAGCGACAATTTTCATCACAAAATTGCACTAATTTGAAGTCTATTAATAGAGGAAAAGGTAATTTAAAGAGTATGCGCCATTTTGATTGCACTGTTTGACTCAGCAGCATCAGCAACGTTAGCATCATACCTCAGGAATGCAAAATATCACTAATTTGAAATATATTAATACAGATAAAGGTATTTAAACGAGTATACGCCATTTTGAATGAACGGTTCTACTGAGCAGCATCAGCAACATTAGCATCATATCTCAGGAATGCAAAATAGTGGTATTTTCACATGGAAGTTCAAGAGCGACAATTTTCCTCACAAAATTGCACTAATTTGAAGTCTATTAATAGAGGAAAAGGTAATTTTAAGAGTATGCGCCATTTTTAATGCACGATTCTACTCAGCAGCATCAGCAACATTAGCATCATACCTCAGGAATGCGAAATAGTGCTATATTCACATGGAAGTTCAAGAGCGACAATTTTCAGCACAAAATTGCACTAATTTGAAGTCTATTAATAGAGAAAAGGTAATTTAATGAGTATGCGCCATTCTAGTTGCACTGTTCGACTCAGCAGCATCAGCAACATTAGCATCATGTCTCAGGCATCCAAAATAGTGGTATTTTCACATGGAAGTTTAAGAGCGACAATTTTCCTCACAAAATTGCACTAAGTTGAAATGTGTTGATAGAGACAGAGTTCCATATAAAGAGTTAGCCCCATACCGATTGCACTGTTCGACTCAGCAGCATCAGCAGCAGATGCATCATACCTCCGGAATGCGAAATAGCGCTATATTCACATGGAAGTTCAAGAGCGACAATTTTCAGCACAAAATTGCACTAAGCTGAAATGTGTTAATAGAGAAAGAGTTCTATTAAAGAGTTAGCGCCATACCGATTGCACTGTTCGACTCAGCAGCATCAGCAACAGTAGCGTCATACCTCAGGAACGCGAAATAGCGCCATATTCACATGGAAGTTCAAGAGCGACAATTTTTTGCACAAAACTGCACTAATCTGAAGTCTATTAATAGAGGAAAAGGTAATTTAAAGAGTACGCGCCATTTTGATTGCACTGTTCTACTGAGCAGCATCAGCAACATTAGCATCATATCTCAGGAATGCAAAATAGTGGTATTTTCACATGGAAGTTCAAGAGCGACAATTTTTCTCACAAAATTGCACTAAGTTGAAATGTGTTGATAGAGACAGAGTTCCATATAAAGAGTTAGCCCCATACCGATTGCACTGTTCGACTCAGCAGCATCAGCAACAGATGCATCATACCTCCGGAATGCGAAATAGCGCTATATTCACATGGAAGTTCAAGAGCGACAATTTTCAGGACAAAATTGCACTAATTTGAAGTCTATTAATAGAGGAAAAGGTAATTTAAAGAGTATGCGCCATTTTGATTGCACTGTTCGACTCAGCAGCATCAGCAACGTTAGCATCATACCTCAGGAATGCAAAATATCACTAATTTGAAATATATTAATACAGATAAAGGTATTTAAACAAGTATACGCCATTTTGAATGAACGGTTCTACTGAGCAGCATCAGCAACATTAGCATCATACCTCAGGAATGCGAAATAGTGCTATATTCACATGGAAGTTCAAGAGCGATAATTTTCAGAACAAAATTGCACTAAGTTGAAATGTGTTAATAGAGAAAGATTTGTATATCAAGAGTTAGCGCCATACCGATTGCACTGTTTAACTCAGCAGCATCAGCAACAGTAGCGTTATACCTCAGGAATGCGAAATAGCGCTATTTTCACATGGAAGTTCAAGAGCGACAATTTTCATCACAAAATTGCACTAATTTGAAGTCTATTAATAGAGGAAAAGGTAATTTAAAGAGTATGCGCCATTTTGATTGCACTGTTTGACTCAGCAGCATCAGCAACGTTAGCATCATACCTCAGGAATGCAAAATATCACTAATTTGAAATATATTAATACAGATAAAGGTATTTAAACGAGTATACGCCATTTTGAATGAACGGTTCTACTGAGCAGCATCAGCAACATTAGCATCATATCTCAGGAATGCAAAATAGTGGTATTTTCACATGGAAGTTCAAGAGCGACAATTTTCCTCACAAAATTGCACTAATTTGAAGTCTATTAATAGAGGAAAAGGTAATTTTAAGAGTATGCGACATTTTGAATGCACGATTCTACTCAGCAGCATCAGCAACATTAGCATCATACCTCAGGAATGCGAAATAGTGCTATATTCACATGGAAGTTCAAGAGCGACAATTTTCAGCACAAAATTGCACTAATTTGAAGTCTATTAATAGAGGAAAAGGTAATTTAATGAGTATGCGCCATTCTAGTTGCACTGTTCGACTCAGCAGCATCAGCAACATTAGCATCATGTCTCAGGCATCCAAAATAGTGGTATCTTCACATGGAAGTTTAAGAGCGACAATTTTCCTCACAAAATTGCACTAAGTTGAAATGTGTTGATAGAGACAGAGTTCCATATAAAGAGTTAGCCCCATACCGATTGCACTGTTCGACTCAGCAGCATCAGCAACAGATGCATCATACCTCCGGAATGCGAAATAGCGCTATATTCACATGGAAGTTCAAGAGCGACAATTTTCAGCACAAAATTGCACTAAGCTGAAATGTGTTAATAGAGAAAGAGTTCTATTATAGAGTTAGCGCCATACCGATTGCACTATTCGACTCAGCAGCATCAGCAACAGTAGCGTCATACCTCAGGAACGCGAAATAGCGCCATATTCACATGGAAGTTCAAGAGCGACAATTTTTTGCACAAAACTGCACTAATTTGAAGTCTATTAATAGAGGAAAAGGTAATTTAAAGAGTATGCTCCATTTTGATTGCACTGTTCGACTCAGCAGCATCAGCAACGTTAGCATCATACCTCAGGAATGCAAAATATCACTAATTTGAAATATATTAATACAGATAAAGGTATTTAAACGAGTATACGCCATTTTGAATGAACGGTTCTACTGAGCAGCATCAGCAACATTAGCATCATATCTCAGAAATGCAAAATAGTGGTATTTTCACATGGAAGTTCAAGAGCGACAATTTTCCTCACAAAATTGCACTAATTTGAAGTCTATTAATAGAGGAAAAGGTAATTTTAAGAGTATGCGCCATTTTTAATGCACGATTCTACTCAGCAGCATCAGCAACATTAGCATCATACCTCAGGAATGCGAAATAGTGCTATATTCACATGGAAGTTCAAGAGCGACAATTTTCAGCACAAAATTGCACTAATTTGAAGTCTATTAATAGAGGAAAAGGTAATTTAATGAGTATGCGCCATTCTAGTTGCACTGTTCGACTCAGCAGCATCAGCAACATTAGCATCATGTCTCAGGCATCCAAAATAGTGGTATTTTCACATGGAAGTTTAAGAGCGACAATTTTCCTCACAAAATTGCACTAAGTTGAAATGTGTTGATAGAGACAGAGTTCCATATAAAGAGTTAGCCCCATACCGATTGCACTGTTCGACTCAGCAGCATCAGCAGCAGATGCATCATACCTCCGGAATGCGAAATAGCGCTATATTCACATGGAAGTTCAAGAGCGACAATTTTCAGCACAAAATTGCACTAAGCTGAAATGTGTTAATAGAGAAAGAGTTCTATTAAAGAGTTAGCGCCATACCGATTGCACTGTTCGACTCAGCAGCATCAGCAACAGTAGCGTCATACCTCAGGAACGCGAAATAGCGCCATATTCACATGGAAGTTCAAGAGCGACAATTTTTTGCACAAAACTGCACTAATCTGAAGTCTATTAATAGAGGAAAAGGTAATTTAAAGAGTACGCGCCATTTTGATTGCACTGTTCTACTGAGCAGCATCAGCAACATTAGCATCATATCTCAGGAATGCAAAATAGTGGTATTTTCACATGGAAGTTCAAGAGCGACAATTTTTTGCACAAAATTGCACTAATTTGAAGTCTATTAATAGAGGAAAAGGTAATTTAAAGAGTATGCGCCATTTTGATTGCACTGTTCTACTGAGCAGCATCAGCAACATTAGCATCATATCTCAGGAATGCAAAATAGTGGTATTTTCACATGGAAGTTCAAGAGCGACAATTTTTCTCACAAAATTGCACTAAGTTGAAATGTGTTGATAGAGACAGAGTTCCATATAAAGACCTAGCCCCATACCGATTGCACTGTTCGACTCAGCAGCATCAGCAACAGATGCATCATACCTCCGGAATGCGAAATAGCGCTATATTCACATGGAAGTTCAAGAGCGACAATTTTCAGCACAAAATTGCACTAAGCTGAAATGTGTTAATAGAGAAAGAGTTCTATTAAAGAGTTAGCGCCATACCGATTGCACTGTTCGACTCAGCAGCATCAGCAACAGTAGCGTCATACCTCAGGAACGCGAAATAGCGCCATATTCACATGGAAGTTCAAGAGCGACAATTTTTTGCACAAAACTGCACTAATTTGAAGTCTATTAATAGAGGAAAAGGTAATTTAAAGAGTATGCTCCATTTTGATTGCACTGTTCGACTCAGCAGCATCAGCAACATTAGCGTCATACCTCAGCAATGCAAAATAGCGCTATATTCACATGGCAGTTCAAGAGCGACAATTTTTTGCACAAACTTGCACTAATTTGAAGTCTATTAATAGAGGAAAAGGTAATTTAAAGAGTATGCGCCATTTTGATTGCACTGTTCTACTGAGCAGCATCAGCAACATTAGCATCATATCTCAGGAATGCAGAATAGTGGTATTTTCACATGGAAGTTCAAGAGCGACAATTTTTCTCACAAAACTGCACTAAGTTGAAATGTGTTAATAGAGACAGAGTTCCATATAAAGAGTTAGCCCCATATCGATTGCACTGTTCGACCCAGCAGCATCAGCAACAGAAGCATCATTCCTCGGGAATCCGAAATAGCGCTATTTTCACATGGAAGTTCAAGAGCGACAATTTTCAGGACAAAATTGCACTAATTTGAAGTCTATTAATAGAGGAAAAGGTAATTTAATGAGTATGCGCCATTCTGGTTGCACTGTTCGACTCAGCAGCATCAGCAACATTAGCATCATGTCTCAGGCATCCAAAATAGTGGTATTTTCATACGGAAGTTTAAGAGCGACAATTTTCCTCACAAAATTGCACTAAGTTGAAATGTGTTGATAGAGACAGAGTTCCATATAAAGAGTTAACCCCATACCGATTGCACTGTTCGACTCAGCAGCATCAGCAACAGATGCATCATACCTCCGGAATGCGAAATAGCGTTATATTCACATGGAAGTTCAAGAGCGACAATTTTCAGCACAAAATTGCACTAATTTGAAGTCTATTAATAGAGGAAAAGGTAATTTAAAGAGTATGCTCCATTTTGATTGCACTGTTCGACTCAGCAGCATCAGCAACGTTAGCATCATGTCTCAGGCATCCAAAATAGTGGTATTTTCACATGGAAGTTTAAGAGCGACAATTTTCCTCACAAAATTGCACTAAGTTGAAATGTGTTGATAGAGACAGAGTTCCATATAAAGAGTTAGCCCCATACCGATTGCACTGTTCGACTCAGCAGCATCAGCAGCAGATGCATCATACCTCCGGAATGCGAAATAGCGCTATATTCACATGGAAGTTCAAGAGCGACAATTTTCAGCACAAAATTGCACTAAGCTGAAATGTGTTAATAGAGAAAGAGTTCTATTAAAGAGTTAGCGCCATACCGATTGCACTGTTCGACTCAGCAGCATCAGCAACAGTAGCGTCATACCTCAGGAACGCGAAATAGCGCCATATTCACATGGAAGTTCAAGAGCGACAATTTTTTGCACAAAACTGCACTAATCTGAAGTCTATTAATAGAGGAAAAGGTAATTTAAAGAGTACGCGCCATTTTGATTGCACTGTTCTACTGAGCAGCATCAGCAACATTAGCATCATATCTCAGGAATGCAAAATAGTGGTATTTTCACATGGAAGTTCAAGAGCGACAATTTTTTGCACAAAATTGCACTAATTTGAAGTCTATTAATAGAGGAAAAGGTAATTTAAAGAGTATGCGCCATTTTGATTGCACTGTTCTACTGAGCAGCATCAGCAACATTAGCATCATATCTCAGGAATGCAAAATAGTGGTATTTTCACATGGAAGTTCAAGAGCGACAATTTTTCTCACAAAATTGCACTAAGTTGAAATGTGTTGATAGAGACAGAGTTCCATATAAAGACTTAGCCCCATACCGATTGCACTGTTCGACTCAGCAGCATCAGCAACAGATGCATCATACCTCCGGAATGCGAAATAGCGCTATATTCACATGGAAGTTCAAGAGCGACAATTTTCAGCACAAAATTGCACTAAGCTGAAATGTGTTAATAGAGAAAGAGTTCTATTAAAGAGTTAGCGCCATACCGATTGCACTGTTCGACTCAGCAGCATCAGCAACAGTAGCGTCATACCTCAGGAACGCGAAATAGCGCCATATTCACATGGAAGTTCAAGAGCGACAATTTTTTGCACAAAACTGCACTAATTTGAAGTCTATTAATAGAGGAAAAGGTAATTTAAAGAGTATGCTCCATTTTGATTGCACTGTTCGACTCAGCAGCATCAGCAACATTAGCGTCATACCTCAGGAATGCAAAATAGTGCTATATTCACATGGCAGTTCAAGAGCGACAATTTTTTGCACAAACTTGCACTAATTTGAAGTCTATTAATAGAGGAAAAGGTAATTTAAAGAGTATGCGCCATTTTGATTGCACTGTTCTACTGAGCAGCATCAGCAACATTAGCATCATATCTCAGGAATGCAGAATGGTGGTATTTTCACATGGAAGTTCAAGAGCGACAATTTTTCTCACAAAACTGCACTAAGTTGAAATGTGTTAATAGAGACAGAGTTCCATATAAAGAGTTAGCCCCATATCGATTGCACTGTTCGACCCAGCAGCATCAGCAACAGAAGCATCATTCCTCGGGAATCCGAAATAGCGCTATTTTCACATGGAAGTTCAAGAGCGACAATTTTCAGGACAAAATTGCACTAATTTGAAGTCTATTAATAGAGGAAAAGGTAATTTAATGAGTATGCGCCATTCTGGTTGCACTGTTCGACTCAGCAGCATCAGCAACATTAGCATCATGTCTCAGGCATCCAAAATAGTGGTATTTTCATACGGAAGTTTAAGAGCGACAATTTTCCTCACAAAATTGCACTAAGTTGAAATGTGTTGATAGAGACAGAGTTCCATATAAAGAGTTAACCCCATACCGATTGCACTGTTCGACTCAGCAGCATCAGCAACAGATGCATCATACCTCCGGAATGCGAAATAGCGTTATATTCACATGGAAGTTCAAGAGCGACAATTTTCAGCACAAAATTGCACTAATTTGAAGTCTATTAATAGAGGAAAAGGTAATTTAAAGAGTATGCTCCATTTTGATTGCACTGTTCGACTCAGCAGCATCAGCAACGTTAGCATCATACCTCAGGAATGCAAAATATCACTAATTTGAAATATATTAATACAGATAAAGGTATTTAAACGAGTATACGCCATTTTGAATGAACGGTTCTACTGAGCAGCATCAGCAACATTAGCATCATATCTCAGGAATGCAAAATAGTGGTATTTTCACATGGAAGTTCAAGAGCGACAATTTTCCTCACAAAATTGCACTAATTTGAAGTCTATTAATAGAGGAAAAGGTATTTTTAAGAGTATGCGCCATTTTGAATGCACGATTCTACTCAGCAGCATCAGCAACATTAGCATCATACCTCAGGAATGCGAAATAGTGCTATATTCACATGGAAGTTCAAGAGCGACAATTTTCAGCACAAAATTGCACTAATTTGAAGTCTATTAATAGAGGAAAAGGTAATTTAATGAGTATGCGCCATTCTAGTTGCACTGTTCGACTCAGCAGCATCAGCAACATTAGCATCATGTCTCAGGCATCCAAAATAGTGGTATTTTCACATGGAAGTTTAAGAGCGACAATTTTCCTCACAAAATTGCACTAAGTTGAAATGTGTTGATAGAGACAGAGTTCCATATAAAGAGTTAGCCCCATACCGATTGCACTGTTCGACTCAGCAGCATCAGCAACAGATGCATCATACCTCCGGAATGCGAAATAGCGCTATATTCACATGGAAGTTCAAGAGCGACAATTTTCAGCACAAAATTGCACTAAGCTGAAATGTGTTAATAGAGAAAGAGTTCTATTAAAGAGTTAGCGCCATACCGATTGCACTGTTCGGCTCAGCAGCATCAGCAACAGTAGCGTAATACCTCAGGAACGCGAAATAGCGCCATATTCACATGGAAGTTCAAGAGCGACAATTTTTTGCACAAAACTGCACTAATTTGAAGTCTATTAATAGAGGAAAAGGTAATTTAAAGAGTATGCGCCATTTTGATTGCACTGTTCTACTGAGCAGCATCAGCAACATTAGCATCATATCTCAGGAATGCAAAATAGTGGTATTTTCACATGGAAGTTCAAGAGCGACAATTTTTTGCACAAAATTGCACTAATTTGAAGTCTATTAATAGAGGAAAAGGTAATTTAAAGAGTATGCGCCATTTTGATTGCACTGTTCTACTGAGCAGCATCAGCAACATTAGCATCATATCTCAGGAATGCAAAATAGTGCTATATTCACATGGCAGTTCAAGAGCGACAATTTTTTGCACAAAATTGCACTAATTTGAAGTCTATTAATAGAGGAAAAGGTAATTTAAAGAGTATGCGCCATTTTGATTGCACTGTTCTACTGAGCAGCATCAGCAACATTAGCATCATATCTCAGGAATGCAAAATAGTGGTATTTTCACATGGAAGTTCAAGAGCGACAATTTTTCTCACAAAATTGCACTAAGTTGAAATGTGTTAATAGAGACAGAGTTCCATATAAAGAGTTAGCCCCATATCGATTGCACTGTTCGACCCAGCAGCATCAGCAACATTAGCATCATATCTCAGGAATGCAAAATAGTGGTATTTTCACATGGAAGTTCAAGAGCGACAATTTTTCTCACAAAATTGCACTAAGTTGAAATGTGTTGATAGAGACAGAGTTCCATATAAAGAGTTAGCCCCATACCGATTGCACTGTTCGACTCAGCAGCATCAGCAACAGATGCATCATACCTCCGGAATGCGAAATAGCGCTATATTCACATGGAAGTTCAAGAGCGACAATTTTCAGCACAAAATTGCACTAAGCTGAAATGTGTTAATATAGAAAGAGTTCTATTAAAGAGTTAGCGCCATACCGATTGCACTGTTCGACTCAGCAGCATAAGCAACAGTAGCGTCATACCTCAGGAACGCGAAATAGCGCCATATTCACATGGAAGTTCAAGAGCCACAATTTTTTGCACAAAACTGCACTAATTTGAAGTCTATTAATAGAGGAAAAGGTAATTTAAAGAGTATGCTCCATTTTGATTGCACTGTTCGACTCAGCAGCATCAGCAACATTAGCGTCATACCTCAGGAATGCAAAATAGTGCTATATTCACATGGCAGTTCAAGAGCGACAATTTTTTGCACAAAATTGCACTAATTTGAAGTCTATTAATAGACGAAAAGGTAATTTAAAGAGTATGCGCCATTTTGATTGCACTGTTCTACTGAGCAGCATCAGCAACATTAGCATCATATCTCAGGAATGCAAAATAGTGGTATTTTCACATGGAAGTTCAAGAGCGACAATTTTTCTCACAAAATTGCACTAAGTTGAAATGTGTTAATAGAGACAGAGTTCCATATAAAGAGTTAGCCCCATATCGATTGCACTGTTCGACCCAGCAGCATCAGCAACAGAAGCATCATTCCTCGGGAATCCGAAATAGCGCTATTTTCACATGGAAGTTCAAGAGCGACAATTTTCAGGACAAAATTGCACTAATTTGAAGTCTATTAATAGAGGAAAAGGTAATTTAATGAGTATGCGCCATTCTGGTTGCACTGTTCGACTCAGCAGCATCAGCAACATTAGCATCATGTCTCAGGCATCCAAAATAGTGGTATTTTCATACGGAAGTTTAAGAGCGACAATTTTCCTCACAAAATTGCACTAAGTTGAAATGTGTTGATAGAGACAGAGTTCCATATAAAGAGTTAACCCCATACCGATTGCACTGTTCGACTCAGCAGCATCAGCAACAGATGCATCATACCTCCGGAATGCGAAATAGCGCTATATTCACATGGAAGTTCAAGAGCGACAATTTTCAGCACAAAATTGCACTAATTTGAAGTCTATTAATAGAGGAAAAGGTAATTTAAAGAGTATGCTCCATTTTGATTGCACTGTTCGACTCAGCAGCATCAGCAACGTTAGCATCATACCTCAGGAATGCAAAATATCACTAATTTGAAATATATTAATACAGATAAAGGTATTTAAACGAGTATACGCCATTTTGAATGAACGGTTCTACTGAGCAGCATCAGCAACATTAGCATCATATCTCAGGAATGCAAAATAGTGGTATTTTCACATGGAAGTTCAAGAGCGACAATTTTCCTCACAAAATTGCACTAATTTGAAGTCTATTAATAGAGGAAAAGGTATTTTTAAGAGTATGCGCCATTTTGAATGCACGATTCTACTCAGCAGCATCAGCAACATTAGCATCATACCTCAGGAATGCGAAATAGTGCTATATTCATATGGAAGTTCAAGAGCGACAATTTTCAGCACAAAATTGCACTAATTTGAAGTCTATTAATAGAGGAAAAGGAAATTTAATGAGTATGCGCCATTCTAGTTGCACTGTTCGACTCAGCAGCATCAGCAACATTAGCATCATGTCTCAGGCATCCAAAATAGTGGTATTTTCACATGGAAGTTTAAGAGCGACAATTTTCCTCACAAAATTGCACTAAGTTGAAATGTGTTGATAGAGACAGAGTTCCATATAAAGAGTTAGCCCCATACCGATTGCACTGTTCGACTCAGCAGCATCAGCAACAGATGCATCATACCTCCGGAATGCGAAATAGCGCTATATTCACATGGAAGTTCAAGAGCGACAATTTTCAGCACAAAATTGCACTAAGCTGAAATGTGTTAATAGAGAAAGAGTTCTATTAAAGAGTTAGCGCCATACCGATTGCACTGTTCGACTCAGCAGCATCAGCAACAGTAGCGTCATACCTCAGGAATGCAAAATATCACTAATTTGAATTATATTAATACAGATAAAGGTATTTAAACGAGTATACGCCATTTTGAATGAACGGTTCTAATGAGCAGCATCAGCAACATTAGCATCATGTCTCAGGCATCCAAAATAGTGGTATTTTCACATGGAAGTTTAAGAGCGACAATTTTCCTCATAAAATTGCACTAAGTTGAAATGTGTTGATAGAGACAGAGTTCCATATAAAGAGTTAGCCCCATACCGATTGCACTGTTCGACTCAGCAGCATCAGCAACAGAAGCATCATTCCTCGGGAATCCGAAATAGCGCCATATTCACATGGAAGTTCAAGAGCGACAATTTTTTGCACAAAACTGCACTAATTTGAAGTCTATTAATAGAGGAAAAGGTAATTTAAAGAGTATGCTCCATTTTGATTGCACTGTTCGACTCAGCAGCATCAGCAACATTAGCGTCATACCTCAGGAATGCAAAATAGTGCTATATTCACATGGCAGTTCAAGAGCGACAATTTTTTGCACAAAATTGCACTTATTTGAAGTCTATTAATAGAGGAAAAGGTAATTTAAAGAGTATGCGCCATTTTGATTGCACTGTTCTACTGAGCAGCATCAGCAACATTAGCATCATATATCAGGAATGCAAAATAGTGGTATTTTCACATGGAAGTTCAAGAGCGACAATTTTCCTCACAAAATTGCACTAAGTTGAAATGTGTTAATAGAGACAGAGTTCCATATAAAGAGTAAGCCCCATATCGATTGCACTGTTCGACCCAGCAGCATCAGCAACAGAAGCATCATTCCTCGGGAATCCGAAATAGCGCTATTTTCACATGGAAGCTCAAGAGCGACAATTTTCAGGACAAAATTGCACTAATTTGAAGTCTATTAACAGAGGAAAAGGTAATTTAAAGAGTATGCGCCATTTTGATTGCACTGTTCGACTCAGCAGCATCAGCAACGTTAGCATCATACCTCAGGAATGCAAAATATCACTAATTTGAAATATATTAATACAGATAAAGGTATTTAAACAAGTATACGCCATTTTGAATGAACGGTTCTACTGAGCAGCATCAGCAACATTAGCATCATACCTCAGGAATGCGAAATAGTGCTATATTCACATGGAAGTTCAAGAGCGATAATTTTCAGAACAAAATTGCACTAAGTTGAAATGTGTTAATAGAGAAAGATTTGTATATCAAGAGTTAGCGCCATACCGATTGCACTGTTTAACTCAGCAGCATCAGCAACAGTAGCGTTATACCTCAGGAATGCGAAATAGCGCTATTTTCACATGGAAGTTCAAGAGCGACAATTTTCATCACAAAATTGCACTAATTTGAAGTCTATTAATAGAGGAAAAGGTAATTTAAAGAGTATGCGCCATTTTGATTGCACTGTTTGACTCAGCAGCATCAGCAACGTTAGCATCATACCTCAGGAATGCAAAATATCACTAATTTGAAATATATTAATACAGATAAAGGTATTTAAACGAGTATACGCCATTTTGAATGAACGGTTCTACTGAGCAGCATCAGCAACATTAGCATCATATCTCAGGAATGTAAAATAGTGGTATTTTCACATGGAAGTTCAAGAGCGACAATTTTCCTCACAAAATTGCACTAATTTGAAGTCTATTAATAGAGGAAAAGGTAATTTTAAGAGTATGCGCCATTTTGAATGCACGATTCTACTCAGCAGCATCAGCAACATTAGCATCATACCTCAGGAATGCGAAATAGTGCTATATTCACATGGAAGTTCAAGAGCGACAATTTTCAGCACAAAATTGCACTAATTTGAAGTCTATTAATAGAGGAAAAGGTAATTTAATGAGTATGCGCCATTCTAGTTGCACTGTTCGACTCAGCAGCATCAGCAACATTAGCATCATGTCTCAGGCATCCAAAATAGTGGTATTTTCACATGGAAGTTTAAGAGCGACAATTTTCCTCACAAAATTGCACTAAGTTGAAATGTGTTGATAGAGACAGAGTTCCATATAAAGAGTTAGCCCCATACCGATTGCACTGTTCGACTCAGCAGCATCAGCAACAGATGCATCATACCTCCGGAATGCGAAATAGCGCTATATTCACATGGAAGTTCAAGAGCGACAATTTTCAGCACAAAATTGCACTAAGCTGAAATGTGTTAATAGAGAAAGAGTTCTATTAAAGAGTTAGCGCCATACCGATTGCACTGTTCGACTCAGCAGCATCAGCAACAGTAGCGTCATACCTCAGGAACGCGAAATAGCGCCATATTCACATGGAAGTTCAAGAGCGACAATTTTTTGCACAAAACTGCACTAATTTGAAGTCTATTAATAGAGGAAAAGGTAATTTAAAGAGTATGCTCCATTTTGATTGCACTGTTCGACTCAGCAGCATCAGCAACATTAGCGTCATACCTCAGGAATGCAAAATAGTGCTATATTCACATGGCAGTTCAAGAGCGACAATTTTTTGCACAAAATTGCACTAATTTGAAGTCTATTAATAGAGGAAAAGGTAATTTAAAGAGTATGCGCCATTTTGATTGCACTGTTCTACTGAGCAGCATCAGCAACATTAGCATCATATCTCAGGAATGCAAAATAGTGGTATTTTCACATGGAAGTTCAAGAGCGACAATTTTTCTCACAAAATTGCACTAAGTTGAAATGTGTTAATAGAGACAGAGTTCCATATAAAGAGTTAGCCCCATATCGATTGCACTGTTCGACCCAGCAGCATCAGCAACAGAAGCATCATTCCTCGGGAATCCGAAATAGCGCTATTTTCACATGGAAGTTCAAGAGCGACAATTTTCAGGACAAAATTGCACTAATTTGAAGTCTATTAATAGAGGAAAAGGTAATTTAATGAGTATGCGCCATTCTGGTTGCACTGTTCGACTCAGCAGCATCAGCAACATTAGCATCATGTCTCAGGCATCCAAAATAGTGGTATTTTCACACGGAAGTTTAAGAGCGACAATTTTCCTCACAAAATTGCACTAAGTTGAAATGTGTTGATAGAGACAGAGTTCCATATAAAGAGTTAACCCCATACCGATTGCACTGTTCGACTCAGCAGCATCAGCAACAGATGCATCATACCTCCGGAATGCGAAATAGCGCTATATTCACATGGAAGTTCAAGAGCGACAATTTTCAGCACAAAATTGCACTAATTTGAAGTCTATTAATAGAGGAAAAGGTAATTTAAAGAGTATGCTCCATTTTGATTGCACTGTTCGACTCAGCAGCATCAGCAACGTTAGCATCATACCTCAGGAATGCAAAATATCACTAATTTGAAATATATTAATACAGATAAAAGTATTTAAACGAGTATACGCCATTTTGAATGAACGGTTCTACTGAGCAGCATCAGCAACATTAGCATCATATCTCAGGAAAGCAAAATAGTGGTATTTTCACATGGAAGTTCAAGAGCGACAATTTTCCTCACAAAATTGCACTAATTTGAAGTCTATTAATAGAGGAAAATGTATTTTTAAGAGTATGCGCCATTTTGAATGCACGATTCTACTCAGCAGCATCAGCAACATTAGCATCATACCTCAGGAATGCGAAATAGTGCTATATTCACATGGAAGTTCAAGAGCGACAATTTTCAGCACAAAATTGCACTAATTTGAAGTCTATTAATAGAGGAAAAGGTAATTTAATGAGTATGCGCCATTCTAGTTGCACTGTTCGACTCAGCAGCATCAGCAACATTAGCATCATGTCTCAGGCATCCAAAATAGTGGTATTTTCACATGGAAGTTTAAGAGCGACAATTTTCCTCACAAAATTGCACTAAGTTGAAATGTGTTGATAGAGACAGAGTTCCATATAAAGAGTTAGCCCCATACCGATTGCACTGTTCGACTCAGCAGCATCAGCAACAGATGCATCATACCTCCGGAATGCGAAATAGCGCTATATTCACATGGAAGTTCAAGAGCGACAATTTTCAGCACAAAATTGCACTAAGCTGAAATGTGTTAATAGAGAAAGAGTTCTATTAAAGAGTTAGCGCCATACCGATTGCACTGTTCGACTCAGCAGCATCAGCAACAGATGCATCATACCTCCGGAATGCGAAATAGCGCTATATTCACATGGAAGTTCAAGAGCGACAATTTTCAGGACAAAATTGCACTAATTTGAAGTCTATTAATAGAGGAAAAAGTAATTTAAAGAGTATGCGCCATTTTGATTGCACTGTTCGACTCAGCAGCATCAGCAACGTTAGCATCATACCTCAGGAATGCAAAATATCACTAATTTGAAATATATTAATACAGATAAAGGTATTTAAACGAGTATACGCCATTTTGAATGAACGGTTCTACTGAGCAGCATCAGCAACATTAGCATCATACCTCAGGAATGCGAAATAGTGCTATATTGACATGGAAGTTCGAGAGCGACAATTTTCAGCACAAAATTGCACTAATTTGAAGTCTATTAATAGAGGAAAAGGTAATTTAAAGAGTATGCGCCATTTTGATTGCACGATTCTACTCAGTAGCATCAGCAACATTAGCATCATACCTCAGGAATGCGAAATAGTGCTATATTCACATGGAAGTTCAAGAGCGACAATTTGCAGCACAAAATTGCACTAATTTGAAGTCCATTAATAGAGGAAAAGGTAATTTAATGAGTATGCGCCATTCTGATTGCACTGTTCGACTCAGCAGCATCAGCAACATTAGCATCATACCTCAGGAATGCAAAATTGCACTAATTTGAAATATATTAATAGAAAAAAAGGTAATTTAACGAGTATACGCCATTTTGAATAAACGGTTCTACTGAGCAGCATCAGCAACGTTAGCATCACATCTCAGGAATGCAAAATAGTGGCATTTTCACAGGGAAGTTCAAGAGCGACAATTTTCCTCACAAAATTGCACTTAGTTGAAATGTGTTGATAGAGACAGAGTTCCATATAAAGAGTTAGCCCCATACCGATTGCACTGTTCGACTCAGCAGCATCAGCAACATTAGCATGATACCTAAGGAATTCAAAATAGGGCTATATGCACATGGCAGTTAATGGGCGACAATTTTTTGCACAAAATTGCACTAATTTGAAGTCTATTAATAGAGGAAGAGGTAATTTAAAGAGTATGCACCATTTTGAATGCACGATTCTACTCAGCAGCATCAGCAACATTAGCATAATACATCATGAATGCGAAATAGTGCTATATTAACTTGGAAGTTCAAGAGCGACAATTTTCAGCACAAAATTGCACTAATTTGAAGTCTATTAATAGAAGAAAAGGGAATTTAAAGAGTATGCGCCATTTTGAATTCACGATTCTACTCAGTAGCATCGGCAACATTAGCATCATACCTCAGGAATGCGAAATAGTGCTATATTGACATGGAAGTTCGAGAGCGACAATTTTCAGCACAAAATTGCACTAATTTGAAGTCTATTAATCGAGGAAAAGATAATTTGAAGAGTATGCGCCATTTTGAATGCACGATTCTACTCAGTAGCTTCAGCAACATTAGCATCATACCTCAGGAATGCGAAATAGTGCTATTTTCACATGGAAGTTCGAGAGCGACGATTTTCAGAACAAAATTGCACTAAGTTGAAATGTGTTAATAGAGAAAGAGTTCTATATAAAGAGTTAGCCCAATGCCGATTGCACTGTTCGACTCAGCAGCATCAGCAACATTAGCATTATACCTCATGTATGCAAAATAGTGCTTTATTCACATGGCAGTTCAAGAGCGACAATTTTTTGCAAAAAATTGCACTAATTTGAAGTCTATTAATAGAGGAAAAGGTAATTTAAAGAGTATGCTCCATTTTGATTGCACTGTTCGACTCAGCAGCATCAGCAACGTTAGCATCATACCTCAGGAATGCAAAATATCACTAATTTGAAATATATTAATACAGATAAAGGTATTTAAACGAGTATACGCCATTTTGAATGAACGGTTCTACTGAGCAGCATCAGCAACATTAGCATCATATCTCAGGAATGCAAAATAGTGGTATTTTCACATGGAAGTTCAAGAGCGACAATTTTCCTCACAAAATTGCACTAATTTGAAGTCTATTAACAGAGGAAAAGGTAATTTTAAGAGTATGCGCCATTTTGAATGCACGATTCTACTCAGCAGCATCAGCAACATTAGCATCATACCTCAGGAATGCGAAATAGTGCTATATTCACATGGAAGTTCAAGAGCGACAATTTTCAGCACAAAATTGCACTAATTTGAAGTCTATTAATAGAGGAAAAGGTAATTTAATGAGTATGCGCCATTCTAGTTGCACTGTGCGACTCAGCAGCATCAGCAACATTAGCATCATGTCTCAGGCATCCAAAATAGTGGTATTTTCACATGGAAGTTTAAGAGCGACAATTTTCCTCACAGAATTGCACTAAGTTGAAATGTGTTGATAGAGACAGAGTTCCATATAAAGAGTTAGCCCCATACCGATTGCACTGCTCGACTCAGCAGCATCAGCAACAGATGCATCATACCTCCGGAATGCGAAATAGCGCTATATTCACATGGAAGTTCAAGAGCGACAATTTTCAGCACAAAATTGCACTAAGTTGAAATGTGTTAATAGAGAAAGAGTTCTATTAAAGAGTTAGCGCCATACCGATTGCATTGTTCGACTCAGCAGCATCAGCAACAGTAGCGTCATACCTCAGGAACGCGAAATAGCGCCATATTCACATGGAAGTTTAAGAGCGACAATTTTTTGCACAAAACTGCACTAATTTGAAGTCTATTAATAGAGGAAAAGGTAATTTAAAGAGTATGCTCCATTTTGATTGCACCGTTCGACTCAGCAGCATCAGCAACATTAGCATCATGTCTCAGGCATCCAAAATAGTGGTATTTTCACATGGAAGTTTAAGAGCGACAATTTTCCTCACAAAATTGCACTAAGTTGAAATGTGTTGATAGAGACAGAGTTCCATATAAAGAGTTAGCCCCATACCGATTGCACTGTTCGACTCAGCAGCATCAGCAACAGATGCATCATACCTCCGGAATGCGAAATAGCGCTATATTCACATGGAAGTTCAAGAGCGACAATTTTCAGCACAAAATTGCACTAAGCTGAAATGTGTTAATAGAGAAAGAGTTCTATTAAAGAGTTAGCGCCATACCGATTGCACTGTTCGACTCAGCAGCATCAGCAACAGATGCATCATACCTCCGGAATGCGAAATAGCGCTATATTCACATGGAAGTTCAAGAGCGACAATTTTCAGGACAAAATTGCACTAATTTGAAGTCTATTAATAGAGGAAAAAGTAATTTAAAGAGTATGCGCCATTTTGATTGCACTGTTCGACTCAGCAGCATCAGCAACGTTAGCATCATACCTCAGGAATGCAAAATATCACTAATTTGAAATATATTAATACAGATAAAGGTATTTAAACGAGTATACGCCATTTTGAATGAACGGTTCTACTGAGCAGCATCAGCAACATTAGCATCATACCTCAGGAATGCGAAATAGTGCTATATTGACATGGAAGTTCGAGAGCGACAATTTTCAGCACAAAATTGCACTAATTTGAAGTCTATTAATAGAGGAAAAGGTAATTTAAAGAGTATGCGCCATTTTGATTGCACGATTCTACTCAGTAGCATCAGCAACATTAGCATCATACCTCAGGAATGCGAAATAGTGCTATATTGACATGGAAGTTCGAGAGCGACAATTTTCAGCACAAAATTGCACTAATTTGAAGTCTATTAATAGAGGAAAAGATAATTTGAAGAGTATGCGCCATTTTGAATGCACGATTCTACTCAGTAGCATCAGCAACATTAGCATCATACCTCAGGAATGCGAAATAGTGCTATATTTACATGGAAGTTCGAGAGCGACAATTTTCAGAACAAAATTGCACTAAGTTGAAATGTGTTAATAGAGAAAGAGTTCTATATAAAGAGTTAGCCCAATGCCGAGTGCACTGTTCGACTCAGCTGCATCAGCAACATTAGCATCATTCCTCATGTATGCAAAATAGTGCTTTATTCACATGGCAGTTCAAGAGCGACAATTTTTTGCAAAAAATTGCTCAAATTTGAAGTCTATTAATAGAGGAAAAGGTAATTTAAAGAGTATGCGCCATTTTGATTGCACTGTTCGACTCAGCAGCATCAGCAACGTTAGCATCATACCTCAGGAATGCAAAATATCACTAATTTGAAATATATTAATACACATAAAGGTAATTAAACGAGGATACGCCATTTTGAATAAACGGTTCTACTGAGCAGCATCAGCAACGTTAGCATCACATCTCAGGAATGCAAAATAGTGGCATTTTCACAGGGAAGTTCAAGAGCGACAATTTTCCTCACAAAATTGCACTAAGTTGAAATGTGTTGATAGAGACAGAGTTCCATATAAAGAGTTAGCCCCATACCGATTGCACTGTTCGACTCAGCAGCATCAGCAACATTAGCATGATACCTAAGGAATTCAAAATAGGGCTATATGCACATGGCAGTTAATGGGCGACAATTTTTTGCACAAAATTGCACTAATTTGAAGTCTATTAATAGAGGAAAAGGTAATTTAAAGAGTATGCACCATTTTGAATGCACGATTCTACTCAGCAGCATCAGCAACATTAGCATAATACATCATGAATGCGAAATAGTGCTATATTAACTTGGAAGTTCAAGAGCGACAATTTTCAGCACAAAATTGCACTAATTTGAAGTCTATTAATAGAAGAAAAGGGAATTTAAAGAGTATGCGCCATTTTGAATTCACGATTCTACTCAGTAGCATCGGCAACATTAGCATCATACCTCAGGAATGCGAAATAGTGCTATATTGACATGGAAGTTCGAGAGCGACAATTTTCAGCACAAAATTGCACTAATTTGAAGTCTATTAATCGAGGAAAAGATAATTTGAAGAGTATGCGCCATTTTGAATGCACGATTCTACTCAGTAGCTTCAGCAACATTAGCATCATACCTCAGGAATGCGAAATAGTGCTATATTCACATGGAAGTTCGAGAGCGACGATTTTCAGAACAAAATTGCACTAAGTTGAAATGTGTTAATAGAGAAAGAGTTCTATATAAAGAGTTAGCCCAATGCCGATTGCACTGTTCGACTCAGCAGCATCAGCAACATTAGCATTATACCTCATGTATGCAAAATAGTGCTTTATTCACATGGCAGTTCAAGAGCGACAATTTTTTGCAAAAAATTGCACTAATTTGAAGTCTATTAGTAGAGGAAAAGGTAATTTAAAGAGTATGCTCCATTTTGATTGCACTGTTCGACTCAGCAGCATCAGCAACGTTAGCATCATACCTCAGGAATGCAAAATATCACTAATTTGAAATATATTAATACAGATAAAGGTATTTAAACGAGTATACGCCATTTTGAATGAACGGTTCTACTGAGCAGCATCAGCAACATTAGCATCATATCTCAGGAATGCAAAATAGTGGTATTTTCACATGGAAGTTCAAGAGCGACAATTTTCCTCACAAAATTGCACTAATTTGAAGTCTATTAACAGAGGAAAAGGTAATTTTAAGAGTATGCGCCATTTTGAATGCACGATTCTACTCAGCAGCATCAGCAACATTAGCATCATACCTCAGGAATGCGAAATAGTGCTATATTCACATGGAAGTTCAAGAGCGACAATTTTCAGCACAAAATTGCACTAATTTGAAGTCTATTAATAGAGGAAAAGGTAATTTAATGAGTATGCGCCATTTTGATTGCACTGTTCGACTCAGCAGCATCAGCAACATTAGCATCATGTCTCAGGCATCCAAAATAGTGGTATTTTCACATGGAAGTTTAAGAGCGACAATTTTCCTCACAAAATTGCACTAAGTTGAAATGTGTTGATAGAGACAGAGTTCCATATAAAGAGTTAGCCCCATACCGATTGCACTGTTCGACTCAGCAGCATCAGCAACAGATGCATCATACCTCCGGAATGCGAAATGGCGCTATATTCACATGGAAGTTCAAGAGCGACCATTTTCAGCACAAAATTGCACTAATTTGAAGTCTATTAATAGAGGAAAAGGTAATTTAAAGAGTATGCTCCATTTTGATTGCACTGTTCGACTCAGCAGCATCAGCAACGTTAGCATCATACCTCAGGAATGCAAAATATCACTAATTTGAAATATATTAATACAGATAAAGGTATTTAAACGAGTATACGCCATTTTGAATGAACGGTTCTACTGAGCAGCATCAGCAACATTAGCATCATATCTCAGGAATGCAAAATAGTGGTATTTTCACATGGAAGTTCAAGAGCGACAATTTTCCTCACAAAATTGCACTAATTTGAAGTCTATTAATAGAGGAAAAGGTAATTTTAAGAGTATGCGCCATTTTGAAGGCACGATTCTACTCAGCAGCATCAGCAACATTAGCATCATACCTCAGGAATGCGAAATAGTGCTATATTCACATGGAAGTTCAAGAGCGACAATTTTCAGCACAAAATTGCACTAATTTGAAGTCTATTAATAGAGGAAAAGGTAATTTAATGAGTATGCGCCATTCTAGTTGCACTGTGCGACTCAGCAGCATCAGCAACATTAGCATCATGTCTCAGGCATCCAAAATAGTGGTATTTTCACATGGAAGTTTAAGAGCGACAATTTTCCTCACAGAATTGCACTAAGTTGAAATGTGTTGATAGAGACAGAGTTCCATATAAAGAGTTAGCCCCATACCGATTGCACTGCTCGACTCAGCAGCATCAGCAACAGATGCATCATACCTCCGGAATGCGAAATAGCGCTATATTCACATGGAAGTTCAAGAGCGACAATTTTCAGCACAAAATTGCACTAAGTTGAAATGTGTTAATAGAGAAAGAGTTCTATTAAAGAGTTAGCGCCATACCGATTGCATTGTTCGACTCAGCAGCATCAGCAACAGTAGCGTCATACCTCAGGAACGCGAAATAGCGCCATATTCACATGGAAGTTTAAGAGCGACAATTTTTTGCACAAAACTGCACTAATTTGAAGTCTATTAATAGAGGAAAAGGTAATTTAAAGAGTATGCTCCATTTTGATTGCACCGTTCGACTCAGCAGCATCAGCAACATTAGCGTCATACCTCAGGAATGTAAAATAGTGCTATATTCACATGGCAGTTCAAGAGCGACAATTTTTTGCACAAAATTGCACTAATTTGAAGTCTATTAATAGAGGAAAAGGTAATTTAAAGAGTATGCGCCATTTTGATTGCACTGTTCTACTGAGCAGCATCAGCAACATTAGCATCATATCTCAGGAATGCAAAATAGTGGTATTTTCACATGGAAGTTCAAGAGCGACAATTTTCCTCACAAAATTGCACTAAGTTGAAATGTGTTAATAGAGACAGAGTTCCGTATAAAGAGTTAGCCCCATATCGATTGCACTGTTCGACCCAGCAGCATCAGCAACAGAAGCATCATTCCTCGGGAATCCGAAATAGCGCTATTTTCACATGGAAGTTCAAGAGCGACAATTTTCAGGACAAAATTGCACTAATTTGAAGTCTATTAATAGAGGAAAAGGTAATTTAAAGAGTATGCGCCATTTTGATTGCACTGTTCGACTCAGCAGCATCAGCAACGTTAGCATCATACCTCAGGAATGCAAAATATCACTAATTTGAAATATATTAATACAGATAAAGGTATTTAAACGAGTATACGCCATTTTGAATGAACGGTTCTACTGAGCAACATCAGCAACATTAGCATCATACCTCAGGAATGCGAAATAGTGCTATATTCACATGGAAGTTCAAGAGCGATAATTTTCAGAACAAAATTGCACTAAGTTGAAATGTGTTAATAGAGAATGATTTGTATATCAAGAGTTAGCGCCATACCGATTGCACTGTTTAACTCAGCAGCATCAGCAACAGTAGCGTTATACCTCAGGAATGCGAAATAGCGCTATTTTCACATGGAAGTTCAAGAGCGACAATTTTCATCACAAAATTGCACTAATTTGAAGTCTATTAATTGAGGAAAAGGTTATTTAAAGAGTATGCGCCATTTTGAATGAACGGTTCTACTGAGCAGCATCAGCAACGTTAGCATCACATCTCAGGAATGCAAAATAGTGGTATTTTCACATGGAAGTTCAAGAGCGACAATCTTCCTCACAAAATTGCACTAAGTTGAAATGTGTTGATAGAGACAGAGTTCCATATAAAGAGTTAGCCCCATACCGATTGCACTGTTCGACTCAGCAGCATCCGCAACAGATGCATGATACCTCCGGAATGCGAAATAGCGCTATATTCACATGGAAGTTCAAGAGCGACAATCTTCCTCACAAAATTGCACTAAGTTGAAATGTGTTAATAGGGAAAGAGTTCTATGTAAAGAGTTAGCGCCATACCGATTGCACTGTTCGACTCAGCAGCATCAGCAACATTAGCATGATACCTAAGGGATTCAAAATAGGGCTATATGCACATGGCAGTTAATGGGCGACAATTTTTTGCACAAAATTGAACTAATTTGAAGTCTATTAATAGAGGAAAAGGTAATATTAAGAGTATGCGCCATTTTGAATGCACGATTCTACTCAGCAGCATCAGCAACATTAGCATCTTACCTCAGGAATGCGAAATAGTGCTATATTCACATGGCAGTTCAAGAGCGACAATTTTTTGCAAAAAATTGCTCTAATTTGAAGTCTATTAATAGAGGAAAAGGTAATTTAAAAAAGTATGCGCCATTTTGATTGCACTGTTCGACTCAGCAGCATCAGCAACGTTAGCATCATACCTCAGGAATGCAAAATAGTGGTATTTTCACATGGAAGTTCAAGAGCGACAATTTTCCTCACAAAATTGCACAAAGTTGAAATGTGTTAATAGAGACAGAGTTCCATATAAAGAGTTAGCCCCATATCGATTGCACTGTTCGACCCAGCAGCATCAGCAACAGAAGCATCATTCCTCGGGAATGCGAAATAGCGCTATATTCAAATGGAAGTTCAAGAGCGACAATTTCCTGCACTAAATTGCACTAAGTTGAAATGTGTTAACAGAGAAAGATTTCTATTTAAAGAGTTAGCGCCATACCGATTGCACTGTTCGACTCAGCAGCATCTGCAACATTAGCATCATACCTCAGGAATGCGAAATAGTGCTATATTCACATGGCAGTTCAAGAGCGACAATTTTCAGGACAAAATTGCACTAATTTGAAGTCTATTAATAGAGGAAAAGGTAATTTAAAGAGTATGCGCCATTTTGATTGCACTGTTCGACTCAGCAGCATCAGCAACGTTAGCATCATACCTCAGGAATGCAAAATAGTGGTATTTTCACATGGAAGTTCAAGAGCGACAATTTTCCTCACAAAATTGCACTAAGTTGAAATGTGTTAACAGAGAAAGATTTCTATTTAAAGAGTTAGCGCCATACCGATTGCACTGTTCGACTCAGCAGCATCAGCAACATTAGCATCATACCTCAAGAATGCAAAATTGTGCTATATTCACATAGCAGTTCAAGAGCGACAATTTTTTACATAAAATTGCACTAGTATGAAGTCTATTAATAGAGGAAAAGGTAATTTAAAGAGTATGCGCCATTTTGATTGCACTGTTCGACTCAGCAGCATCAGCAACATTTGCATCATATCTCAGGAATGCAAAATAGTGCTATATTCAGATGGAAGTTCGAAGGCGACAATTTTCAGCACAAAATTGCACTAAGTTGAAATGTTTAATTGAGACAGAGTTCTATATAAAGTGTGAGCCCCATACCGATTGCACTGTTCGACTCAGCTGCATCAGCAACATTAGCATCATACCTCAGGAATGCAAAATAGTGCTATATTCACATGGCAGTTCAAGAGCGACAATTTTTAGCACAAAATTGCACTAATTTGAAGTCTATTAATAGAGGAAAAGGTAATTTAAAGAGTATGCGCCATTTTGAATGAACGGCTCCACTGAGCAGCATCAGCAACATTAGCATCATATCTCAGGAATGCAAAACAGTGGTATTTTCACATGGAAGTTCAAGAGCGACAATTTTCCTCACAAAATTGCACTATGTTGAAATGTGTTAATAGACACAGAGTTCCATAAAAAGAGTTAGCCCCATATCGATTGCACTGTTCGACCCAGCAGCATCAGCAACAGAAGCATCATACCTCCGGAATGCGAAATAGCGCTATTTTCACATGGAAGTTCAAGAGCGACAATTTTCAGGACAAAATTGCACCAATTTGAAGTCTATTAATAGAGGAAAAGGTAATTTAAAGAGTATGCGCCATTTTGATTGCACTGTTCGACTCAGCAGCATCAGCAACGTTAGTATCATACCTCAGGAATGCAAAATATCACTAATTTGAAATATATTAATACAGATAAAGGTATTTAAACGAGTATACGCCATTTTGAATGAACGGTTCTACTGAGCAGCATCAGCAACATTAGCATCATACCTCAGGAATGCGAAATAGTGCTATATTCACATGGAAGTTCAAGAGCGATAATTTTCAGAACAAAATTGCACTAAGTTGAAATGTGTTAATAGAGAAAGAGTTCTATATAAAGAGTTAGCCCAATGCCGAGTGCACTGTTCGACTCAGCAGCATCAGCAACATTAGCATCATTCCTCATGTATGCAAAATAGTGCTTTATTCACATGGCAGTTCAAGAGCGACAATTTTTTGCAAAAAATTGCTCTAATTTGAAGTCTATTAATAGAGGAAAAGGTAATTTAAAGAGTATGCGCCATTTTGATTGCACTGTTCGACTCTGCAGCATCAGCAACGTTAGCATCATACCTCAGGAATGCAAAATATCACTAATTTGAAATATATTAATGCAGATAAAGGTAATTAAACGAGTATACGCCATTTTGAATGAACGGTTCTACTGAGCAGCATCAGCAACATTAGCGTCATACCTCCGGAATGCGAAATAGCGCTATATTCACATGGAAGTTCAAGAGCGAAAATTTCCGGAACAAAATTGCACTAAGTTGAAATGTGTTAATAGAGAAAGAGTTCTATTAAAGAGTTAGCGCCATACCGATTGCACTGTTCGATTCAGCAGCATCAGCAACAGTAGCGTCATACCTCAGGAACGCGAAATAGCGCCATACTCACATGGAAGTTCAAGAGCGACAATTTTTTGCACAAAACTGCACTAATTTGAAGTCTATTAATAGAGGAAAAGGTAATTTAAAGAGTATGCTCCATTTTGATTGCACTGTTCGACTCAGCAGCATCAGCTGCAATAAAAAAATGTAATTACTCATTATACAACGGCAATTAATAATTACAATTACTTTATTATCCTATAAAAATCATACGTGTCATTCCCCAGAATATTATATAAGATATAATAAAAGGCGTAATGGCTAAACTCATTCACGTACTTGAATAAAAATATTACATAAATATAAACATTAGCGTCATACCTCAGGAATGCAAAATAGTGCTATATTCACATGGCAGTTCAAGAGCGACAATTTTTTGCACAAAATTGCACTAATTTGAAGTCTATTAATAGAGGAAAAGGTAATTTAAAGAGAATGCGCCATTTTGATTGCACTGTTCTACTGAGCAGCATCAGCAACATTAGCATCATATCTCAGGAATGCAAAATAGTGGTATTTTCACATGGAAGTTCAAGAGCGACAATTTTCCTTACAAAATTGCACTAAGTTGAAATGTGTTAATAGAGACAGAGTTCCATATAAAGAGTTAGCCCCATATCGATTGCACTGTTCGACCCAGCAGCATCAGCAACAGAAGCATCATTCCTCGGGAATCCGAAATAGCGCTATTTTCACATGGAAGTTCAAGTGCGACAATTTTCAGGACAAAATTGCACTAATTTGAAGTCTATTAATAGAGGAAAAGGTAATTTAAAGAGTATGCGCCATTTTGATTGCACTGTTCGACTCAGCAGCATCAGCAACGTTAGCATCATACCTCAGGAATGCAAAATATCACTAATTTGAAATATATTAATACAGATAAAGGTATTTAAACGAGTATACGCCATTTTGAATGAACGGTTCTACTGAGCAGCATCAGCAACATTAGCATCATATCTCAGGAATGCAAAATAGTGGTATTTTCACATGGAAGTTCAAGAGCGACAATTTTCCTCACAAAATTGCACTAATTTGAAGTCTATTAATAGAGGAAAAGGTAATTTTAAGAGTATGCGCCATTTTGAATGCACGATTCTACTCAGCAGCATCAGCAACATTAGCATCATACCTCAGGAACGCGAAATAGTGCTATATTCACATGGAAGTTCAAGAGCGACAATTTTCAGCACAAAATTGCACTAATTTGAAGTCTATTAATAGAGGAAAAGGTAATTTAATGAGTATGCGCCATTCTAGTTGCACTGTTCGACTCAGCAGCATCAGCAACATTAGCATCATGTCTCAGGCATCCAAAATAGTGGTATTTTCACATGGAAGTTTAAGAGCGACAATTTTCCTCACAAAATTGCACTAAGTTGAAATGTGTTGATAGAGACAGAGTTCCATATAAAGAGTTAGCCCCATACCGATTGCACTGTTCGACTCAGCAGCATCAGCAACAGATGCATCATACCTCCGGAATGCGAAATGGCGCTATATTCACATGGAAGTTCAACAGCGACCATTTTCAGCACAAAATTGCACTAATTTGAAGTCTATTAATAGAGGAAAAGGTAATTTTAAGAGTATGCGCCATTTTGAATGCACGATTCTACTCAGCAGCATCAGCAACATTAGCATCATACCTCAGGAATGCGAAATAGTGCTATATTCACATGGAAGTTCAAGAGCGACAATTTTCAGCACAAAATTGCACTAATTTGAAGTCTATTAATAGGGGAAAAGGTAATTTAATGAGTATGCGCCATTCTAGTTGCACTGTTCGACTCAGCAGCATCAGCAATATTAGCATCATGTCTCAGGCATCCAAAATAGTGGTATTTTCACATGGAAGTTTAAGAGCGACAATTTTCCTCACAAAATTGCACTAAGTTGAAATGTGTTGATAGAGACAGAGTTCCATATAAAGAGTTAGCCCCATACCGATTGCACTGTTCGACTCAGCAGCATCAGCAACAGATGCATCATACCTCCGGAATGCGAAATAGCGCTATATTCAGATGGAAGTTCAAGAGCGACAATTTTCAGCACAAAATTGCACTGAGTTGAAATGTTTAATTGAGACAGAGTTCTATGTAAAGAGTTAGCGCCATACCGATTGCACTGTTCGACTCAGCAGCATCAGCAACATTAGCATGATACCTAAGGGATTCAAAATAGGGCTATATGCACATGGCAGTTAATGGGCGACAATTTTTTGCACAGAATTGAACTAATTTGAAGTCTATTAATAGAGGAAAAGGTAATTTTAAGAGTATGCGCCATTTTGAATGCACTATTTTACTCAGCAGCATCAGCAACATTAGCATCATACCTCAGGAATGCGAAATAGTGCTATATTCACATGGCAGTTCAAGAGCGACAATTTTTTGCAAAAAATTGCTCTAATTTGAAGTCTATTAATAGAGGAAAAGGTAATTTAAAGAGTATGCGCCATTTTGATTGCACTGTTCGACTCAGCAGCATCAGCAACGTTAGCATCATACCTCAGGAATGCAAAATAGTGGTATTTTCACATGGAAGTTCAAGAGCGACAATTTTCCTCACAAAATTGCACAAAGTTGAAATGTGTTAATAGAGACAGAGTTCCATATAAAGAGTTAGCCCCATATCGATTGCACTGTTCGACCCAGCAGCATCAGCAACAGAAGCTTCATTCCTCGGGAATGCGAAATAGCGCTATATTCAAATGGAAGTTCAAGAGCGACAATTTCCTGCACTAAATTGCACTAAGTTGAAATGTGTTAACAGAGAAAGATTTCTATTTAAAGAGTTAGCGCCATACCGATTGCACTGTTCGACTCAGCAGCATCTGCAACATTAGCATCATACCTCAGGAATGCGAAATAGTGCTATATTCACATGGCAGTTCAAGAGCGACAATTTTTTGCAAAAAATTGCTCTAATATGAAGTCTATTAATAGAGGAAAAGGTAATTTTAAGAGTATGCGCCATTTTGAATGCACGATTCTACTCAGCAGCATCAGCAACATTAGCATCATACCTCAGGAATGCGAAATAGTGCTATATTCACATGGCAGTTCAAGAGCGACAATTTTTTGCAAAAAATTGCTCTAATTTGAAGTCTATTATTAGAGGAAAAGGTAATTTAAAGAGTATGCGCCATTTTGATTGCACTGTTCGACTCAGCAGCATCAGCAACGTTAGCATCATACCTCAGGAATGCAAAATAGTGGTATTTTCACATGGAAGTTCAAGAGCGACAATTTTCCTCACAAAATTGCACTAAGTTGAAATGTGTTAACAGAGAAAGATTTCTATTTAAAGAGTTAGCGCCATACCGATTGCACTGTTCGACTCAGCAGCATCAGCAACATTAGCATCATACCTCAGGAATGCAAAATAGTGCTATATTCACATAGCAGTTCAAGAGCGACAATTTTTTGCATAAAATTGCACTAGTATGAAGTCTATTAATAGAGGAAAAGGTAATTTAAAGAGTATGCGCCATTTTGATTGCACTGTTCGACTCAGCAGCATCAGCAACATTAGCATGATACTTAAGGAATGCAAAATAGGGCTATATGCACATGGCAGTTATTGGGCGACAATCTATTGCACAAAATTGCACTAATTTGAAATATATTAATACAGGGTAATTTAACGAGTATGCGCCATTCTGAATGCACCGTTCTACTGAGCAGCATCAGCAACATTTGCATCATATCTCAGGAATGCAAAATAGTGCTATATTCAGATGGAAGTTCGAAAGCGACAATTTTCAGCACAAAATTGCACTAATTTGAAATGTTTAATTGAGACAGAGTTCTATATAAAGTGTGAGCCCCATACCGATTGCACTGTTCGACTCAGCTGCATCAGCAACATTAGCATCATACCTCAGGAATGCAAAATAGTGCTATATTCACATGGCAGTTCAAGAGCGACAATTTTTAGCACAAAATTGCACTAATTTGAAGTCTATTAATAGAGGAAAAGGTAATTTAAAGAGTATGCGCCATTTTGAATGAACGGCTCTACTGAGCAGCATCAGCAACATTAGCATCATATCTCAGGAATGCAAAACAGTGGTATTTTCACATGGAAGTTCAAGAGCGACAATTTTCCACACAAAATTGCACTAAGTTGAAATGTGTTAATAGAGACAGAGTTCCATAAAAAGAGTTAGCCCCATATCGATTGCACTGTTCGACCCAGCAGCATCAGCAACAGAAGCATCATACCTCCGGAATGCGAAATAGCGCTATATTCACATGGAAGTTCAAGAGCGACAGTTTCCAGCGCAAAATTGCACTAAGTTGATATGTGTTAATAGAGAAAGAGTTCTATTTAAAGAGTTAGCGCCATACCGATTGCACTGTTCGACTCAGCAGCATCAGCAACATTAGCATGATACCTAAGGAATTCAAAATAGGACTATATGCACATGGCAGTTAATGGGCGACAATTTTCAGCACAAAATTGCACTAAGTTGAAATGTGTTAATAGAGGAAAAGGTAATTTAAAGAGTATGCGCCATTTTGATTGCACTGTTCGACTCAGCAGCATCAGCAACGTTAGCATCATATCTCAGGAATGCAAAATAGTGGTATTTTCACATGGAAGTTCAAGAGCGACAATCTTCCTCACAAAATTTCACTAAGTTGAAATGTCTTGATAGAGACAGAGTTCCATATAAAGAGTTAGCCCCATACCGATTGCACTGTTCGACTCAGCAGCATCAGCAACAGATGCATGATACCTCCGGAATGCGAAATAGCGCTATATTCACATGGAAGTTCAAGAGCGACAATTTCCAGCGCAAAACTGCACTAAGTTGAAGTCTATTAATAGAGGAAAAGGTAATTTAAAGAGTATGCTCCATTTTGATTGCACTGTTCGACTCAGCAGCATCAGCAACATTAGCGTCATACCTCAGGAATGCAAAATAGTGCTATATTCACATGGCAGTTCAAGAGCGACAATTTTTTGCACAAAATTGCACTAATTTGGAGTCTATTAATAGAGGAAAAGGTAATTTAAAGAGTATGCGCCATTTTGATTGCACTGTTCTACTGAGCAGCATCAGCAACATTAGCATCATATCTCAGGAATGCAAAATAGTGGTATTTTCACATGGAAGTTCAAGAGCGACAATTTTCCTCACAAAATTGCACTAAGTTGAAATGTGTTAATAGAGACAGAGTTCCATATAAAGAGTTAGCCCCATATCGATTGCACTGTTCGACCCAGCAGCATCAGCAACAGAAGCATCATTCCTCGGGAATCCGAAATAGCGCTATTTTCACATAGAAGCTCAAGAGCGACAATTTTCAGGACAAAATTGCACTAATTTGAAGTCTATTAACAGAGGAAAAGGTAATTTAAAGAGTATGCGCCATTTTGATTGCACTGTTCGACTCAGCAGCATCAGCAACGTTAGCATCATACCTCAGGAATGCAAAATATCACTAATTTGAAATATATTAATACAGATAAAGGTATTTAAACAAGTATACGCCATTTTGAATGAACGGTTCTACTGAGCAGCATCAGCAACATTAGCATCATACCTCAGGAATGCGAAATAGTGCTATATTCACATGGAAGTTCAAGAGCGATAATTTTCAGAACAAAATTGCACTAAGTTGAAATGTGTTAATAGAGAAAGATTTGTATATCAAGAGTTAGCGCCATACCGATTGCACTGTTTAACTCAGCAGCATCAGCAACAGTAGCGTTATACCTAAGGAATGCGAAATAGCGCTATTTTCACATGGAAGTTCAAGAGCGACAATTTTCCTCACAAAATTGCACTAAGTTGAAATGTGTTAATAGAGACAGAGTTCCATATAAAGAGTTAGCCCCATATCGATTGCACTGTTCGACCCAGCAGCATCAGCAACAGAAGCATCATTCCTCGGGAATCCGAAATAGCGCTATTTTCACATGGAAGTTCAAGAGCGACAATTTTCAGGACAAAATTGCACTAATTTGAAGTCTATTAATAGAGGAAAAGGTAATTTAAAGAGTATGCGCCATTTTGATTGCACTGTTCGACTCAGCAGCATCAGCAACGTTAGCATCATACCTCAGGAATGCAAAATATCACTAATTTGAAATATATTAATACAGGTAAAGGGATTTAAACAAGTATACGCCATTTTGAATGAACGGTTCTACTGAGCAGCATCAGCAACATTAGCATCATACCTCAGGAATGCGAAATAGTGCTATATTCACATGGAAGTTCAAGAGCGATAATTTTCAGAACAAAATTGCACAAAGTTGAAATGTGTTAATAGAGAAAGATTTGTATATCAAGAGTTAGCGCCATACCGATTGCACTGTTTAACTCAGCAGCATCAGCAACAGTAGCGTTATACCTCAGGAATGCGAAATAGCGCTATTTTCACATGGAAGTTCAAGAGCGACAATTTTCATCACAAAATTGCACTAATTTGAAGTCTATTAATAGAGGAAAAGGTAATTTAAAGAGTATGCGCCATTTTGATTGCACTGTTTGACTCAGCAGCATCAGCAACGTTAGCATCATACCTCAGGAATGCAAAATATCACTAATTTAAAATATATTAATACAGATAAAGGTATTTAAACGAGTATACGCCATTTTGAATGAACGGTTCTACTGAGCAGCATCAGCAACATTAGCATCATATCTCAGGAATGCATAATAGTGGTATTTTCACATGGAAGTTCAAGAGCGACAATTTTCCTCACAAAATTGCACTAATTTGAAGTCTATTAATAGAGGAAAAGGTAATTTTAAGAGTATGCGCCATTTTGAATGCACGATTCTACTCAGCAGCATCAGCAACATTAGCATCATACCTCAGGAATGCGAAATAGTGCTATATTCAGATGGAAGTTCAAGAGCGACAATTTTCAGCACAAAATTGCACTAATTTGAAGTCTATTAATAGAGGAAAAGGTAATTTAATGAGTATGCGCCATTCTAGTTGCACTGTTCGACTCAGCAGCATCAGCAACATTAGCATCATGTCTCAGGCATCCAAAATAGTGGTATTTTCACATGGAAGTTTAAGAGCGACAATTTTCCTCACAAAATTGCACTAAGTTGAAATGTGTTGATAGAGACAGAGTTCCATATAAAGAGTTAGCCCCATACCGATTGCACTGTTCGACTCAGCAGCATCAGCAACAGATGCATCATACCTCCGGAATGCGAAATAGCGCTATATTCACATGGAAGTTCAAGAGCGACAATTTTCAGCACAAAATTGCACTAAGCTGAAATGTGTTAATAGAGAAAGAGTTCTATTAAAGAGTTAGCGCCATACCGATTGCACTGTTCGACTCAGCAGCATCAGCAACAGTAGCGTCATACCTCAGGAACGCGAAATAGCGCCATATTCACATGGAAGTTCAAGAGCGACAATTTTTTGCACAAAACTGCACTAATTTGAAGTCTATTAATAGAGGAAAAGGTAATTTAAAGAGTATGCTCCATTTTGATTGCACTGTTCGACTCACCAGCATCAGCAACGTTAGCATCATACCTCAGGAATGCAAAATATCACTAATTTGAAATATATTAATACAGATAAAGGTATTTAAACGAGTATACGCCATTTTGAATGAACGGTTCTACTGAGCAGCATCAGCAACATTAGCATCATATCTCAGGAATGCAAAATAGTGGTATTTTCACATGGAAGTTCAAGAGCGACAATTTTCCTCACAAAATTGCACTAATTTGAAGTCTATTAATAGAGGAAAAGGTAATTTTAAGAGTATGCGCCATTTTGAATGCACGATTCTACTCAGCAGCATCAGCAACATTAGCATCATACCTCAGGAATGCGAAATAGTGCTATATTCTCATGGAAGTTCAAGAGCGACAATTTTCAGCACAAAATTGCACTAATTTGAAGTCTATTAATAGAGGAAACGGTAACTTAATGAGTATGCGCCATTCTAGTTGCACTGTTCGACTCAGCAGCATCAGCAACATTAGCGTCATACCTCAGGAATGCAAAATAGTGCTATATTCACATGGCAGTTCAAGAGCGACAATTTTTTGCACAAAATTGCACTAATTTGAAGTCTATTAATAGAGGAAAAGGTAATTTAAAGAGTATGCGCCATTTTGATTGCACTGTTCTACTGAGCAGCATCAGCAACATTAGCATCATATCTCAGGAATGCAAAATAGTGGTATTTTCACATGGAAGTTCAAGAGCGACAATTTTTCTCACAAAATTGCACTAAGTTGAAATGTGTTAATAGAGACAGAGTTCCATATAAAGTGTTAGCCCCATATCGATTGCACTGTTCGACCCAGCAGCATCAGCAACAGAAGCATCATTCCTCGGGAATCCGAAATAGCGCTCTTTTCACATGGAAGTTCAAGAGCGACAATTTTCAGGACAAAATTGCACTAATTTGAAGTCTATTAATAGAGGAAAAGGTAATTTAATGAGTATGCGCCATTCTGGTTGCACTGTTCGACTCAGCAGCATCAGCAACATTAGCATCATGTCTCAGGCATCCAAAATAGTGGTATTTTCACACGGAAGTTTAAGAGCGACAATTTTCCTCACAAAATTGCACTAAGTTGAAATGTGTTGATAGAGACAGAGTTCCATATAAAGAGTTAACCCCATACCGATTGCACTGTTCGACTCAGCAGCATCAGCAACAGATGCATCATACCTCCGGAATGCGAAATAGCGCTATATTCACATGGAAGTTCAAGAGCGACAATTTTCAGCACAAAATTGCACTAAGCTGAAATGTGTTAATAGAGAAAGAGTTCTATTAAAGAGTTAGCGCCATACCGATTGCACTGTTCGACTCAGCGGCATCAGCAACAGATGCATCATACCTCCGGAATGCGAAATAGCGCTATATTCACATGGAAGTTCAAGAGCGACAATTTTCAGGACAAAATTGCACTAATTTGAAGTCTATTAATAGAGGAAAAAGTAATTTAAAGAGTATGCGCCATTTTGATTGCACTGTTCGACTCAGCAGCATCAGCAACGTTAGCATAATACCTCAGGAATGCAAAATATCACTAATTTGAAATATATTAATACAGATAAAGGTATTTAAACGAGTATACGCCATTTTGAATGAACGGTTCTACTGAGCAGCATCAGCAACATTAGCATCATACCTCAGGAATGCGAAATAGTGCTATATTGACATGGAAGTTCGAGAGCGACAATTTTCAGCACAAAATTGCACTAATTTGAAGTCTATTAATAGAGGAAAAGGTAATTTAAAGAGTATGCGCCATTTTGATTGCACGATTCTACTCAGTAGCATCAGCAACATTAGCATCATACCTCAGGAATGCGAAATAGTGCTATATTGACATGGAAGTTCGAGAGCGACAATTTTCAGCACAAAATTCCACTAATTTGAAGTCTATTAATAGAGGAAAAGATAATTTGAAGAGTATGCGCCATTTTGAATGCACGATTCTACTCAGTAGCATCAGCAACATTAGCATCATACCTCAGGAATGCGAAATAGTGCTATATTTACATGGAAGTTCGAGAGCGACAATTTTCAGAACAAAATTGCACTAAGTTGAAATGTGTTAATAGAGAAAGAGTTCTATATAAAGAGTTAGCCCAATGCCGAGTGCACGATTCTACTCAGTAGCATCAGCAACATTAGCATAATACATCATGAATGCGAAATAGTGCTATATTAACTTGGAAGTTCAAGAGCGACAATTTTCAGCACAAAATTGCACTAATTTGAAGTCTATTAATAGAAGAAAAGGTAATTTAAAGAGTATGCGCCATTTTGAATTCACGATTCTACTCAGTAGCATCGGCAACATTAGCATCATACCTCAGGAATGCGAAATAGTGCTATATTGACATGGAAGTTCGAGAGCGACAATTTTCAGCACAAAATTGCACTAATTTGAAGTCTATTAATAGAGGAAAAGATAATTTGAAGAGTATGCGCCATTTTGAATGCACGATTCTACTCAGCAGCATCAGCAACATTAGCATCATACCTCAGGAATGCGAAATAGTGCTATATTCACATGGAAGTTCAAGAGCGACAATTTTCAGCACAAAATTGCACTAATTTGAAGTCTATTAATAGAGGAAAAGGTAATTTAATGAGTATGCGCCATTCTAGTTGCACTGTTCGACTCAGCAGCATCAGCAACATTAGCATCATGTCTCAGGCATCCAAAATAGTGGTATTTTCACATGGAAGTTTAAGGGCGACAATTTTCCTCACAAAATTGCACTAAGTTGAAATGTGTTGATAGAGACAGAGTTCCATATAAAGAGTTAGCCCCATACCGATTGCACTGTTCGACTCAGCAGCATCAGCAACAGATGCATCATACCTCCGGAATGCGAAATGGCGCTATATTCACATGGAAGTTCAAGAGCGACCATTTTCAGCACAAAATTGCACTAATTTGAAGTCTATTAATAGAGGAAAAGGTAATTTAAAGAGTATGCTCCATTTTGATTGCACTGTTCGACTCAGCAGCATCAGTAACGTTAGCATCATACCTCAGGAATGCAAAATATCACTAATTTGAAATATATTAATACAGATAAAGGTATTTAAACGAGTATACGCCATTTTGAATGAACGGTTCTACTGAGCAGCATCAGCAACATTAGCATCATATCTCAGGAATGCAAAATAGTGGTATTTTCACATGGAAGTTCAAGAGCGACAATTTTCCTCACAAAATTGCACTAATTTGAAGTCTATTAATAGAGGAAAAGGTAATTTTAAGAGTATGCGCCATTTTGAATGCACGATTCTACTCAGCAGCATCAGCAACATTAGCATCATACCTCAGGAATGCGAAATAGTGCTATATTCACATGGAAGTTCAAGAGCGACAATTTTCAGCACAAAATTGCACTAATTTGAAGCCTATTAATAGAGGAAAAGGTAATTTAATGAGTATGCGCCATTCTAGTTGCACTGTGCGACTCAGCAGCATCAGCAACATTAGCATCATGTCTCAGGCATCCAAAATAGTGGTATTTTCACATGGAAGTTTAAGAGCGACAATTTTCCTCACAGAATTGCACTAAGTTGAAATGTGTTGATAGAGACAGAGTTCCATATAAAGAGTTAGCCCCATACCGATTGCACTGCTCGACTCAGCAGCATCAGCAACAGATGCATCATACCTCCGGAATGCGAAATAGGGCCATATTCACATGGAAGTTCAAGAGCGACAATTTTCAGCACAAAATTGCACTAAGTTGAAATGTGTTAATAGAGAAAGAGTTCTATTAAAGAGTTAGCGCCATACCGATTGCACTGTTCGACTCAGCAGCATCAGCAACAGATGCATCATACCTCCGGAATGCGAAATGGCGCTATATTCACATGGAAGTTCAAGAGCGACAATTTTTTGCACAAAACTGCACTAATTTGAAGTCTATTAATAGAGGAAAAGGTAATTTAAAGAGTATGCGCCATTTTGATTGCACTGTTCGACTCAGCAGCATCAGCAACGTTAGTATCATACCTCAGGAATGCAAAATATCACTAATTTGAAATATATTAATACAGATAAAGGTATTTAAACGAGTATACGCCATTTTGAATGAACGGTTCTACTGAGCAGCATCAGCAACATTAGCATCATACCTCAGGAATGCGAAATAGTGCTATATTCACATGGAAGTTCAAGAGCGATAATTTTCAGAACAAAATTGCACTAAGTTGAAATGTGTTAATAGAGAAAGAGTTCTATATAAAGAGTTAGCCCAATGCCGAGTGCACTGTTCGACTCAGCAGCATCAGCAACATTAGCATCATTCCTCATGTATGCAAAATAGTGCTTTATTCACATGGCAGTTCAAGAGCGACAATTTTTTGCAAAAAATTGCTCTAATTTGAAGTCTATTAATAGAGGAAAAGGTAATTTAAAGAGTATGCGCCATTTTGATTGCACTGTTCGACTCTGCAGCATCAGCAACGTTAGCATCATACCTCAGGAATGCAAAATATCACTAATTTGAAATATATTAATACAGATAAAGGTAATTAAACGAGTATACGCCATTTTGAATGAACGGTTCTACTGAGCAGCATCAGCAACATTAGCGTCATACCTCCGGAATGCGAAATAGCGCTATATTCACATGGAAGTTCAAGAGCGACAATTTTCAGCACAAAATTGCACTAAGTTGAAATGTGTTAATAGAGAAAGAGTTCTATTAAAGAGTTAGCGCCATACCGATTGCACTGTTCGATTCAGCAGCATCAGCAACAGTAGCGTCATACCTCAGGAACGCGAAATAGCGCCATACTCACATGGAAGTTCAAGAGCGACAATTTTTTGCACAAAACTGCACTAATTTGAAGTCTATTAATAGAGGAAAAGGTAATTTAAAGAGTATGCTCCATTTTGATTGCACTGTTCGACTCAGCAGCATCAGCTGCAATAAAAAAATGTAATTACTCATTATACAACGGCAATTAATAATTACAATTACTTTATTATCCTATAAAAATCATACGTGTCATTCCCCAGAATTTTATATAAGATATAATAAAAGGCATAATGGCTAAACTCATTCACGTACTTGAATAAAAATATTACATAAATATAAACATTAGCGTCATACCTCAGGAATGCAAAATAGTGCTATATTCACATGGCAGTTCAAGAGCGACAATTTTTTGCACAAAATTGCACTAATTTGAAGTCTATTAATAGAGGAAAAGGTAATTTAAAGAGAATGCGCCATTTTGATTGCACTGTTCTACTGAGCAGCATCAGCAACATTAGCATCATATCTCAGGAATGCAAAATAGTGGTATTTTCACATGGAAGTTCAAGAGCGACAATTTTCCTTACAAAATTGCACTAAGTTGAAATGTGTTAATAGAGACAGAGTTCCATATAAAGAGTTAGCCCCATATCGATTGCACTGTTCGACCCAGCAGCATCAGCAACAGAAGCATCATTCCTCGGGAATCCGAAATAGCGCTATTTTCACATGGAAGTTCAAGTGCGACAATTTTCAGGACAAAATTGCACTAATTTGAAGTCTATTAATAGAGGAAAAGGTAATTTAAAGAGTATGCGCCATTTTGATTGCACTGTTCGACTCAGCAGCATCAGCAACGTTAGCATCATACCTCAGGAATGCAAAATATCACTAATTTGAAATATATTAATACAGATAAAGGTATTTAAACGAGTATACGCCATTTTGAATGAACGGTTCTACTGAGCAGCATCAGCAACATTAGCATCATATCTCAGGAATGCAAAATAGTGGTATTTTCACATGGAAGTTCAAGAGCGACAATTTTCCTCACAAAATTGCACTAATTTGAAGTCTATTAATAGAGGAAAAGGTAATTTTAGGAGTATGCGCCATTTTGAATGCACGATTCTACTCAGCAGCATCAGCAACATTAGCATCATACCTCAGGAATGCGAAATAGTGCTATATTCACATGGAAGTTCAAGAGCGACAATTTTCAGCACAAAATTGCACTAATTTGAAGTCTATTAATAGGGGAAAAGGTAATTTAATGAGTATTCGCCATTCTAGTTGCACTGTTCGACTCAGCAGCATCAGCAATATTAGCATCATGTCTCAGGCATCCAAAATAGTGGTATTTTCACATGGAAGTTTAAGAGCGACAATTTTCCTCACAAAATTGCACTAAGTTGAAATGTGTTGATAGAGACAGAGTTCCATATAAAGAGTTAGCCCCATACCGATTGCACTGTTCGACTCAGCAGCATCAGCAACAGATGCATCATACCTCCGGAATGCGAAATAGCGCTATATTCAGATGGAAGTTCAAGAGCGACAATTTTCAGCACAAAATTGCACTAAGTTGAAATGTTTAATTGAGACAGAGTTCAATTAAAGAGTTAGCGCCATACCGATTGCACTGTTCGACTCAGCAGCATCAGCAACAGTAGCGTCATACCTCAGGAACGCGAAATAGCGCCATATTCACATGGAAGTTTAAGAGCGACAATTTTTTGCACAAAACTGCACTAATTTGAAGTCTATTAATAGAGGAAAAGGTAATTTAAAGAGTATGCTCCATTTTGATTGCACTGTTCGACTCAGCAGCATCAGCAACATTAGCGTCATACCTCAGGAAAGCAAAATAGTGCTATATACACATGGCAGTTCAAGAGCGACAATTTTTTGCACAAAATTGCACTAATTTGAAGTCTATTAATAGAGGAAAAGGTAATTTAAAGAGTATGCGCCATTTTGATTGCACTGTTCTACTGAGCAGCATCAGCAACATTGGCATCATATCTCAGGAATGCAAAATAGTGGTATTTTCACATGGAAGTTCAAGAGCGACCATTTTCCTCACAAAATTGCACTAAGTTGAAATGTGTTAATAGAGACAGAGTTCCATATAAAGAGTTAGCCCCATATCGATTGCACTGTTCGACCCAGCAGCATCAGCAACAGAAGCATCATTCCTCGGGAATCCGAAATAGCATTATTTTCACATGGAAGTTCAAGAGCGACAATTTTCAGGACAAAATTGCACTAATTTGAAGTCTATTAATAGAGGAAAAGGTAATTTAAAGAGTATGCGCCATTTTGATTGCACTGTTCGACTCAGCAGCATCAGCAACGTTAGCATCATACCTCAGGAATGCAAAATATCACTAATTTGAAATATATTAATACAGATAAAGGTAATTAAACGAGTATACGCCATTTTGAATGAACGGTTCTACTGAGCAGCATCAGCAACGTTAGCATCACATCTCAGGAATGCAAAATAGTGGCATTTTCACAGGGAAGTTCAAGAGCGACCATTTTCCTCACAAAATTGCACTAAGTTGAAATGTGTTAATAGAGACAGAGTTCCATATAAAGAGTTAGCCCCATATCGATTGCACTGTTCGACCCAGCAGCATCAGCAACAGATGCATCATACCTCCGGAATGCGAAATAGCGCTATATTCACATGGAAGTTCAAGAGCGACAATTTCCAGCGCAAAATTGCACTAAGTTGAAATGTGTTAATAGAGAAAGAGTTCTATATAAAGAGTTAGCCCAATGCCGATTGCACTGTTCGACTCAGCAGCATCAGCAACATTAGCATAACACATCATGAATGCGAAATAGTGCTATATTAACTTGGAAGTTCAAGAGCGACAATTTTCAGCACAAAATTGCACTAATTTGAAGTCTATTAATAGAAGAAAAGGTAATTTAAAGAGTATGCGCCATTTTGAATGCACGATTCTACTCAGTAGCATCGGCAACATTAGCATCATACCTCAGGAATGCGAAATAGTGCTATATTGACATGGAAGTTCGAGAGCGACAATTTTCAGCACAAAATTGCACTAATTTGAAGTCTATTAATAGAGGAAAAGATAATTTGAAGAGTATGCGCTATTTTGAATGCACGATTCTACTCAGTAGCATCAGCAACATTAGCATCATACCTCAGGAATGCGAAATAGTGCTATATTCACATGGAAGTTCGAGAGCGACAATTTTCAGAACAAAATTGCACTAAGTTGAAATGTGTTAATAGAGAAAGAGTTCTATATAAAGAGTTAGCCCAATGCCGATTGCACTGTTCGACTCAGCAGCATCAGCAACATTAGCATCATACCTCATGTATGCAAAATAGTGCTTTATTCACATGGCAGTTCAAGAGCGACAATTTTTTGCAAAAAATTGCTCTAATTTGAAGTCTATTAATAGAGGAAAAGGTAATTTAACGAGTATGCGCCATTTTGAATGCACTGTTCGACTCAGCAGCATCAGCAACGTTAGCATCATACCTCAGGAATGCAAAATATCACTAATTTGAAATATATTAATACAGATAAAGGTAATTAAACGAGTATACGCCATTTTGAATGAACGGTTCGACTGAGCAGCATCAGCAACGTTAGCATCACATCTCAGGAATGCAAAATAGTGGTATTTTCACATGGAAGTTCAAGAGCGACAATCTTCCTCACAAAATTGCACTAAGTTGAAATGTGTTGATAGAGACAGAGTTCCATATAAAGAGTTAGCCCCATACCGATTGCACTGTTCGACTCAGCAGCATCAGCAACAGATGCATGATACCTCCGGAATGCGAAATAGCGCTATATTCACATGGAAGTTCAAGAGCGACAATTTCCAGCGCAAAATTGCACTAAGTTGAAATGTGTTAATAGGGAAAGAGTTCTATGTAAAGAGTTAGCGCCATACCGATTGCACTGTTCGACTCAGCAGCATCAGCAACATTAGCATGATACCTAAGGGATTCAAAATAGGGCTATATGCACATGGCAGTTAATGGGCGACAATTTTTTGCACAGAATTGAACTAATTTGAAGTCTATTAATAGAGGAAAAGGTAATTTTAAGAGTATGCGCCATTTTGAATGCACGATTCTACTCAGCAGCATCAGCAACATTAGCATCATACCTCAGGAATGCGAAATAGTGCTATATTCACATGGCAGTTCAAGAGCGACAATTTTTTGCAAAAAATTGCTCTAATTTGAAGTCTATTAATAGAGGAAAAGGTAATTTAAAGAGTATGCGCCATTTTGATTGCACTGTTCGACTCAGCAGCATCAGCAACGTTAGCATCATACCTCAGGAATGCAAAATAGTGGTATTTTCACATGGAAGTTCAAGAGCGACAATTTTCCTCACAAAATTGCACAAAGTTGAAATGTGTTAATAGAGACAGAGTTCCATATAAAGAGTTAGCCCCATATCGATTGCACTGTTCGACCCAGCAGCATCAGCAACAGAAGCATCATTCCTCGGGAATGCGAAATAGCGCTATATTCAAATGGAAGTTCAAGAGCGACAATTTCCTGCACTAAATTGCACTAAGTTGAAATGTGTTAACAGAGAAAGATTTCTATTTAAAGAGTTAGCGCCATACCGATTGCACTGTTCGACTCAGCAGCATCTGCAACATTAGCATCATACCTCAGGAATGCGAAATAGTGCTATATTCACATGGCAGTTCAAGAGCGACAATTTTTTGCAAAAAATTGCTCTAATATGAAGTCTATTAATAGAGGAAAAGGTAATTTTAAGAGTATGCGCCATTTTGAATGCACGATTCTACTCAGCAGCATCAGCAACATTAGCATCATACCTCAGGAATGCGAAATAGTGCTATATTCACATGGCAGTTCAAGAGCGACAATTTTTTGCAAAAAATTGCTCTAATTTGAAGTCTATTATTAGAGGAAAAGGTAATTTAAAGAGTATGCGCCATTTTGATTGCACTGTTCGACTCAGCAGCATCAGCAGCGTTAGCATCATACCTCAGGAATGCAAAATAGTGGTATTTTCACATGGAAGTTCAAGAGCGACAATTTTCCTAACAAAATTGCACTAAGTTGAAATGTGTTAACAGAGAAAGATTTCTATTTAAAGAGTTAGCGCCATACCGATTGCACTATTCGACTCAGCAGCATCAGCAACATTAGCATCATACCTCATGTATGCAAAATAGTGCTTTATTCACATGGTAGTTCAAGAGCGACAATTTTTTGCAAAAAATTGCTCTAATTTGAAGTCTATTAATAGAGGAAAAGGTAATTTAACGAGTATGCGCCATTTTGAATGCACTGTTCGACTCAGCAGCATCAGCAACGTTAGCATCATACCTCAGGAATGCAAAATATCACTAATTTGAAATATATTAATACAGATAAAGGTAATTAAACGAGTATACGCCATTTTGAATGAACGGTTCTACTGAGCAGCATCAGCAACGTTAGCATCACATCTCAGGAATGCAAAATAGTGGTATTTTCACATGGAAGTTCAAGAGCGACAATCTTCCTCACAAAATTGCACTAAGTTGAAATGTGTTGATAGAGACAGAGTTCCATATAAAGAGTTAGCCCCATACCGATTGCACTGTTCGACTCAGCAGCATCAGCAACAGATGCATGATACCTCCGGAATGCGAAATAGCGCTATATTCACATGGAAGTTCAAGAGCGACAATTTCCAGCGCAAAATTGCACTAAGTTGAAATGTGTTAATAGGGAAAGAGTTCTATGTAAAGAGTTAGCGCCATACCGATTGCACTGTTCGACTCAGCAGCATCAGCAACATTAGCATGATACCTAAGGGATTCAAAATAGGGCTATATGCACATGGCAGTTAATGGGCGACAATTTTTTGCACAGAATTGAACTAATTTGAAGTCTATTAATAGAGGAAAAGGTAATTTTAAGAGTATGCGCCATTTTGAATGCACGATTCTACTCAGCAGCATCAGCAACATTAGCATCATACCTCAGGAATGCGAAATAGTGCTATATTCACATGGCAGTTCAAGAGCGACAAGTTTTTGCAAAAAATTGCTCTAATTTGAAGTCTATTAATAGAGGAAAAGGTAATTTAAAGAGTATGCGCCATTTTGATTGCACTGTTCGACTCAGCAGCATCAGCAACGTTAGCATCATACCTCAGGAATGCAAAATAGTGGTATTTTCACATGGAAGTTCAAGAGCGACAATTTTCCTCACAAAATTGCACAAAGTTGAAATGTGTTAATAGAGACAGAGTTCCATATAAAGAGTTAGCCCCATATCGATTGCACTGTTCGACCCAGCAGCATCAGCAACAGAAGCATCATTCCTCGGGAATGCGAAATAGCGCTATATTCAAATGGAAGTTCAAGAGCGACAATTTCCTGCACTAAATTGCACTAAGTTGAAATGTGTTAACAGAGAAAGATTTCTATTTAAAGAGTTAGCGCCATACCGATTGCACTGTTCGACTCAGCAGCATCTGCAACATTAGCATCATACCTCAGGAATGCGAAATAGTGCTATATTCACATGGCAGTTCAAGAGCGACAATTTTTTGCAAAAAATTGCTCTAATATGAAGTCTATTAATAGAGGAAAAGGTAATTTTAAGAGTATGCGCCATTTTGAATGCACGATTCTACTCAGCAGCATCAGCAACATTAGCATCATACCTCAGGAATGCGAAATAGTGCTATATTCACATGGCAGTTCAAGAGCGACAAATTTTTGCAAAAAATTGCTCTAATTTGAAGTCTATTATTAGAGGAAAAGGTAATTTAAAGAGTATGCGCCATTTTGATTGCACTGTTCGACTCAGCAGCATCAGCAACGTTAGCATCATACCTCAGGAATGCAAAATAGTGGTATTTTCACATGGAAGTTCAAGAGCGACAATTTTCCTCACAAAATTGCACTAAGTTGAAATGTGTTAACAGAGAAAGATTTCTATTTAAAGAGTTAGCGCCATACCGATTGCACTGTTCGACTCAGCAGCATCAGCAACATTAGCATCATACCTCAGGAATGCAAAATAGTGCTATATTCACATAGCAGTTCAAGAGCGACAATTTTTTGCATAAAATTGCACTAGTATGAAGTCTATTAATAGAGGAAAAGGTAATTTAAAGAGTATGCGCCATTTTGATTGCACTGTTCGACTCAGCAGCATCAGCAACATTAGCATGATACTTAAGGAATGCAAAATAGGGCTATATGCACATGGCAGTTATTGGGCGACAATCTATTGCACAAAATTGCACTAATTTGAAATATATTAATACAGGGTAATTTAACGAGTATGCGCCATTCTGAATGCACCGTTCTACTGAGCAGCATCAGCAACATTTGCATCATATCTCAGGAATGCAAAATAGTGCTATATTCAGATGGAAGTTCGAAAGCGACAATTTTCAGCACAAAATTGCACTAAGTTGAAATGTTTAATTGAGACAGAGTTCTATATAAAGTGTGAGCCCCATACCGATTGCACTGTTCGACTCAGCTGCATCAGCAACATTAGCATCATACCTCAGGAATGCAAAATAGTGCTATATTCACATGGCAGTTCAAGAGCGACAATTTTTAGCACAAAATTGCACTAATTTGAAGTCTATTAATAGAGGAAAAGGTAATTTAAAGAGTATGCGCCATTTTGAATGAACGGCTCTACTGAGCAGCATCAGCAACATTAGCATCATATCTCAGGAATGCAAAACAGTGGTATTTTCACATGGAAGTTCAAGAGCGACAATTTTCCTCACAAAATTGCACTAAGTTGAAATGTGTTAATAGAGACAGAGTTCCATAAAAAGAGTTAGCCCCATATCGATTGCACTGTTCGACCCAGCAGCATCAGCAACAGAAGCATCATACCTCCGGAATGCGAAATAGCGCTATATTCACATGGAAGTTCAAGAGCGACAATTTCCAGCGCAAAATTGCACTAAGTTGATATGTGTTAATAGAGAAAGAGTTCTATTTAAAGAGTTAGCGCCATACCGATTGCACTGTTCGACTCAGCAGCATCAGCAACATTAGCATGATACCTAAGGAATTCAAAATAGGACTATATGCACATGGCAGTTAATGGGCGACAATTTTCAGCACAAAATTGCACTAAGTTGAAATGTGTTAATAGAGGAAAAGGTAATTTAAAGAGTATGCGCCATTTTGATTGCACTGTTCGACTCAGCAGCATCAGCAACGTTAGCATCATACCTCAGGAATGCAAAATATCACTAATTTGAAATATATTAATACAGATAAAGGTAATTAAACGAGTATACGCCATTTTGAATGAACGGTTCTACTGAGCAGCATCAGCAACATTAGCATCATATCTCAGGAATGCAAAATAGTGGTATTTTCACATGGAAGTTCAAGAGCGACAATCTTCCTCACAAAATTTCACTAAGTTGAAATGTCTTGATAGAGACAGAGTTCCATATAAAGAGTTAGCCCCATACCGATTGCACTGTTCGACTCAGCAGCATCAGCAACAGATGCATCATACCTCCGGAATGCGAAATAGCGCTATATTCACATGAAAGTTCAAGAGCGACAATTTCCAGCTCAAAACTGCACTAAGCTGAAGTCTATTAATAGAGGAAAAGGTAATTTAAAGAGTATGCGCCATTTTGAATGCACAATTCTACTCAGTAGCATCAGCAACATTAGCATCATACCACAGGAATGCGAAATAGTGCTATATTCACATGGAAGTTCGAGACCGGCAATTTTCAGAACAAAATTGCACTAAGTTGAAATGTGTTATTAGAGAAAGAGTTCTATTTAAAGAGTTAGCGCCATACCGATTGCACTGTTCGACTCAGTAGCATCAGCAACATTAGCATGATACCTAAGGAATTCAAAATAGGGCTATATGCACATGGCAGTTAATGGGCGACAATTTTCAGCACAAAATTGCACTAAGTTGAAATGTGTTAATAGAGGAAACGGTAATTTAAAGAGTATGCGCCATTTTGATTGCACTGTTCGACTCAGCAGCATCAGCAACGTTAGCATCATACCTCAGGAATGCAAAATATCACTAATTTGAAATATATTAATACAGATAAAGGTAATTAAACGAGTATACGCCATTTTGAATGAACGGTTCCACTGAGCAGCATCAGCAACATTAGCATCATACCTCAGGAATGCGAAATAGTGCTATATTCACATGGAAGTTCAAGAGCGATAATTTTCAGAACAAAATTGCACTAAGTTGAAATGTGTTAATAGAGAAAGATTTGTATATCAAGAGTTAGCGCCATACCGATTGCACTGTTTAACTCAGCAGCATCAGCAACAGTAGCGTTATACCTCAGGAATGCGAAATAGCGCTATTTTCACATGGAAGTTCAAGAGCGACAATTTTCAGCACAAAATTGCACTTATTTGAAGTCTATTAATAGAGGAAAAGGTAATTTAAAGAGTATGCGCCATTTTGATTGCACTGTTCGACTCAGCAGCATCAGCAACGTTAGCATCATACCTCAGGAATGCAAAATATCACTAATTTGAAATATATTAATACAGATAAAGGTAATTAAACGAGTATACGCCATTTTGAATGAACGGTTCTACTGAGCAGCATCAGCAACGTTAGCATCACATCTCAGGAATGCAAACTAGTAGCATTTTCACATGGAAGTTCAAGAGCGACAATTTTCCTCACAAAATTGCACCAAGTTGAAATGTGTTGATAGAGACAGAGTTCCATATGTAGAGTTAGCCCCATACCGATTGCACTGTTCGACTCAGCAGCATCAGCAACAGATGCATCATACCTCCGGAATGCGAAATAGCGCTATATTCACATGGAAGTTCAAGTGCGACAATTTCCAGCGCAAAATTGCACTAAGTTGAAATATGTTAATAGAGAAAGAGTTCTATTAAAAGAGTTAGCGCCATACCGATTGCACTGTTCGACTCAGCAGCATCAGCAACATTAGCATGATACCTAAGGAATTCAAAATAGGGCTATATGCACATGGCAGTTAATGGGCGACAATTTTTTGCACAAAATTGCACTAATTTGAAGTCTATTAATAGAGGAAAAGGTAATTTAAAGAGTATGCACCATTTTGAATGCACGATTCTACTCAGCAGCTTCAGCAACATTAGCATAATACATCAGGAATGCGAAATAGTGCTATATTAACTTGGAAGTTCAAGAGCGACAATTTTCAGCACAAAATTGCACTAATTTGAAGTCTATTAATAGAAGAAAAGGTAATTTAAAGAGTATGCGCCATTTTGAATGCACGATTCTACTCAGTAGCATCAGCAACATTAGCATCATACCTCAGGAATGCGAAATAGTGCTATATTGACATGGAAGTTCGAGAGCGACAATTTTCAGCACAAAATTGCACTAATTTGAAGTCTATTAATAGAGGAAAAGATAATTTGAAGAGTATGCGCCATTTTGAATGCACCATTCTACTCAGTAGCATCAGCAACATTAGCATCATACCTCAGGAATGCGAAATAGTGCTATATTGACATGGAAGTTCGAGAGCGACAATTTTCAGAACAAAATTGTACTAAGTTGAAATGTGTTAATAGAGAAACAGTTCTATATAAAGAGTTAGCCCAATGCCGAGTGCACTGTTCGACTCAGCAGCATCAGCAGCATTAGCATCATTCCTCATGTATGCAAAATAGTGCTTTATTCACATGGCAGTTCAAGAGCGACAATTTTTTGCAAAAAATTGCTCTAATTTGAAGTCTATTAATAGAGGAAAAGGTAATTTAAAGAGTATGCGCCATTTTGATTGCACTGTTCGACTCAGCAGCATCAGCAACGTTAGCATTATACCTCAGGAATGCGAAATAGCGCTATATTCACATGGAAGTTCAAGAGCGACAATTTCCAGCGCAAAATTGCGCTAAGTTGAAATGTGTTAATAGAGAAAGAGTTCTATTTAACGAGTTAGCGCCATACCGATTGCACTGTTCGACTCAGTAGCATCAGCAACATTAGCATGATACCTAAGGAATTCAAAATAGGGCTATATGCACATGGCAGTTAATGGGCGACATTTTTTTGCACAAAATTGCACTAATTTGAAGTCTATTAATAGAGGAAAAGGTTATTTAAAGAGTATGCGCCATTTTGATTGCACTGTTCGACTCAGCAGCATCAGCAACGTTAGCATCATACATCAGGAATGCAAAAGAGGGCTATATGCACATGGCAGTTAATGGGCGACAATCTATTGCACAAAATTGCACTAATTTGAAATATATTAATACAGGGTAATTTAACGAGTATGCGCCATTTTGAATGCACTGTTCGACTCAGCAGCATCAGCAACGTTAGCATCATACCTCAGGAATGCAAAATAGTGGCATTTTCACAGGGAAGTTCAAGAGCGACAATTTTCCTCACAAAATTGCACTAATTTGAAGTCTATTAATAGAGGAAAAGATAATTTGAAGAGTATGCGCCATTCTGAATGCACCGTTCTACTGAGCAGCATCAGCAACATTTGCATCATATCTCAGGAATGCAAAATAGTGCTATATTCAGATGGAAGTTCGAAAGCGACAATTTTCAGCACAAAATTGCACTAAGTTGAAATGTTTAATTGAGACAGAGTTCTATATAAAGTGTGAGCCCCATACCAATTTAACTGTTCGACTCAGCTGCATCAGCAACATTAGCATCATACCTCAGGAATGCAAAATAGTGCTATATTCACATGGCAGTTCAAGAGCGACAATTTTTAGCACAAAATTGCACTAATTTGAAGTCTATTAATAGAGGAAAAGGTAATTTAAAGAGTATGCGCCATTTTGAATGAACGGCTCTACTGAGCAGCATCAGCAACATTAGCATCATATCTCAGGAATGCAAAACAGTGGTATTTTCACATGGAAGTTCAAGAGCGACAATTTTCCTCACAAAATTGCACTAAGTTGAAATGTGTTAATAGAGACAGAGTTCCATAAAAAGAGTTAGCCCCATATCGATTGCACTGTTCGACTCAGCAGCATCAGCAACAGAAGCATCATACCTCCGGAATGCGAAATAGCGCTATATTCACATGGAAGTTCAAGAGCGACAATTTCCAGCGCAAAATTGCACTAAGTTGATATGTGTTAATAGAGAAAGAGTTCTATTTAAAGAGTTAGCGCCATACCGATTGCACTGTTCGACTCAGCAGCATCAGCAACATTAGCATGATACCTAAGGATTTCAAAATAGGACTATATGCACATGGCAGTTAATGGGCGACAATTTTCAGCACAAAATTGCACTAAGTTGAAATGTGTTAATAGAGGAACAGGTAATTTAAAGAGTATGCGCCATTTTGATTGCACTGTTCGACTCAGCAGCATCAGCAACGTTAGCATCATACCTCAGGAATGCAAAATATCACTAATTTGAAATATATTAATACAGATAAAGGTAATTAAACGAGTATACGCCATTTTGAATGAACGGTTCTACTGAGCAGCATCAGCAACATTAGCATCATATCTCAGGAATGCAAAATAGTGGTATTTTCACATGGAAGTTCAAGAGCGACAATCTTCCTCACAAAATTTCACTAAGTTGAAATGTCTTGATAGAGACAGAGTTCCATATAAAGAGTTAGCCCCATACCGATTGCACTGTTCGACTCAGCAGCATCAGCAACAGATGCATGATACCTCCGGAATGCGAAATAGCGCTATATTCACATGGAAGTTCAAGAGCGACAATTTCCAGCGCAAAACTGCACTAAGTTGAAGTCTATTAATAGAGGAAAAGGTAATTTAAAGAGTATGCGCCATTTTGAATGCACAATTCTACTCAGTAGCATCAGCAACATTAGCATCATACCACAGGAATGCGAAATAGTGCTATATTCACATGGAAGTTCGAGAGCGGCAATTTTCAGAACAAAATTGCACTAAGTCGAAATGTGTTATTAGAGAAAGAGTTCTATTTAAAGAGTTAGCGCCATACCGATTGCACTGTTCGACTCAGTAGCATCAGCAACAGATGCATCATACCTCCGGAATGCGAAATAGCGCTATATTCACATGGAAGTTCAAGAGCGACAATTTCCAGCGCAAAACTGCACTAAGTTGAAGTCTATTAATAGAGGAAAAGGTAATTTAAAGAGTATGCGCCATTTTGAATACACAATTCTACTCAGCAGCATCAGCAACATTAGCATCATACCTCATGTATGCAAAATAGTGCTTTATTCACATGGCAGTTCAAGAGCGACAATTTTCAGAACAAAATTGCACTAAGTTGAAATGTGTTAATAGAGAAAGAGTTATATATAAAGAGTTAGCCCAATGCCGAGTGCACTGTTCGACTCAGCAGCATCAGCAACATTAGCATCATTCCTCATGTATGCAAAATAGTGCTTTATTCACATGGCAGTTCAAGAGCGACAATTTTCCTCACAAAATTGCACTAAGTTGAAATGTGTTAATAGAGACAGAGTTCCATAAAAAGAGTTAGCCCCATATCGATTGCACTGTTCGACTCAGCAGCATCAGCAACAGAAGCATCATACCTCCGGAATGCGAAATAGCGCTATATTCACATGGAAGTTCAAGAGCGACAATTTCCAGCGCAAAATTGCACTAAGTTGATATGTGTTAATAGAGAAAGAGTTCTATTTAAAGAGTTAGCGCCATACCGATTGCACTGTTCGACTCAGCAGCATCAGCAACATTAGCATGATACCTAAGGAATTCAAAATAGGACAATATGCACATGGCAGTTAATGGGCGACAATTTTCAGCACAAAATTGCACTAAGTTGAAATGTGTTAATAGAGGAAAAGGTAATTTAAAGAGTATGCGCCATTTTGATTGCACTGTTCGACTCAGCAGCATCAGCAACGTTAGCATCATACCTCAGGAATGCAAAATATCACTAATTTGAAATATATTAATACAGATAAAGGTAATTAAACGAGTATACGCCATTTTGAATGAACGGTTCTACTGAGCAGCATCAGCAACATTAGCATCATATCTCAGGAATGCAAAATAGTGGTATTTTCACATGGAAGTTCAAGAGCGACAATCTTCCTCACAAAATTTCACTAAGTTGAAATGTCTTGATAGAGACAGAGTTCCATATAAAGAGTTAGCCCCATACCGATTGCACTGTTCGACTCAGCAGCATCAGCAACAGATGCATGATACCTCCGGAATGCGAAATAGCGCTATATTCACATGGAAGTTCAAGAGCGACAATTTCCAGCGCAAAACTGCACTAAGTTGAAGTCTATTAATAGAGGAAAAGGTAATTTAAAGAGTATGCGCCATTTTGAATGCACAATTCTACTCAGTAGCATCAGCAACATTAGCATCATACCACAGGAATGCGAAATAGTGCTATATTCACATGGAAGTTCGAGAGCGGCAATTTTCAGAACAAAATTGCACTAAGTTGAAATGTGTTATTAGAGAAAGAGTTCTATTTAAAGAGTTAGCGCCATACCGATTGCACTGTTCGACTCAGTAGCATCAGCAACAGATGCATCATACCTCCGGAATGCGAAATAGCGCTATATTCACATGGAAGTTCAAGAGCGACAATTTCCAGCGCAAAACTGCACTAAGTTGAAGTCTATTAATAGAGGAAAAGGTAATTTAAAGAGTATGCGCCATTTTGAATACACAATTCTACTCAGCAGCATCAGCAACATTAGCATCATACCTCATGTATGCAAAATAGTGCTTTATTCACATGGCAGTTCAAGAGCGACAACTTTCAGAACAAAATTGCACTAAGTTGAAATGTGTTAATAGAGAAAGAGTTATATATAAAGAGTTAGCCCAATGCCGAGTGCACTGTTCGACTCAGCAGCATCAGCAACATTAGCATCATTCCTCATGTATGCAAAATAGTGCTTTATTCACATGGCAGTTCAAGAGCGACAATTTTTTGCAAAAAATTGCTCTAATTTGAAGTCTATTAATAGAGGAAAAGGTAATTTAAAGAGTATGCGTCATTTTGATTGCACTGTTCGACTCAGCAGCATCAGCAACGTTAGCATCATACCTCAGGAATGCGAAATAGCGCTATATTCACATGGAAGATCAAGAGCGACAATTTCCAGCGCAAAATTGCGCTAAGTTGAAATGTGTTAATAGAGAAAGAGTTCTATTTAACGAGTTAGCGCCATACCGATTGCACTGTTCGACTCAGTAGCATCAGCAACATTAGCATGATACCTAAGGAATTCAAAATAGGGCTATATGCACATGGCAGTTAATGGGCGACATTTTTTTGCACAAAATTGCACTAATTTGAAGTCTATTAATAGAGGAAAAGGTTATTTAAAGAGTATGCGCCATTTTGATTGCACTGTTCGACTCAGCAGCATCAGCAACGTTAGCATCATACATCAGGAATGCAAAAGAGGGCCATATGCACATGGCAGTTAATGGGCGACAATCTATTGCACAAAATTGCACTAATTTGAAATATATTAATACAGGGTAATTTAAAGAGTATGCGCCATATTGAATGCACTGTTCGACTCAGCAGCATCAGCAACATTAGCATGATACCTAAGGAACTCAAAATAGGGCTATATGCACATGGCAGTTAATGGGCGACAATTTTTTGCACAAAATTGCACTAATTTGAAATATATTAATACAGGGTAATTTAACGAGTATGCGCCATATTGAATGCACTGTTCGACTCAGCAGCATCAGCAACATTAGCATGATACCTAAGGAATTCAAAATAGGGCTATATGCACATGGCAGTTAATGGGCGACAATTTTTTGCACAAAATTGCACTAATTTGAAGTCTATTAATAGAGGAAAAGGTAATTTAAAGAGTATGCACCATTTTGAATGCACGATTCTACTCAGCAGCATCAGCACTATTAGCATAATACATCAGGAATGCGAAATAGTGCTATATTAACTTGGAAGTTCAAGAGCGACAATTTTCAGCACAAAATTGCACTAATTTGAAGTCTATTAATAGAAGAAAAGGTAATTTAAAGAGTATGCGCCATTTTGAATGCACGATTCTACTCAGTAGCATCAGCAACATTAGCATCATACCTCAGGAATGCGAAATAGTGCTATATTGACATGGAAGTTCGAGAGCGACAATTTTCAGCACAAAATTGCACTAATTTGAAGTCTATTAATAGAGGAAAAGATAATTTGAAGAGTATGCGCCATTTTGAATGCACCATTCTACTCAGTAGCATCAGCAACATTAGCATCATACCTCAGGAATGCGAAATAGTGCTATATTGACATGGAAGTTCGAGAGCGACAATTTTCAGCACAAAATTGCACTAATTTGAAGTCTATTAATAGAGGAAAAGATAATTTGAAGAGTATGCGCCATTCTGAATGCACGATTCTACTCAATAGCATCAGCAACATTAGCATCATACCTCAGGAATGCGATATAGTGCTATATTTACATGGAAGTTCGAGAGCGACAATTTTCAGAACAAAATTGCACTAAGTTGAAATGTGTTAATAGAGAAAGAGTTCTATATAAAGAGTTAGCCCAATGCCGAGTGCACTGTTCGACTCAGCAGCATCAGCAGCATTAGCATCATTCCTCATGTATGCAAAATAGTGCTTTATTCACATGGCAGTTCAAGAGCGACAATTTTTTGCAAAAAATTGCTCTAATTTGAAGTCTATTAATAGAGGAAAAGGTAATTTAAAGAGTATGCGTCATTTTGATTGCACTGTTCGACTCAGCAGCATCAGCAACGTTAGCATCATACCTCAGGAATGCGAAATAGCGCTATATTCACATGGAAGATCAAGAGCGACAATTTCCAGCGCAAAATTGCGCTAAGTTGAAATGTGTTAATAGAGAAAGAGTTCTATTTAACGAGTTAGCGCCATACCGATTGCACTGTTCGACTCAGTAGCATCAGCAACATTAGCATGATACCTAAGGAATTCAAAATAGGGCTATATGCACATGGCAGTTAATGGGCGACATTTTTTTGCACAAAATTGCACTAATTTGAAGTCTATTAATAGAGGAAAAGGTTATTTAAAGAGTATGCGCCATTTTGATTGCACTGTTCGACTCAGCAGCATCAGCAACGTTAGCATCATACATCAGGAATGCAAAAGAGGGCCATATGCACATGGCAGTTAATGGGCGACAATCTATTGCACAAAATTGCACTAATTTGAAATATATTAATACAGGGTAATTTAACGAGTATGCGCCATTTTGAATGCACTGTTCGACTCAGCAGCATCAGCAACGTTAGCATCATACCCCAGGAAAGCAAAATAGTGGCATTTTCACAGGGAAGTTCAAGAGCGACAATTTTCCTCACAAAATTGCACTAATTTGAAGTCTATTAATAGAGGAAAAGATAATTTGAAGAGTATGCGCCATTCTGAATGCACCGTTCTACTGATCAGCATCAGCAACATTTGCATCATATCTCAGGAATGCAAAATAGTGCTATATTCAGATGGAAGTTCGAAAGCGACAATTTTCAGCACAAAATTGCACTAAGTTGAAATGTTTAATTGAGACAGAGTTCCATATAAAGTGTGAGCCCCATACCGATTTAACTGTTCGACTCAGCTGCATCAGCAACATTAGCATCATACCTCAGGAATGCAAAATAGTGCTATATTCACATGGCAGTTCAAGAGCGACAATTTTTAGCACAAAATTGCACTAATTTGAAGTCTATTAATAGAGGAAAAGGTAATTTAAAGAGTATGCGCCATTTTGAATGAACGGCTCTACTGAGCAGCATCAGCAACATTAGCATCATATCTCAGGAATGCAAAACAGTGGTATTTTCACATGGAAGTTCAAGAGCGACAATTTTCCTCACAAAATTGCACTAAGTTGAAATGTGTTAATAGAGACAGAGTTCCATAAAAAGAGTTAACCCCATATCGATTGCACTGTTCGACTCAGCAGCATCAGCAACAGAAGCATCATACCTCCGGAATGCGAAATAGCGCTATATTCACATGGAAGTTCAAGAGCGACAATTTCCAGCGCAAAATTGCACTAAGTTGATATGTGTTAATAGAGAAAGAGTTCTATTTAAAGAGTTAGCGCCATACCGATTGCACTGTTCGACTCAGCAGCATCAGCAACATTAGCATGATACCTAAGGAATTCAAAATAGGACTATATGCACATGGCAGTTAATGGGCGACAATTTTCAGCACAAAATTGCACTAAGTTGAAATGTGTTAATAGAGGAAAAGGTAATTTAAAGAGTATGCGCCATTTTGATTGCACTGTTCGACTCAGCAGCATCAGCAACGTTAGCATCATACCTCAGGAATGCAAAATATCACTAATTTGAAATATATTAATACAGATAAAGGTAATTAAACGAGTATACGCCATTTTGAATGAACGGTCCTACTGAGCAGCATCAGCAACATTAGCATCATATCTCAGGAATGCAAAATAGTGGTATTTTCACATGGAAGTTCAAGAGCGACAATCTTCCTCACAAAATTTCACTAAGTTGAAATGTCTTGATAGAGACAGAGTTCCATATAAAGAGTTAGCCCCATACCGATTGCACTGTTCGACTCAGCAGCATCAGCAACAGATGCATGATACCTCCGGAATGCGAAATAGCGCTATATTCACATGGAAGTTCAAGAGCGACAATTTTCAGCGCAAAACTGCACTAAGTTGAAGTCTATTAATAGAGGAAAAGGTAATTTAAAGAGTATGCGCCATTTTGAATGCACAATTCTACTCAGTAGCATCAGCAACATTAGCATCATACCACAGGAATGCGAAATAGTGCTATATTCACATGGAAGTTCGAGAGCGGCAATTTTCAGAACAAAATTGCACTAAGTTGAAATGTGTTATTAGAGAAAGAGTTCTATTTAAAGAGTTAGCGCCATACCGATTGCACTGTTCGACTCAGTAGCATCAGCAACAGATGCATCATACCTCCGGAATGCGAAATAGCGCTATATTCACATGGAAGTTCAAGAGCGACAATTTCCAGCGCAAAACTGCACTAAGTTGAAGTCTATTAATAGAGGAAAAGGTAATTTAAAGAGTATGCGCCATTTTGAATACACAATTCTACTCAGCAGCATCAGCAACATTAGCATCATTCCTCATGTATGCAAAATAGTGCTTTATTCACATGGCAGTTCAAGAGCGACAATTTTTTGCAAAAAATTGCACTAATTTGAAGTCTATTAATAGAGGAAAAGGTAATTTAACGAGTATGCGCCATTTTGAATGCACTGTTCGACTCAGCAGCATCAGCAACCTTAGCATCATACCTCAGGAATGCAAAATATCACTAATTTGAAATATATTAATACTGATAAAGGTAATTAAACGAGTATACGCCATTTTGAATGAACGGTTCTACTGAGCAGCATCAGCAACGTTAGCATCACATCTCAGGAATGCAAAATAGTGGTATTTTCACATGGAAGTTCAAGAGCGACAATCTTCCTTCAAAATTGCACTAAGTTGAAATGTGTTGATAGAGACAGAGTTCCATATAAAGAGTTAGCCCCATACCGATTGCACTGTTCGACTCAGCAGCATCAGCAACAGATGCATGATACCTCCGGAATGCGAAATAGCGCTATATTCACATGGAAGTTCAAGAGCGACAATTTCCAGCGCAAAATTGCACTAAGTTGAAATGTGTTAATAGAGACAGAGTTCCATATAAAGAGTTAGCCCCATATCGATTGCACTGTTCGACCCAGCAGCATCAGCAACAGAAGCATCATTCCTCGGGAATGCGAAATGGCGCTATATTCAAATGGAAGTTCAAGAGCGACAATTTTTTGCAAAAAATTGCTCTAATGTGAAGTCTATTAATAGAGGAAAAGGTAATTTTAAGAGTATGCGCCATTTTGAATGAACGATTCTACTCAGCAGCATCAGCAACATTAGCATCATACCTCAGGAATGCGAAATAGTGCAATATTCACATGGCAGTTCAAGAGCGACAATTTTTTGCAAAAAATTGCTCTAATTTGAAGTCTATTATTAGAGGAAAAGGTAATTTAAAGAGTTAGCGCCATACCGATTGCACTGTTCGACTCAGCAGCATCAGCAACATTAGCATCATACCTCAGGAATGCAAAATAGTGCTATATTCACATAGCAGTTCAAGAGCGACAATTTTTTGCATAAAATTGCACTAGTATGAAGTCTATTAATAGAGGAAAAGGTAATTTAAAGAGTATGCGCCATTTTGATTGCACTGTTCGACTCAGCAGCATCAGCAACATTAGCATGATACCTAAGGAATGCAAAATAGGGCTATATGCACATGGCAGTTAATGGGCGACAATCTATTGCACAAAATTGCACTAATTTGAAATATATTAATACAGGGTAATTTAACGAGTATGCGCCATTCTGAATGCACCGTTCTACTGAGCAGCATCAGCAACATTTGCATCATATCTCATGTATGCAAAATAGTGCTTTATTCACATGGCAGTTCAAGAGCGACAATTTTCAGAACAAAATTGCACTAAGTTGAAATGTGTTAATAGAGAAAGAGTTATATATAAAGAGTTAGCCCAATGCCGAGTGCACTGTTCGACTCAGCAGCATCAGCAACATTAGCATCATTCCTCATGTATGCAAAATAGTGCTTTATTCACATGGCAGTTCAAGAACGACAATTTTTTGCAAAAAATTGCTCTAATTTGAAGTCTATTAATAGAGGAAAAGGTAATTTAAAGAGTATGCGTCATTTTGATTGCACTGTTCGACTCAGCAGCATCAGCAACGTTAGCATCATACCTCAGGAATGCGAAATAGCGCTATATTCACATGGAAGATCAAGAGCGACAATTCCAGCGCAAAATTGCGCTAAGTTGAAATGTGTTAATAGAGAAAGAGTTCTATTTAACGAGTTAGCGCCATACCGATTGCACTGTTCGACTCAGTAGCATCAGCAACATTAGCATGATACCTAAGGAATTCAAAATAGGGCTATATGCACATGGCAGTTAATGGGCGACATTTTTTTGCACAAAATTGCACTAATTTGAAGTCTATTAATAGAGGAAAAGGTTATTTAAAGAGTATGCGCCATTTTGATTGCACTGTTCGACTCAGCAGCATCAGCAACGTTAGCATCATACATCAGGAATGCAAAAGAGGGCCATATGCACATGGCAGTTAATGGGCGACAATCTATTGCACAAAATTGCACTTATTTGAAATATATTAATACAGGGTAATTTAACGAGTATGCGCCATATTGAATGCACTGTTCGACTCAGCAGCATCAGCAACATTAGCATGATACCTAAGGAATTCAAAATAGGGCTATATGCACATGGCAGTTAATGGGCGACAATTTTTTGCACAAAATTGCACTAATTTGAAATATATTAATACAGGGTAATTTAACGAGTATGCGCCATATTGAATGCACTGTTCGACTCAGCAGCATCAGCAACATTAGCATGATACCTAAGGAATTCAAAATAGGGCTATATGCACATGGCAGTTAATGGGCGACAATTTTTTGCACAAAATTGCACTAATTTGAAGTCTATTAATAGAGGAAAAGGTAATTTAAAGAGTATGCACCATTTTGAATGCACGATTCTACTCAGCAGCATCAGCACCATTAGCATAATACATCAGGAATGCGAAATAGTGCTATATTAACTTGGAAGTTCAAGAGCGACAATTTTCAGCACAAAATTGCACTAATTTGAAGTCTATTAATAGAAGAAAAGGTAATTTAAAGAGTATGCGCCATTTTGAATGCACGATTCTACTCAGTAGCATCAGCAACATTAGCATCATACCTCAGGAATGCGAAATAGTGCTATATTGACATGGAAGTTCGAGAGCGACAATTTTCAGCACAAAATTGCACTAATTTGAAGTCTATTAATAGAGGAAAAGATAATTTGAAGAGTATGCGCCATTTTGAATGCACCATTCTACTCAGTAGCATCAGCAACATTAGCATCATACCTCAGGAATGCGAAATAGTGCTATATTGACATGGAAGTTCGAGAGCGACAATTTTCAGCACAAAATTGCACTAATTTGAAGTCTATTAATAGAGGAAAAGATAATTTGAAGAGTATGCGCCATTTTGAATGCACGATTCTACTCAATAGCATCAGCAACATTAGCATCATACCTCAGGAATGCGATATAGTGCTATATTTACATGGAAGTTCGAGAGCGACAATTTTCAGAACAAAATTGCACTAAGTTGAAATGTGTTAATAGAGAAAGAGTTCTATATAAAGAGTTAGCCCAATGCCGAGTGCACTGTTCGACTCAGCAGCATCAGCAGCATTAGCATCATTCCTCATGTATGCAAAATAGTGCTTTATTCACATGGCAGTTCAAGAGCGACAATTTTTTGCAAAAAATTGCTCTAATTTGAAGTCTATTAATAGAGGAAAAGGTAATTTAAAGAGTATGCGCCATTTTGATTGCACTGTTCGACTCAGCAGCATCAGCAACGTTAGCATTATACCTCAGGAATGCGAAATAGCGCTATATTCACATGGAAGTTCAAGAGCGACAATTTCCAGCGCAAAATTGCGCTAAGTTGAAATGTGTTAATAGAGAAAGAGTTCTATTTAACGAGTTAGCGCCATACCGATTGCACTGTTCGACTCAGTAGCATCAGCAACATTAGCATGATACCTAAGGAATTCAAAATAGGGCTATATGCACATGGCAGTTAATGGGCGACATTTTTTTGCACAAAATTGCACTAATTTGAAGTCTATTAATAGAGGAAAAGGTTATTTAAAGAGTATGCGCCATTTTGATTGCACTGTTCGACTCAGCAGCATCAGCAACGTTAGCATCATACATCAGGAATGCAAAAGAGGGCTATATGCACATGGCAGTTAATGGGCGACAATCTATTGCACAAAATTGCACTAATTTGAAATATATTAATACAGGGTAATTTAACGAGTATGCGCCATTTTGAATGCACTGTTCGACTCAGCAGCATCAGCAACGTTAGCATCATACCCCAGGAAAGCAAAATAGTGGCATTTTCACAGGGAAGTTCAAGAGCGACAATTTTCCTCACAAAATTGCACTAATTTGAAGTCTATTAATAGAGGAAAAGATAATTTGAAGAGTATGCGCCATTCTGATTGCACCGTTCTACTGAGCAGCATCAGCAACATTTGCATCATATCTCAGGAATGCAAAATAGTGCTATATTCAGATGGAAGTTCGAAAGCGACAATTTTCAGCACAAAATTGCACTAAGTTGAAATGTTTAATTGAGACAGAGTTCTATATAAAGTGTGAGCCCCATACCGATTTAACTGTTCGACTCAGCTGCATCAGCAACATTAGCATCATACCTCAGGAATGCAAAATAGTGCTATATTCACATGGCAGTTCAAGAGCGAAAATTTTTAGCACAAAATTGCACTAATTTGAAGTCTATTAATAGAGGAAAAGGTAATTTAAAGAGTATGCGCCATTTTGAATGAACGGCTCTACTGAGCAGCATCAGCAACATTAGCATCATATCTCAGGAATGCAAAACAGTGGTATTTTCACATGGAAGTTCAAGAGCGACAATTTTCCTCACAAAATTGCACTAAGTTGAAATGTGTTAATAGAGACAGAGTTCCATAAAAAGAGTTAGCCCCATATCGATTGCACTGTTCGACTCAGCAGCATCAGCAACAGAAGCATCATACCTCCGGAATGCGAAATAGCGCTATATTCACATGGAAGTTCAAGAGCGACAATTTCCAGCGCAAAATTGCACTAAGTTGATATGTGTTAATAGAGAAAGAGTTCTATTTAAAGAGTTAGCGCCATACCGATTGCACTGTTCGACTCAGCAGCATCAGCAACATTAGCATGATACCTAAGGGATTCAAAATAGGGCTATATGCACATGGCAGTTAATGGGCGACAATTTTTTGCACAAAATTGCACTAATTTGAAGTCTATTAATAGAGGAAAAGGTAATTTTAAGAGTATGCGCCATTTTGAATGCACGATTCTACTCAGCAGCATCAGCAACATTAGCATCATACCTCAGGAATGCGAAATAGTGCTATATTCACATGGCAGTTCAAGAGCGACAATTTTTTGCAATAAAAATTGCTCTAATTTGAAGTCTATTAATAGAGGAAAAGGTAATTTAAAGAGTATGCGCCATTTTGATTGCACTGTTCGACTCAGCAGCATCAGCAACGTTAGCATCATGCCTCAGGAATGCAAAATAGTGGTATTTTCACATGGAAGTTCAAGAGCGACAATTTTCCTCACAAAATTGCACAAAGTTGAAATGTGTTAATAGAGACAGAGTTCCATATAAAGAGTTAGCCCCATATCGATTGCACTGTTCGACCCAGCAGCATCAGCAACAGAAGCATCATTCCTCGGGAATGCGAAATAGCGCTATATTCAAATGGAAGTTCAAGAGCGACAATTTTTTGCAAAAAATTGCTCTAATGTGAAGTCTATTAATAGAGGAAAAGGTAATTTTAAGAGTATGCGCCATTTTGAATGCACGATTCTACTCAGCAGCATCAGCAACATTAGCATCATACCTCAGGAATGCGAAATAGTGCAATATTCACATGGCAGTTCAAGAGCGACAATTTTTTGCAAAAAATTGCTCTAATTTGAAGTCTATTATTAGAGGAAAAGGTAATTTAAAGAGTATGCGCCATTTTGATTGCACTGTTCGACTCAGCAGCATCAGCAACGTTAGCATCATACCTCAGGAATGCAAAATAGTGGTATTTTCACATGGAAGTTCAAGAGCGACAATTTTCCTCACAAAATTGCACTAAGTTGAAATGTGTTAACAGAGAAAGATTTCTATTTAAAGAGTTAGCGCCATACCGATTGCACTGTTCGACTCAGCAGCATCAGCAACATTAGCATCATACCTCAGGAATGCAAAATAGTGCTATATTCACATAGCAGTTCAAGAGCGACAATTTTTTGCATAAAATTGCACTAGTATGAAGTCTATTAATAGAGGAAAAGGTAATTTAAAGAGTATGCGCCATTTTGATTGCACTGTTCGACTCAGCAGCATCAGCAACATTAGCATGATACCTAAGGAATGCAAAATAGGGCTATATGCACATGGCAGTTAATGGGCGACAATCTATTGCACAAAATTGCACTAATTTGAAATATATTAATACAGGGTAATTTAACGAGTATGCGCCATTCTGAATGCACCGTTCTACTGAGCAGCATCAGCAACATTTGCATCATATCTCATGTATGCAAAATAGTGCTTTATTCACATGGCAGTTCAAGAGCGACAATTTTCAGAACAAAATTGCACTAAGTTGAAATGTGTTAATAGAGAAAGAGTTATATATAAAGAGTTAGCCCAATGCCGAGTGCACTGTTCGACTCAGCAGCATCAGCAACATTAGCATCATTCCACATGTATGCAAAATAGTGCTTTATTCACATGGCAGTTCAAGAGCGACAATTTTTTGCAAAAAATTGCTCTAATTTGAAGTCTATTAATAGAGGAAAAGGTAATTTAAAGAGTATGCGTCATTTTGATTGCACTGTTCGACTCAGCAGCATCAGCAACGTTAGCATCATACCTCAGGAATGCGAAATAGCGCTATATTCACATGGAAGATCAAGAGCGACAATTTCCAGCGCAAAATTGCGCTAAGTTGTAATGTGTTAATAGAGAAAGAGTTCTATTTAACGAGTTAGCGCCATACCGATTGCACTGTTCGACTCAGTAGCATCAGCAACATTAGCATGATACCTAAGGAATTCAAAATAGGGCTATATGCACATGGCAGTTAATGGGCGACATTTTTTTGCACAAAATTGCACTAATTTGAAGTCTATTAATAGAGGAAAAGGTTATTTAAAGAGTATGCGCCATTTTGATTGCACTGTTCGACTCAGCAGCATCAGCAACGTTAGCATCATACATCAGGAATGCAAAAGAGGGCCATATGCACATGGCAGTTAATGGGCGACAATCTATTGCACAAAATTGCACTAATTTGAAATATATTAATACAGGGTAATTTAACGAGTATGCGCCATATTGAATGCACTGTTCGACTCAGCAGCATCAGCAACATTAGCATGATACCTAAGGAATTCAAAATAGGGCTATATGCACATGGCAGTTAATGGGCGACAATTTTTTGCACAAAATTGCACTAATTTGAAATATATTAATACAGGGTAATTTAACGAGTATGCGCCATATTGAATGCACTGTTCGACTCAGCAGCATCAGCAACATTAGCATGATACCTAAGGAATTCAAAATAGGGCTATATGCACATGGCAGTTAATGGGCGACAATTTTTTGCACAAAATTGCACTAATTTGAAGTCTATTAATAGAGGAAAAGGTAATTTAAAGAGTATGCACCATTTTGAATGCACGATTCTACTCAGCAGCATCAGCACCATTAGCATAATACATCAGGAATGCGAAATAGTGCTATATTAACTTGGAAGTTCAAGAGCGACAATTTTCAGCACAAAATTGCACTAATTTGAAGTCTATTAATAGAAGAAAAGGTAATTTAAAGAGTATGCGCCATTTTGAATGCACGATTCTACTCAGTAGCATCAGCAACATTAGCATCATACCTCAGGAATGCGAAATAGTGCTATATTGACATGGAAGTTCGAGAGCGACAATTTTCAGCACAAAATTGCACTAATTTGAAGTCTATTAATAGAGGAAAAGATAATTTGAAGAGTATGCGCCATTTTGAATGCACCATTCTACTCAGTAGCATCAGCAACATTAGCATCATACCTCAGGAATGCGAAATAGTGCTATATTGACATGGAAGTTCGAGAGCGACAATTTTCAGCACAAAATTGCACTAATTTGAAGTCTATTAATAGAGGAAAAGATAATTTGAAGAGTATGCGCCATTTTGAATGCACGATTCTACTCAATAGCATCAGCAACATTAGCATCATACCTCAGGAATGCGATATAGTGCTATATTTACATGGAAGTTCGAGAGCGACAATTTTCAGAACAAAATTGCACTAAGTTGAAATGTGTTAATAGAGAAAGAGTTCTATATAAAGAGTTAGCCCAATGCCGAGTGCACTGTTCGACTCAGCACCATCAGCAGCATTAGCATCATTCCTCATGTATGCAAAATAGTGCTTTATTCACATGGCAGTTCAAGAGCGACAATTTTTTGCAAAAAATTGCTCTAATTTGAAGTCTATTAATAGAGGAAAAGGTAATTTAAAGAGTATGCGCCATTTTGATTGCACTGTTCGACTCAGCAGCATCAGCAACGTTAGCATCATACCTCAGGAATGCGAAATAGCGCTATATTCACATGGAAGTTCAAGAGCGACAATTTCCAGCGCAAAATTGCGCTAAGTTGAAATGTGTTAATAGAGAAAGAGTTCTATTTAACGAGTTAGCGCCATACCGATTGCACTGTTCGACTCAGTAGCATCAGCAACATTAGCATGATACCTAAGGAATTCAAAATAGGGCTATATGCACATGGCAGTTAATGGGCGACATTTTTTTGCACAAAATTGCACTAATTTGAAGTCTATTAATAGAGGAAAAGGTTATTTAAAGAGTATGCGCCATTTTGATTGCACTGTTCGACTCAGCAGCATCAGCAACGTTAGCATCATACATCAGGAATGCAAAAGAGGGCTATATGCACATGGCAGTTAATGGGCGACAATCTATTGCACAAAATTGCACTAATTTGAAATATATTAATACAGGGTAATTAAACGAGTATGCGCCATTTTGAATGCACTGTTCGACTCAGCAGCATCAGCAACGTTAGCATCATACCCCAGGAAAGCAAAATAGTGGCATTTTCACAGGGAAGTTCAAGAGCGACAATTTTCCTCACAAAATTGCACTAATTTGAAGTCTATTAATAGAGGAAAAGATAATTTGAAGAGTATGCGCCATTCTGAATGCACCGTTCTACTGAGCAGCATCAGCAACATTTGCATCATATCTCAGGAATGCAAAATAGTGCTATATTCAGATGGAAGTTCGAAAGCGACAATTTTCAGCACAAAATTGCACTAAGTTGAAATGTTTAATTGAGACAGAGTTCTATATAAAGTGTGAGCCCCATACCGATTTAACTGTTCGACTCAGCTGCATCAGCAACATTAGCATCATACCTCAGGAATGCAAAATAGTGCTATATTCACATGGCAGTTCAAGAGCGACAATTTTTAGCACAAAATTGCACTAATTTGAAGTCTATTAATAGAGGAAAAGGTAATTTAAAGAGTATGCGCCATTTTGAATGAACGGCTCTACTGAGCAGCATCAGCAACATTAGCATCATATCTCAGGAATGCAAAACAGTGGTATTTTCACATGGAAGTTCAAGAGCGACAATTTTCCTCACAAAATTGCACTAAGTTGAAATGTGTTAATAGAGACAGAGTTCCATAAAAAGAGTTAGCCCCATATCGATTGCACTGTTCGACTCAGCAGCATCAGCAACAGAAGCATCATACCTCCGGAATGCGAAATAGCGCTATATTCACATGGAAGTTCAAGAGCGACAATTTCCAGCGCAAAATTGCACTAAGTTGATATGTGTTAATAGAGAAAGAGTTCTATTTAAAGAGTTAGCGCCATACCGATTGCACTGTTCGACTCAGCAGCATCAGCAACATTAGCATGATACCTAAGGAATTCAAAATAGGACTATATGCACATGGCAGTTAATGGGCGACAATTTTCAGCACAAAATTGCACTAAGTTGAAATGTGTTAATAGAGGAAAAGGTAATTTAACGAGTATGCGCCATATTGAATGCACTGTTCGACTCAGCAGCATCAGCAACATTAGCATGATACCTAAGGAATTCAAAATAGGGCTATATGCACATGGCAGTTAATGGGCGACAATTTTTTGCACAAAATTGCACTAATTTGAAGTCTATTAATAGAGGAAAAGGTAATTTAAAGAGTATGCACCATTTTGAATGCACGATTCTACTCAGCAGCATCAGCACCATTAGCATAATACATCAGGAATGCGAAATAGTGCTATATTAACTTGGAAGTTCAAGAGCGACAATTTTCAGCACAAAATTGCACTAATTTGAAGTCTATTAATAGAAGAAAAGGTAATTTAAAGAGTATGCGCCATTTTGAATGCACGATTCTACTCAGTAGCATCAGCAACATTAGCATCATACCTCAGGAATGCGAAATAGTGCTATATTGACATGGAAGTTCGAGAGCGACAATTTTCAGCACAAAATTGCACTAATTTGAAGTCTATTAATAGAGGAAAAGATAATTTGAAGAGTATGCGCCATTTTGAATGCACCATTCTACTCAGTAGCATCAGCAACATTAGCATCATACCTCAGGAATGCGAAATAGTGCTATATTGACATGGAAGTTCGAGAGCGACAATTTTCAGCACAAAATTGCACTAATTTGAAGTCTATTAATAGAGGAAAAGATAATTTGAAGAGTATGCGCCATTTTGAATGCACGATTCTACTCAATAGCATCAGCAACATTAGCATCATACCTCAGGAATGCGATATAGTGCTATATTTACATGGAAGTTCGAGAGCGACAATTTTCAGAACAAAATTGCACTAAGTTGAAATGTGTTAATAGAGAAAGAGTTCTATATAAAGAGTTAGCCCAATGCCGAGTGCACTGTTCGACTCAGCACCATCAGCAGCATTAGCATCATTCCTCATGTATGCAAAATAGTGCTTTATTCACATGGCAGTTCAAGAGCGACAATTTTTTGCAAAAAATTGCTCTAATTTGAAGTCTATTAATAGAGGAAAAGGTAATTTAAAGAGTATGCGCCATTTTGATTGCACTGTTCGACTCAGCAGCATCAGCAACGTTAGCATCATACCTCAGGAATGCGAAATAGCGCTATATTCACATGGAAGTTCAAGAGCGACAATTTCCAGCGCAAAATTGCGCTAAGTTGAAATGTGTTAATAGAGAAAGAGTTCTATTTAACGAGTTAGCGCCATACCGATTGCACTGTTCGACTCAGTAGCATCAGCAACATTAGCATGATACCTAAGGAATTCAAAATAGGGCTATATGCACATGGCAGTTAATGGGCGACATTTTTTTGCACAAAATTGCACTAATTTGAAGTCTATTAATAGAGGAAAAGGTTATTTAAAGAGTATGCGCCATTTTGATTGCACTGTTCGACTCAGCAGCATCAGCAACGTTAGCATCATACATCAGGAATGCAAAAGAGGGCTATATGCACATGGCAGTTAATGGGCGACAATCTATTGCACAAAATTGCACTAATTTGAAATATATTAATACAGGGTAATTAAACGAGTATGCGCCATTTTGAATGCACTGTTCGACTCAGCAGCATCAGCAACGTTAGCATCATACCCCAGGAAAGCAAAATAGTGGCATTTTCACAGGGAAGTTCAAGAGCGACAATTTTCCTCACAAAATTGCACTAATTTGAAGTCTATTAATAGAGGAAAAGATAATTTGAAGAGTATGCGCCATTCTGAATGCACCGTTCTACTGAGCAGCATCAGCAACATTTGCATCATATCTCAGGAATGCAAAATAGTGCTATATTCAGATGGAAGTTCGAAAGCGACAATTTTCAGCACAAAATTGCACTAAGTTGAAATGTTTAATTGAGACAGAGTTCTATATAAAGTGTGAGCCCCATACCGATTTAACTGTTCGACTCAGCTGCATCAGCAACATTAGCATCATACCTCAGGAATGCAAAATAGTGCTATATTCACATGGCAGTTCAAGAGCGACAATTTTTAGCACAAAATTGCACTAATTTGAAGTCTATTAATAGAGGAAAAGGTAATTTAAAGAGTATGCGCCATTTTGAATGAACGGCTCTACTGAGCAGCATCAGCAACATTAGCATCATATCTCAGGAATGCAAAACAGTGGTATTTTCACATGGAAGTTCAAGAGCGACAATTTTCCTCACAAAATTGCACTAAGTTGAAATGTGTTAATAGAGACAGAGTTCCATAAAAAGAGTTAGCCCCATATCGATTGCACTGTTCGACTCAGCAGCATCAGCAACAGAAGCATCATACCTCCGGAATGCGAAATAGCGCTATATTCACATGGAAGTTCAAGAGCGACAATTTCCAGCGCAAAATTGCACTAAGTTGATATGTGTTAATAGAGAAAGAGTTCTATTTAAAGAGTTAGCGCCATACCGATTGCACTGTTCGACTCAGCAGCATCAGCAACATTAGCATGATACCTAAGGAATTCAAAATAGGACTATATGCACATGGCAGTTAATGGGCGACAATTTTCAGCACAAAATTGCACTAAGTTGAAATGTGTTAATAGAGGAAAAGGTAATTTAAAGAGTATGCGCCATTTTGATTGCACTGTTCGACTCAGCAGCATCAGCAACGTTAGCATCATACCTCAGGAATGCAAAATATCACTAATTTGAAATATATTAATACAGATAAAGGTAATTAAACGAGTATACGCCATTTTGAATGAACGGTTCTACTGAGCAGCATCAGCAACATTAGCATCATATCTCAGGAATGCAAAATAGTGGTATTTTCACATGGAAGTTCAAGAGCGACAATCTTCCTCACAAAATTTCACTAAGTTGAAATGTCTTGATAGAGACAGAGTTCCATATAAAGAGTTAGCCCCATACCGATTGCACTGTTCGACTCAGCAGCATCAGCAACAGATGCATGTTACCTCCGGAATGCGAAATAGCGCTATATTCACATGGAAGTTCAAGAGCGACAATTTCCAGCGCAAAACTGCACTAAGTTGAAGTCTATTAATAGAGGAAAAGGTAATTTAAAGAGTATGCGCCATTTTGAATACACAATTCTACTCAGCAGCATCAGCAACATTAGCATCATACCTCATGTATGCAAAATAGTGCTTTATTCACATGGCAGTTCAAGAGCGACAATTTTTTGCAAAAAATTGCACTAATTTGAAGTCTATTAATAGAGGAAAATGTAATTTAACGAGTATGCGCCATTTTGAATGCACTGTTCGACTCAGCAGCATCAGCAACCTTAGCATCATACCTCAGGAATGCAAAATATCACTAATTTGAAATATATTAATACTGATAAAGGTAATTAAACGAGTATACGCCATTTTGAATGAACGGTTCTACTGAGCAGCATCAGCAACGTTAGCATCACATCTCAGGAATGCAAAATAGTGGTATTTTCACATGGAAGTTCAAGAGCGACAATCTTCCTTCAAAATTGCACTAAGTTGAAATGTGTTGATAGAGACAGAGTTCCATATAAAGAGTTAGCCCCATACCGATTGCACTGTTCGACTCAGCAGCATCAGCAACAGATGCATGATACCTCCGGAATGCGAAATAGCGCTATATTCACATGGAAGTTCAAGAGCGACAATTTCCAGCGCAAAATTGCACTAAGTTGAAATGTGTTAATAGGGAAAGAGTTCTATGTAAAGAGTTAGCGCCATACCGATTGCACTGTTCGACTCAGCAGCATCAGCAACATTAGCATGATACCTAAGGGATTCAAAATAGGGCTATATGCACATGGCAGTTAATGGGCGACAATTTTTTGCACAAAATTGCACTAATTTGAAGTCTATTAATAGAGGAAAAGGTAATTTTAAGAGTATGCGCCATTTTGAATGCACGATTCTACTCAGCAGCATCAGCAACATTAGCATCATACCTCAGGAATGCGAAATAGTGCTATATTCACATGGCAGTTCAAGAGCGACAATTTTTTGCAATAAAAATTGCTCTAATTTGAAGTCTATTAATAGAGGAAAAGGTAATTTAAAGAGTATGCGCCATTTTGATTGCACTGTTCGACTCAGCAGCATCAGCAACGTTAGCATCATACCTCAGGAATGCAAAATAGTGGTATTTTCACATGGAAGTTCAAGAGCGACAATTTTCCTCACAAAATTGCACAAAGTTGAAATGTGTTAATAGAGACAGAGTTCCATATAAAGAGTTAGCCCCATATCGATTGCACTGTTCGACCCAGCAGCATCAGCAACAGAAGCATCATTCCTCGGGAATGCGAAATAGCGCTATATTCAAATGGAAGTTCAAGAGCGACAATTTTTTGCAAAAAATTGCTCTAATGTGAAGTCTATTAATAGAGGAAAAGGTAATTTTAAGAGTATGCGCCATTTTGAATGCACGATTCTACTCAGCAGCATCAGCAACATTAGCATCATACCTCAGGAATGCGAAATAGTGCAATATTCACATGGCAGTTCAAGAGCGACAATTTTTTGCAAAAAATTGCTCTAATTTGAAGTCTATTATTAGAGGAAAAGGTAATTTAAAGAGTATGCGCCATTTTGATTGCACTGTTCGACTCAGCAGCATCAGCAACGTTAGCATCATACCTCAGGAATGCAAAATAGTGGTATTTTCACATGGAAGTTCAAGAGCGACAATTTTCCTCACAAAATTGCACTAAGTTGAAATGTGTTAACAGAGAAAGATTTCTATTTAAAGAGTTAGCGCCATACCGATTGCACTGTTCGACTCAGCAGCATCAGCAACATTAACATCATACCTCAGGAATGCAAAATAGTGCTATATTCACATAGCAGTTCAAGAGCGACAATTTTTTGCATAAAATTGCACTAGTATGAAGTCTATTAATAGAGGAAAAGGTAATTTAAAGAGTATGCGCCATTTTGATTGCACTGTTCGACTCAGCAGCATCAGCAACATTAGCATGATACCTAAGGAATGCAAAATAGGGCTATATGCACATGGCAGTTAATGGGCGACAATCTATTGCACAAAATTGCACTAATTTGAAATATATTAATACAGGGTAATTTAACGAGTATGCGCCATTCTGAATGCACCGTTCTACTGAGCAGCATCAGCAACATTTGCATCATATCTCATGTATGCAAAATAGTGCTTTATTCACATGGCAGTTCAAGAGCGACAATTTTCAGAACAAAATTGCACTAAGTTGAAATGTGTTAATAGAGAAAGAGTTATATATAAAGAGTTAGCCCAATGCCGAGTGCACTGTTCGACTCAGCAGCATCAGCAACATTAGCATCATTCCTCATGTATGCAAAATAGTGCTTTATTCACATGGCAGTTCAAGAGCGACAATTTTTTGCAAAAAATTGCTCTAATTTGAAGTCTATTAATAGAGGAAAAGGTAATTTAAAGAGTATGCGTCATTTTGATTGCACTGTTCGACTCAGCAGCATCAGCAACGTTAGCATCATACCTCAGGAATGCGAAATAGCGCTATATTCACATGGAAGATCAAGAGCGACAATTTCCAGCGCAAAATTGCGCTAAGTTGAAATGTGTTAATAGAGAAAGAGTTCTATTTAACGAGTTAGCGCCATACCGATTGCACTGTTCGACTCAGTAGCATCAGCAACATTAGCATGATACCTAAGGAATTCAAAATAGGGCTATATGCACATGGCAGTTAATGGGCGACATTTTTTTGCACAAAATTGCACTAATTTGAAGTCTATTAATAGAGGAAAAGGTTATTTAAAGAGTATGCGCCATTTTGATTGCACTGTTCGACTCAGCAGCATCAGCAACGTTAGCATCATACATCAGGAATGCAAAAGAGGGCCATATGCACATGGCAGTTAATGGGCGACAATCTATTGCACAAAATTGCACTAATTTGAAATATATTAATACAGGGTAATTTAACGAGTATGCGCCATATTGAATGCACTGTTCGACTCAGCAGCATCAGCAACATTAGCATGATACCTAAGGAATTCAAAATAGGGCTATATGCACATGGCAGTTAATGGGCGACAATTTTTTGCACAAAATTGCACTAATTTGAAATATATTAATACAGGGTAATTTAACGAGTATGCGCCATATTGAATGCACTGTTCGACTCAGCAGCATCAGCAACATTAGCATGATACCTAAGGAATTCAAAATAGGGCTATATGCACATGGCAGTTAATGGGCGACAATTTTTTGCACAAAATTGCACTAATTTGAAGTCTATTAATAGAGGAAAAGGTAATTTAAAGAGTATGCACCATTTTGAATGCACGATTCTACTCAGCAGCATCAGCACCATTAGCATAATACATCAGGAATGCGAAATAGTGCTATATTAACTTGGAAGTTCAAGAGCGACAATTTTCAGCACAAAATTGCACTAATTTGAAGTCTATTAATAGAAGAAAAGGTAATTTAAAGAGTATGCGCCATTTTGAATGCACGATTCTACTCAGTAGCATCAGCAACATTAGCATCATACCTCAGGAATGCGAAATAGTGCTATATTGACATGGAAGTTCGAGAGCGACAATTTTCAGCACAAAATTGCACTAATTTGAAGTCTATTAATAGAGGAAAAGATAATTTGAAGAGTATGCGCCATTTTGAATGCACGATTCTACTCAATAGCATCAGCAACATTAGCATCATACCTCAGGAATGCGATATAGTGCTATATTTACATGGAAGTTCGAGAGCGACAATTTTCAGAACAAAATTGCACTAAGTTGAAATGTGTTAATAGAGAAAGAGTTCTATATAAAGAGTTAGCCCAATGCCGAGTGCACTGTTCGACTCAGCACCATCAGCAGCATTAGCATCATTCCTCATGTATGCAAAATAGTGCTTTATTCACATGGCAGTTCAAGAGCGACAATTTTTTGCAAAAAATTGCTCTAATTTGAAGTCTATTAATAGAGGAAAAGGTAATTTAAAGAGTATGCGCCATTTTGATTGCACTGTTCGACTCAGCAGCATCAGCAACGTTAGCATCATACCTCAGGAATGCGAAATAGCGCTATATTCACATGGAAGTTCAAGAGCGACAATTTCCAGCGCAAAATTGCGCTAAGTTGAAATGTGTTAATAGAGAAAGAGTTCTATTTAACGAGTTAGCGCCATACCGATTGCACTGTTCGACTCAGTAGCATCAGCAACATTAGCATGATACCTAAGGAATTCAAAATAGGGCTATATGCACATGGCAGTTAATGGGCGACATTTTTTTGCACAAAATTGCACTAATTTGAAGTCTATTAATAGAGGAAAAGGTTATTTAAAGAGTATGCGCCATTTTGATTGCACTGTTCGACTCAGCAGCATCAGCAACGTTAGCATCATACATCAGGAATGCAAAAGAGGGCTATATGCACATGGCAGTTAATGGGCGACAATCTATTGCACAAAATTGCACTAATTTGAAATATATTAATACAGGGTAATTTAACGAGTATGCGCCATTTTGAATGCACTGTTCGACTCAGCAGCATCAGCAACGTTAGCATCATACCCCAGGAAAGCAAAATAGTGGCATTTTCACAGGGAAGTTCAAGAGCGACAATTTTCCTCACAAAATTGCACTAATTTGAAGTCTATTAATAGAGGAAAAGATAATTTGAAGAGTATGCGCCATTCTGAATGCACCGTTCTACTGAGCAGCATCAGCAACATTTGCATCATATCTCAGGAATGCAAAATAGTGCTATATTCAGATGGAAGTTCGAAAGCGACAATTTTCAGCACAAAATTGCACTAAGTTGAAATGTTTAATTGAGACAGAGTTCTATATAAAGTGTGAGCCCCATACCGATTTAACTGTTCGACTCAGCTGCATCAGCAACATTAGCATCATACCTCAGGAATGCAAAATAGTGCTATATTCACATGGCAGTTCAAGAGCGACAATTTTTAGCACAAAATTGCACTAATTTGAAGTCTATTAATAGAGGAAAAGGTAATTTAAAGAGTATGCGCCATTTTGAATGAACGGCTCTACTGAGCAGCATCAGCAACATTAGCATCATATCTCAGGAATGCAAAACAGTGGTATTTTCACATGGAAGTTCAAGAGCGACAATTTTCCTCACAAAATTGCACTAAGTTGAAATGTGTTAATAGAGACAGAGTTCCATAAAAAGAGTTAGCCCCATATCGATTGCACTGTTCGACTCAGCAGCATCAGCAACAGAAGCATCATACCTCCGGAATGCGAAATAGCGCTATATTCACATGGAAGTTCAAGAGCGACAATTTCCAGCGCAAAATTGCACTAAGTTGATATGTGTTAATAGAGAAAGAGTTCTATTTAAAGAGTTAGCGCCATACCGATTGCACTGTTCGACTCAGCAGCATCAGCAACATTAGCATGATACCTAAGGAATTCAAAATAGGACTATATGCACATGGCAGTTAATGGGCGACAATTTTCAGCACAAAATTGCACTAAGTTGAAATGTGTTAATAGAGGAAAAGGTAATTTAAAGAGTATGCGCCATTTTGATTGCACTGTTCGACTCAGCAGCATCAGCAACGTTAGCATCATACCTCAGGAATGCAAAATATCACTAATTTGAAATATATTAATACAGATAAAGGTAATTAAACGAGTATACGCCATTTTGAATGAACGGTTCTACTGAGCAGCATCAGCAACATTAGCATCATATCTCAGGAATGCAAAATAGTGGTATTTTCACATGGAAGTTCAAGAGCGACAATCTTCCTCACAAAATTTCACTAAGTTGAAATGTCTTGATAGAGACAGAGTTCCATATAAAGAGTTAGCCCCATACCGATTGCACTGTTCGACTCAGCAGCATCAGCAACAGATGCATGTTACCTCCGGAATGCGAAATAGCGCTATATTCGCATGGAAGTTCAAGAGCGACAATTTCCAGCGCAAAACTGCACTAAGTTGAAGTCTATTAATAGAGGAAAAGGTAATTTAAAGAGTATGCGCCATTTTGAATACACAATTCTACTCAGCAGCATCAGCAACATTAGCATCATACCTCATGTATGCAAAATAGTGCTTTATTCACATGGCAGTTCAAGAGCGACAATTTTTTGCAAAAAATTGCACTAATTTGAAGTCTATTAATAGAGGAAAATGTAATTTAACGAGTATGCGCCATTTTGAATGCACTGTTCGACTCAGCAGCATCAGCAACCTTAGCATCATACCTCAGGAATGCAAAATATCACTAATTTGAAATATATTAATACTGATAAAGGTAATTAAACGAGTATACGCCATTTTGAATGAACGGTTCTACTGAGCAGCATCAGCAACGTTAGCATCACATCTCAGGAATGCAAAATAGTGGTATTTTCACATGGAAGTTCAAGAGCGACAATCTTCCTTCAAAATTGCACTAAGTTGAAATGTGTTGATAGAGACAGAGTTCCATATAAAGAGTTAGCCCCATACCGATTGCACTGTTCGACTCAGCAGCATCAGCAACAGATGCATGATACCTCCGGAATGCGAAATAGCGCTATATTCACATGGAAGTTCAAGAGCGACAATTTCCAGCGCAAAATTGCACTAAGTTGAAATGTGTTAATAGGGAAAGAGTTCTATGTAAAGAGTTAGCGCCATACCGATTGCACTGTTCGACTCAGCAGCATCAGCAACATTAGCATGATACCTAAGGGATTCAAAATAGGGCTATATGCACATGGCAGTTAATGGGCGACAATTTTTTGCACAAAATTGCACTAATTTGAAGTCTATTAATAGAGGAAAAGGTAATTTTAAGAGTATGCGCCATTTTGAATGCACGATTCTACTCAGCAGCATCAGCAACATTAGCATCATACCTCAGGAATGCGAAATAGTGCTATATTCACATGGCAGTTCAAGAGCGACAATTTTTTGCAAAAAATTGCTCTAATTTGAAGTCTATTAATAGAGGAAAAGGTAATTTAAAGAGTATGCGCCATTTTGATTGCACTGTTCGACTCAGCAGCATCAGCAACGTTAGCATCATACCTCAGGAATGCAAAATAGTGGTATTTTCACATGGAAGTTCAAGAGCGACAATTTTCCTCACAAAATTGCACAAAGTTGAAATGTGTTAATAGAGACAGAGTTCCATATAAAGAGTTAGCCCCATATCGATTGCACTGTTCGACCCAGCAGCATCAGCAACAGAAGCATCATTCCTCGGGAATGCGAAATAGCGCTATATTCAAATGGAAGTTCAAGAGCGACAATTTTTTGCAAAAAATTGCTCTAATGTGAAGTCTATTAATAGAGGAAAAGGTAATTTTAAGAGTATGCGCCATTTTGAATGCACGATTCTACTCAGCAGCATCAGCAACATTAGCATCATACCTCAGGAATGCGAAATAGTGCAATATTCACATGGCAGTTCAAGAGCGACAATTTTTTGCAAAAAATTGCTCTAATTTGAAGTCTATTATTAGAGGAAAAGGTAATTTAAAGAGTATGCGCCATTTTGATTGCACTGTTCGACTCAGCAGCATCAGCAACGTTAGCATCATACCTCAGGAATGCAAAATAGTGGTATTTTCACATGGAAGTTCAAGAGCGACAATTTTCCTCACAAAATTGCACTAAGTTGAAATGTGTTAACAGAGAAAGATTTCTATTTAAAGAGTTAGCGCCATACCGATTGCACTGTTCGACTCAACAGCATCAGCAACATTAGCATCATACCTCAGGAATGCAAAATAGTGCTATATTCACATAGCAGTTCAAGAGCGACAATTTTTTGCATAAAATTGCACTAGTATGAAGTCTATTAATAGAGGAAAAGGTAATTTAAAGAGTATGCGCCATTTTGATTGCACTGTTCGACTCAGCAGCATCAGCAACATTAGCATGATACCTAAGGAATGCAAAATAGGGCTATATGCACATGGCAGTTAATGGGCGACAATCTATTGCACAAAATTGCACTAATTTGAAATATATTAATACAGGGTAATTTAACGAGTATGCGCCATTCTGAATGCACCGTTCTACTGAGCAGCATCAGCAACATTTGCATCATATCTCAGGAATGCAAAATAGTGCTATATTCAGATGGAAGTTCGAAAGCGACAATTTTTAGCACAAAATTGCACTAATTTGAAGTCTATTAATAGAGGAAAAGGTAATTTAAAGAGTATGCGCCATTTTGAATGAACAGCTCTACTGAGCAGCATCAGCAACATTAGCATCATATCTCAGGAATGCAAAACAGTGGTATTTTCACATGGAAGTTCAAGAGCGACAATTTTCCTCACAAAATTGCACTAAGTTGAAATGTGTTAATAGAGACAGAGTTCCATAAAAAGAGTTAGCCCCATATCGATTGCACTGTTCGACCCAGCAGCATCAGCAACAGAAGCATCATACCTCCGGAATGCGAAATAGCGCTATATTCACATGGAAGTTCAAGAGCGACAATTTCCAGCGCAAAATTGCACTAAGTTGATATGTGTTAATAGAGAAAGAGTTCTATTTAAAGAGTTAGCGCCATACCGATTGCACTGTTCGACTCAGCAGCATCAGCAACATTAGCATGATACCTAAGGAATTCAAAATAGGACTATATGCACATGGCAGTTAATGGGCGACAATTTTCAGCACAAAATTGCACTAAGTTGAAATGTGTTAATAGAGGAAAAGGTAATTTAAAGAGTATGCGCCATTTTGATTGCACTGTTCGACTCAGCAGCATCAGCAACGTTAGCATCATACCTCAGGAATGCAAAATATCACTAATTTGAAATATATTAATACAGATAAAGGTAATTAAACGAGTATACGCCATTTTGAATGAACGGTTCTACTGAGCAGCATCAGCAACATTAGCATCATATCTCAGGAATGCAAAATAGTGGTATTTTCACATGGAAGTTCAAGAGCGACAATCTTCCTCACAAAATTTCACTAAGTTGAAATGTCTTGATAGAGACAGAGTTCCATATAAAGAGTTAGCCCCATACCGATTGCACTGTTCGACTCAGCAGCATCAGCAACAGATGCATCATACCTCCGGAATGCGAAATAGCGCTATATTCAGATGAAAGTTCAAGAGCGACAATTTCCAGCTCAAAACTGCACTAAGTTGAAGTCTATTAATAGAGGAAAAGGTAATTTAAAGAGTATGCGCAATTTTGAATGCACAATTCTACTCAGTAGCATCAGCAACATTAGCATCATACCACAGGAATGCGAAATAGTGCTATATTCACATGGAAGTTCGAGACCGGCAATTTTCAGAACAAAATTGCACTAAGTTGAAATGTGTTATTAGAGAAAGAGTTCTATTTAAAGAGTTAGCGCCATACCGATTGCACTGTTCGACTCAGTAGCATCAGCAACATTAGCATGATACCTAAGGAATTCAAAATAGGGCTATATGCACATGGCAGTTAATGGGCGACAATTTTCAGCACAAAATTGCACTAAGTTGAAATGTGTTAATAGAGGAAACGGTAATTTAAAGAGTATGCGCCATTTTGATTGCACTGTTCGACTCAGCAGCATCAGCAACGTTAGCATCATACCTCAGGAATGCAAAATATCACTAATTTGAAATATATTAATACAGATAAAGGTAATTAAACGAGTATACGCCATTTTGAATGAACGGTTCTACTGAGCAGCATCAGCAACATTAGCATCTTACCTCAGGAATGCGAAATAGTGCTATATTCACATGGAAGTTCAAGAGCGATAATTTTCAGAACAAAATTGCACTAAGTTGAAATGTGTTAATAGAGAAAGATTTGTATATCAAGAGTTAGCGCCATACCGATTGCACTGTTTAACTCAGCAGCATCAGCAACAGTAGCGTTATACCTCAGGAATGCGAAATAGCGCTATTTTCACATGGAAGTTCAAGAGCGACAATTTTCAGCACAAAATTGCACTAATTTGAAGTCTATTAATAGAGGAAAAGGTAATTTAAAGAGTATGCGCCATTTTGATTGCACTGTTCGACTCAGCAGCATCAGCAACGTTAGCATCATACCTCAGGAATGCAAAATATCACTAATTGGAAATAAATTAATACAGATAAAGGTAATTAAACGAGTATACGCCATTTTGAATGAACGGTTCTACTGAGCAGCATCAGCAACGTTAGCATCACATCTCAGGAATGCAAAATAGTAGCATTTTCACATGGAAGTTCAAGAGCGACAATTTTTCTCTCAAAATTGCACCAAGTTGAAATGTGTTGATAGAGACAGAGTTCCATATAAAGAGTTAGCCCCATACCGATTGCACTGTTCGACTCAGCAGCATCAGCAACAGATGCATCATACCTCCGGAATGCGAAATAGCGCTATATTCACATGGAAGTTCAAGTGCGACAATTTCCAGCGCAAAATTGCACTAAGTTGAAATGTGTTAATAGAGAAAGAGTTATATTAAAAGAGTTAGCGCCATACCGATTGCACTGTTCGACTCAGCAGCATCAGCAACATTAGCATGATACCTAAGGAATTCAAAATAGGGCTATATGCACATGGCAGTTAATGGGCGACAATTTTTTGCACAAAATTGCACTAATTTGAAGTCTATTAATAGAGGAAAAGGTAATTTAAAGAGTATGCACCATTTTGAATGCACGATTCTACTCAGCAGCATCAGCAACATTAGCATAATACATCAGGAATGCGAAATAGTGCTATATTAACTTGGAAGTTCAAGAGCGACAATTTTCAGCACAAAATTGCACTAATTTGAAGTCTATTAATAGAAGAAAAGGTAATTTAAAGAGTATGCGCCATTTTGAATGCACGATTCTACTCAGTAGCATCAGCAACATTAGCATCATACCTCAGGAATGCGAAATAGTGCTATATTGACATGGAAGTTCGAGAGCGACAATTTTCAGCACAAAATTGCACTAATTTGAAGTCTATTAATAGAGGAAAAGATAATTTGAAGAGTATGCGCCATATTGAATGCACGATTCTACTCAGTAGCATCAGCAACATTAGCATCATACCTCAGGAATGCGATATAGTGCTTTATTTACATGGAAGTTCGAGAGCGACAATTTTCAGAACAAAATTACACTAAGTTGAAATGTGTTAATAGAGAAAGAGTTCTATATAAAGAGTTAGCCCAATGCCGAGTGCACTGTTCGACTCAGCAGCATCAGCAGCATTAGCATCATTCCTCATGTATGCAAAATAGTGCTTTATTCACATGGCAGTTCAAGAGCGACAATTTTTTGCAAAAAATTGCTCTAATTTGAAGTCTATTAATAGAGGAAAAGGTAATTTAAAGAGTATGCGCCATTTTGATTGCACTGTTCGACTCAGCAGCATCAGCAACGTTAGCATCATACCTCAGGAATGCGAAATAGCGCTATATTCACATGGAAGTTCAAGAGCGACAATTTCCAGCGCAAAATTGCGCTAAGTTGAAATGTGTTAATAGAGAAAGAGTTCTATTTAACGAGTTAGCGCCATACCGATTGCACTGTTCGACTCAGTAGCATCAGCAACATTAGCATGATACCGAAGGAATTCAAAATAGGGCTATATGCACATGGCAGTTAATGGGCGACATTTTTTTGCACAAAATTGCACTAATTTGAAGTCTATTAATAGAGGAAAAGGTTATTTAAAGAGTATGCGCCATTTTGATTGCACTGTTCGACTCAGCAGCATCAGCAACGTTAGCATCATACATCAGGAATGCAAAAGAGGGCTATATGCACATGGCAGTTAATGGGCGACAATCTATTGCACAAAATTGCACTAATTTGAAATATATTAATACAGGGTAATTTAACGAGTATGCGCCATTTTGAATGCACTGTTCGACTCAGCAGCATCAGCAACGTTAGCATCATACCTCAGGAATGCAAAATAGTGGCATTTTCACAGGGAAGTTCAAGAGCGACAATTTTCCTCACAAAATTGCACTAAGTTGAAATGTGTTGATAGAGACAGAGTTCCATATAAAGAGTTAGCCCCATACCGATTGCACTGTTCGACTCAGCAGCATCAGCAACAGATGCATCATACCTCCGGAATGCGAAATAGCGCTATATTCACATGGAAGTTCAAGAGCGACAATTTTTTGCACAAAATTGCACTAATTTGAAGTCTATTAATAGAGGAAAAGGTAATTTGAACAGTATGCACCATTTTGAATGCACGATTCTACTCAGCAGCATCAGCAACATTAGCATAATACATCATGAATGCGAAATAGTGCTATATTAACTTGGAAGTTCAAGAGCGACAATTTTCAGCACAAAATTGCACTAATTTGAAGTCTATTAATAGAGGAAAAGATAATTTGAAGAGTATGCGCTATTTTGAATGCACGATTCTACTCAGTAGCATCAGCAACATTAGCATCATACCTCAGGAATGCGAAATAGTGCTATATTCACATGGAAGTTCGAGAGCGACAATTTTCAGAACAAAATTGCACTAAGTTGAAATGTGTTAATAGAGAAAGAGTTCTATATAAAGAGTTAGCCCAATGCCGATTGCACTGTTCGACTCAGCAGCATCAGCAACATTAGCATCATACCTCATGTATGCAAAATAGTGCTTTATTCACATGGCAGTTCAAGAGCGACAATTTTTTGCAAAAAATTGCACTAATTTGAAATATATTAATACAGGGTAATTTAACGAGTATGCGCCATTTTGAATGCACTGTTCGACTCAGCAGCATCAGCAACGTTAGCATCATACCTCAGGAATGCAAAATATCACTAATTTGAAATATATTAATACAGATAAAGGTAATTAAACGAGTATACGCCATTTTGAATGAACGGTTCTACTGAGCAGCATCAGCAACGTTAGCATCACATTTCAGGAATGCAAAATAGTGGTATTTTCACATGGAAGTTCAAGAGCGACAATCTTCCTCACAAAATTGCACTAAGATGAAATGTGTTAATAGAGACAGAGTTCCATAAAAAGAGTTTGCCCCATATCGATTGCACTGTTCGACCCAGCAGCATCAGCAACAGAAGCATCATACCTCCGGAATGCGAAATAGCGCTATATTCACATGGAAGTTCAAGAGCGACAATTTCCAGCGCAAAATTGCACTAAGTTGATATGTGTTAATAGAGAAAGAGTTCTATTTAAAGAGTTAGCGCCATACCGATTGCACTGTTCGACTCAGCAGCATCAGCAACATTAGCATGATACCTAAGGAATTCAAAATAGGACTATATGCACATGGCAGTTAATGGGCGACAATTTTCAGCACAAAATTGCACTAAGTTGAAATGTGTTAATAGAGGAAAAGGTAATTTAAAGAGTATGCGCCATTTTGATTGCACTGTTCGACTCAGCAGCATCAGCAACGTTAGCATCATACCTCAGGAATGCAAAATATCACTAATTTGAAATATATTAATACAGATAAAGGTAATTAAACGAGTATACGCCATTTTGAATGAACGGTTCTACTGAGCAGCATCAGCAACATTAGCATCATATCTCAGGAATGCAAAATAGTGGTATTTTCACATGGAAGTTCAAGAGCGACAATCTTCCTCACAAAATTTCACTAAGTTGAAATGTCTTGATAGAGACAGAGTTCCATATAAAGAGTTAGCCCCATACCGATTGCACTGTTCGACTCAGCAGCATCAGCAACAGATGCATCATACCTCCGGAATGCGAAATAGCGCTATATTCACATGAAAGTTCAAGAGCGACAATTTCCAGCTCAAAACTGCACTAAGTTGAAGTCTATTAATAGAGGAAAAGGTAATTTAAAGAGTATGCGCCATTTTGAATGCACAATTCTACTCAGTAGCATCAGCAACATTAGCATCATACCACAGGAATGCGAAATAGTGCTATATTCACATGGAAGTTCGAGACCGGCAATTTTCAGAACAAAATTGCACTAAGTTGAAATGTGTTATTAGAGAAAGAGTTCTATTTAAAGAGTTAGCGCCATACCGATTGCACTGTTCGACTCAGTAGCATCAGCAACATTAGCATGATACCTAAGGAATTCAAAATAGGGCTATATGCACATGGCAGTTAATGGGCGACAATTTTCAGCACAAAATTGCACTAAGTTGAAATGTGTTAATAGAGGAAACGGTAATTTAAAGAGTATGCGCCATTTTGATTGCACTGTTCGACTCAGCAGCATCAGCAACGTTAGCATCATACCTCAGGAATGCAAAATATCACTAATTTGAAATATATTAATACAGATAAAGGTAATTAAACGAGTATACGCCATTTTGAATGAACGGTTCTACTGAGCAGCATCAGCAACATTAGCATCATACCTCAGGAATGCGAAATAGTGCTATATTCACATGGAAGTTCAAGAGCGATAATTTTCAGAACAAAATTGCACTAAGTTGAAATGTGTTAATAGAGAAAGATTTGTATATCAAGAGTTAGCGCCATACCGATTGCACTGTTTAACTCAGCAGCATCAGCAACAGTAGCGTTATACCTCAGGAATGCGAAATAGCGCTATTTTCACATGGAAGTTCAAGAGCGACAATTTTCAGCACAAAATTGCACTAATTTGAAGTCTATTAATAGAGGAAAAGGTAATTTAAAGAGTATGCGCCATTTTGATTGCACTGTTCGACTCAGCAGCATCAGCAACGTTAGCATCATACCTCAGGAATGCAAAATATCACTAATTGGAAATAAATTAATACAGATAAAGGTAATTAAACGAGTATACGCCATTTTGAATGAACGGTTCTACTGAGCAGCATCAGCAACGTTAGCATCACATCTCAGGAATGCAAAATAGTAGCATTTTCACATGGAAGTTCAAGAGCGACAATTTTCCTCTCAAAATTGCACCAAGTTGAAATGTGTTGATAGAGACAGAGTTCCATATAAAGAGTTAGCCCCATACCGATTGCACTGTTCGACTCAGCAGCATCAGCAACAGATGCATCATACCTCCGGAATGCGAAATAGCGCTATATTCACATGGAAGTTCAAGTGCGACAATTTCCAGCGCAAAATTGCACTAAGTTGAAATGTGTTAATAGAGAAAGAGTTCTATTAAAGGAGTTAGCGCCATACCGATTGCACTGTTCGACTCAGCAGCATCAGCAACATTAGCATGATACCTAAGGAATTCAAAATAGGGCTATATGCACATGGCAGTTAATGGGCGACAATTTTTTGCACAAAATTGCACTAATTTGAAGTCTATTAATAGAGGAAAAGGTAATTTAAAGAGTATGCACCATTTTGAATGCACGATTCTACTCAGCAGCATCAGCAACATTAGCATAATACATCAGGAATGCGAAATAGTGCTATATTAACTTGGAAGTTCAAGAGCGACAATTTTCAGCACAAAATTGCACTAATTTGAAGTCTATTAATAGAAGAAAAGGTAATTTAAAGAGTATGCGCCATTTTGAATGCACGATTCTACTCAGTAGCATCAGCAACATTAGCATCATACCTCAGGAATGCGAAATAGTGCTATATTGACATGGAAGTTCGAGAGCGACAATTTTCAGCACAAAATTGCACTAATTTGAAGTCTATTAATAGAGGAAAAGATAATTTGAAGAGTATGCGCCATATTGAATGCACGATTCTACTCAGTAGCATCAGCAACATTAGCATCATACCTCAGGAATGCGATATAGTGCTTTATTTACATGGAAGTTCGAGAGCGACAATTTTCAGAACAAAATTGCACTAAGTTGAAATGTGTTAATAGAGAAAGAGTTCTATATAAAGAGTTAGCCCAATGCCGAGTGCACTGTTCGACTCAGCAGCATCAGCAGCATTAGCATCATTCCTCATGTATGCAAAATAGTGCTTTATTCACATGGCAGTTCAAGAGCGACAATTTTTTGCAAAAAATTGCTCTAATTTGAAGTCTATTAATAGAGGAAAAGGTAATTTAAAGAGTATGCGCCATTTTGATTGCACTGTTCGACTCAGCAGCATCAGCAACGTTAGCATCATACCTCAGGAATGCGAAATAGCGCTATATTCACATGGAAGTTCAAGAGCGACAATTTCCAGCGCAAAATTGCGCTAAGTTGAAATGTGTTAATAGAGAAAGAGTTCTATTTAACGAGTTAGCGCCATACCGATTGCACTGTTCGACTCAGTAGCATCAGCAACATTAGCATGATACCGAAGGAATTCAAAATAGGGCTATATGCACATGGCAGTTAATGGGCGACATTTTTTTGCACAAAATTGCACTAATTTGAAGTCTATTAATAGAGGAAAAGGTTATTTAAAGAGTATGCGCCATTTTGATTGCACTGTTCGACTCAGCAGCATCAGCAACGTTAGCATCATACATCAGGAATGCAAAAGAGGGCTATATGCACATGGCAGTTAATGGGCGACAATCTATTGCACAAAATTGCACTAATTTGAAATATATTAATACAGGGTAATTTAACGAGTATGCGCCATTTTGAATGCACTGTTCGACTCAGCAGCATCAGCAACGTTAGCATCATACCTCAGGAATGCAAAATAGTGGCATTTTCACAGGGAAGTTCAAGAGCGACAATTTTCCTCACAAAATTGCACTAAGTTGAAATGTGTTGATAGAGACAGAGTTCCATATAAAGAGTTAGCCCCATACCGATTGCACTGTTCGACTCAGCAGCATCAGCAACAGATGCATCATACCTCCGGAATGCGAAATAGCGCTATATTCACATGGAAGTTCAAGAGCGACAATTTTTTGCACAAAATTGCACTAATTTGAAGTCTATTAATAGAGGAAAAGGTAATTTAAACAGTATGCACCATTTTGAATGCACGATTCTACTCAGCAGCATCAGCAACATTAGCGTAATACATCATGAATGCGAAATAGTGCTATATTAACATGGAAGTTCAAGAGCGACAATTTTCAGCACAAAATTGCACTAATTTGAAGTCTATTAATAGAGGAAAAGATAATTTGAAGAGTATGCGCTATTTTGAATGCACGATTCTACTCAGTAGCATCAGCAACATTAGCATCATACCTCAGGAATGCGAAATAGTGCTATATTCACATGGAAGTTCGAGAGCGACAATTTTCAGAACAAAATTGCACTAAGTTGAAATGTGTTAATAGAGAAAGAGTTCTATATAAAGAGTTAGCCCAATGCCGATTGCACTGTTCGACTCAGCAGCATCAGCAACATTAGCATCATACCTCATGTATGCAAAATAGTGCTTTATTCACATGGCAGTTCAAGAGCGACAATTTTTTGCAAAAAATTGCACTAATTTGAAATATATTAATACAGGGTAATTTAACGAGTATGCGCCATTTTGAATGCACTGTTCGACTCAGCAGCATCAGCAACGTTAGCATCATACCTCAGGAATGCAAAATATCACTAATTTGAAATATATTAATACAGATAAAGGTAATTAAACGAGTATACGCCATTTTGAATGAACGGTTCTACTGAGCAGCATCAGCAACGTTAGCATCACATCTCAGGAATGCAAAATAGTGGTATTTTCACATGGAAGTTCAAGAGCGACAATCTTCCTCACAAAATTGCACTAAGTTGAAATGTGTTGATAGAGACAGAGTTCCATATAAAGAGTTAGCCCCATACCGATTGCACTGTTCGACTCAGCAGAATCAGCAACAGATGCATCATACCTCCGGAATGCGAAATAGCGCTATATTCACATGGACGTTCAAGAGCGACTATTTCCAGCGCAAAATTGCACTAAGTTGAAATGTGTTAATAGGGAAAGAGTTCTATGTAAAGAGTTAGCGCCATACCGATTGCACTGTTCGACTCAGCAGCATCAGCAACATTAGCATGATACCTAAGGGATTCAAAATAGGGCTATATGCACATGGTAGTTAATGGGCGACAATTTTTTGCACAAAATTGCACTAATTTGAAGTCTATTAATAGAGGAAAAGGTAATTTTAAGAGTATGCGCCATTTTGAATGCACGATTCTACTCAGCAGCATCAGCAACATTAGCATCATACCTCAGGAATGCGAAATAGTGCTATATTCACATGGCAGTTCAAGAGCGACAATTTTTTGCAAAAAATTGCTCTAATTTGAAGTCTATTAATAGAGGAAAAGGTAATTTTAAGAGTATGTGCCATTTTGAATGCACGATTCTACTCAGCAGCATCAGCAACATTAGCATCATACCTCAGGAATGCGAAATACTGCTATATTCACATGGCAGTTCAAGAGCGACAATTTTTTGCAAAAAATTGCTCTAATTTGAAGTCTATTAATAGAGGAAAAGGTAATTTAAAGAGTATGCGCCATTTTGATTGCACTGTTCGACTCAGCAGCATCAGCAACGTTGGCATCATACCTCAGGAATGCAAAATAGTGGTATTTTCACATGGAATTTCAAGAGCGACAATTTTCCTCACAAAATTGCACTAAGTTGAAATGTGTTAACAGAGAAAGATTTCTATTTAAAGAGTTAGCGTCATACCGATTGCACTGTTCGACTCAGCAGCATCAGCAACATTAGCATCATACCTCAGGAATGCAAAATAGTGCTATATTCACATAGCAGTTCAAGAGCGACAATTTTTTGCATAAAATTGCACTAGTATGAAGTCTATTAATAGAGGAAAAGGTAATTTAAAGAGTATGCGCCATTTTGATTGCACTGTTCGACTCAGCAGCATCAGCAACATTAGCATGATCCCTAAGGCATGCAAAATAGGGCTATATGCACATGGCAGTTAATGGGCGACAATCTATTGCACAAAATTGCACTAATTTGAAATATATTAATACAGGGTAATTTAACGAGTATGCGCCATTCTGAATGCACCGTTCAACTGAGCAGCATCAGCAACATTTGCATCATTTCTCAGGAATGCAAAATAGTGCTATATTCAGATGGAAGTTCGAAAGCGACAATTTTCAGCACAAAATTGCACTAAGTTGAAATGTTTAATTGAGACAGAGTTCTATATAAAGTGTGAGCCCCATACCGATTGCACTGTTCGACTCAGCTGCATCAGCAACATTAGCATCATACCTCAGGAATGCAAAATAGTGCTATATTCACATGGCAGTTCAAGAGCGACAATTTTTAGCACAAAATTGCACTAATTTGAAGTCTATTAATAAAGGAAAAGGTAATTTAAAGAGTATGCGCCATTTTGAATGAACGGCTCTACTGAGCAGCATCAGCAACATTAGCATCATATCTCAGGAATGCAAAACAGTGGTATTGTCACATGGAAGTTCAAGAGCGACAATTTTCCTCACAAAATTGCACTAAGTTGAAATGTGTTAATAGAGACAGAGTTCCATAAAAAGAGTTAGCCCCATATCGATTGCACTGTTCGTCCCAGCAGCATCAGCAACAGAAGCATCATACCTCCGGAATGCGAAATAGCGCTATATTCACATGGAAGTTCAAGAGCGACAATTTCCAGCGCATAATTGCACTAAGTTGATATGTGTTCATAGAGAAAGAGTTCTATTTAAAGAGTTAGCGCCATACCGATTGCACTGTTCGGCTCAGCAGCATCAGCAACATTAGCATGATACCTAAGGAATTCAAAATAGGACTATATGCACATGGCAGTTAATGGGCGACAATTTTCAGCACAAAATTGCACTAATTTGAAGTCTATTAATAGAGGAAAAGGTAATTTAAAGAGTATGCGCCATTTTGATTGCACTGTTCGACTCAGCAGCATCAGCAACGTTAGCATCATACCTCAGGAATGCAAAATATCACTAATTTGAAATATATTAATACATATAAAGGTAATTAAACGAGTATACGCCATTTTGAATGAACGGTTCTACTGAGCAGCATCAGCAACATTAGCATCATATCTCAGGAATGAAAAAAATAGTGGTATTTTCACATGGAAGTTCAAGAGCGACAATCTTCCTCACAAAATTTCACTAAGTTGAAATGTGTTGATAGAGACAGAGTTCCATATAAAGAGTTAGCCCCATACCGATTGCACTGTTCGACTCAGCAACATCAGCAACAGATGCATCATACCTCCGGAATGCGAAATAGCGCTATATTCACATGGAAGTTCAAGAGCGACAATTTCCAGCGCAAAACTGCACTAAGTTGAAATGTGTTAATAGAGAAAGAGTTCTACTTAAAGAGTTAGCGCCATACCGATTGCACTGTTCGACTCAGCAGCATCAGCAGCATTAGCATGATACCTAAGGAATTCAAAATAGGGCTATATGCACATGGCAGTTAATGGGCGACAATTTTTTGCACAAAATTGCACTAATTTGAAGTCTATTAATAGAGGAAAAGGTAATTTAAAGAGTTTGCGCCATTTTGAATGCACGATTCTACTCAGCAGCATCAGCAACATTAGCATCATACCTCAGGAATGCGAAATAGTGCTATATTGACATGGAAGTTCAAGAGCGACAATTTCCAGCGCAAAATTGCACTAAGTTGATATGTGTTAATAGAGAAAGAGTTCTATTTAAAGAGTTAGCGCCATACCGATTGCACTGTTCGACTCAGCAGCATCAGCAACATTAGCATGATACCTAAGGAATTCAAAATAGGACTATCTGCACATGGCAGTTAATGGGCGACAATTTTCAGCACAAAATTGCACTAATTTGAAGTCTATTAATAGAGGAAAAGGTAATTTAAAGAGTATGCGCCATTTTGATTGCACTGTTCGACTCAGCAGCATCAGCAACGTTAGCATCATACCTCAGGAATGCAAAATATCACTAATTTGAAATATATTAATACATATAAGGTAATTAAACGAGTATACGCCATTTTGAATGAACGGTTCTACTGAGCAGCATCAGCAACATTAGCATCATATCTCAGGAATGCAAAATAGTGGTATTTTCACATGGAAGTTCAAGAGCGACAATCTTCCTCACAAAATTTCACTAAGTTGAAATGTCTTGATAGAGACAGAGTTCCATATAAAGAGTTAGCCCCATACCGATTGCACTGTTCGACTCAGCAGCATCAGCAACAGATGCATCATACCTCCGGAATGCGAAATAGCGCTATATTCACATGGAAGTTCAAGAGCGACAATTTCCAGCGCAAAACTGCACTAAGTTGAAATGTGTTAATAGAGAAAGAGTTCTATTTAAAGAGTTAGCGCCATACCGATTGCACTGTTCGACTCAGCAGCATCAGCAGCATTAGCATGATACCTAAGGAATTCAAAATAGGGCTATATGCACATGGCAGTTAATGGGCGACAATTTTTTGCACAAAATTGCACTAATTTGAAGTCTATTAATAGAGGAAAAGGTAATTTAAAGAGTTTGCGCCATTTTGAATGCACGATTCTACTCAGCAGCATCAGCAACATTAGCATCATACCTCAGGAATGCGAAATAGTGCTATATTGACATGGAAGTTCAAGAGCGACAATTTTCAGCACAAAATTGCACTAATTTGAAGTCTATTAATAGAGGAAAAGGTAATTTAAAGAGTGTGCGCCATTTTGAATGCACGATTCTACTCAGTAGCATCAGCAACATTAGCATCATACCTCAGGAATGCGAAATAGTGCTATATTCACATGGAAGTTCGAGAGCGGCAATTTTCAGAACAAAATTGCACTAAGTTGAGATGTGTTAATAGAGAAAGAGTTCTATTTAAAGAGTTAGCGCCATACCGATTGCACTGTTCGACTCAGTAGCATCAGCAACACTAGCATGATACCTAAGGAATTCAAAATAGGGCTATATGCACATGGCAGTTAATGGGCGACAATTTTTTGCACAAAATTGCACTAATTTGAAGTCTATTAATAGAGGAAAAGGTAATTTAAAGAGTATGCGCCATTTTGATTGCACTGTTCGACTCAGCAGCATCAGCAACGTTAGCATCATACCTCAGGAATGCAAAATATCACTAATTTGAAATATATTAATACAGATAAAGGTAATTAAACGAGTATACGCCATTTTGAATGAACGGTTCTACTGAGCAGCATCAGCAACATTAGCATCATACCTCAGGAATGCGAAATAGTGCTATATTCACATGGAAGTTCAAGAGCGATAATTTTCAGAACAAAATTGCACTAAGTTGAAATGTGTTAATAGAGAAAGATTTGTATATCAAGAGTTAGCGCCATACCGATTGCACTGTTTAACTCAGCAGCACAGCAACAGTAGCGTTATACCTCAGGAATGCGAAATAGCGCTATTTTCACATGGAAGTTCAAAAGCGACAATTTTCAGCACAAAATTGCACTAATTTGAAGTCTATTAATAGAGGAAAAGGTAATTTAAAGAGTATGCGCCATTTTGATTGCACTGTTCGACTCAGCAGCATCAGCAACGTTAGCATCATACCTCAGGAATGCAAAATATCACTAATTTGCAATATATTAATACAGATAAAGGTAATTAAACGAGTATACGCCATTTTGAATGAACGGTTCTACTGAGCAGCATCAGCAACGTTAGCATCACTTCTCAGGAATGCAAAATAGTGGCATTTTCACATGGAAGTTCAAGAGCGACAATTTTCCTAACAAAATTGCACCAAGTTGAAATGTGTTGATAGAGACAGAGTTCCATATAAAGAGTTAGCCCCATACCGATTGCACTGTTCGACTCAGCAGCATCAGCAACAGATGCATCATACCTCCGGAATGCGAAATAGCGCTATATTCACATGGAAGTTCAAGAGCGACAATTTCCAGAGCAAAATTGCACTAAGTTGAAATGTGTTAATAGAGAAAGAGTTCTATTTAAAGAGTTAGCGCCATACCGATTGCACTGTTCGACTCAGCAGCATCAGCAACATTAGCATGATACCTAAGGAATTCAAAATAGGGCTATATGCACATGGCAGTTAATGGGCGACAATTTTTTGCACAAAATTGCACTAATTTGAAGTGTATCAATAGAGGAAAAGGTAATTTAAAGAGTATGCACCATTTTGAATGCACGATTCTACTGAGCAGCATCATCAACATTAGCATAATACATCAGGAATGCGAAATAGTGCTATATTAACTTGGAAGTTCAAGAGCGACAATTTTCAGCACAAAATTGCACTAATTTGAAGTCTATTAATAGAAGAAAAGGTAATTTAAAGAGTATGCGGCATTTTGAATGCACGATTCTACTCAGTAGCATCAGCAACATTAGCATCATACCTCAGGAATGCGAAATAGTGCTATATTGACATGGAAGTTCGAGAGCGACAATTTTCAGCACAAAATTGCACTAATTTGAAGTCTATTAATAGAGGAAAAGATAATTTGAAGAGTATGCGCCATTTTGAATGCACGATTCTACTCAGTAGCATCAGCAACATTAGCATCATACCTCAGGAATGCGAAATAGTGCTATATTTACATGGAAGTTCGAGAGCGACAATTTTCAGAACAAAATTGCACTAAGTTGAAATGTGTTAATAGAGAAAGAGTTCTATATAAAGAGTTAGCCCAATGCCGATTGCACTGTTCGACTCAGCAGCATCAGCAACATTAGCATCATTCCTCATGTATGCAAAATAGTGCTTTATTCACATGGCAGTTCAAGAGCGACAATTTTTTGCAAAAAATTGCTCTAATTTGAAGTCTATTAAAAGAGGAAAAGGTAATTTAAAGAGTATGCGCCATTTTGATTGCACTGTTAGACTCAGCAGCATCAGCAACGTTAGCATCATACCTCAGGAATGCGAAATAGCGCTACATTCACATGGAAGTTCAAGAGCGACAATTTCCAGCGCAAAATTGCGCTAAGTTGAAATGTGTTAATAGAGAAAGAGTTCTATTTAAAGAGTTAGCGCCATACCGATTGCACTGTTCGACTCAGTAGCATCAGCAACATTAGCATGATACCTAAGGAATTCAAAATAGGGCTATATGCACATGGCAATTAATGGGCGACATTTTTTTGCACAAAATTGCACTAATTTGAAGTCTATTAATAGAGGAAAAGGTTATTTAAAGAGTATGCGCCATTTTGATTGCACTGTTCGACTCAGCAGCATCAGTAACGTTAGCATCATACCTCAGGAATGCGAAATAGCGCTATATTCACATGGAAGTTCAAGAGCGACAATTTCCAGCGCAAAATTGCGCTAAGTTGAAATGTGTTAATAGAGAAAGAGTTCTATTTAAAGAGTTAGCGCCATACCGATTGCACTGTTCGACTCAGTAGCATCAGCAACATTAGCATGATACCTAAGGAATTCAAAATAGGGCTATATGCACATGGCAGTTAATGGGCGACATTTTTTTGCACAAAATTGCACTAATTTGAAGTCTATTAATAGAGGAAAAGGTTATTTAAAGGGTATGCGCCATTTTGATTGCACTGTTCGACTCAGCAGCATCAGCAACGTTAGCATCATACCTCAGGAATGCGAAATAGCGCTATATTCACATGGAAGTTCAAGAGCGACAATTTCCAGCGCAAAATTGCGCTAAGTTGAAATGTGTTAATAGAGAAAGAGTTCTATTTAAAGAGTTAGCGCCATACCAATTGCACTGTTCGACTCAGTAGCATCAGCAACATTAGCATGATACCTAAGGAATTCAAAATAGGGCTATATGCACATGGCAGTTAATGGGCGACATTTTTTTGCACAAAATTGCACTAATTTGAAGTCTATTAATAGAGGAAAAGGTTATTTAAAGGGTATGCGCCATTTTGATTGCACTGTTCGACTCAGCAGCATCAGCAACGTTAGCATCATACCTCAGGAATGCGAAATAGCGCTATATTCACATGGAAGTTCGAGAGCGACAATTTCCAGCGCAAAATTGCGCTAAGTTGAAATGTGTTAATAGAGAAAGAGTTCTATTTAAAGAGTTAGCGCCATACCGATTGCACTGTTCGACTCAGTAGCATCAGCAACATTAGCATGATACGTAAGGAATTCAAAATAGGGCTATATGCACATGGCAGTTAATGGGCGACATTTTTTTGCACAAAATTGCACTAATTTGAAGTCTATTAATAGAGGAAAAGGTTATTTAAAGAGTATGCGCCATTTTGATTGCACTGTTCGACTCAGCAGCATCAGCAACGTTAGCATCATACCTCAGAAATGTGAAATAGCGCTATATTCACATGGAATTTTAAGAGCGACAATTTCCAGCGCAAAATTGCGCTAAGTTGAAATGTGTTAATAGAGAAAGAGTAATATTTAAAGAGTTAGCGCCATACCGATTGCACTGTTCGACTCAGTAGCATCAGCAACATTAGCATGATACCTAAGGAATTCAAAATAGGGCTATATGCACATGGCAGTTAATGGGCGACATTTTTTTGCACAAAATTGCACTAATTTGAAGTCTATTAATAGAGGAAAAGGTTATTTAAAGAGTATGCGCCATTTTGATTGCACTGTTCGACTCAGCAGCATCAGCAACGTTAGCATCATACCTCAGGAATGCGAAATAGCGCTATATTCACATGGAAGTTCAAGAGCGACAATTTCCAGCGCAAAATTGCGCTAAGTTGAAATGTGTTAATAGAGAAAGAGTTCTATTTAAAGAGTTAGCGCCATACCGATTGCACTGTTCGACTCAGTAGCATCAGCAACATTAGCATGATACCTAAGGAATTCAAAATAGGGCTATATGCACATGGCAGTTAATGGGCGACATTTTTTTGCACAAAATTGCACTAATTTGAAGTCTATTAATAGAGGAAAAGGTTATTTAAAGAGTATGCGCCATTTTGATTGCACTGTTCGACTCAGCAGCATCAGCAACGTTAGCATCATACCTCAGGAATGCGAAATAGCGCTATATTCACATGGAAGTTCAAGAGCGACAATTTCCAGCGCAAAATTGCGCTAAGTTGAAATGTGTTAATAGAGAAAGAGTTCTATTTAAAGAGTTAGCGCCATACCGATTGCACTGTTCGACTCAGTAGCATCAGCAACATTAGCATGATACCTAAGGAATTCAAAATAGGGCTATATGCACATGGCAGTTAATGGGCGACATTTTTTTGCACAAAATTGCACTAATTTGAAGTCTATTAATAGAGGAAAAGGTTATTTAAAGAGTATGCGCCATTTTGATTGCACTGTTCGACTCAGCAGCATCAGCAACGTTAGCATCATACCTCAGAAATGCGAAATAGCGCTATATTCACATGGAAGTTCAAGAGCGACAATTTCCAGCGCAAAATTGCGCTAAGTTGAAATGTGTTAATAGAGAAAGAGCTCTATTTAAAGAGTTAGCGCCATACCAATTGCACTGTTCGACTCAGTAGCATCAGCAACATTAGCATGATACCTAAGGAATTCAAAATAGGGCTATATGCACATGGCAGTTAATGGGCGACATTTTTTTGCACAAAATTGCACTAATTTGAAGTCTATTAATAGAGGAAAAGGTTATTTAAAGAGTATGCGCCATTTTGATTGCACTGTTCGACTCAGCAGCATCAGCAACGTTAGCATCATACCTCAGGAATGCGAAATAGCGCTATATTCACATGGAAGTTCAAGAGCGACAATTTCCAGCGCAAAATTGCGCTAAGTTGAAATGTGTTAATAGAGAAAGAGTTCTATTTAAAGAGTTAGCGCCATACCGATTGCACTGTTCGACTCAGTAGCATCAGCAACATTAGCATGATACCTAAGGAATTCAAAATAGGGCTATATGCACATGGCAGTTAATGGGCGACATTTTTTTGCACAAAATTGCACTAATTTGAAGTCTATTAATAGAGGAAAAGGTTATTTAAAGAGTATGCGCCATTTTGATTGCACTGTTCGACTCAGCAGCATCAGCAACGTTAGCATCATACCTCAGAAATGTGAAATAGCGCAATATTCACATGGAATTTTAAGAGCGACAATTTCCAGCGCAAAATTGCGCTAAGTTGAAATGTGTTAATAGAGAAAGAGTAATATTTAAAGAGTTAGCGCCATACCGATTGCACTGTTCGACTCAGTAGCATCAGCAACATTAGCATGATACCTAAGGAATTCAAAATAGGGCTATATGCACATGGCAGTTAATGGGCGACATTTTTTTGCACAAAATTGCACTAATTTGAAGTCTATTAATAGAGGAAAAGGTTATTTAAAGAGTATGCGCCATTTTGATTGCACTGTTCGACTCAGCAGCATCAGCAACGTTAGCATCATACCTCAGGAATGCGAAATAGCGCTATATTCACATGGAAGTTCAAGAGCGACAATTTCCAGCGCAAAATTGCGCTAAGTTGAAATGTGTTAATAGAGAAAGAGTCCTATTTAAAGAGTTAGCGCCATACCGATTGCACTGTTCGACTCAGTAGCATCAGCAACATTAGCATGATATCTAAGGAATTCAAAATAGGGCTATATGCACATGGCAGTTAATGGGCGACATTTTTTTGCACAAAATTGCACTAATTTGAAGTCTATTAATAGAGGAAAAGGTTATTTAAAGAGTATGCGCCATTTTGATTGCACTGTTCGACTCAGCAGCATCAGCAACGTTAGCATCATACCTCAGGAATGCGAAATAGCGCTATATTCACATGGAAGTTCAAGAGCGACAATTTCCAGCGCAAAATTGCGCTAAGTTGAAATGTGTTAATAGAGAAAGAGTTCTATTTAAAGAGTTAGCGCCATACCGATTGCACTGTTCGACTCAGTAGCATCAGCAACATTAGCATGATACCTAAGGAATTCAAAATAGGGCTATATGCACATGGCAGTTAATGGGCGACATTTTTTTGCACAAAATTGCACTAATTTGAAGTCTATTAATAGAGGAAAAGGTTATTTAAAGAGTATGCGCCATTTTGATTGCACTGTTCGACTCAGCAGCATCAGCAACGTTAGCATCATACCTCAGAAATGTGAAATAGCGCAATATTCACATGGAATTTTAAGAGCGACAATTTCCAGCGCAAAATTGCGCTAAGTTGAAATGTGTTAATAGAGAAAGAGTAATATTTAAAGAGTTAGCGCCATACCGATTGCACTGTTCGACTCAGTAGCATCAGCAACATTAGCATGATACCTAAGGAATTCAAAATAGGGCTATATGCACATGGCAGTTAATGGGCGACATTTTTTTGCACAAAATTGCACTAATTTGAAGTCTATTAATAGAGGAAAAGGTTATTTAAAGAGTATGCGCCATTTTGATTGCACTGTTCGACTCAGCAGCATCAGCAACGTTAGCATCATACCTCAGGAATGCGAAATAGCGCTATATTCACATGGAAGTTCAAGAGCGACAATTTCCAGCGCAAAATTGCGCTAAGTTGAAATGTGTTAATAGAGAAAGAGTCCTATTTAAAGAGTTAGCGCCATACCGATTGCACTGTTCGACTCAGTAGCATCAGCAACATTAGCATGATATCTAAGGAATTCAAAATAGGGCTATATGCACATGGCAGTTAATGGGCGACATTTTTTTGCACAAAATTGCACTAATTTGAAGTCTATTAATAGAGGAAAAGGTTATTTAAAGAGTATGCGCCATTTTGATTGCACTGTTCGACTCAGCAGCATCAGCAACGTTAGCATCATACCTCAGGAATGCGAAATAGCGCTATATTCACATGGAAGTTCAAGAGCGACAATTTCCAGCGCAAAATTGCGCTAAGTTGAAATGTGTTAATAGAGAAAGAGTTCTATTTAAAGAGTTAGCGCCATACCGATTGCACTGTTCGACTCAGTAGCATCAGCAACATTAGCATGATACCTAAGGAATTCAAAATAGGGCTATATGCACATGGCAGTTAATGGGCGACATTTTTTTGCACAAAATTGCACTAATTTGAAGTCTATTAATAGAGGAAAAGGTTATTTAAAGAGTATGCGCCATTTTGATTGCACTGTTCGACTCAGCAGCATCAGCAACGTTAGCATCAAACCTCAGGAATGCGAAATAGCGCCATATTCACATCGAAGTTCAAGAGCGACAATTTCCAGCGCAAAATTGCGCTAAGTTGAAATGTGTTAATAGAGAAAGAGTTCTATTTAAAGAGTTAGCGCCATACCGATTGCACTGTTCGACTCAGTAGCATCAGCAACATTAGCATGATACCTAAGGAATTCAAAATAGGGCTATATGCACATGGCAGTTAATGGGCGACATTTTTTTGCACAAAATTGCACTAATTTGAAGTCTATTAATAGAGGAAAAGGTTATTTAAAGAGTATGCGCCATTTTGATTGCACTGTTCGACTCAGCAGCATCAGCAACGTTAGCATCATACCTCAGAAATGCGAAATAGCGCTATATTCACATGGAAGTTCAAGAGCGACAATTTCCAGCGCAAAATTGCGCTAAGTTGAAATGTGTTAATAGAGAAAGAGCTCTATTTAAAGAGTTAGCGCCATACCAATTGCACTGTTCGACTCAGTAGCATCAGCAACATTAGCATGATACCTAAGGAATTCAAAATAGGGCTATATGCACATGGCAGTTAATGGGCGACATTTTTTTGCACAAAATTGCACTAATTTGAAGTCTATTAATAGAGGAAAAGGTTATTTAAAGAGTATGCGCCATTTTGATTGCACTGTTCGACTCAGCAGCATCAGCAACGTTAGCATCATACCTCAGGAATGCGAAATAGCGCTATATTCACATGGAAGTTCAAGAGCGACAATTTCCAGCGCAAAATTGCGCTAAGTTGAAATGTGTTAATAGAGAAAGAGTTCTATTTAAAGAGTTAGCGCCATACCGATTGCACTGTTCGACTCAGTAGCATCAGCAACATTAGCATGATACCTAAGGAATTCAAAATAGGGCTATATGCACATGGCAGTTAATGGGCGACATTTTTTTGCACAAAATTGCACTAATTTGAAGTCTATTAATAGAGGAAAAGGTTATTTAAAGAGTATGCGCCATTTTGATTGCACTGTTCGACTCAGCAGCATCAGCAACGTTAGCATCATACCTCAGAAATGCGAAATAGCGCTATATTCACATGGAAGTTCAAGAGCGACAATTTCCAGTGCAAAATTGCGCTAAGTTGAAATGTGTTAATAGAGAAAGAGTTCTATTTAAAGAGTTAGCGCCATACCGATTGCACTGTTCGACTCAGTAGCATCAGCAACATTAGCATGATACCTAAGGAATTCAAAATAGGGCTATATGCACATGGCAGTTAATGGGCGACATTTTTTTGCACAAAATTGCACTAATTTGAAGTCTATTAATAGAGGAAAAGGTTATTTAAAGAGTATGCGCCATTTTGATTGCACTGTTCGACTCAGCAGCATCAGCAACGTTAGCATCATACCTCAGGAATGCGAAATAGCGCTATATTCACATGGAAGTTCAAGAGCGACAATTTCCAGCGCAAAATTGCGCTAAGTTGAAATGTGTTAATAGAGAAAGAGTTCTATTTAAAGAGTTAGCGCCATACCGATTGCACTGTTCGACTCAGTAGCATCAGCAACATTAGCATGATACCTAAGGAATTCAAAATAGGGCTATATGCACATGGCAGTTAATGGGCGACATTTTTTTGCACAAAATTGCACTAATTTGAAGTCTATTAATAGAGGAAAAGGTTATTTAAAGAGTATGCGCCATTTTGATTGCACTGTTCGACTCAGCAGCATCAGCAACGTTAGCATCAAACCTCAGGAATGCGAAATAGCGCCATATTCACATCGAAGTTCAAGAGCGACAATTTCCAGCGCAAAATTGCGCTAAGTTGAAATGTGTTAATAGAGAAAGAGTTCTATTTAAAGAGTTAGCGCCATACCGATTGCACTGTTCGACTCAGTAGCATCAGCAACATTAGCATGATACCTAAGGAATTCAAAATAGGGCTATATGCACATGGCAGTTAATGGGCGACATTTTTTTGCACAAAATTGCACTAATTTGAAGTCTATTAATAGAGGAAAAGGTTATTTAAAGAGTATGCGCCATTTTGATTGCACTGTTCGACTCAGCAGCATCAGCAACGTTAGCATCATACCTCAGGAATGCAAAATATCACTAATTTGAAATATATTAATACAGATAAAGGTAATAAAACGAGTATACGCCATTTTGAATGAACGGTTCTACTGAGCAGCATCAGCAACATTAGCATCATTTCTCAGGAATGCAAAATAGTGGTATTTTCACATGGAAGTTCAAGAGCGACAATCTTCCTCACAAAATTTCACTAAGTTGAAATGTGTTGATAGAGACAGAGTTCCATATAAAGAGTTAGCCCCATACCGATTGCACTGTTCGACTCAGCAGCATCAGCAACAGATGCATCATACCTCCGGAATGCGAAATAGCGCTATATTCACATGGAAGTTCAAGAGCGACAATTTCCAGCGCAAAACTGCACTAAGTTGAAATGTGTTAATAGAGACAGAGTTCTATTTAAAGAGTTAGCGCCATACCGATTGCACTGTTCGACTCAGCAGCATCAGCAGCATTAGGATGATACCTAAGGAATTCAAAATAGGGCTATATGCACATGGCAGTTAATGGGCGACAATTTTTTGCACAAAATTGCACTAATTTGAAGTCTATTAATAGAGGAAAAGGTAATTTAAAGAGTTTACGCCATTTTGAATGCACGATTCTACTCAGCAGCATCAGCAACATTAGCATCATACCTCAGGAATGCGAAATAGTGCTATATTGACATGGAAGTTCAAGAGCGACAATTTTCAGCACAAAATTGCACTAATTTGAAGTCTATTAATCGAGGAAAAGGTAATTTAAAGAGCATGCGCCATTTTGAATGCACGATTCTACTCAGTAGCATCAGCAACATTAGCGTCATACCTCAGGAATGCGAAATAGTGCTATATTCACATGGAAGTTCGAGAGCGGCAATTTTCAGAACAAAATTGCACTAAGTTGAAATGTGTTAATAGAGAAAGAGTTCTATTTAAAGAGTTAGCGCCATACCGATTGCACTGTTCGACTCAGTAGCATCAGCAACATTAGCATGATACCTAAGGAATTCAAAATAGGGCTATATGCACATGGCAGTTAATGGGCGACATTTTTTTGCACAAAATTGCACTAATTTGAAGTCTATTAATAGAGGAAAAGGTTATTTAAAGAGTATGCGCCATTTTGATTGCACTGTTCGACTCAGCAGCATCAGCAACGTTAGCATCATACCTCAGGAATGCGAAATAGCGCTATATTCACATGGAAGTTCAAGAGCGACAATTTCCAGCGCAAAATTGCGCTAAGTTGAAATGTGTTAATAGAGAAAGAGTTCTATTTAAAGAGTTAGCGCCATACCGATTGCACTGTTCGACTCAGTAGCATCAGCAACATTAGCATGATACCTAAGGAATTCAAAATAGGGCTATATGCACATGGCAGTTAATGGGCGACATTTTTTTGCACAAAATTGCACTAATTTGAAGTCTATTAATAGAGGAAAAGGTTATTTAAAGAGTATGCGCCATTTTGATTGCACTGTTCGACTCAGCAGCATCAGCAACGTTAGCATCATACCTCAGGAATGCGAAATAGCGCTATATTCACATGGAAGTTCAAGAGCGACAATTTCCAGCGCAAAATTGCGCTAAGTTGAAATGTGTTAATAGAGAAAGAGTTCTATTTAAAGAGTTAGCGCCATACCGATTGCACTGTTCGACTCAGTAGCATCAGCAACATTAGCATGATACCTAAGGAATTCAAAATAGGGCTATATGCACATGGCAGTTAATGGGCGACATTTTTTTGCACAAAATTGCACTAATTTGAAGTCTATTAATAGAGGTAAAGGTTATTTAAAGAGTATGCGCCATTTTGATTGCACTATTCGACTCAGCAGCATCAGCAACGTTAGCATCATACCTCAGGAATGCGAAATAGCGCTATATTCACATGGAAGTTCAAGAGCGACAATTTCCAGCGCAAAATTGCGCTAAGTTGAAATGTGTTAATAGAGAAAGAGTTCTATTTAAAGAGTTAGCGCCATACCGATTGCACTGTTCGACTCAGTAGCATCAGCAACATTGGCATGATACCTAAGGAATTCAAAATAGGGCTATATGCACATGGCAGTTAATGGGCGAAATTTTTTTGCACAAAATTGCACTAATTTGAAGTCTATTAATAGAGGAAAAGGTTATTTAAAGAGTATGCGCCATTTTGATTGCACTGTTCGACTCAGCAGCATCAGCAACGTTAGCATCATACCTCAGGAATGCAAAATATCACTAATTTGAAATATATTAATACAGATAAAGGTAATAAAACGAGTATACGCCATTTTGAATGAACGGTTCTACTGAGCAGCATCAGCAACATTAGCATCATTTCTCAGGAATGCAAAATAGTGGTATTTTCACATGGAAGTTCAAGAGCGACAATCTTCCTCACAAAATTTCACTAAGTTGAAATGTGTTGATAGAGACAGAGTTCCATATAAAGAGTTAGCCCCATACCGATTGCACTGTTCGACTCAGCAGCATCAGCAACAGATGCATCATACCTCCGGAATGCGAAATAGCGCTATATTCACATGGAAGTTCAAGAGCGACAATTTCCAGCGCAAAACTGCACTAAGTTGAAATGTGTTAATAGAGACAGAGTTCTATTTAAAGAGTTAGCGCCATACCGATTGCACTGTTCGACTCAGCAGCATCAGCAGCATTAGGATGATACCTAAGGAATTCAAAATAGGGCTATATGCACATGGCAGTTAATGGGCGACAATTTTTTGCACAAAATTGCACTAATTTGAAGTCTATTAATAGAGGAAAAGGTAATTTAAAGAGTTTGCGCCATTTTGAATGCACGATTCTACTCAGCAGCATCAGCAACATTAGCATCATACCTCAGGAATGCGAAATAGTGCTATATTGACATGGAAGTTCAAGAGCGACAATTTTCAGCACAAAATTGCACTAATTTGAAGTCTATTAATCGAGGAAAAGGTAATTTAAAGAGTATGCGCCATTTTGAATGCACGATTCTACTCAGTAGCATCAGCAACATTAGCATCATACCTCAGGAATGCGAAATAGTGCTATATTCACATGGAAGTTCGAGAGCGGCAATTTTCAGAACAAAATTGCACTAAGTTGAAATGTGTTAATAGAGAAAGAGTTCTATTTAAAGAGTTAGCGCAATACCGATTGCACTGTTCGACTCAGTAGCATCAGCAACATTAGCATGATACCTAAGGAATTCAAAATAGGGCTATATGCACATGGCAGTTAATGGGCGACATTTTTTTGCACAAAATTGCACTAATTTGAAGTCTATTAATAGAGGAAAAGGTTATTTAAAGAGTATGCGCCATTTTGATTGCACTGTTCGACTCAGCAGCATCAGCAACGTTAGCATCATACCTCAGGAATGCGAAATAGCGCTATATTCACATGGAAGTTCAAGAGCGACAATTTCCAGCGCAAAATTGCGCTAAGTTGAAATGTGTTAATAGAGAAAGAGTTCTATTTAAAGAGTTAGCGCCATACCGATTGCACTGTTCGACTCAGTAGCATCAGCAACATTAGCATGATACCTAAGGAATTCAAAATAGGGCTATATGCACATGGCAGTTAATGGGCGACATTTTTTTGCACAAAATTGCACTAATTTGAAGTCTATTAATAGAGGAAAAGGTTATTTAAAGAGTATGCGCCATTTTGATTGCACTGTTCGACTCAGCAGCATCAGCAACGTTAGCATCATACCTCAGGAATGCGAAATAGCGCTATATTCACATGGAAGTTCAAGAGCGACAATTTCCAGCGCAAAATTGCGCTAAGTTGAAATGTGTTAATAGAGAAAGAGTTCTATTTAAAGAGTTAGCGCCATACCGATTGCACTGTTCGACTCAGTAGCATCAGCAACATTAGCATGATACCTAAGGAATTCAAAATAGGGCTATATGCACATGGCAGTTAATGGGCGACATTTTTTTGCACAAAATTGCACTAATTTGAAGTCTATTAATAGAGGTAAAGGTTATTTAAAGAGTATGCGCCATTTTGATTGCACTATTCGACTCAGCAGCATCAGCAACGTTAGCATCATACCTCAGGAATGCGAAATAGCGCTATATTCACATGGAAGTTCAAGAGCGACAATTTCCAGCGCAAAATTGCGCTAAGTTGAAATGTGTTAATAGAGAAAGAGTTCTATTTAAAGAGTTAGCGCCATACCGATTGCACTGTTCGACTCAGTAGCATCAGCAACATTAGCATGATACCTAAGGAATTCAAAATAGGGCTATATGCACATGGCAGTTAATGGGCGAAATTTTTTTGCACAAAATTGCACTAATTTGAAGTCTATTAATAGAGGAAAAGGTTATTTAAAGAGTATGCGCCATTTTGATTGCACTGTTCGACTCAGCAGCATCAGCTACGTTAGCATCATACCTCAGGAATGCAAAATATCACTAATTTGAAATATATTAATACAGATAAAGGTAATAAAACGAGTATACGCCATTTTGAATGAACGGTTCTACTGAGCAGCATCAGCAACATTAGCATCATTTCTCAGGAATGCAAAATAGTGGTATTTTCACATGGAAGTTCAAGAGCGACAATCTTCCTCACAAAATTTCACTAAGTTGAAATGTGTTGATAGAGACAGAGTTCCATATAAAGAGTTAGCCCCATACCGATTGCACTGTTCGACTCAGCAGCATCAGCAACAGATGAATCATACCTCCGGAATGCGAAATAGCGCTATATTCACATGGAAGTTCAAGAGCGACAATTTCCAGCGCAAAACTGCACTAAGTTGAAATGTGTTAATAGAGACAGAGTTCTATTTAAAGAGTTAGCGCCATACCGATCGCACTGTTCGACTCAGCAGCATCAGCAGCATTAGGATGATACCTAAGGAATTCAAAATAGGGCTATATGCACATGGCAGTTAATGGGCGACAATTTTTTGCACAAAATTGCACTAATTTGAAGTCTATTAATAGAGGAAAAGGTAATTTAAAGAGTTTGCGCCATTTTGAATGCACGATTCTACTCAGCAGCATCAGCAACATTAGCATCATACCTCAGGAATGCGAAATAGTGCTATATTGACATGGAAGTTCAAGAGCGACAATTTTCAGCACAAAATTGCACTAATTTGAAGTCTATTAATCGAGGAAAAGGTAATTTAAAGAGTATGCGCCATTTTGAATGCACGATTCTACTCAGTAGCATCAGCAACATTAGCATCATACCTCAGGAATGCGAAATAGTGCTATATTCACATGGAAGTTCGAGAGCGGCAATTTTCAGAACAAAATTGCACTAAGTTGAAATGTGTTAATAGAGAAAGAGTTCTATTTAAAGAGTTAGCGCCATACCGATTGCACTGTTCGACTCAGTAGCATCAGCAACATTAGCATGATACCTAAGGAATTCAAAATAGGGCTATATGCACATGGCAGTTAATGGGCGACATTTTTTTGCACAAAATTGCACTAATTTGAAGTCTATTAATAGAGGAAAAGGTTATTTAAAGAGTATGCGCCATTTTGATTGCACTGTTCGACTCAGCAGCATCAGCAACGTTAGCATCATACCTCAGGAATGCGAAATAGCGCTATATTCACATGGAAGTTCAAGAGCGACAATTTCCAGCGCAAAATTGCGCTAAGTTGAAATGTGTTAATAGAGAAAGAGTTCTATTTAAAGAGTTAGCGCCATACCGATTGCACTGTTCGACTCAGTAGCATCAGCAATATTAGCATGATACCTAAGGAATTCAAAATAGGGCTATATGCACATGGCAGTTAATGGGCGACATTTTTTTGCACAAAATTGCACTAATTTGAAGTCTATTAATAGAGGAAAAGGTTATTTAAAGAGTATGCGCCATTTTGATTGCACTGTTCGACTCAGCAGCATCAGCAACGTTAGCATCATACCTCAGGAATGCGAAATAGCGCTATATTCACATGGAAGTTCAAGAGCGACAATTTCCAGCGCAAAATTGCGCTAAGTTGAAATGTGTTAATAGAGAAAGAGTTCTATTTAAAGAGTTAGCGCCATACCGATTGCACTGTTCGACTCAGTAGCATCAGCAACATTAGCATGATACCTAAGGAATTCAAAATAGGGCTATATGCACATGGCAGTTAATGGGCGACATTTTTTTGCACAAAATTGCACTAATTTGAAGTCTATTAATAGAGGTAAAGGTTATTTAAAGAGTATGCGCCATTTTGATTGCACTATTCGACTCAGCAGCATCAGCAACGTTAGCATCATACCTCAGGAATGCGAAATAGCGCTATATTCACATGGAAGTTCAAGAGCGACAATTTCCAGCGCAAAATTGCGCTAAGTTGAAATGTGTTAATAGAGAAAGAGTAATATTTAAAGAGTTAGCGACATACCGATTGCACTGTTCGACTCAGTAGCATCAGCAACATTAGCATGATACCTAAGGAATTCAAAATAGGGCTATATGCACATGGCAGTTAATGGGCGACATTTTTTTGCACAAAATTGCACTAATTTGAAGTCTATTAATAGAGGAAAAGGTTATTTAAAGAGTATGCGCCATTTTGATTGCACTGTTCGACTCAGCAGCATCAGCAACGTTAGCATCATACCTCAGGAATGCGAAATAGCGCTATATTCACATGGAAGTTCAAGAGCGACAATTTCCAGCGCAAAATTGCGCTAAGTTGAAATGTGTTAATAGAGAAAGAGTTCTATTTAAAGAGTTAGCGCCATACCGATTGCACTGTTCGACTCAGTAGCATCAGCAACATTAGCATGATACCTAAGGAATTCAAAATAGGGCTATATGCACATGGCAGTTAATGGGCGACATTTTTTTGCACAAAATTGCACTAATTTGAAGTCTATTAATAGAGGAAAAGGTTATTTAAAGAGTATGCGCCATTTTGATTGCACTGTTCGACTCAGCAGCATCAGCAACGTTAGCATCATACCTCAGGAATGCGAAATAGCGCTATATTCACATGGAAGTTCAAGAGCGACAATTTCCAGCGCAAAATTGCGCTAAGTTGAAATGTGTTAATAGAGAAAGAGTTCTATTTAAAGAGTTAGCGCCATACCGATTGCACTGTTCGACTCAGTAGCATCAGCAACATTAGCATGATACCTAAGGAATTCAAAATAGGGCTATATGCACATGGCAGTTAATGGGCGACATTTTTTTGCACAAAATTGCACTAATTTGAAGTCTATTAATAGAGGAAAAGGTTATTTAAAGAGTATGCGCCATTTTGATTGCACTGTTCGACTCAGCAGCATCAGCAACGTTAGCATCATACCTCAGGAATGCGAAATAGCGCTATATTCACATGGAAGTTCAAGAGCGACAATTTCCAGCGCAAAATTGCGCTAAGTTGAAATGTGTTAATAGAGAAAGAGTTCTATTTAAAGAGTTAGCGCCATACCGATTGCACTGTTCGACTCAGTAGCATCAGCAACATTAGCATGATACCTAAGGAATTCAAAATAGGGCTATATGCACATGGCAGTTAATGGGCGACATTTTTTTGCACAAAATTGCACTAATTTGAAGTCTATTAATAGAGGAAAAGGTTATTTAAAGAGTATGCGCCATTTTGATTGCACTGTTCGACTCAGCAGCATCAGCAACGTTAGCATCATACCTCAGGAATGCGAAATAGCGCTATATTCACATGGAAGTTCAAGAGCGACAATTTCCAGCGCAAAATTGCGCTAAGTTGAAATGTGTTAATAGAGAAAGAGTAATATTTAAAGAGTTAGCGCCATACCGATTGCACTGTTCGACTCAGTAGCATCAGCAACATTAGCATGATACCTAAGGAATTCAAAATAGGGCTATATGCACATGGCAGTTAATGGGCGACATTTTTTTGCACAAAATTGCACTAATTTGAAGTCTATTAATAGAGGAAAAGGTTATTTAAAGAGTATGCGCCATTTTGATTGCACTGTTCGACTCAGCAGCATCAGCAACGTTAGCATCATACCTCAGGAATGCGAAATAGCGCTATATTCACATGGAAGTTCAAGAGCGACAATTTCCAGCGCAAAATTGCGCTAAGTTGAAATGTGTTAATAGAGAAAGAGTTCTATTTAAAGAGTTTGCGCCATACCGATTGCACTGTTCGACTCAGTAGCATCAGCAACATTAGCATGATACCTAAGGAATTCAAAATAGGGCTATATGCACATGGCAGTTAATGGGCGACATTTTTTTGCACAAAATTGCACTAATTTGAAGTCTATTAATAGAGGAAAAGGTTATTTAAAGAGTATGCGCCATTTTGATTGCACTGTTCGACTCAGCAGCATCAGCAACGTTAGCATCATACCTCAGGAATGCGAAATAGCGCTATATTCACATGGAAGTTCAAGAGCGACAATATCCAGCGCAAAATTGCGCTAAGTTGAAATGTGTTAATAGAGAAAGAGTTCTATTTAAAGAGTTAGCGCCATACCGATTGCACTGTTCGACTCAGTAGCATCAGCAACATTAGCATGATACCTAAGGAATTCAAAATAGGGCTATATGCACATGGCAGTTAATGGGCGACATTTTTTTGCACAAAATTGCACTAATTTGAAGTCTATTAATAGAGGAAAAGGTTATTTAAAGAGTATGCGCCATTTTGATTGCACTGTTCGACTCAGCAGCATCAGCAACGTTAGCATCATACCTCAGGAATGCGAAATAGCGCTATATTCACATGGAAGTTCAAGAGCGACAATTTCCAGCGCAAAATTGCGCTAAGTTGAAATGTGTTAATAGAGAAAGAGTTCTATTTAAAGAGTTAGCGCCATACCGATTGCACTGTTCGACTCAGTAGCATCAGCAACATTAGCATGATACCTAAGGAATTCAAAATAGGGCTATATGCATATGGCAGTTAATGGGCGACATTTTTTTGCACAAAATTGCACTAATTTGAAGTCTATTAATAGAGGAAAAGGTTTCTTAAAGAGTATGCGCCATTTTGATTGCACTGTTCGACTCAGCAGCATCAGCAACGTTAGCATCAAACCTCAGGAATGCGAAATAGCGCTATATTCACATGGAAGTTCAAGAGCGACAATTTCCAGCGCAAAATTGCGCTAAGTTGAAATGTGTTAATAGAGAAAGAGTTCTATTTAAAGAGTTAGCGCCATACCGATTGCACTGTTCGACTCAGTAGCATCAGCAACATTAGCATGATACCTAAGGAATTCAAAATAGGGCTATATGCACATGGCAGTTAATGGGCGACATTTTTTTGCACAAAATTGCACTAATTTGAAGTCTATTAATAGAGGAAAAGGTTATTTAAAGAGTATGCGCCATTTTGATTGCACTGTTCGACTCAGCAGCATCAGCAACGTTAGCATCATACCTCAGGAATGCGAAATAGCGCTATATTCACATGGAAGTTCAAGAGCGACAATTTCCAGCGCAAAATTGCGCTAAGTTGAAATGTGTTAATAGAGAAAGAGTTCTATTTAAAGAGTTAGCGCCATACCGATAGCACTGTTCGACTCAGTAGCATCAGCAACATTAGCATGATACCTAAGGAATTCAAAATAGGGCTATATGCACATGGCAGTTAATGGGCGACATTTTTTTGCACAAAATTGGACTAATTTGAAGTCTATTAATAGAGGAAAAGGTTATTTAAGGAGTATGCGCCATTTTGATTGCACTGTTCGACTCAGCAGCATCAGCAACGTTAGCATCAAACCTCAGGAATGCGAAATAGCGCCATATTCACATGGAAGTTCAAGAGCGACAATTTCCAGCGCAAAATTGCGCTAAGTTGAAATGTGTTAATAGAGAAAGAGTTCTATTTAAAGAGTTAGCGCCATACCGATAGCACTGTTCGACTCAGTAGCATCAGCAACATTAGCATGATACCTAAGGAATTCAAAATAGGGCTATATGCACATGGCAGTTAATGGGCGACATTTTTTTGCACAAAATTGCACTAATTTGAAGTCTATTAATAGAGGAAAAGGTTATTTAAAGAGTATGCGCCATTTTGATTGCACTGTTCGACTCAGCAGCATCAGCAACGTTAGCATCATACCTCAGGAATGCAAAATATCACTAATTTGAAATATATTAATACAGATAAAGGTAATAAAACGAGTATACGCCATTTTGAATGAACGGTTCTACTGAGCAGCATCAGCAACATTAGCATCATTTCTCAGGAATGCAAAATAGTGGTATTTTCACATGGAAGTTCAAGAGCGACAATCTTCCTCACAAAATTTCACTAAGTTGAAATGTGTTGATAGAGACAGAGTTCCATATAAAGAGTTAGCCCCATACCGATTGCACTGTTCGACTCAGCAGCATCAGCAACAGATGCATCATACCTCCGGAATGCGAAATAGCGCTATATTCACATGGAAGTTCAAGAGCGACAATTTCCAGCGCAAAACTGCACTAAGTTGAAATGTGTTAATAGAGACAGAGTTCTATTTAAAGAGTTAGCGCCATACCGATTGCACTGTTCGACTCAGCAGCATCAGCAGCATTAGGATGATACCTAAGGAATTCAAAATAGGGCTATATGCACATGGCAGTTAATGGGCGACAATTTTTTGCACAAAATTGCACTAATTTGAAGTCTATTAATAGAGGAAAAGGTAATTTAAAGAGTTTGCGCCATTTTGAATGCACGATTCTACTCAGCAGCATCAGCAACATTAGCATCATACCTCAGGAATGCGAAATAGTGCTATATTGACATGGAAGTTCAAGAGCGACAATTTTCAGCACAAAATTGCACTAATTTGAAGTCTATTAATCGAGGAAAAGGTAATTTAAAGAGTATGCGCCATTTTGAATGCACGATTCTACTCAGTAGCATCAGCAACATTAGCATGATACCTAAGGAATTCAAAATAGGGCTATATGCACATGGCAGTTAATGGGCGACATTTTTTTGCACAAAATTGCACTAATTTGAAGTCTATTAATAGAGGAAAAGGTTATTTAAAGAGTATGCGCCATTTTGATTGCACTGTTCGACTCAGCAGCATCAGCAACGTTAGCATCATACCTCAGGAATGCGAAATAGCGCTATATTCACATGGAAGTTCAAGAGCGACAATTTCCAGCGCAAAATTGCGCTAAGTTGAAATGTGTTAATAGAGAAAGAGTTCTATTTAAAGAGTTAGCGCCATACCGATTGCACTGTTCGAGTCAGTAGCATCAGCAACATTAGCATGATACCTAAGGAATTCAAAATAGGGCTATATGCACATGGCAGTTAATGGGCGACATTTTTTTGCACAAAATTGCACTAATTTGAAGTCTATTAATAGAGGAAAAGGTTATTTAAAGAGTATGCGCCATTTTGATTGCACTGTTCGACTCAGCAGCATCAGCAACGTTAGCATCATACCTCAGGAATGCGAAATAGCGCTATATTCACATGGAAGTTCAAGAGCGACAATTTCCAGCGCAAAATTGCGCTAAGTTGAAATGTGTTAATAGAGAAAGAGTTCTATTTAAAGAGTTAGCGCCATACCGATTGCACTGTTCGACTCAGTAGCATCAGCAACATTAGCATGATACCTAAGGAATTCAAAATAGGGCTATATGCACATGGCAGTTAATGGGCGACATTTTTTTGCACAAAATTGCACTAATTTGAAGTCTATTAATAGAGGAAAAGGTTATTTAAAGAGTATGCGCCATTTTGATTGCACTGTTCGACTCAGCAGCATCAGCAACGTTGGCATCATACCTCAGGAATGCGAAATAGCGCTACATTCACATGGAAGTTCAAGAGCGACAATTTCCAGCGCAAAATTGCGCTAAGTTGAAATGTGTTAATAGAGAAAGAGTAATATTTAAAGAGTTAGCGCCATACCGATGTCACTGTTCGACTCAGTAGCATCAGCAACATTAGCATGATACCTAAGGAATTCAAAATAGGGCTATATGCACATGGCAGTTAATGGGCGACATTTTTTTGCACAAAATTGCACTAATTTGAAGTCTATTAATAGAGGAAAAGGTTATTTAAAGAGTATGCGCCATTTTGATTGCACTGTTCGACTCAGCAGCATCAGCAACGTTAGCATCATACCTCAGAAATGCGAAATAGCGCTATATTCACATGGAAGTTCAAGAGCGACAATTTCCAGCGCAAAATTGCGCTAAGTTGAAATGTGTTAATAGAGAAAGAGTTCTATTTAAAGAGTTAGCGCCATACCGATTGCACTGTTCGACTCAGTAGCATCAGCAACATTAGCATGATACCTAAGGAATTCAAAATAGGGCTATATGCATATGGCAGTTAATGGGCGACATTTTTTTGCACAAAATTGCACTAATTTGAAGTCTATTAATAGAGGAAAAGGTTTCTTAAAGAGTATGCGCCATTTTGATTGCACTGTTCGACTCAGCAGCATCAGCAACGTTAGCATCAAACCTCAGGAATGCGAAATAGCGCTATATTCACATGGAAGTTCAAGAGCGACAATTTCCAGCGCAAAATTGCGCTAAGTTGAAATGTGTTAATAGAGAAAGAGTTCTATTTAAAGAGTTAGCGCCATACCGATTGCACTGTTCGACTCAGTAGCATCAGCAACATTAGCATGATACCTAAGGAATTCAAAATAGGGCTATATGCACATGGCAGTTAATGGGCGACATTTTTTTGCACAAAATTGCACTAATTTGAAGTCTATTAATAGAGGAAAAGGTTATTTAAAGAGTATGCGCCATTTTGATTGCACTGTTCGACTCAGCAGCATCAGCAACGTTGGCTTCATACCTCAGGAATGCGAAATAGCGCTATATTCACATGGAAGTTCAAGAGCGACAATTTCCAGCGCAAAATTGCGCTAAGTTGAAATGTGTTAATAGAGAAAGAGTAATATTTAAAGAGTTAGCGCCATACCGATGTCACTGTTCGACTCAGTAGCATCAGCAACATTAGCATGATACCTAAGGAATTCAAAATAGGGCTATATGCACATGGCAGTTAATGGGCGACATTTTTTTGCACAAAATTGCACTAATTTGAAGTCTATTAATAGAGGAAAAGGTTATTTAAAGAGTATGCGCCATTTTGATTGCACTGTTCGACTCAGCAGCATCAGCAACGTTAGCATCATACCTCAGAAATGCGAAATAGCGCTATATTCACATGGAAGTTCAAGAGCGACAATTTCCAGCGCAAAATTGCGCTAAGTTGAAATGTGTTAATAGAGAAAGAGTTCTATTTAAAGAGTTAGCGCCATACCGATTGCACTGTTCGACTCAGTAGCATCAGCAACATTAGCATGATACCTAAGGAATTCAAAATAGGGCTATATGCACATGGCAGTTAATGGGCGACATTTTTTTGCACAAAATTGCACTAATTTGAAGTCTATTAATAGAGGAAAAGGTTATTTAAAGAGTATGCGCCATTTTGATTGCACTGTTCGACTCAGCAGCATCAGCAACGTTAGCATCATACCTCAGGAATGCGAAATAGCGCTATATTCACATGGAAGTTCAAGAGCGACAATTTCCAGCGCAAAATTGCGCTAAGTTGAAATGTGTTAATAGAGAAAGAGTTCTATTTAAAGAGTTAGCGCCATACCGATTGCACTGTTCGACTCAGTAGCATCAGCAACATTAGCATGATACCTAAGGAATTCAAAATAGGGCTATATGCATATGGCAGTTAATGGGCGACATTTTTTTGCACAAAATTGCACTAATTTGAAGTCTATTAATAGAGGAAAAGGTTTCTTAAAGAGTATGCGCCATTTTGATTGCACTGTTCGACTCAGCAGCATCAGCAACGTTAGCATCAAACCTCAGGAATGCGAAATAGCGCTATATTCACATGGAAGTTCAAGAGCGACAATTTCCAGCGCAAAATTGCGCTAAGTTGAAATGTGTTAATAGAGAAAGAGTTCTATTTAAAGAGTTAGCGCCATACCGATTGCACTGTTCGACTCAGTAGCATCAGCAACATTAGCATGATACCTAAGGAATTCAAAATAGGGCTATATGCACATGGCAGTTAATGGGCGACATTTTTTTGCACAAAATTGCACTAATTTGAAGTCTATTAATAGAGGAAAAGGTTATTTAAAGAGTATGCGCCATTTTGATTGCACTGTTCGACTCAGCAGCATCAGCAACGTTGGCATCATACCTCAGGAATGCGAAATAGCGCTATATTCACATGGAAGTTCAAGAGCGACAATTTCCAGCGCAAAATTGCGCTAAGTTGAAATGTGTTAATAGAGAAAGAGTAATATTTAAAGAGTTAGCGCCATACCGATGTCACTGTTCGACTCAGTAGCATCAGCAACATTAGCATGATACCTAAGGAATTCAAAATAGGGCTATATGCACATGGCAGTTAATGGGCGACATTTTTTTGCACAAAATTGCACTAATTTGAAGTCTATTAATAGAGGAAAAGGTTATTTAAAGAGTATGCGCCATTTTGATTGCACTGTTCGACTCAGCAGCATCAGCAACGTTAGCATCATACCTCAGAAATGCGAAATAGCGCTATATTCACATGGAAGTTCAAGAGCGACAATTTCCAGCGCAAAATTGCGCTAAGTTGAAATGTGTTAATAGAGAAAGAGTTCTATTTAAAGAGTTAGCGCCATACCGATTGCACTGTTCGACTCAGTAGCATCAGCAACATTAGCATGATACCTAAGGAATTCAAAATAGGGCTATATGCACATGGCAGTTAATGGGCGACATTTTTTTGCACAAAATTGCACTAATTTGAAGTCTATTAATAGAGGAAAAGGTTATTTAAAGAGTATGCGCCATTTTGATTGCACTGTTCGACTCAGCAGCATCAGCAACGTTGGCATCATACCTCAGGAATGCGAAATAGCGCTACATTCACATGGAAGTTCAAGAGCGACAATTTCCAGCGCAAAATTGCGCTAAGTTGAAATGTGTTAATAGAGAAAGAGTAATATTTAAAGAGTTAGCGCCATACCGATGTCACTGTTCGACTCAGTAGCATCAGCAACATTAGCATGATACCTAAGGAATTCAAAATAGGGCTATATGCACATGGCAGTTAATGGGCGACATTTTTTTGCACAAAATTGCACTAATTTGAAGTCTATTAATAGAGGAAAAGGTTATTTAAAGAGTATGCGCCATTTTGATTGCACTGTTCGACTCAGCAGCATCAGCAACGTTAGCATCATACCTCAGAAATGCGAAATAGCGCTATATTCACATGGAAGTTCAAGAGCGACAATTTCCAGCGCAAAATTGCGCTAAGTTGAAATGTGTTAATAGAGAAAGAGTTCTATTTAAAGAGTTAGCGCCATACCGATTGCACTGTTCGACTCAGTAGCATCAGCAACATTAGCATGATACCTAAGGAATTCAAAATAGGGCTATATGCATATGGCAGTTAATGGGCGACATTTTTTTGCACAAAATTGCACTAATTTGAAGTCTATTAATAGAGGAAAAGGTTTCTTAAAGAGTATGCGCCATTTTGATTGCACTGTTCGACTCAGCAGCATCAGCAACGTTAGCATCAAACCTCAGGAATGCGAAATAGCGCTATATTCACATGGAAGTTCAAGAGCGACAATTTCCAGCGCAAAATTGCGCTAAGTTGAAATGTGTTAATAGAGAAAGAGTTCTATTTAAAGAGTTAGCGCCATACCGATTGCACTGTTCGACTCAGTAGCATCAGCAACATTAGCATGATACCTAAGGAATTCAAAATAGGGCTATATGCACATGGCAGTTAATGGGCGACATTTTTTTGCACAAAATTGCACTAATTTGAAGTCTATTAATAGAGGAAAAGGTTATTTAAAGAGTATGCGCCATTTTGATTGCACTGTTCGACTCAGCAGCATCAGCAACGTTGGCATCATACCTCAGGAATGCGAAATAGCGCTATATTCACATGGAAGTTCAAGAGCGACAATTTCCAGCGCAAAATTGCGCTAAGTTGAAATGTGTTAATAGAGAAAGAGTAATATTTAAAGAGTTAGCGCCATACCGATGTCACTGTTCGACTCAGTAGCATCAGCAACATTAGCATGATACCTAAGGAATTCAAAATAGGGCTATATGCACATGGCAGTTAATGGGCGACATTTTTTTGCACAAAATTGCACTAATTTGAAGTCTATTAATAGAGGAAAAGGTTATTTAAAGAGTATGCGCCATTTTGATTGCACTGTTCGACTCAGCAGCATCAGCAACGTTAGCATCATACCTCAGAAATGCGAAATAGCGCTATATTCACATGGAAGTTCAAGAGCGACAATTTCCAGCGCAAAATTGCGCTAAGTTGAAATGTGTTAATAGAGAAAGAGTTCTATTTAAAGAGTTAGCGCCATACCGATTGCACTGTTCGACTCAGTAGCATCAGCAACATTAGCATGATACCTAAGGAATTCAAAATAGGGCTATATGCACATGGCAGTTAATGGGCGACATTTTTTTGCACAAAATTGCACTAATTTGAAGTCTATTAATAGAGGAAAAGGTTATTTAAAGAGTATGCGCCATTTTGATTGCACTGTTCGACTCAGCAGCATCAGCAACGTTAGCATCATACCTCAGGAATGCGAAATAGCGCTATATTCACATGGAAGTTCAAGAGCGACAATTTCCAGCGCAAAATTGCGCTAAGTTGAAATGTGTTAATAGAGAAAGAGTTCTATTTAAAGAGTTAGCGCCATACCGATTGCACTGTTCGACTCAGTAGCATCAGCAACATTAGCATGATACCTAAGGAATTCAAAATAGGGCTATATGCATATGGCAGTTAATGGGCGACATTTTTTTGCACAAAATTGCACTAATTTGAAGTCTATTAATAGAGGAAAAGGTTTCTTAAAGAGTATGCGCCATTTTGATTGCACTGTTCGACTCAGCAGCATCAGCAACGTTAGCATCAAACCTCAGGAATGCGAAATAGCGCTATATTCACATGGAAGTTCAAGAGCGACAATTTCCAGCGCAAAATTGCGCTAAGTTGAAATGTGTTAATAGAGAAAGAGTTCTATTTAAAGAGTTAGCGCCATACCGATTGCACTGTTCGACTCAGTAGCATCAGCAACATTAGCATGATACCTAAGGAATTCAAAATAGGGCTATATGCACATGGCAGTTAATGGGCGACATTTTTTTGCACAAAATTGCACTAATTTGAAGTCTATTAATAGAGGAAAAGGTTATTTAAAGAGTATGCGCCATTTTGATTGCACTGTTCGACTCAGCAGCATCAGCAACGTTGGCATCATACCTCAGGAATGCGAAATAGCGCTATATTCACATGGAAGTTCAAGAGCGACAATTTCCAGCGCAAAATTGCGCTAAGTTGAAATGTGTTAATAGAGAAAGAGTAATATTTAAAGAGTTAGCGCCATACCGATGTCACTGTTCGACTCAGTAGCATCAGCAACATTAGCATGATACCTAAGGAATTCAAAATAGGGCTATATGCACATGGCAGTTAATGGGCGACATTTTTTTGCACAAAATTGCACTAATTTGAAGTCTATTAATAGAGGAAAAGGTTATTTAAAGAGTATGCGCCATTTTGATTGCACTGTTCGACTCAGCAGCATCAGCAACGTTAGCATCATACCTCAGAAATGCGAAATAGCGCTATATTCACATGGAAGTTCAAGAGCGACAATTTCCAGCGCAAAATTGCGCTAAGTTGAAATGTGTTAATAGAGAAAGAGTTCTATTTAAAGAGTTAGCGCCATACCGATTGCACTGTTCGACTCAGTAGCATCAGCAACATTAGCATGATACCTAAGGAATTCAAAATAGGGCTATATGCATATGGCAGTTAATGGGCGACATTTTTTTGCCCAAAATTGCACTAATTTGAAGTCTATTAATAGAGGAAAAGGTTTCTTAAAGAGTATGCGCCATTTTGATTGCACTGTTCGACTCAGCAGCATCAGCAACGTTAGCATCAAACCTCAGGAATGCGAAATAGCGCTATATTCACATGGAAGTTCAAGAGCGACAATTTCCAGCGCAAAACTGCACTAAGTTGAAATGTGTTAATAGAGACAGAGTTCTATTTAAAGAGTTAGCGCCATACCGATTGCACTGTTCGACTCAGCAGCATCAGCAGCATTAGGATGATACCTAAGGAATTCAAAATAGGGCTATATGCACATGGCAGTTAATGGGCGACAATTTTTTGCACAAAATTGCACTAATTTGAAGTCTATTAATAGAGGAAAAGGTAATTTAAAGAGTTTGCGCCATTTTGAATGCACGATTCTACTCAGCAGCATCAGCAACATTAGCATCATACCTCAGGAATGCGAAATAGTGCTATATTGACATGGAAGTTCAAGAGCGACAATTTTCAGCACAAAATTGCACTAATTTGAAGTCTATTAATAGAGGAAAAGGTTATTTAAAGAGTATGCGCCATTTTGATTGCACTGTTCGACTCAGCAGCATCAGCAACGTTAGCATCATACCTCAGGAATGCGAAATAGCGCTATATTCACATGGAAGTTCAAGAGCGACAATTTCCAGCGCAAAATTGCGCTAAGTTGAAATGTGTTAATAGAGAAAGAGTTCTATTTAAAGAGTTAGCGCCATACCGATTGCACTGTTCGACTCAGTAGCATCAGCAACATTAGCATGATACCTAAGGAATTCAAAATAGGGCTATATGCACATGGCAGTTAATGGGCGACATTTTTTTGCACAAAATTGCACTAATTTGAAGTCTATTAATAGAGGAAAAGGTTATTTAAAGAGTATGCGCCATTTTGATTGCACTGTTCGACTCAGCAGCATCAGCAACGTTAGCATCATACCTCAGGAATGCGAAATAGCGCTATATTCACATGGAAGTTCAAGAGCGACAATTTCCAGCGCAAAATTGCGCTAAGTTGAAATGTGTTAATAGAGAAAGAGTTCTATTTAAAGAGTTAGCGCCATACCGATTGCACTGTTCGACTCAGTAGCATCAGCAACATTAGCATGATACCTAAGGAATTCAAAATAGGGCTATATGCACATGGCAGTTAATGGGCGACATTTTTTTGCACAAAATTGCACTAATTTGAAGTCTATTAATAGAGGTAAAGGTTATTTAAAGAGTATGCGCCATTTTGATTGCACTATTCGACTCAGCAGCATCAGCAACGTTAGCATCATACCTCAGGAATGCGAAATAGCGCTATATTCACATGGAAGTTCAAGAGCGACAATTTCCAGCGCAAAATTGCGCTAAGTTGAAATGTGTTAATAGAGAAAGAGTTCTATTTAAAGAGTTAGCGCCATACCGATTGCACTGTTCGACTCAGTAGCATCAGCAACATTAGCATGATACCTAAGGAATTCAAAATAGGGCTATATGCACATGGCAGTTAATGGGCGAAATTTTTTTGCACAAAATTGCACTAATTTGAAGTCTATTAATAGAGGAAAAGGTTATTTAAAGAGTATGCGCCATTTTGATTGCACTGTTCGACTCAGCAGCATCAGCAACGTTAGCATCATACCTCAGGAATGCGAAATAGCGCTATATTCACATGGAAGTTCAAGAGCGACAATTTCCAGCGCAAAATTGCGCTAAGTTGAAATGTGTTAATAGAGAAAGAGTTCTATTTAAAGAGTTAGCGCCATACCAATTGCACTGTTCGACTCAGTAGCATCAGCAACATTAGCATGATACCTAAGGAATTCAAAATAGGGCTATATGCACATGGCAGTTAATGGGCGACATTTTTTTGCACAAAATTGCACTAATTTGAAGTCTATTAATAGAGGAAAAGGTTATTTAAAGAGTATGCGCCATTTTGATTGCACTGTTCGACTCAGCAGCATCAGCAACGTTGGCATCATACCTCAGGAATGCGAAATAGCGCTATATTCACGTGGAAGTTCAAGAGCGACAATCTCCAGCGCAAAATTGCGCTAAGTTGAAATGTGTTAATAGAGAAAGAGTTCTATTTAAAGAGTTAGCGCCATACCGATTGCACTGTTCGACTCAGTAGCATCAGCAACATTAGCATGATACCTAAGGAATTCAAAATAGGGCTATATGCACATGGCAGTTAATGGGCGACATTTTTTTGCACAAAATTGCACTAATTTGAAGTCTATTAATCGAGGAAAAGGTTATTTAAAGAGTATGCGCCATTTTGATTGCACTGTTCGACTCAGCAGCACCAGCAACGTTAGCATCATACCTCAGGAATGCGAAATAGCGCTATATTCACATGGAAGTTCAAGAGCGACAATTTCCAGCGCAAAATTGCGCTAAGTTGAAATGTGTTAATAGAGAAAGAGTTCTATTTAAAGAGTTAGCGCCATACCGATTGCACTGTTCGACTCAGTAGCATCAGCAACATTAGCATGATACCTAAGGAATTCAAAATAGGGCTATATGCACATGGCAGTTAATGGGCGACATTTTTTTGCACAAAATTGGACTAATTTGAAGTCTATTAATAGAGGAAAAGGTTATTGAAAGAGTATGCGCCATTTTGATTGCACTGTTCGACTCAGCAGCATCAGCAACGTTAGCATCAAACCTCAGGAATGCGAAATAGCGCCATATTCACATGGAAGTTCAAGAGCGACAATTTCCAGCGCAAAATTGCGCTAAGTTGAAATGTGTTAATAGAGAAAGAGTTCTATTTAAAGAGTTAGCGCCATACCGATTGCACTGTTCGACTCAGTAGCATCAGCAACATTAGCATGATACCTAAGGAATTCAAAATAGGGCTATATGCACATGGCAGTTAATGGGCGACATTTTTTTGCACAAAATTGCACTAATTTGAAGTCTATTAATAGAGGAAAAGGTTATTTAAAGAGTATGCGCCATTTTGATTGCACTGTTCGACTCAGCAGCATCAGCAACGTTAGCATCATACCTCAGGAATGCAAAATATCACTAATTTGAAATATATTAATACAGATAAAGGTAATAAAACGAGTATACGCCATTTTGAATGAACGGTTCTACTGAGCAGCATCAGCAACATTAGCATCATTTCTCAGGAATGCAAAATAGTGGTATTTTCACATGGAAGTTCAAGAGCGACAATTTCCTCACAAAATTTCACTAAGTTGAAATGTGTTGATAGAGACAGAGTTCCATATAAAGAGTTAGCCCCATACCGATTGCACTGTTCGACTCAGCAGCATCAGCAACAGATGCATCATACCTCCGGAATGCGAAATAGCGCTATATTCACATGGAAGTTCAAGAGCGACAATTTCCAGCGCAAAACTGCACTAAGTTGAAATGTGTTAATAGAGACAGAGTTCTATTTAAAGAGTTAGCGCCATACCGATTGCACTGTTCGACTCAGCAGCATCAGCAGCATTAGGATGATACCTAAGGAATTCAAAATAGGGCTATATGCACATGGCAGTTAATGGGCGACAATTTTTTGCACAAAATTGCACTAATTTGAAGTCTATTAATAGAGGAAAAGGTAATTTAAAGAGTTTGCGCCATTTTGAATGCACGATTCTACTCAGCAGCATCAGCAACATTAGCATCATACCTCAGGAATGCGAAATAGTGCTATATTGACATGGAAGTTCAAGAGCGACAATTTTCAGCACAAAATTGCACTAATTTGAAGTCTATTAATCGAGGAAAAGGTAATTTAAAGAGTATGCGCCATTTTGAATGCACGATTCTACTCAGTAGCATCAGCAACATTAGCATCATACCTCAGGAATGCGAAATAGTGCTATATTCACATGGAAGTTCGAGAGCGGCAATTTTCAGAACAAAATTGCACTAAGTTGAAATGTGTTAATAGAGAAAGAGTTCTATTTAAAGAGTTAGCGCCATACCGATTGCACTGTTCGACTCAGTAGCATCAGCAACATTAGCATGATACCTAAGGAATTCAAAATAGGGCTATATGCACATGGCAGTTAATGGGCGACATTTTTTTGCACAAAATTGCACTAATTTGAAGTCTATTAATAGAGGAAAAGGTTATTTAAAGAGTATGCGCCATTTTGATTGCACTGTTCGACTCAGCAGCATCAGCAACGTTAGCATCATACCTCAGGAATGCGAAATAGCGCTATATTCACATGGAAGTTCAAGAGCGACAATTTCCAGCGCAAAATTGCGCTAAGTTGAAATGTGTTAATAGAGAAAGAGTAATATTTAAAGAGTTAGCGCCATACCGATTGCACTGTTCGACTCAGTAGCATCAGCAACATTAGCATGATACCTAAGGAATTCAAAATAGGGCTATATGCACATGGCAGTTAATGGGCGACATTTTTTTGCACAAAATTGCACTAATTTGAAGTCTATTAATAGAGGAAAAGGTTATTTAAAGAGTATGCGCCATTTTGATTGCACTGTTCGACTCAGCAGCATCAGCAACGTTAGCATCATACCTCAGGAATGCGAAATAGCGCTATATTCACATGGAAGTTCAAGAGCGACAATTTCCAGCGCAAAATTGCGCTAAGTTGAAATGTGTTAATAGAGAAAGAGTTCTATTTAAAGAGTTAGCGCCATACCGATTGCACTGTTCGACTCAGTAGCATCAGCAACATTAGCATGATACCTAAGGAATTCAAAATAGGGCTATATGCACATGGCAGTTAATGGGCGACATTTTTTTGCACAAAATTGCACTAATTTGAAGTCTATTAATAGAGGAAAAGGTTATTTAAAGAGTATGCGCCATTTTGATTGCACTGTTCGACTCAGCAGCATCAGCAACGTTGGCATCATACCTCAGGAATGCGAAATAGCGCTATATTCACATGGAAGTTCAAGAGCGACAATTTCCAGCGCAAAATTGCGCTAAGTTGAAATGTGTTAATAGAGAAAGAGTAATATTTAAAGAGTTAGCGCCATACCGATGTCACTGTTCGACTCAGTAGCATCAGCAACATTAGCATGATACCTAAGGAATTCAAAATAGGGCTATATGCACATGGCAGTTAATGGGCGACATTTTTTTGCACAAAATTGCACTAATTTGAAGTCTATTAATAGAGGAAAAGGTTATTTAAAGAGTATGCGCCATTTTGATTGCACTGTTCGACTCAGCAGCATCAGCAACGTTAGCATCATACCTCAGAAATGCGAAATAGCGCTATATTCACATGGAAGTTCAAGAGCGACAATTTCCAGCGCAAAATTGCGCTAAGTTGAAATGTGTTAATAGAGAAAGAGTTCTATTTAAAGAGTTAGCGCCATACCGATTGCACTGTTCGACTCAGTAGCATCAGCAACATTAGCATGATACCTAAGGAATTCAAAATAGGGCTATATGCACATGGCAGTTAATGGGCGACATTTTTTTGCACAAAATTGCACTAATTTGAAGTCTATTAATAGAGGAAAAGGTTATTTAAAGAGTATGCGCCATTTTGATTGCACTGTTCGACTCAGCAGCATCAGCAACGTTAGCATCATACCTCAGGAATGCGAAATAGCGCTATATTCACATGGAAGTTCAAGAGCGACAATTTCCAGCGCAAAATTGCGCTAAGTTGAAATGTGTTAATAGAGAAAGAGTTCTATTTAAAGAGTTAGCGCCATACCGATTGCACTGTTCGACTCAGTAGCATCAGCAACATTAGCATGATACCTAAGGAATTCAAAATAGGGCTATATGCATATGGCAGTTAATGGGCGACATTTTTTTGCACAAAATTGCACTAATTTGAAGTCTATTAATAGAGGAAAAGGTTTCTTAAAGAGTATGCGCCATTTTGATTGCACTGTTCGACTCAGCAGCATCAGCAACGTTAGCATCAAACCTCAGGAATGCGAAATAGCGCTATATTCACATGGAAGTTCAAGAGCGACAATTTCCAGCGCAAAATTGCGCTAAGTTGAAATGTGTTAATAGAGAAAGAGTTCTATTTAAAGAGTTAGCGCCATACCGATTGCACTGTTCGACTCAGTAGCATCAGCAACATTAGCATGATACCTAAGGAATTCAAAATAGGGCTATATGCACATGGCAGTTAATGGGCGACATTTTTTTGCACAAAATTGCACTAATTTGAAGTCTATTAATAGAGGAAAAGGTTATTTAAAGAGTATGCGCCATTTTGATTGCACTGTTCGACTCAGCAGCATCAGCAACGTTGGCATCATACCTCAGGAATGCGAAATAGCGCTATATTCACATGGAAGTTCAAGAGCGACAATTTCCAGCGCAAAACTGCACTAAGTTGAAATGTGTTAATAGAGACAGAGTTCTATTTAAAGAGTTAGCGCCATACCGATTGCACTGTTCGACTCAGCAGCATCAGCAGCATTAGGATGATACCTAAGGAATTCAGAATAGGGCTATATGCACATGGCAGTTAATGGGCGACAATTTTTTGCACAAAATTGCACTAATTTGAAGTCTATTAATAGAGGAAAAGGTAATTTAAAGAGTTTGCGCCATTTTGAATGCACGATTCTACTCAGCAGCATCAGCAACATTAGCATCATACCTCAGGAATGCGAAATAGTGCTATATTGACATGGAAGTTCAAGAGCGACAATTTTCAGCACAAAATTGCACTAATTTGAAGTCTATTAATAGAGGAAAAGGTTATTTAAAGAGTATGCGCCATTTTGATTGCACTGTTCGACTCAGCAGCATCAGCAACGTTAGCATCATACCTCAGGAATGCGAAATAGCGCTATATTCACATGGAAGTTCAAGAGCGACAATTTCCAGCGCAAAATTGCGCTAAGTTGAAATGTGTTAATAGAGAAAGAGTTCTATTTAAAGAGTTAGCGCCATACCGATTGCACTGTTCGACTCAGTAGCATCAGCAACATTAGCATGATACCTAAGGAATTCAAAATAGGGCTATATGCACATGGCAGTTAATGGGCGACATTTTTTTGCACAAAATTGCACTAATTTGAAGTCTATTAATAGAGGAAAAGGTTATTTAAAGAGTATGCGCCATTTTGATTGCACTGTTCGACTCAGCAGCATCAGCAACGTTAGCATCATACCTCAGGAATGCGAAATAGCGCTATATTCACATGGAAGTTCAAGAGCGACAATTTCCAGCGCAAAATTGCGCTAAGTTGAAATGTGTTAATAGAGAAAGAGTTCTATTTAAAGAGTTAGCGCCATACCGATTGCACTGTTCGACTCAGTAGCATCAGCAACATTAGCATGATACCTAAGGAATTCAAAATAGGGCTATATGCACATGGCAGTTAATGGGCGACATTTTTTTGCACAAAATTGCACTAATTTGAAGTCTATTAATAGAGGTAAAGGTTATTTAAAGAGTATGCGCCATTTTGATTGCACTATTCGACTCAGCAGCATCAGCAACGTTAGCATCATACCTCAGGAATGCGAAATAGCGCTATATTCACATGGAAGTTCAAGAGCGACAATTTCCAGCGCAAAATTGCGCTAAGTTGAAATGTGTTAATAGAGAAAGAGTTCTATTTAAAGAGTTAGCGCCATACCGATTGCACTGTTCGACTCAGTAGCATCAGCAACATTAGCATGATACCTAAGGAATTCAAAATAGGGCTATATGCACATGGCAGTTAATGGGCGAAATTTTTTTGCACAAAATTGCACTAATTTGAAGTCTATTAATAGAGGAAAAGGTTATTTAAAGAGTATGCGCCATTTTGATTGCACTGTTCGACTCAGCAGCATCAGCAACGTTAGCATCATACCTCAGGAATGCGAAATAGCGCTATATTCACATGGAAGTTCAAGAGCGACAATTTCCAGCGCAAAATTGCGCTAAGTTGAAATGTGTTAATAGAGAAAGAGTTCTATTTAAAGAGTTAGCGCCATACCAATTGCACTGTTCGACTCAGTAGCATCAGCAACATTAGCATGATACCTAAGGAATTCAAAATAGGGCTATATGCACATGGCAGTTAATGGGCGACATTTTTTTGCACAAAATTGCACTAATTTGAAGTCTATTAATAGAGGAAAAGGTTATTTAAAGAGTATGCGCCATTTTGATTGCACTGTTCGACTCAGCAGCATCAGCAACGTTGGCATCATACCTCAGGAATGCGAAATAGCGCTATATTCACGTGGAAGTTCAAGAGCGACAATCTCCAGCGCAAAATTGCGCTAAGTTGAAATGTGTTAATAGAGAAAGAGTTCTATTTAAAGAGTTAGCGCCATACCGATTGCACTGTTCGACTCAGTAGCATCAGCAACATTAGCATGATACCTAAGGAATTCAAAATAGGGCTATATGCACATGGCAGTTAATGGGCGACATTTTTTTGCACAAAATTGCACTAATTTGAAGTCTATTAATCGAGGAAAAGGTTATTTAAAGAGTATGCGCCATTTTGATTGCACTGTTCGACTCAGCAGCACCAGCAACGTTAGCATCATACCTCAGGAATGCGAAATAGCGCTATATTCACATGGAAGTTCAAGAGCGACAATTTCCAGCGCAAAATTGCGCTAAGTTGAAATGTGTTAATAGAGAAAGAGTTCTATTTAAAGAGTTAGCGCCATACCGATTGCACTGTTCGACTCAGTAGCATCAGCAACATTAGCATGATACCTAAGGAATTCAAAATAGGGCTATATGCACATGGCAGTTAATGGGCGACATTTTTTTGCACAAAATTGCACTAATTTGAAGTCTATTAATAGAGGAAAAGGTTATTTAAAGAGTATGCGCCATTTTGATTGCACTGTTCGACTCAGCAGCATCAGCAACGTTAGCATCATACCTCAGGAATGCAAAATATCACTAATTTGAAATATATTAATACAGATAAAGGTAATAAAACGAGTATACGCCATTTTGAATGAACGGTTCTACTGAGCAGCATCAGCAACATTAGCATCATTTCTCAGGAATGCAAAATAGTGGTATTTTCACATGGAAGTTCAAGAGCGACAATTTCCTCACAAAATTTCACTAAGTTGAAATGTGTTGATAGAGACAGAGTTCCATATAAAGAGTTAGCCCCATACCGATTGCACTGTTCGACTCAGCAGCATCAGCAACAGATGCATCATACCTCCGGAATGCGAAATAGCGCTATATTCACATGGAAGTTCAAGAGCGACAATTTCCAGCGCAAAACTGCACTAAGTTGAAATGTGTTAATAGAGACAGAGTTCTATTTAAAGAGTTAGCGCCATACCGATTGCACTGTTCGACTCAGCAGCATCAGCAGCATTAGGATGATACCTAAGGAATTCAAAATAGGGCTATATGCACATGGCAGTTAATGGGCGACAATTTTTTGCACAAAATTGCACTAATTTGAAGTCTATTAATAGAGAAAAAGGTAATTTAAAGAGTTTGCGCCATTTTGAATGCACGATTCTACTCAGCAGCATCAGCAACATTAGCATCATACCTCAGGAATGCGAAATAGTGCTATATTGACATGGAAGTTCAAGAGCGACAATTTTCAGCACAAAATTGCACTAATTTGAAGTCTATTAATCGAGGAAAAGGTAATTTAAAGAGTATGCGCCATTTTGAATGCACGATTCTACTCAGTAGCATCAGCAACATTAGCATCATACCTCAGGAATGCGAAATAGTGCTATATTCACATGGAAGTTCGAGAGCGGCAATTTTCAGAACAAAATTGCACTAAGTTGAAATGTGTTAATAGAGAAAGAGTTCTATTTAAAGAGTTAGCGCCATACCGATTGCACTGTTCGACTCAGTAGCATCAGCAACATTAGCATGATACCTAAGGAATTCAAAATAGGGCTATATGCACATGGCAGTTAATGGGCGACATTTTTTTGCACAAAATTGCACTAATTTGAAGTCTATTAATAGAGGAAAAGGTTATTTAAAGAGTATGCGCCATTTTGATTGCACTGTTCGACTCAGCAGCATCAGCAACGTTAGCATCATACCTCAGGAATGCGAAATAGCGCTATATTCACATGGAAGTTCAAGAGCGACAATTTCCAGCGCAAAATTGCGCTAAGTTGAAATGTGTTAATAGAGAAAGAGTAATATTTAAAGAGTTAGCGCCATACCGATTGCACTGTTCGACTCAGTAGCATCAGCAACATTAGCATGATACCTAAGGAATTCAAAATAGGGCTATATGCACATGGCAGTTAATGGGCGACATTTTTTTGCACAAAATTGCACTAATTTGAAGTCTATTAATAGAGGAAAAGGTTATTTAAAGAGTATGCGCCATTTTGATTGCACTGTTCGACTCAGCAGCATCAGCAACGTTAGCATCATACCTCAGGAATGCGAAATAGCGCTATATTCACATGGAAGTTCAAGAGCGACAATTTCCAGCGCAAAATTGCGCTAAGTTGAAATGTGTTAATAGAGAAAGAGTTCTATTTAAAGAGTTAGCGCCATACCGATTGCACTGTTCGACTCAGTAGCATCAGCAACATTAGCATGATACCTAAGGAATTCAAAATAGGGCTATATGCACATGGCAGTTAATGGGCGACATTTTTTTGCACAAAATTGCACTAATTTGAAGTCTATTAATAGAGGAAAAGGTTATTTAAAGAGTATGCGCCATTTTGATTGCACTGTTCGACTCAGCAGCATCAGCAACGTTAGCATCATACCTCAGGAATGCGAAATAGCGCTATATTCACATGGAAGTTCAAGAGCGACAATTTCCAGCGCAAAATTGCGCTAAGTTGAAATGTGTTAATAGAGAAAGAGTAATATTTAAAGAGTTAGCGCCATACCGATTGCACTGTTCGACTCAGTAGCATCAGCAACATTAGCATGATACCTAAGGAATTCAAAATAGGGCTATATGCACATGGCAGTTAATGGGCGACATTTTTTTGCACAAAATTGCACTAATTTGAAGTCTATTAATAGAGGAAAAGGTTATTTAAAGAGTATGCGCCATTTTGATTGCACTGTTCGACTCAGCAGCATCAGCAACGTTAGCATCATACCTCAGGAATGCGAAATAGCGCTATATTCACATGGAAGTTCAAGAGCGACAATTTCCAGCGCAAAATTGCGCTATGTTGAAATGTGTTAATAGAGAAAGAGTTCTATTTAAAGAGTTAGCGCCATACCGATTGCACTGTTCGACTCAGTAGCATCAGCAACATTAGCATGATACCTAAGGAATTCAAAATAGGGCTATATGCACATGGCAGTTAATGGGCGACATTTTTTTGCACAAAATTGCACTAATTTGAAGTCTATTAATAGAGGAAAAGGTTATTTAAAGAGTATGCGCCATTTTGATTGCACTGTTCGACTCAGCAGCATGAGCAACGTTAGCATCATACCTCAGAAATGCGAAATAGCGCTATATTCACATGGAAGTTCAAGAGCGACAATTTCCAGCGCAAAATTGCGCTAAGTTGAAATGTGTTAATAGAGAAAGAGTTCTATTTAAAGAGTTAGCGCCATACCGATTGCACTGTTCGACTCAGTAGCATCAGCAACATTAGCATGATACCTAAGGAATTCAAAATAGGGCTATATGCACATGGCAGTTAATGGGCGACATTTTTTTGCACAAAATTGCACTAATTTGAAGTCTATTAATAGAGGAAAAGGTTATTTAAAGAGTATGCGCCATTTTGATTGCACTGTTCGACTCAGCAGCATCAGCAACGTTAGCATCATACCTCAGGAATGCGAAATAGCGCTATATTCACATGGAAGTTCAAGAGCGACAATTTCCAGCGCAAAATTGCGCTATGTTGAAATGTGTTAATAGAGAAAGAGTTCTATTTAAAGAGTTAGCGCCATACCGATTGCACTGTTCGACTCAGTAGCATCAGCAACATTAGCATGATACCTAAGGAATTCAAAATAGGGCTATATGCACATGGCAGTTAATGGGCGACATTTTTTTGCACAAAATTGCACTAATTTGAAGTCTATTAATAGAGGAAAAGGTTATTTAAAGAGTATGCGCCATACCGATTGCACTGTTCGACTCAGTAGCATCAGCAACATTAGCATGATACCTAAGGAATTCAAAATAGGGCTATATGCACATGGCAGTTAATGGGCGACATTTTTTTGCACAAAATTGCACTAATTTGAAGTCTATTAATAGAGGAAAAGGTTATTTAAAGAGTATGCGCCATTTTGATTGCACTGTTCGACTCAGCAGCATGAGCAACGTTAGCATCATACCTCAGAAATGCGAAATAGCGCTATATTCACATGGAAGTTCAAGAGCGACAATTTCCAGCGCAAAATTGCGCTAAGTTGAAATGTGTTAATAGAGAAAGAGTTCTATTTAAAGAGTTAGCGCCATACCGATTGCACTGTTCGACTCAGTAGCATCAGCAACATTAGCATGATACCTAAGGAATTCAAAATAGGGCTATATGCACATGGCAGTTAATGGGCGACATTTTTTTGCACAAAATTGCACTAATTTGAAGTCTATTAATAGAGGAAAAGGTTATTTAAAGAGTATGCGCCATTTTGATTGCACTGTTCGACTCAGCAGCATCAGCAACGTTAGCATCATACCTCAGGAATGCGAAATAGCGCTATATTCACATGGAAGTTCAAGAGCGACAATTTCCAGCGCAAAATTGCGCTAAGTTGAAATGTGTTAATAGAGAAAGAGTTCTATTTAAAGAGTTAGCGCCATACCGATTGCACTGTTCGACTCAGTAGCATCAGCAACATTAGCATGATACCTAAGGAATTCAAAATAGGGCTATATGCACATGGCAGTTAATGGGCGACATTTTTTTGCACAAAATTGCACTAATTTGAAGTCTATTAATAGAGGAAAAGGTTATTTAAAGAGTATGCGCCATTTTGATTGCACTGTTCGACTCAGCAGCATCAGCAACGTTAGCATCATACCTCAGGAATGCGAAATAGCGCTATATTCACATGGAAGTTCAAGAGCGACAATTTCCAGCGCAAAATTGCGCTAAGTTGAAATGTGTTAATAGAGAAAGAGTAATATTTAAAGAGTTAGCGCCATACCGATTGCACTGTTCGACTCAGTAGCATCAGCAACATTAGCATGATACCTAAGGAATTCAAAATAGGGCTATATGCACATGGCAGTTAATGGGCGACATTTTTTTGCACAAAATTGCACTAATTTGAAGTCTATTAATAGAGGAAAAGGTTATTTAAAGAGTATGCGCCATTTTGATTGCACTGTTCGACTCAGCAGCATCAGCAACGTTAGCATCATACCTCAGGAATGCGAAATAGCGCTATATTCACATGGAAGTTCAAGAGCGACAATTTCCAGCGCAAAATTGCGCTATGTTGAAATGTGTTAATAGAGAAAGAGTTCTATTTAAAGAGTTAGCGCCATACCGATTGCACTGTTCGACTCAGTAGCATCAGCAACATTAGCATGATACCTAAGGAATTCAAAATAGGGCTATATGCACATGGCAGTTAATGGGCGACATTTTTTTGCACAAAATTGCACTAATTTGAAGTCTATTAATAGAGGAAAAGGTTATTTAAAGAGTATGCGCCATTTTGATTGCACTGTTCGACTCAGCAGCATGAGCAACGTTAGCATCATACCTCAGAAATGCGAAATAGCGCTATATTCACATGGAAGTTCAAGAGCGACAATTTCCAGCGCAAAATTGCGCTAAGTTGAAATGTGTTAATAGAGAAAGAGTTCTATTTAAAGAGTTAGCGCCATACCGATTGCACTGTTCGACTCAGTAGCATCAGCAACATTAGCATGATACCTAAGGAATTCAAAATAGGGCTATATGCACATGGCAGTTAATGGGCGACATTTTTTTGCACAAAATTGCACTAATTTGAAGTCTATTAATAGAGGAAAAGGTTATTTAAAGAGTATGCGCCATTTTGATTGCACTGTTCGACTCAGCAGCATCAGCAACGTTAGCATCATACCTCAGGAATGCGAAATAGCGCTATATTCACATGGAAGTTCAAGAGCGACAATTTCCAGCGCAAAATTGCGCTAAGTTGAAATGTGTTAATAGAGAAAGAGTTCTATTTAAAGAGTTAGCGCCATACCGATTGCACTGTTCTACTCAGTAGCATCAGCAACATTAGCATGATACCTAAGGAATTCAAAATAGGGCTATATGCATATGGCAGTTAATGGGCGACATTTTTTTGCACAAAATTGCACTAATTTGAAGTCTATTAATAGAGGAAAAGGTTTCTTAAAGAGTATGCGCCATTTTGATTGCACTGTTCGACTCAGCAGCATCAGCAACGTTAGCATCAAACCTCAGGAATGCGAAATAGCGCTATATTCACATGGAAGTTCAAGAGCGACAATTTCCAGCGCAAAATTGCGCTAAGTTGAAATGTGTTAATAGAGAAAGAGTTCTATTTAAAGAGTTAGCGCCATACCGATTGCACTGTTCGACTCAGTAGCATCAGCAACGTTAGCATCATACCTCAGGAATGCAAAATATCACTAATTTGAAATATATTAATACAGATAAAGGTAATAAAACGAGTATACGCCATTTTGAATAAACGGTTCTACTGAGCAGCATCAGCAACATTAGCATCATTTCTCAGGAATGCAAAATAGTGGTATTTTCACATGGAAGTTCAAGAGCGACAATCTTCCTCACAAAATTTCACTAAGTTGAAATGTGTTGATAGAGACAGAGTTCCATATAAAGAGTTAGCCCCATACCGATTGCACTGTTCGACTCAGCAGCATCAGCAACAGATGCATCATACCTCCGGAATGCGAAATAGCGCTATATTCACATGGAAGTTCAAGAGCGACAATTTCCAGCGTAAAACTGCACTAAGTTGAAATGTGTTAATAGAGACAGAGTTCTATTTAAAGAGTTAGCGCCATACCGATTGCACTGTTCGACTCAGCAGCATCAGCAGCATTAGGATGATACCTAAGGAATTCAAAATAGGGCTATATGCACATGGCAGTTAATGGGCGACAATTTTTTGCACAAAATTGCACTAATTTGAAGTCTATTAATAGAGGAAAAGGTAATTTAAAGAGTTTGCGCCATTTTGAATGCACGATTCTACTCAGCAGCATCAGCAACATTAGCATCATACCTCAGGAATGCGAAATAGTGCTATATTGACATGGAAGTTCAAGAGCGACAATTTTCAGCACAAAATTGCACTAATTTGAAGTCTATTAATCGAGGAAAAGGTAATTTAAAGAGTATGCGCCATTTTGAATGCACGATTCTACTCAGTAGCATCAGCAACATTAGCATCATACCTCAGGAATGCGAAATAGTGCTATATTCACATGGAAGTTCGAGAGCGGCAATTTTCAGAACAAAATTGCACTAAGTTGAAATGTGTTAATAGAGAAAGAGTTCTATTTAAAGAGTTAGCGCCATACCGATTGCACTGTTCGACTCAGTAGCATCAGCAACATTAGCATGATACCTAAGGAATTCAAAATAGGGCTATATGCACATGGCAGTTAATGGGCGACATTTTTTTGCACAAAATTGCACTAATTTGAAGTCTATTAATAGAGGAAAAGGTTTCTTAAAGAGTATGCGCCATTTTGATTGCACTGTTCGACTCAGCAGCATCAGCAACGTTAGCATCAAACCTCAGGAATGCGAAATAGCGCTATATTCACATGGAAGTTCAAGAGCGACAATTTCCAGCGCAAAATTGCGCTAAGTTGAAATGTGTTAATAGAGAAAGAGTTCTATTTAAAGAGTTAGCGCCATACCGATTGCACTGTTCGACTCAGTAGCATCAGCAACGTTAGCATCATACCTCAGGAATGCAAAATATCACTAATTTGAAATATATTAATACAGATAAAGGTAATAAAACGAGTATACGCCATTTTGAATAAACGGTTCTACTGAGCAGCATCAGCAACATTAGCATCATTTCTCAGGAATGCAAAATAGTGGTATTTTCACATGGAAGTTCAAGAGCGACAATCTTCCTCACAAAATTTCACTAAGTTGAAATGTGTTGATAGAGACAGAGTTCCATATAAAGAGTTAGCCCCATACCGATTGCACTGTTCGACTCAGCAGCATCAGCAACAGATGCATCATACCTCCGGAATGCGAAATAGCGCTATATTCACATGGAAGTTCAAGAGCGACAATTTCCAGCGTAAAACTGCACTAAGTTGAAATGTGTTAATAGAGACAGAGTTCTATTTAAAGAGTTAGCGCCATACCGATTGCACTGTTCGACTCAGCAGCATCAGCAGCATTAGGATGATACCTAAGGAATTCAAAATAGGGCTATATGCACATGGCAGTTAATGGGCGACAATTTTTTGCACAAAATTGCACTAATTTGAAGTCTATTAATAGAGGAAAAGGTAATTTAAAGAGTTTGCGCCATTTTGAATGCACGATTCTACTCAGCAGCATCAGCAACATTAGCATCATACCTCAGGAATGCGAAATAGTGCTATATTGACATGGAAGTTCAAGAGCGACAATTTTCAGCACAAAATTGCACTAATTTGAAGTCTATTAATCGAGGAAAAGGTAATTTAAAGAGTATGCGCCATTTTGAATGCACGATTCTACTCAGTAGCATCAGCAACATTAGCATCATACCTCAGGAATGCGAAATAGTGCTATATTCACATGGAAGTTCGAGAGCGGCAATTTTCAGAACAAAATTGCACTAAGTTGAAATGTGTTAATAGAGAAAGAGTTCTATTTAAAGAGTTAGCGCCATACCGATTGCACTGTTCGACTCAGTAGCATCAGCAACATTAGCATGATACCTAAGGAATTCAAAATAGGGCTATATGCACATGGCAGTTAATGGGCGACATTTTTTTGCACAAAATTGCACTAATTTGAAGTCTATTAATAGAGGAAAAGGTTATTTAAAGAGTATGCGCCATTTTGATTGCACTGTTCGACTCAGCAGCATCAGCAACGTTAGCATCATACCTCAGGAATGCGAAATAGCGCTATATTCACATGGAAGTTCAAGAGCGACAATTTCCAGCGCAAAATTGCGCTAAGTTGAAATGTGTTAATAGAGAAAGAGTTCTATTTAAGGAGTTAGCGCCATACCGATTGCACTGTTCGACTCAGTAGCATCAGCAACATTAGCATGATACCTAAGGAATTCAAAATAGGGCTATATGCACATGGCAGTTAATGGGCGAAATTTTTTTGCACAAAATTGCACTAATTTGAAGTCTATTAATAGAGGAAAAGGTTATTTAAAGAGTATGCGCCATTTTGATTGCACTGTTCGACTCAGCAGCATCAGCAACGTTAGCATCATACCTCAGGAATGCGAAATAGCGCTATATTCACATGGAAGTTCAAGAGCGACAATTTCCAGCGCAAAATTGCGCTAAGTTGAAATGTGTTAATAGAGAAAGAGTTCTATTTAAAGAGTTAGCGCCATACCGATCGCACTGTTCGACTCAGTAGCATCAGCAACATTAGCATGATACCTAAGGAATTCAAAATAGGGCTATATGCACATGGCAGTTAATGGGCGACATTTTTTTGCACAAAATTGCACTAATTTGAAGTCTATTAATAGAGGAAAAGGTTATTTAAAGAGTATGCGCCATTTTGACTGCACTGTTCGACTCAGCAGCATCAGCAACGTTAGCATCATACCTCAGGAATGCGAAATAGCGCTATATTCACATGGAAGTTCAAGAGCGACAATTTCCAGCGCAAAATTGCGCTAAGTTGAAATGTGTTAATAGAGAAAGAGTTCTATTTAAAGAGTTAGCGCCATACCGATTGCACTGTTCGACTCAGTAGCATCAGCAACATTAGCATGATACCTAAGGAATTCAAAATAGGGCTATATGCACATGGCAGTTAATGGGCGACATTTTTTTGCACAAAATTGCACTAATTTGAAGTCTATTAATAGAGGAAAAGGTTATTTAAAGAGTATGCGCCATTTTGATTGCACTGTTCGACTCAGCAGCATCAGCAACGTTGGCATCATACCTCAGGAATGCGAAATAGCGCTATATTCACATGGAAGTTCAAGAGCGACAATTTCCAGCGCAAAATTGCGCTAAGTTGAAATGTGTTAATAGAGAAAGAGTAATATTTAAAGAGTTAGCGCCATACCGATTGCACTGTTCGACTCAGTAGCATCAGCAACATTAGCATGATACCTCAGAAATGCGAAATAGCGCTATATTCACATGGAAGTTCAAGAGCGACAATTTCCAGCGCAAAATTGCGCTATGTTGAAATGTGTTAATAGAGAAAGAGTTCTATTTAAAGAGTTAGCGCCATACCGATTGCACTGTTCGACTCAGTAGCATCAGCAACATTAGCATGATACCTAAGGAATTCAAAATAGGGCTATATGCACATGGCAGTTAATGGGCGACATTTTTTTGCACAAAATTGCACTAATTTGAAGTCTATTAATAGAGGAAAAGGTTATTTAAAGAGTATGCGCCATTTTGATTGCACTGTTCGACTCAGCAGCATCAGCAACGTTAGCATCATACCTCAGAAATGCGAAATAGCGCTATATTCACATGGAAGTTCAAGAGCGACAATTTCCAGCGCAAAATTGCGCTATGTTGAAATGTGTTAATAGAGAAAGAGTTCTATTTAAAGAGTTAGCGCCATACCGATTGCACTGTTCGACTCAGTAGCATCAGCAACATTAGCATGATACCTAAGGAATTCAAAATAGGGCTATATGCACATGGCAGTTAATGGGCGACATTTTTTTGCACAAAATTGCACTAATTTGAAGTCTATTAATAGAGGAAAAGGTTATTTAAAGAGTATGCGCCATTTTGATTGCACTGTTCGACTCAGCAGCATCAGCAACGTTAGCATCATACCTCAGGAATGCGAAATAGCGCTATATTCACATGGAAGTTCAAGAGCGACAATTTCCAGCGCAAAATTGCGCTAAGTTGAAATGTGTTAATAGAGAAAGAGTTCTATTTAAAGAGTTAGCGCCATACCGATTGCACTGTTCGACTCAGTAGCATCAGCAACATTAGCATGATACCTAAGGAATTCAAAATAGGGCTATATGCATATGGCAGTTAATGGGCGACATTTTTTTGCACAAAATTGCACTAATTTGAAGTCTATTAATAGAGGAAAAGGTTTCTTAAAGAGTATGCGCCATTTTGATTGCACTGTTCGACTCAGCAGCATCAGCAACGTTAGCATCAAACCTCAGGAATGCGAAATAGCGCTATATTCACATGGAAGTTCAAGAGCGACAATTTCCAGCGCAAAATTGCGCTAAGTTGAAATGTGTTAATAGAGAAAGAGTTCTATTTAAAGAGTTAGCGCCATACCGATTGCACTGTTCGACTCAGCAGCATCAGCAGCATTAGCATGATACCTAAGGAATTCAAAATAGAGCTATATGCACATGGCAGTTAATGGGCGACAATTTTTTGCACAAAATTGCACTAATTTGAAGTCTATTAATAGAGGAAAAGGTAATTTAAAGAGTTTGCGCCATTTTGAATGCACGATTCTACTCAGCAGCATCAGCAACATTAGCATCATACCTCAGGAATGCGAAATAGTGCTATATTGACATGGAAGTTCAAGAGCGACAATTTTCAGCACAAAATTGCACTAATTTGAAGTCTATTAATCGAGGAAAAGGTAATTTAAAGAGTATGCGCCATTTTGAATGCACGATTCTACTCAGTAGCATCAGCAACATTAGCATCATACCTCAGGAATGCGAAATAGTGCTATATTCACATGGAAGTTCGAGAGCGGCAATTTTCAGAACAAAATTGCACTAAGTTGAAATGTGTTAATAGAGAAAGAGTTCTATTTAAAGAGTTAGCGCCATACCGATTGCACTGTTCGACTCAGTAGCATCAGCAACATTAGCATGATACCTAAGGAATTCAAAATAGGGCTATATGCACATGGCAGTTAATGGGCGACATTTTTTTGCACAAAATTGCACTAATTTGAAGTCTATTAATAGAGGAAAAGGTAATTTAAAGAGTATGCGCCATTTTGATTTCACTGTTCGACTCAGCAGCATCAGCAACGTTAGCATCATACCTCAGGAATGCGAAATAGCGCTATATTCACATGGAAGTTCAAGAGCGACAATTTCCAGCGCAAAATTGCGCTAAGTTGAAATGTGTTAATAGAGAAAGAGTTCTATTTAAAGAGTTAGCGCCATACCGATTGCACTGTTCGACTCAGTAGCATCAGCGACATTAGCATGATACCTAAGGAATTCAAAATAGGGCTATATGCACATGGCAGTTAATGGGCGACATTTTTTTGCACAAAATTGCACTAATTTGAAGTCTATTAATAGAGGTAAAGGTTATTTAAAGAGTATGCGCCATATTGATTGCACTATTCGACTCAGCAGCATCAGCAACGTTAGCATCATACCTCAGGAATGCGAAATAGCGCTATATTCACATGGAAGTTCAAGAGCGACAATTTCCAGCGCAAAATTGCGCTAAGTTGAAATGTGTTAATAGAGAAAGAGTTCTATTTAAAGAGTTAGCGCCATACCGATTGCACTGTTCGACTCAGTAGCATCAGCAACATTAGCATGATACCTAAGGAATTCAAAATAGGGCTATATGCACATGGCAGTTAATGGGCGAAATTTTTTTGCACAAAATTGCACTAATTTGAAGTCTATTAATAGAGGAAAAGGTTATTTAAAGAGTATGCGCCATTTTGATTGCACTGTTCGACTCAGCAGCATCAGCAACGTTAGCATCATACCTCAGGAATGCGAAATAGCGCTATATTCACATGGAAGTTCAAGAGCGACAATTTCCAGCGCAAAATTGCGCTAAGTTGAAATGTGTTAATAGAGAAAGAGTTCTATTTAAAGAGTTAGCGCCATACCGATTGCACTGTTCGACTCAGTAGCATCAGCAACATTAGCATGATACCTAAGGAATTCAAAATAGGGCTATATGCACATGGCAGTTAATGGGCGACATTTTTTTGCACAAAATTGCACTAATTTGAAGTCTATTAATAGAGGAAAAGGTTATTTAAAGAGTATGCGCCATTTTGATTGCACTGTTCGACTCAGCAGCATCAGCAACGTTAGCATCATACCTCAGGAATGCGAAATAGCGCTATATTCACATGGAAGTTCAAGAGCGACAATTTCCAGCGCAAAATTGCGCTAAGTTGAAATGTGTTAATAGAGAAAGAGTTCTATTTAAAGAGTTAGCGCCATACCGATTGCACTGTTCGACTCAGTAGCATCAGCAACATTAGCATGATACATAAGGAATTCAAAATAGGGCTATATGCACATGGCAGTTAATGGGCGACATTTTTTTGCACAAAATTGCACTAATTTGAAGTCTATTAATAGAGGAAAAGGTTATTTAAAGAGTATGCGCCATTTTGATTGCACTGTTCGACTCAGCAGCATCAGCAACGTTAGCATCATACCTCAGAAATGCGAAATAGCGCTATATTCACATGGAAGTTCAAGAGCGACAATTTCCAGCGCAAAATTGCGCTAAGTTGAAATGTGTTAATAGAGAAAGAGTTCTATTTAAAGAGTTAGCGCCATACCGATTGCACTGTTCGACTCAGTAGCATCAGCAACATTAGCATCATACCTCAGGAATGCGAAATAGTGCTATATTGACATGGAAGTTCAAGAGCGACAATTTTCAGCACAAAATTGCACTAATTTGAAGTCTATTAATAGAGGAAAAGGTTATTTAAAGAGTATGCGCCATTTTGATTGCACTGTTCGACTCAGCAGCATCAGCAACGTTAGCATCATACCTCAGGAATGCGAAATAGCGCTATATTCACATGGAAGTTCAAGAGCGACAATTTCCAGCGCAAAATTGCGCTAAGTTGAAATGTGTTAATAGAGAAAGAGTTCTATTTAAAGAGTTAGCGCCATACCGATTGCACTGTTCGACTCAGTAGCATCAGCGACATTAGCATGATACCTAAGGAATTCAAAATAGGGCTATATGCACATGGCAGTTAATGGGCGACATTTTTTTGCACAAAATTGCACTAATTTGAAGTCTATTAATAGAGGTAAAGGTTATTTAAAGAGTATGCGCCATTTTGATTGCACTATTCGACTCAGCAGCATCAGCAACGTTAGCATCATACCTCAGGAATGCGAAATAGCGCTATATTCACATGGAAGTTCAAGAGCGACAATTTCCAGCGCAAAATTGCGCTAAGTTGAAATGTGTTAATAGAGAAAGAGTTCTATTTAAAGAGTTAGCGCCATACCGATTGCACTGTTCGACTCAGTAGCATCAGCAACATTAGCATGATACCTAAGGAATTCAAAATAGGGCTATATGCACATGGCAGTTAATGGGCGAAATTTTTTTGCACAAAATTGCACTAATTTGAAGTCTATTAATAGAGGAAAAGGTTATTTAAAGAGTATGCGCCATTTTGATTGCACTGTTCGACTCAGCAGCATCAGCAACGTTAGCATCATACCTCAGGAATGCGAAATAGCGCTATATTCACATGGAAGTTCAAGAGCGACAATTTCCAGCGCAAAATTGCGCTAAGTTGAAATGTGTTAATAGAGAAAGAGTTCTATTTAAAGAGTTAGCGCCATACCGATTGCACTGTTCGACTCAGTAGCATCAGCAACATTAGCATGATACCTAAGGAATTCAAAATAGGGCTATATGCACATGGCAGTTAATGGGCGACATTTTTTTGCACAAAATTGCATTAATTTGAAGTCTATTAATAGAGGAAAAGGTTATTTAAAGAGTATGCGCCATTTTGATTGCACTGTTCGACTCAGCAGCATCAGCAACGTTAGCATCATACCTCAGGAATGCGAAATAGCGCTATATTCACATGGAAGTTCAAGAGCGACAATTTCCAGCGCAAAATTGCGCTAAGTTGAAATGTGTTAATAGAGAAAGAGTTCTATTTAAAGAGTTAGCGCCATACCGATTGCACTGTTCGACTCAGTAGCATCAGCAACATTAGCATGATACCTAAGGAATTCAAAATAGGGCTATATGCACATGGCAGTTAATGGGCGACATTTTTTTGCACAAAACTGCACTAATTTGAAGTCTATTAATAGAGGAAAAGGTTATTTAAAGAGTATGCGCCATTTTGATTGCACTGTTCGACTCAGCAGCATCAGCAACGTTGGCATCATACCTCAGGAATGCGAAATAGCGCTATATTCACATGGAAGTTCAAGAGCGACAATTTCCAGCGCAAAATTGAGCTAAGTTGAAATGTGTTAATAGAGAAAGAGTAATATTTAAAGAGTTAGCGCCATACCGATTGCACTGTTCGACTCAGTAGCATCAGCAACATTAGCATGATACATAAGGAATTCAAAATAGGGCTATATGCACATGGCAGTTAATGGGCGACATTTTTTTGCACAAAATTGCACTAATTTGAAGTCTATTAATAGAGGAAAAGGTTATTTAAAGAGTATGCGCCATTTTGATTGCACTGTTCGACTCAGCAGCATCAGCAACGTTAGCATCATACCTCATAAATGCGAAATAGCGCAATATTCACATGGAAGTTCAAGAGCGACAATTTCCAGCGCAAAATTGCGCTAAGTTGAAATGTGTTAATAGAGAAAGAGTTCTATTTAAAGAGTTAGCGCCATACCGATTGCACTGTTCGACTCAGTAGCATCAGCAACATTAGCATGATACCTAAGGAATTCAAAATAGAGCTATCTGCACATGGCAGTTAATGGGCGACATTTTTATGCACAAAATTGCACTAATTTGAAGTCTATTAATAGAGGAAAAGGTTATTTAAAGAGTATGCGCCATTTTGATTGCACTGTTCGACTCAGCAGCATCAGCAACGTTAGCATCATACCTCAGAAATGCGAAATAGCGCTATATTCACATGGAAGTTCAAGAGCGGCAATTTCCAGCGCAAAATTGCGCTAAGTTGAAATGTGTTAATAGAGAAAGAGTTCTATTTAAAGAGTTAGCGCCATACCGATTGCACTGTTCGACTCAGTAGCATCAGCAACATTAGCATGATACCTAAGGAATTCAAAATAGGGCTATATGCACATGGCAGTTAATGGGCGACATTTTTTTGCACAAAATTGCACTAATTTGAAGTCTATTAATAGAGGAAAAGGTTATTTAAAGAGTATGCGCCATTTTGATTGCACTGTTCGACTCAGCAGCATCAGCAACGTTAGCATCATACCTCAGGAATGCGAAATAGCGCTATATTCACATGGAAGTTCAAGAGCGACAATTTCCAGCGCAAAATTGCGCTAAGTTGAAATGTGTTAATAGAGAAAGAGTTCTATTTAAAGAGTTAGCGCCATACCGATTGCACTGTTCGACTCAGTAGCATCAGCAACATTAGCATGATACCTAAGGAATTCAAAATAGGGCTATATGCACATGGCAGTTAATGGGCGACATTTTTTTGCACAAAATTGGACTAATTTGAAGTCTATTAATAGAGGAAAAGGTTATTTAAAGAGTATGCGCCATTTTGATTGCACTGTTCGACTCAGCAGCATCAGCAACGTTAGCATCAAACCTCAGGAATGCGAAATAGCGCCATATTCACATGGAAGATCAAGAGCGACAATTTCCAGCGCAAAATTGCGCTAAGTTGAAATGTGTTAATAGAGAAAGAGTTCTATTTAAAGAGTTAGCGCCATACCGATTGCACTGTTCGACTCAGTAGCATCAGCAACATTAGCATGATACCTAAGGAATTCAAAATAGGGCTATATGCACATGGCAGTTAATGGGCGACATTTTTTTGCACAAAATTGCACTAATTTGAAGTCTATTAATAGAGGAAAAGGTTATTTAAAGAGTATGCGCCATTTTGATTGCACTGTTCGACTCAGCAGCATCAGCAACGTTAGCATCATACCTCAGAAATGCGAAATAGCGCTATATTCACATGGAAGTTCAAGAGCGACAATTTCCAGCGCAAAATTGCGCTAAGTTGAAATGTGTTAATAGAGAAAGAGTTCTATTTAAAGAGTTAGCGCCATACCGATTGCACTGTTCGACTAAGTAGCATCAGCAACATTAGCATGATACCTAAGGAATTCAAAATAGGGCTATATGCACATGGCAGTTAATGGGCGACATTTTTATGCACAAAATTGCACTAATTTGAAGTCTATTAATAGAGGAAAAGGTTATTTAAAGAGTATGCGCCATTTTGATTGCACTGTTCGACTCAGCAGCATCAGCAACGTTAGCATCATACCTCAGAAATGCGAAATAGCGCTATATTCACATGGAAGTTCAAGAGCGGCAATTTCCAGCGCAAAATTGCGCTAAGTTGAAATGTGTTAATAGAGAAAGAGTTCTATTTAAAGAGTTAGCGCCATACCGATTGCACTGTTCGACTCAGTAGCATCAGCAACATTAGCATGATACCTAAGGAATTCAAAATAGGGCTATATGCACATGGCAGTTAATGGGCGACATTTTTTTGCACAAAATTGCACTAATTTGAAGTCTATTAATAGAGGAAAAGGTTATTTAAAGAGTATGCGCCATTTTGATTGCACTGTTCGACTCAGCAGCATCAGCAACGTTAGCATCATACCTCAGGAATGCGAAATAGCGCTATATTCACATGGAAGTTCAAGAGCGACAATTTCCAGCGCAAAATTGCGCTAAGTTGAAATGTGTTAATAGAGAAAGAGTTCTATTTAAAGAGTTAGCGCCATACCGATTGCACTGTTCGACTCAGTAGCATCAGCAACATTAGCATGATACCTAAGGAATTCAAAATAGGGCTATATGCACATGGCAGTTAATGGGCGACATTTTTTTGCACAAAATTGGACTAATTTGAAGTCTATTAATAGAGGAAAAGGTTATTTAAAGAGTATGCGCCATTTTGATTGCACTGTTCGACTCAGCAGCATCAGCAACGTTAGCATCAAACCTCAGGAATGCGAAATAGCGCCATATTCACATGGAAGTTCAAGAGCGACAATTTCCAGCGCAAAATTGCGCTAAGTTGAAATGTGTTAATAGAGAAAGAGTTCTATTTAAAGAGTTAGCGCCATACCGATTGCACTGTTCGACTCAGTAGCATCAGCAACATTAGCATGATACCTAAGGAATTCAAAATAGGGCTATATGCACATGGCAGTTAATGGGCGACATTTTTTTGCACAAAATTGCACTAATTTGAAGTCTATTAATAGAGGAAAAGGTTATTTAAAGAGTATGCGCCATTTTGATTGCACTGTTCGACTCAGCAGCATCAGCAACGTTAGCATCATACCTCAGGAATGCGAAATAGCGCTATATTCACATGGAAGTTCAAGAGCGACAATTTCCAGCGCAAAATTGCGCTAAGTTGAAATGTGTTAATAGAGAAAGAGTTCTATTTAAAGAGTTAGCGCCATACCGATTGCACTGTTCGACTCAGTAGCATCAGCAACATTAGCATGATACCTAAGGAATTCAAAATAGGGCTATATGCACATGGCAGTTAATGGGCGACATTTTTTTGCACAAAATTGCACTAATTTGAAGTCTATTTATAGAGGAAAAGGTTATTTAAAGAGTATGCGCCATTTTGATTGCACTGTTCGACTCAGCAGCATCAGCAACATTAGCATCATACCTCAGGAATGCGAAATAGCGCTATATTCACATGGAAGTTCAAGAGCGACAATTTCCAGCGCAAAATTGCGCTAAGTTGAAATGTGTTAATAGAGAAAGAGTTCTATTTAAAGAGTTAGCGCCATACCGATTGCACTGTTCGACTCAGTAGCATCAGCAACATTAGCATGATACCTAAGGAATTCAAAATAGGGCTATATGCATATGGCAGTTAATGGGCGACATTTTTTTGCACAAAATTGCACTAATTTGAAGTCTATTAATAGAGGAAAAGGTTACTTAAAGAGTATGCGCCATTTTGATTGCACTGTTCGACTCAGCAGCATCAGCAACGTTAGCATCAAACCTCAGGAATGCGAAATAGCGCTATATTCACATGGAAGTTCAAGAGCGACAATTTCCAGCGCAAAATTGCGCTAAGTTGAAATGTGTTAATAGAGAAAGAGTTCTATTTAAAGAGTTAGCGCCATACCGATTGCACTGTTCGACTCAGTAGCATCAGCAACATTAGCATGATACCTAAGGAATTCAAAATAGGGCTATATGCACATGGCAGTTAATGGGCGAAATTTTTTTGCACAAAATTGCACTAATTTGAAGTCTATTAATAGAGGAAAAGGTTATTTAAAGAGTATGCGCCATTTTGATTGCACTGTTCGACTCAGCAGCATCAGCAACGTTAGCATCATACCTCAGAAATGCGAAATAGCGCAATATTCACATGGAAGTTCAAGAGCGACAATTTCCAGCGCAAAATTGCGCTAAGTTGAAATGTGTTAATAGAGAAAGAGTTCTATTTAAAGAGTTAGCGCCATACCGATTGCACTGTTCGACTAAGTAGCATCAGCAACATTAGCATGATACCTAAGGAATTCAAAATAGGGCTATATGCACATGGCAGTTAATGGGCGACATTTTTATGCACAAAATTGCACTAATTTGAAGTCTATTAATAGAGGAAAAGGTTATTTAAAGAGTATGCGCCATTTTGATTGCACTGTTCGACTCAGCAGCATCAGCAACGTTAGCATCATACCTCAGAAATGCGAAATAGCGCTATATTCACATGGAAGTTCAAGAGCGGCAATTTCCAGCGCAAAATTGCGCTAAGTTGAAATGTGTTAATAGAGAAAGAGTTCTATTTAAAGAGTTAGCGCCATACCGATTGCACTGTTCGACTCAGTAGCATCAGCAACATTAGCATGATACCTAAGGAATTCAAAATAGGGCTATATGCACATGGCAGTTAATGGGCGACATTTTTTTGCACAAAATTGCACTAATTTGAAGTCTATTAATAGAGGAAAAGGTTATTTAAAGAGTATGCGCCATTTTGATTGCACTGTTCGACTCAGCAGCATCAGCAACGTTAGCATCATACCTCAGGAATGCGAAATAGCGCTATATTCACATGGAAGTTCAAGAGCGACAATTTCCAGCGCAAAATTGCGCTAAGTTGAAATGTGTTAATAGAGAAAGAGTTCTATTTAAAGAGTTAGCGCCATACCGATTGCACTGTTCGACTCAGTAGCATCAGCAACATTAGCATGATACCTAAGGAATTCAAAATAGGGCTATATGCACATGGCAGTTAATGGGCGACATTTTTTTGCACAAAATTGGACTAATTTGAAGTCTATTAATAGAGGAAAAGGTTATTTAAAGAGTATGCGCCATTTTGATTGCACTGTTCGACTCAGCAGCATCAGCAACGTTAGCATCAAACCTCAGGAATGCGAAATAGCGCCATATTCACATGGAAGTTCAAGAGCGACAATTTCCAGCGCAAAATTGCGCTAAGTTGAAATGTGTTAATAGAGAAAGAGTTCTATTTAAAGAGTTAGCGCCATACCGATTGCACTGTTCGACTCAGTAGCATCAGCAACATTAGCATGATACCTAAGGAATTCAAAATAGGGCTATATGCACATGGCAGTTAATGGGCGACATTTTTTTGCACAAAATTGCACTAATTTGAAGTCTATTAATAGAGGAAAAGGTTATTTAAAGAGTATGCGCCATTTTGATTGCACTGTTCGACTCAGCAGCATCAGCAACGTTAGCATCATACCTCAGGAATGCGAAATAGCGCTATATTCACATGGAAGTTCAAGAGCGACAATTTCCAGCGCAAAATTGCGCTAAGTTGAAATGTGTTAATAGAGAAAGAGTTCTATTTAAAGAGTTAGCGCCATACCGATTGCACTGTTCGACTCAGTAGCATCAGCAACATTAGCATGATACCTAAGGAATTCAAAATAGGGCTATATGCACATGGCAGTTAATGGGCGACATTTTTTTGCACAAAATTGCACTAATTTGAAGTCTATTTATAGAGGAAAAGGTTATTTAAAGAGTATGCGCCATTTTGATTGCACTGTTCGACTCAGCAGCATCAGCAACATTAGCATCATACCTCAGGAATGCGAAATAGCGCTATATTCACATGGAAGTTCAAGAGCGACAATTTCCAGCGCAAAATTGCGCTAAGTTGAAATGTGTTAATAGAGAAAGAGTTCTATTTAAAGAGTTAGCGCCATACCGATTGCACTGTTCGACTCAGTAGCATCAGCAACATTAGCATGATACCTAAGGAATTCAAAATAGGGCTATATGCATATGGCAGTTAATGGGCGACATTTTTTTGCACAAAATTGCACTAATTTGAAGTCTATTAATAGAGGAAAAGGTTACTTAAAGAGTATGCGCCATTTTGATTGCACTGTTCGACTCAGCAGCATCAGCAACGTTAGCATCAAACCTCAGGAATGCGAAATAGCGCTATATTCACATGGAAGTTCAAGAGCGACAATTTCCAGCGCAAAATTGCGCTAAGTTGAAATGTGTTAATAGAGAAAGAGTTCTATTTAAAGAGTTAGCGCCATACCGATTGCACTGTTCGACTCAGTAGCATCAGCAACATTAGCATGATACCTAAGGAATTCAAAATAGGGCTATATGCACATGGCAGTTAATGGGCGAAATTTTTTTGCACAAAATTGCACTAATTTGAAGTCTATTAATAGAGGAAAAGGTTATTTAAAGAGTATGCGCCATTTTGATTGCACTGTTCGACTCAGCAGCATCAGCAACGTTAGCATCATACCTCAGGAATGCGAAATAGCGCTATATTCACATGGAAGTTCAAGAGCGACAATTTCCAGCGCAAAATTGCGCTAAGTTGAAATGTGTTAATAGAGAAAGAGTTCTATTTAAAGAGTTAGCGCCATACCGATTTCACTGTTCGACTCAGTAGCATCAGCAACATTAGCATGATACCTAAGGAATTCAAAATAGGGCTATATGCACATGGCAGTTAATGGGCGACATTTTTTTGCACAAAATTGCATTAATTTGAAGTCTATTAATAGAGGAAAAGGTTATTTAAAGAGTATGCGCCATTTTGATTGCACTGTTCGACTCAGCAGCATCAGCAACGTTAGCATCATACCTCAGGAATGCGAAATAGCGCTATATTCACATGGAAGTTCAAGAGCGACAATTTCCAGCGCAAAATTGCGCTAAGTTGAAATGTGTTAATAGAGAAAGAGTTCTATTTAAAGAGTTAGCGCCATACCGATTGCACTGTTCGACTCAGTAGCATCAGCAACATTAGCATGATACCTAAGGAATTCAAAATAGGGCTATATGCACATGGCAGTTAATGGGCGACATTTTTTTGCACAAAACTGCACTAATTTGAAGTCTATTAATAGAGGAAAAGGTTATTTAAAGAGTATGCGCCATTTTGATTGCACTGTTCGACTCAGCAGCATCAGCAACGTTGGCATCATACCTCAGGAATGCGAAATAGCGCTATATTCACATGGAAGTTCAAGAGCGACAATTTCCAGCGCAAAATTGAGCTAAGTTGAAATGTGTTAATAGAGAAAGAGTAATATTTAAAGAGTTAGCGCCATACCGATTGCACTGTTCGACTCAGTAGCATCAGCAACATTAGCATGATACATAAGGAATTCAAAATAGGGCTATATGCACATGGCAGTTAATGGGCGACATTTTTTTGCACAAAATTGCACTAATTTGAAGTCTATTAATAGAGGAAAAGGTTATTTAAAGAGTATGCGCCATTTTGATTGCACTGTTCGACTCAGCAGCATCAGCAACGTTAGCATCATACCTCAGAAATGCGAAATAGCGCTATATTCACATGGAAGTTCAAGAGCGACAATTTCCAGCGCAAAATTGCGCTAAGTTGAAATGTGTTAATAGAGAAAGAGTTCTATTTAAAGAGTTAGCGCCATACCGATTGCACTGTTCGACTCAGTAGCATCAGCAACATTAGCATGATACCTAAGGAATTCAAAATAGAGCTATCTGCACATGGCAGTTAATGGGCGACATTTTTATGCACAAAATTGCACTAATTTGAAGTCTATTAATAGAGGAAAAGGTTATTTAAAGAGTATGCGCCATTTTGATTGCACTGTTCGACTCAGCAGCATCAGCAACGTTAGCATCATACCTCAGAAATGCGAAATAGCGCTATATTCACATGGAAGTTCAAGAGCGGCAATTTCCAGCGCAAAATTGCGCTAAGTTGAAATGTGTTAATAGAGAAAGAGTTCTATTTAAAGAGTTAGCGCCATACCGATTGCACTGTTCGACTCAGTAGCATCAGCAACATTAGCATGATACCTAAGGAATTCAAAATAGGGCTATATGCACATGGCAGTTAATGGGCGACATTTTTTTGCACAAAATTGCACTAATTTGAAGTCTATTAATAGAGGAAAAGGTTATTTAAAGAGTATGCGCCATTTTGATTGCACTGTTCGACTCAGCAGCATCAGCAACGTTAGCATCATACCTCAGGAATGCGAAATAGCGCTATATTCACATGGAAGTTCAAGAGCGACAATTTCCAGCGCAAAATTGCGCTAAGTTGAAATGTGTTAATAGAGAAAGAGTTCTATTTAAAGAGTTAGCGCCATACCGATTGCACTGTTCGACTCAGTAGCATCAGCAACATTAGCATGATACCTAAGGAATTCAAAATAGGGCTATATGCACATGGCAGTTAATGGGCGACATTTTTTTGCACAAAATTGGACTAATTTGAAGTCTATTAATAGAGGAAAAGGTTATTTAAAGAGTATGCGCCATTTTGATTGCACTGTTCGACTCAGCAGCATCAGCAACGTTAGCATCAAACCTCAGGAATGCGAAATAGCGCCATATTCACATGGAAGATCAAGAGCGACAATTTCCAGCGCAAAATTGCGCTAAGTTGAAATGTGTTAATAGAGAAAGAGTTCTATTTAAAGAGTTAGCGCCATACCGATTGCACTGTTCGACTCAGTAGCATCAGCAACATTAGCATGATACCTAAGGAATTCAAAATAGAGCTATCTGCACATGGCAGTTAATGGGCGACATTTTTATGCACAAAATTGCACTAATTTGAAGTCTATTAATAGAGGAAAAGGTTATTTAAAGAGTATGCGCCATTTTGATTGCACTGTTCGACTCAGCAGCATCAGCAACGTTAGCATCATACCTCAGAAATGCGAAATAGCGCTATATTCACATGGAAGTTCAAGAGCGGCAATTTCCAGCGCAAAATTGCGCTAAGTTGAAATGTGTTAATAGAGAAAGAGTTCTATTTAAAGAGTTAGCGCCATACCGATTGCACTGTTCGACTCAGTAGCATCAGCAACATTAGCATGATACCTAAGGAATTCAAAATAGGGCTATATGCACATGGCAGTTAATGGGCGACATTTTTTTGCACAAAATTGCACTAATTTGAAGTCTATTAATAGAGGAAAAGGTTATTTAAAGAGTATGCGCCATTTTGATTGCACTGTTCGACTCAGCAGCATCAGCAACGTTAGCATCATACCTCAGGAATGCGAAATAGCGCTATATTCACATGGAAGTTCAAGAGCGACAATTTCCAGCGCAAAATTGCGCTAAGTTGAAATGTGTTAATAGAGAAAGAGTTCTATTTAAAGAGTTAGCGCCATACCGATTGCACTGTTCGACTCAGTAGCATCAGCAACATTAGCATGATACCTAAGGAATTCAAAATAGGGCTATATGCACATGGCAGTTAATGGGCGACATTTTTTTGCACAAAATTGGACTAATTTGAAGTCTATTAATAGAGGAAAAGGTTATTTAAAGAGTATGCGCCATTTTGATTGCACTGTTCGACTCAGCAGCATCAGCAACGTTAGCATCAAACCTCAGGAATGCGAAATAGCGCCATATTCACATGGAAGATCAAGAGCGACAATTTCCAGCGCAAAATTGCGCTAAGTTGAAATGTGTTAATAGAGAAAGAGTTCTATTTAAAGAGTTAGCGCCATACCGATTGCACTGTTCGACTCAGTAGCATCAGCAACATTAGCATGATACCTAAGGAATTCAAAATAGGGCTATATGCACATGGCAGTTAATGGGCGACATTTTTTTGCACAAAATTGCACTAATTTGAAGTCTATTAATAGAGGAAAAGGTTATTTAAAGAGTATGCGCCATTTTGATTGCACTGTTCGACTCAGCAGCATCAGCAACGTTAGCATCATACCTCAGAAATGCGAAATAGCGCTATATTCACATGGAAGTTCAAGAGCGACAATTTCCAGCGCAAAATTGCGCTAAGTTGAAATGTGTTAATAGAGAAAGAGTTCTATTTAAAGAGTTAGCGCCATACCGATTGCACTGTTCGACTCAGTAGCATCAGCAACATTAGCATGATACCTAAGGAATTCAAAATAGGGCTATATGCACATGGCAGTTAATGGGCGACATTTTTATGCACAAAATTGCACTAATTTGAAGTCTATTAATAGAGGAAAAGGTTATTTAAAGAGTATGCGCCATTTTGATTGCACTGTTCGACTCAGCAGCATCAGCAACGTTAGCATCATACCTCAGAAATGCGAAATAGCGCTATATTCACATGGAAGTTCAAGAGCGGCAATTTCCAGCGCAAAATTGCGCTAAGTTGAAATGTGTTAATAGAGAAAGAGTTCTATTTAAAGAGTTAGCGCCATACCGATTGCACTGTTCGACTCAGTAGCATCAGCAACATTAGCATGATACCTAAGGAATTCAAAATAGGGCTATATGCACATGGCAGTTAATGGGCGACATTTTTTTGCACAAAATTGCACTAATTTGAAGTCTATTAATAGAGGAAAAGGTTATTTAAAGAGTATGCGCCATTTTGATTGCACTGTTCGACTCAGCAGCATGAGCAACGTTAGCATCATACCTCAGAAATGCGAAATAGCGCTATATTCACATGGAAGTTCAAGAGCGACAATTTCCAGCGCAAAATTGCGCTAAGTTGAAATGTGTTAATAGAGAAAGAGTTCTATTTAAAGAGTTAGCGCCATACCGATTGCACTGTTCGACTCAGTAGCATCAGCAACATTAGCATGATACCTAAGGAATTCAAAATAGGGCTATATGCACATGGCAGTTAATGGGCGACATTTTTTTGCACAAAATTGGACTAATTTGAAGTCTATTAATAGAGGAAAAGGTTATTTAAAGAGTATGCGCCATTTTGATTGCACTGTTCGACTCAGCAGCATCAGCAACGTTAGCATCAAACCTCAGGAATGCGAAATAGCGCCATATTCACATGGAAGTTCAAGAGCGACAATTTCCAGCGCAAAATTGCGCTAAGTTGAAATGTGTTAATAGAGAAAGAGTTCTATTTAAAGAGTTAGCGCCATACCGATTGCACTGTTCGACTCAGTAGCATCAGCAACATTAGCATGATACCTAAGGAATTCAAAATAGGGCTATATGCACATGGCAGTTAATGGGCGACATTTTTTTGCACAAAATTGCACTAATTTGAAGTCTATTAATAGAGGAAAAGGTTATTTAAAGAGTATGCGCCATTTTGATTGCACTGTTCGACTCAGCAGCATCAGCAACGTTAGCATCATACCTCAGAAATGCGAAATAGCGCTATATTCACATGGAAGTTCAAGAGCGACAATTTCCAGCGCAAAATTGCGCTAAGTTGAAATGTGTTAATAGAGAAAGAGTTCTATTTAAAGAGTTAGCGCCATACCGATTGCACTGTTCGACTCAGTAGCATCAGCAACATTAGCATGATACCTAAGGAATTCAAAATAGGGCTATATGCACATGGCAGTTAATGGGCGACATTTTTTTGCACAAAATTGCACTAATTTGAAGTCTATTAATAAAGGAAAAGGTTATTTAAAGAGTATGCGCCATTTTGATTGCACTGTTCGACTCAGCAGCATCAGCAACGTTAGCATCATACCTCAGGAATGCGAAATAGCGCTATATTCACATGGAAGTTCAAGAGCGACAATTTCCAGCGCAAAATTGCGCTAAGTTGAAATGTGTTAATAGAGAAAGAGTTCTATTTAAAGAGTTAGCGCCATACCGATTGCACTGTTCGACTCAGTAGCATCAGCAACATTAGCATGATACCTAAGGAATTCAAAATAGGGCTATATGCACATGGCAGTTAATGGGCGACATTTTTTTGCACAAAATTGCATTAATTTGAAGTCTATTAATAGAGGAAAAGGTTATTTAAAGAGTATGCGCCATTTTGATTGCACTGTTCGACTCAGCAGCATCAGCAACGTTAGCATCATACCTCAGGAATGCGAAATAGCGCTATATTCACATGGAAGTTCAAGAGCGACAATTTCCAGCGCAAAATTGCGCTAAGTTGAAATGTGTTAATAGAGAAAGAGTTCTATTTAAAGAGTTAGCGCCATACCGATTGCACTGTTCGACTCAGTAGCATCAGCAACATTAGCATGATACCTAAGGAATTCAAAATAGGGCTATATGCACATGGCAGTTAATGGGCGACATTTTTTTGCACAAAATTGCACTAATTTGAAGTCTATTAATAGAGGAAAAGGTTATTTAAAGAGTATGCGCCATTTTGATTGCACTGTTCGACTCAGCAGCATCAGCAACGTTGGCATCATACCTCAGGAATGCGAAATAGCGCTATATTCACATGGAAGTTCAAGAGCGACAATTTCCAGCGCAAAATTGCGCTAAGTTGAAATGTGTTAATAGAGAAATAGTAATATTTAAAGAGTTAGCGCCATACCGATTGCACTGTTCGACTCAGTAGCATCAGCAACATTAGCATGATACATAAGGAATTCAAAATAGGGCTATATGCACATGGCAGTTAATGGGCGACATTTTTTTGCACAAAATTGCACTAATTTGAAGTCTATTAATAGAGGAAAAGGTTATTTAAAGAGTATGCGCCATTTTGATTGCACTGTTCGACTCAGCAGCATCAGCAACGTTAGCATCATACCTCAGAAATGCGAAATAGCGCTATATTCACATGGAAGTTCAAGAGCGACAATTTCCAGCGCAAAATTGCGCTAAGTTGAAATGTGTTAATAGAGAAAGAGTTCTATTTAAAGAGTTAGCGCCATACCGATTGCACTGTTCGACTCAGTAGCATCAGCAACATTAGCATGATACCTAAGGAATTCAAAATAGGGCTATATGCACATGGCAGTTAATGGGCGACATTTTTTTGCACAAAATTGCACTAATTTGAAGTCTATTAATAAAGGAAAAGGTTATTTAAAGAGTATGCGCCATTTTGATTGCACTGTTCGACTCAGCAGCATCAGCAACGTTAGCATCATACCTCAGGAATGCGAAATAGCGCTATATTCACATGGAAGTTCAAGAGCGACAATTTCCAGCGCAAAATTGCGCTAAGTTGAAATGTGTTAATAGAGAAAGAGTTCTATTTAAAGAGTTAGCGCCATACCGATTGCACTGTTCGACTCAGTAGCATCAGCAACATTAGCATGATACCTAAGGAATTCAAAATAGGGCTATATGCACATGGCAGTTAATGGGCGACATTTTTTTGCACAAAATTGCATTAATTTGAAGTCTATTAATAGAGGAAAAGGTTATTTAAAGAGTATGCGCCATTTTGATTGCACTGTTCGACTCAGCAGCATCAGCAACGTTAGCATCATACCTCAGGAATGCGAAATAGCGCTATATTCACATGGAAGTTCAAGAGCGACAATTTCCAGCGCAAAATTGCGCTAAGTTGAAATGTGTTAATAGAGAAAGAGTTCTATTTAAAGAGTTAGCGCCATACCGATTGCACTGTTCGACTCAGTAGCATCAGCAACATTAGCATGATACCTAAGGAATTCAAAATAGGGCTATATGCACATGGCAGTTAATGGGCGACATTTTTTTGCACAAAATTGCACTAATTTGAAGTCTATTAATAGAGGAAAAGGTTATTTAAAGAGTATGCGCCATTTTGATTGCACTGTTCGACTCAGCAGCATCAGCAACGTTGGCATCATACCTCAGGAATGCGAAATAGCGCTATATTCACATGGAAGTTCAAGAGCGACAATTTCCAGCGCAAAATTGCGCTAAGTTGAAATGTGTTAATAGAGAAATAGTAATATTTAAAGAGTTAGCGCCATACCGATTGCACTGTTCGACTCAGTAGCATCAGCAACATTAGCATGATACATAAGGAATTCAAAATAGGGCTATATGCACATGGCAGTTAATGGGCGACATTTTTTTGCACAAAATTGCACTAATTTGAAGTCTATTAATAGAGGAAAAGGTTATTTAAAGAGTATGCGCCATTTTGATTGCACTGTTCGACTCAGCAGCATCAGCAACGTTAGCATCATACCTCAGAAATGCGAAATAGCGCTATATTCACATGGAAGTTCAAGAGCGACAATTTCCAGCGCAAAATTGCGCTAAGTTGAAATGTGTTAATAGAGAAAGAGTTCTATTTAAAGAGTTAGCGCCATACCGATTGCACTGTTCGACTCAGTAGCATCAGCAACATTAGCATGATACCTAAGGAATTCAAAATAGGGCTATATGCATATGGCAGTTAATGGGCGACATTTTTTTGCACAAAATTGCACTAATTTGAAGTCTATTAATAGAGGAAAAGGTTACTTAAAGAGTATGCGCCATTTTGATTGCACTGTTCGACTCAGCAGCATCAGCAACGTTAGCATCATACCTCAGAAATGCGAAATAGCGCTATATTCACATGGAAGTTCAAGAGCGGCAATTTCCAGCGCAAAATTGCGCTAAGTTGAAATGTGTTAATAGAGAAAGAGTTCTATTTAAAGAGTTAGCGCCATACCGATTGCACTGTTCGACTCAGTAGCATCAGCAACATTAGCATGATACATAAGGAATTCAAAATAGGGCTATATGCACATGGCAGTTAATGGGCGACATTTTTTTGCACAAAATTGCACTAATTTGAAGTCTATTAATAGAGGAAAAGGTTATTTAAAGAGTATGCGCCATTTTGATTGCACTGTTCGACTCAGCAGCATCAGCAACGTTAGCATCATACCTCAGAAATGCGAAATAGCGCTATATTCACATGGAAGTTCAAGAGCGACAATTTCCAGCGCAAAATTGCGCTAAGTTGAAATGTGTTAATAGAGAAAGAGTTCTATTTAAAGAGTTAGCGCCATACCGATTGCACTGTTCGACTCAGTAGCATCAGCAACATTAGCATGATACCTAAGGAATTCAAAATAGGGCTATATGCATATGGCAGTTAATGGGCGACATTTTTTTGCACAAAATTGCACTAATTTGAAGTCTATTAATAGAGGAAAAGGTTACTTAAAGAGTATGCGCCATTTTGATTGCACTGTTCGACTCAGCAGCATCAGCAACGTTAGCATCATACCTCAGAAATGCGAAATAGCGCTATATTCACATGGAAGTTCAAGAGCGGCAATTTCCAGCGCAAAATTGCGCTAAGTTGAAATGTGTTAATAGAGAAAGAGTTCTATTTAAAGAGTTAGCGCCATACCGATTGCACTGTTCGACTCAGTAGCATCAGCAACATTAGCATGATACCTAAGGAATTCAAAATAGGGCTATATGCACATGGCAGTTAATGGGCGACATTTTTATGCACAAAATTGCACTAATTTGAAGTCTATTAATAGAGGAAAAGGTTATTTAAAGAGTATGCGCCATTTTGATTGCACTGTTCGACTCAGCAGCATCAGCAACGTTAGCATCATACCTCAGAAATGCGAAATAGCGCTATATTCACATGGAAGTTCAAGAGCGGCAATTTCCAGCGCAAAATTGCGCTAAGTTGAAATGTGTTAATAGAGAAAGAGTTCTATTTAAAGAGTTAGCGCCATACCGATTGCACTGTTCGACTCAGTAGCATCAGCAACATTAGCATGATACCTAAGGAATTCAAAATAGGGCTATATGCACATGGCAGTTAATGGGCGACATTTTTTTGCACAAAATTGCACTAATTTGAAGTCTATTAATAGAGGAAAAGGTTATTTAAAGAGTACGCGCCATTTTGATTGCACTGTTCGACTCAGCAGCATCAGCAACGTTAGCATCATACCTCAGAAATGCGAAATAGCGCTATATTCACATGGAAGTTCAAGAGCGACAATTTCCAGCGCAAAATTGCGCTAAGTTGAAATGTGTTAATAGAGAAAGAGTTCTATTTAAAGAGTTAGCGCCATACCGATTGCACTGTTCGACTCAGTAGCATCAGCAACATTAGCATGATACCTAAGGAATTCAAAATAGGGCTATATGCACATGGCAGTTAATGGGCGACATTTTTATGCACAAAATTGCACTAATTTGAAGTCTATTAATAGAGGAAAAGGTTATTTAAAGAGTATGCGCCATTTTGATTGCACTGTTCGACTCAGCAGCATCAGCAACGTTAGCATCATACCTCAGAAATGCGAAATAGCGCTATATTCACATGGAAGTTCAAGAGCGGCAATTTCCAGCGCAAAATTGCGCTAAGTTGAAATGTGTTAATAGAGAAAGAGTTCTATTTAAAGAGTTAGCGCCATACCGATTGCACTGTTCGACTCAGTAGCATCAGCAACATTAGCATGATACCTAAGGAATTCAAAATAGGGCTATATGCACATGGCAGTTAATGGGCGACATTTTTTTGCACAAAATTGCACTAATTTGAAGTCTATTAATAGAGGAAAAGGTTATTTAAAGAGTATGCGCCATTTTGATTGCACTGTTCGACTCAGCAGCATCAGCAACGTTAGCATCATACCTCAGGAATGCGAAATAGCGCTATATTCACATGGAAGTTCAAGAGCGACAATTTCCAGCGCAAAATTGCGCTAAGTTGAAATGTGTTAATAGAGAAAGGGTTCTATTTAAAGAGTTAGCGCCATACCGATTGCACTGTTCGACTCAGTAGCATCAGCAACATTAGCATGATACCTAAGGAATTCAAAATAGGGCTATATGCACATGGCAGTTAATGGGCGACATTTTTTTGCACAAAATTGGACTAATTTGAAGTCTATTAATAGAGGAAAAGGTTATTTAAAGAGTATGCGCCATTTTGATTGCACTGTTCGACTCAGCAGCATCAGCAACGTTAGCATCAAACCTCAGGAATGCGAAATAGCGCCATATTCACATGGAAGTTCAAGAGCGACAATTTCCAGCGCAAAATTGCGCTAAGTTGAAATGTGTTAATAGAGAAAGAGTTCTATTTAAAGAGTTAGCGCCATACCGATTGCACTGTTCGACTCAGTAGCATCAGCAACATTAGCATGATACCTAAGGAATTCAAAATAGGGCTATATGCACATGGCAGTTAATGGGCGACATTTTTTTGCACAAAATTGCACTAATTTGAAGTCTATTAATAGAGGAAAAGGTTATTTAAAGAGTATGCGCCATTTTGATTGCACTGTTCGACTCAGCAGCATCAGCAACGTTAGCATCATACCTCAGGAATGCGAAATAGCGCTATATTCACATGGAAGTTCAAGAGCGACAATTTCCAGCGCAAAATTGCGCTAAGTTGAAATGTGTTAATAGAGAAAGAGTTCTATTTAAAGAGTTAGCGCCATACCGATTGCACTGTTCGACTCAGTAGCATCAGCAACATTAGCATGATACCTAAGGAATTCAAAATAGGGCTATATGCACATGGCAGTTAATGGGCGACATTTTTTTGCACAAAATTGCACTAATTTGAAGTCTATTTATAGAGGAAAAGGTTATTTAAAGAGTATGCGCCATTTTGATTGCACTGTTCGACTCAGCAGCATCAGCAAAATTAGCATCATACCTCAGGAATGCGAAATAGCGCTATATTCACATGGAAGTTCAAGAGCGACAATTTCCAGCGCAAAATTGCGCTAAGTTGAAATGTGTTAATAGAGAAAGAGTTCTATTTAAAGAGTTAGCGCCATACCGATTGCACTGTTCGACTCAGTAGCATCAGCAACATTAGCATGATACCTAAGGAATTCAAAATAGGGCTATATGCATATGGCAGTTAATGGGCGACATTTTTTTGCACAAAATTGCACTAATTTGAAGTCTATTAATAGAGGAAAAGGTTACTTAAAGAGTATGCGCCATTTTGATTGCACTGTTCGACTCAGCAGCATCAGCAACGTTAGCATCAAACCTCAGGAATGCGAAATAGCGCTATATTCACATGGAAGTTCAAGAGCGACAATTTCCAGCGCAAAATTGCGCTAAGTTGAAATGTGTTAATAGAGAAAGAGTTCTATTTAAAGAGTTAGCGCCATACCGATTGCACTGTTCGACTCAGTAGCATCAGCAACATTAGCATGATACCTAAGGAATTCAAAATAGGGCTATATGCACATGGCAGTTAATGGGCGACATTTTTTTGCACAAAATTGCACTAATTTGAAGTCTATTAATAGAGGAAAAGGTTATTTAAAGAGTATGCGCCATTTTGATTGCACTGTTCGACTCAGCAGCATCAGCAACGTTAGCATCATACCTCAGGAATGCGAAATAGCGCTATATTCACATGGAAGTTCAAGAGCGACAATTTCCAGCGCAAAATTGCGCTAAGTTGAAATGTGTTAATAGAGAAAGAGTTCTATTTAAAGAGTTAGCGCCATACCGATTGCACTGTTCGACTCAGTAGCATCAGCAACATTAGCATGATACCTAAGGAATTCAAAATAGGGCTATATGCACATGGCAGTTAATGGGCGACATTTTTTTGCACAAAATTGCACTAATTTGAAGTCTATTAATAGAGGAAAAGGTTATTTAAAGAGTATGCGCCATTTTGATTGCACTGTTCGACTCAGCAGCATCAGCAACGTTGGCATCATACCTCAGGAATGCGAAATAGCGCTATATTCACATGGAAGTTCAAGAGCGACAATTTCCAGCGCAAAATTGCGCTAAGTTGAAATGTGTTAATAGAGAAAGAGTAATATTTAAAGAGTTAGCGCCATACCGATTGCACTGTTCGACTCAGTAGCATCAGCAACATTAGCATGATACATAAGGAATTCAAAATAGGGCTATATGCACATGGCAGTTAATGGGCGACATTTTTTTGCACAAAATTGCACTAATTTGAAGTCTATTAATAGAGGAAAAGGTTATTTAAAGAGTATGCGCCATTTTGATTGCACTGTTCGACTCAGCAGCATCAGCAACGTTAGCATCATACCTCAGAAATGCGAAATAGCGCTATATTCACATGGAAGTTCAAGAGCGACAATTTCCAGCGCAAAATTGCGCTAAGTTGAAATGTGTTAATAGAGAAAGAGTTCTATTTAAAGAGTTAGCGCCATACCGATTGCACTGTTCGACTCAGTAGCATCAGCAACATTAGCATGATACCTAAGGAATTCAAAATAGGGCTATATGCATATGGCAGTTAATGGGCGACATTTTTTTGCACAAAATTGCACTAATTTGAAGTCTATTAATAGAGGAAAAGGTTACTTAAAGAGTATGCGCCATTTTGATTGCACTGTTCGACTCAGCAGCATCAGCAACGTTAGCATCATACCTCAGAAATGCGAAATAGCGCTATATTCACATGGAAGTTCAAGAGCGGCAATTTCCAGCGCAAAATTGCGCTAAGTTGAAATGTGTTAATAGAGAAAGAGTTCTATTTAAAGAGTTAGCGCCATACCGATTGCACTGTTCGACTCAGTAGCATCAGCAACATTAGCATGATACCTAAGGAATTCAAAATAGGGCTATATGCATATGGCAGTTAATGGGCGACATTTTTTTGCACAAAATTGCACTAATTTGAAGTCTATTAATAGAGGAAAAGGTTACTTAAAGAGTATGCGCCATTTTGATTGCACTGTTCGACTCAGCAGCATCAGCAACGTTAGCATCATACCTCAGAAATGCGAAATAGCGCTATATTCACATGGAAGTTCAAGAGCGGCAATTTCCAGCGCAAAATTGCGCTAAGTTGAAATGTGTTAATAGAGAAAGAGTTCTATTTAAAGAGTTAGCGCCATACCGATTGCACTGTTCGACTCAGTAGCATCAGCAACATTAGCATGATACCTAAGGAATTCAAAATAGGGCTATATGCACATGGCAGTTAATGGGCGACATTTTTTTGCACAAAATTGCACTAATTTGAAGTCTATTAATAGAGGAAAAGGTTATTTAAAGAGTATGCGCCATTTTGATTGCACTGTTCGACTCAGCAGCATCAGCAACGTTAGCATCATACCTCAGGAATGCGAAATAGCGCTATATTCACATGGAAGTTCAAGAGCGACAATTTCCAGCGCAAAATTGCGCTAAGTTGAAATGTGTTAATAGAGAAAGAGTTCTATTTCAAGAGTTAGCGCCATACCGATTGCACTGTTCGACTCAGTAGCATCAGCAACATTAGCATGATACCTAAGGAATTCAAAATAGGGCTATATGCACATGGCAGTTAATGGGCGACATTTTTTTGCACAAAATTGGACTAATTTGAAGTCTATTAATAGAGGAAAAGGTTATTTAAAGAGTATGCGCCATTTTGATTGCACTGTTCGACTCAGCAGCATCAGCAACGTTAGCATCAAACCTCAGGAATGCGAAATAGCGCCATATTCACATGGAAGTTCAAGAGCGACAATTTCCAGCGCAAAATTGCGCTAAGTTGAAATGTGTTAATAGAGAAAGAGTTCTATTTAAAGAGTTAGCGCCATACCGATTGCACTGTTCGACTCAGTAGCATCAGCAACATTAGCATGATACCTAAGGAATTCAAAATAGGGCTATATGCACATGGCAGTTAATGGGCGACATTTTTTTGCACAAAATTGCACTAATTTGAAGTCTATTAATAGAGGAAAAGGTTATTTAAAGAGTATGCGCCATTTTGATTGCACTGTTCGACTCAGCAGCATCAGCAACGTTAGCATCATACCTCAGGAATGCGAAATAGCGCTATATTCACATGGAAGTTCAAGAGCGACAATTTCCAGCGCAAAATTGCGCTAAGTTGAAATGTGTTAATAGAGAAAGAGTTCTATTTAAAGAGTTAGCGCCATACCGATTGCACTGTTCGACTCAGTAGCATCAGCAACATTAGCATGATACCTAAGGAATTCAAAATAGGGCTATATGCACATGGCAGTTAATGGGCGACATTTTTTTGCACAAAATTGCACTAATTTGAAGTCTATTAATAGAGGAAAAGGTTATTTAAAGAGTATGCGCCATTTTGATTGCACTGTTCGACTCAGCAGCATCAGCAACGTTAGCATCATACCTCAGGAATGCGAAATAGCGCTATATTCACATGGAAGTTCAAGAGCGACAATTTCCAGCGCAAAATTGCGCTAAGTTGAAATGTGTTAATAGAGAAAGAGTTCTATTTGAAGAGTTAGCGCCATACCGATTGCACTGTTCGACTCAGTAGCATCAGCAACATTAGCATGATACCTAAGGAATTCAAAATAGGGCTATATGCATATGGCAGTTAATGGGCGACATTTTTTTGCACAAAATTGCACTAATTTGAAGTCTATTAATAGAAGAAAAGGTAATTTAAAGAGTATGCGCCATTTTGAATGCACGATTCTACTCAGTAGCATCAGCAACATTAGCATCATACCTCAGGAATGCAAAATATCACTAATTTGAAATATATTAATACAGATAAAGGTAATAAAACGAGTATGCGCCATTTTGATTGCACTGTTCGACTCAGCAGCATCAGCAACGTTAGCATCATACCTCAGGAATGCGAAATAGCGCTATATTCACATGGAAGTTCAAGAGCGACAATTTCCAGCGCAAAATTGCGCTAAGTTGAAATGTGTTAATAGAGAAAGAGTTCTATTTAAAGAGTATGCGCCATTTTGATTGCACTGTTCGACTCAGCAGCATCAGCAACGTTAGCATCATACCTCAGGAATGCAAAATATCACTAATTTGAAATATATTAATACAGATAAAGGTAATAAAACGAGTATATGCCATTTTGAATGAACGGTTCTACTGAGCAGCATCAGCAACATTAGCATCATTTCTCAGGAATGCAAAATAGTGGTATTTTCACATGGAAGTTCAAGAGCGACAATCTTCCTCACAAAATTTCACTAAGTTGAAATGTGTTGATAGAGACAGAGTTCCATATAAAGAGTTAGCCCCATACCGATTGCACTGTTCGACTCAGCAGCATCAGCAACAGATGCATCATACCTCCGGAATGCGAAATAGCGCTATATTCACATGGAAGTTCAAGAGCGACAATTTCCAGCGCAAAACTGCACTAAGTTGAAATGTGTTAATAGAGAAAGAGTTCTATTTAAAGAGTTAGCGCCATACCGATTGCACTGTTCGACTCAGCAGCATCAGCAGCATTAGCATGATACCTAAGGAATTCAAAATAGAGCTATATGCACATGGCAGTTAATGGGCGACAATTTTTTGCACAAAATTGCACTAATTTGAAGTCTATTAATAGAGGAAAAGGTAATTTAAAGAGTATGCACCATTTTGAATGCACGATTCTACTCAGCAGCATCAGCAACATTAGCATGATACCTAAGGAATTCAAAATAGGGCTATATGCACATGGCAGTTAATGGGCGACAATTTTTTGCACAAAATTGCACTAATTTGAAGTCTATTAATAGAGGAAAAGGTAATTTTAAGAGTATGCACCATTTTGAATGCACGATTCTACTCAGCAGCATCAGCAACATTAGCATAATACATCAGGAATGCGAAATAGTGCTATATTGACATGGAAGTTCGAGAGCGACAATTTTCAGCACAAAATTGCACTAATTTGAAGTCTATTAATAGAGGAAAAGATAATTTGAAGAGTATGCGCCATTTTGAATGCACGATTCTACTCAGTAGCATCAGCAACATTAGCATCATACCTCAGGAATGCGAAATAGTGCTATATTGACATGGAAGTTCGAGAGCGACAATTTTCAGCACAAAATTGCACTAATTTGAAGTCTATTAATTGAGGAAAAGGTAATTTAAAGAGTATGCGCCATTTTGAATGCACGATTCTACTCAGTAGCATCAGCAACATTAGCATCATACCTCAGGAATGCGAAATAGTGCTATATTCACATGGAAGTTCGAGAGCGGCAATTTTCAGAACAAAATTGCACTAAGTTGAAATGTGTTAATAGAGAAAGAGTTCTATTTAAAGAGTTACGGCCATATCGATTGCACTGTTCGACTCAGTAGCATCAGCAACATTAGCATGATACCTAAGGAATTCAAAATAGGGCTATATGCACATGGCAGTTAACGGGCGACAATTTTTTGGACAAAATTGCACTAATTTGAAGTCTATTAATAGAGGAAAAGGTAATTTAAAGAGTATGCACCATTTTGAAAGCACGATTCTACTCAGCAGGTATCAGCAACATTAGCATAATACATCAGGAATGCGAAATAGTGCTATATTAACTTGGAAGTTCAAGAGCGACAATTTTCAGCACAAAATTGCACTAATTTGAAGTCTATTAATAGAAGAAAAGGTAATTTAAAGAGTATGCGCCATTTTGAATGCACGATTCTACTCAGTAGCATCAGCAACATTAGCATCATACCTCAGGAATGCAAAATATCACTAATTTGAAATATATTAATACAGATAAAGGTAATAAAACGAGTATGCGCCATTTTGATTGCACTGTTCGACTCAGCAGCATCAGCAACGTTAGCATCATACCTCAGGAATGCGAAATAGCGCTATATTCACATGGAAGTTCAAGAGCGACAATTTCCAGCGCAAAATTGCGCTAAGTTGAAATGTGTTAATAGAGAAAGAGTAATATTTAAAGAGTTAGCGCCATACCGATTGCACTGTTCGACTCAGTAGCATCAGCAACATTAGCATGATACCTAAGGAATTCAAAATAGGGCTATATGCACATGGCAGTTAATGGGCGACATTTTTTTGCACAAAATTGCACTAATTTGAAGTCTATTAATAGAGGAAAAGGTTATTTAAAGAGTATGCGCCATTTTGATTGCACTGTTCGACTCAGCAGCATCAGCAACGTTAGCATCATACCTCAGAAATGCGAAATAGCGCTATATTCACATGGAAGTTCAAGAGCGACAATTTCCAGCGCAAAATTGCGCTAAGTTGAAATGTGTTAATAGAGAAAGAGTTCTATTTAAAGAGTATGCGCCATTTTGATTGCACTGTTCGACTCAGCAGCATCAGCAACGTTAGCATCATACCTCAGGAATGCAAAATATCACTAATTTGAAATATATTAATACAGATAAAGGTAATAAAACGAGTATACGCCATTTTGAATGAACGGTTCTACTGAGCAGCATCAGCAACATTAGCATCATTTCTCAGGAATGCAAAATAGTGGTATTTTCACATGGAAGTTCAAGAGCGACAATCTTCCTCACAAAATTTCACTAAGTTGAAATGTGTTGATAGAGACAGAGTTCCATATAAAGAGTTAGCCCCATACCGATTGCACTGTTCGACTCAGCAGCATCAGCAACAGATGCATCATACCTCCGGAATGCGAAATAGCGCTATATTCACATGGAAGTTCAAGAGCGACAATTTCCAGCGCAAAACTGCACTAAGTTGAAATGTGTTAATAGAGAAAGAGTTCTATTTAAAGAGTTAGCGCCATACCGATTGCACTGTTCGACTCAGCAGCATCAGCAGCATTAGCATGATACCTAAGGAATTCAAAATAGAGCTATATGCACATGGCAGTTAATGGGCGACAATTTTTTGCACAAAATTGCACTAATTTGAAGTCTATTAATAGAGGAAAAGGTAATTTAAAGAGTATGCACCATTTTGAATGCACGATTCTACTCAGCAGCATCAGCAACATTAGCATGATACCTAAGGAATTCAAAATAGAGCTATATGCACATGGCAGTTAATGGGCGACAATTTTTTGCACAAAATTGCACTAATTTGAAGTCTATTAATAGAGGAAAAGGTAATTTTAAGAGTATGCACCATTTTGAATGCACGATTCTACTCAGCAGCATCAGCAACATTAGCATAATACATCAGGAATGCGAAATAGTGCTATATTGACATGGAAGTTCGAGAGCGACAATTTTCAGCACAAAATTGCACTAATTTGAAGTCTATTAATAGAGGAAAAGATAATTTGAAGAGTATGCGCCATTTTGAATGCACGATTCTACTCAGTAGCATCAGCAACATTAGCATCATACCTCAGGAATGCGAAATAGTGCTATATTGACATGGAAGTTCGAGAGCGACAATTTTCAGCACAAAATTGCACTAATTTGAAGTCTATTAATTGAGGAAAAGGTAATTTAAAGAGTATGCGCCATTTTGAATGCACGATTCTACTCAGTAGCATCAGCAACATTAGCATCATACCTCAGGAATGCGAAATAGTGCTATATTCACATGGAAGTTCGAGAGCGGCAATTTTCAGAACAAAATTGCACTAAGTTGAAATGTGTTAATAGAGAAAGAGTTCTATTTAAAGAGTTACCGCCATATCGATTGCACTGTTCGACTCAGTAGCATCAGCAACATTAGCATGATACCTAAGGAATTCAAAATAGGGCTATATGCACATGGCAGTTAACGGGCGACAATTTTTTGGACAAAATTGCACTAATTTGAAGTCTATTAATAGAGGAAAAGGTAATTTAAAGAGTATGCACCATTTTGAAAGCACGATTCTACTCAGCAGGTATCAGCAACATTAGCATAATACATCAGGAATGCGAAATAGTGCTATATTAACTTGGAAGTTCAAGAGCGACAATTTTCAGCACAAAATTGCACTAATTTGAAGTCTATTAATAGAAGAAAAGGTAATTTAAAGAGTATGCGCCATTTTGAATGCACGATTCTACTCAGTAGCATCAGCAACATTAGCATCATACCTCAGGAATGCGAAATAGTGCTATATTGACATGGAAGTTCAAGAGCGACAATTTCCAGCGCAAAATTGCGCTAAGTTGAAATGTGTTAATAGAGAAAGAGTTCTATTTAAAGAGTATGCGCCATTTTGATTGCACTGTTCGACTCAGCAGCATCAGCAACGTTAGCATCATACCTCAGGAATGCAAAATATCACTAATTTGAAATATATTAATACAGATAAAGGTAATAAAACGAGTATACGCCATTTTGAATGAACGGTTCTACTGAGCAGCATCAGCAACATTAGCATCATTTCTCAGGAATGCAAAATAGTGGTATTTTCACATGGAAGTTCAAGAGCGACAATCTTCCTCACAAAATTTCACTAAGTTGAAATGTGTTGATAGAGACAGAGTTCCATATAAAGAGTTAGCCCCATACCGATTGCACTGTTCGACTCAGCAGCATCAGCAACAGATGCATCATACCTCCGGAATGCGAAATAGCGCTATATTCACATGGAAGTTCAAGAGCGACAATTTCCAGCGCAAAACTGCACTAAGTTGAAATGTGTTAATAGAGAAAGAGTTCTATTTAAAGAGTTAGCGCCATACCGATTGCACTGTTCGACTCAGCAGCATCAGCAGCATTAGCATGATACCTAAGGAATTCAAAATAGAGCTATATGCACATGGCAGTTAATGGGCGACAATTTTTTGCACAAAATTGCACTAATTTGAAGTCTATTAATAGAGGAAAAGGTAATTTAAAGAGTATGCACCATTTTGAATGCACGATTCTACTCAGCAGCATCAGCAACATTAGCATGATACCTAAGGAATTCAAAATAGGGCTATATGCACATGGCAGTTAATGGGCGACAATTTTTTGCACAAAATTGCACTAATTTGAAGTCTATTAATAGAGGAAAAGGTAATTTTAAGAGTATGCACCATTTTGAATGCACGATTCTACTCAGCAGCATCAGCAACATTAGCATAATACATCAGGAATGCGAAATAGTGCTATATTGACATGGAAGTTCGAGAGCGACAATTTTCAGCACAAAATTGCACTAATTTGAAGTCTATTAATAGAGGAAAAGATAATTTGAAGAGTATGCGCCATTTTGAATGCACGATTCTACTCAGTAGCATCAGCAACATTAGCATCATACCTCAGGAATGCGAAATAGTGCTATATTGACATGGAAGTTCGAGAGCGACAATTTTCAGCACAAAATTGCACTAATTTGAAGTCTATTAATTGAGGAAAAGGTAATTTAAAGAGTATGCGCCATTTTGAATGCACGATTCTACTCAGTAGCATCAGCAACATTAGCATCATACCTCAGGAATGCGAAATAGTGCTATATTCACATGGAAGTTCGAGAGCGGCAATTTTCAGAACAAAATTGCACTAAGTTGAAATGTGTTAATAGAGAAAGAGTTCTATTTAAAGAGTTACCGCCATATCGATTGCACTGTTCGACTCAGTAGCATCAGCAACATTAGCATGATACCTAAGGAATTCAAAATAGGGCTATATGCACATGGCAGTTAACGGGCGACAATTTTTTGGACAAAATTGCACTAATTTGAAGTCTATTAATAGAGGAAAAGGTAATTTAAAGAGTATGCACCATTTTGAAAGCACGATTCTACTCAGCAGGTATCAGCAACATTAGCATAATACATCAGGAATGCGAAATAGTGCTATATTAACTTGGAAGTTCAAGAGCGACAATTTTCAGCACAAAATTGCACTAATTTGAAGTCTATTAATAGAAGAAAAGGTAATTTAAAGAGTATGCGCCATTTTGAATGCACGATTCTACTCAGTAGCATCAGCAACATTAGCATCATACCTCAGGAATGCGAAATAGTGCTATATTGACATGGAAGTTCGAGAGCGACAATTTTCAGCACAAAATTGCACTAATTTGAAGTCTATTAATAGAGGAAAAGATAATTTGAAGAGTATGCGCCATTTTGAATGCACGATTCTACTCAGTAGCATCAGCAACATTAGCATCAAACCTCAGGAATGCGAAATAGCGCTATATTCACATGGAAGTTCAAGAGCGACAATTTCCAGCGCAAAATTGCGCTAAGTTGAAATGTGTTAATAGAGAAAGAGTTCTATTTAAAGAGTTAGCGCCATACCGATTGCACTGTTCGACTCAGTAGCATCAGCAACATTAGCATGATACCTAAGGAATTCAAAATAGGGCTATATGCACATGGAAGTTAATGGGCGACATTTTTTTGAACAAAATTGCACTAATTTGAAGTCTATTAATAGAGGAAAAGGTTATTTAAAGAGTATGCGCCATTTTGATTGCACTGTTCGACTCAGCAGCATCAGCAACGTTAGCATCATATCTCAGGAATGCAAAATATCACTAATTTGAAATATATTAATACAGATAAAGGTAATAAAACGAGTATACGCCATTTTGAGTGAACGGTTCTACTGAGCAGCATCAGCAACATTAGCATCATTTCTCAGGAATGCAAAATAGTGGTATTTTCACATGGAAGTTCAAGAGCGACAATCTTCCTCACAAAATTTCACTAAGTTGAAATGTGTTGATAGAGACAGAGTTCCATATAAAGAGTTAGCCCCATACCGATTGCACTGTTCGACTCAGCAGCATCAGCAACAGATGCATCATACCTCCGGAATGCGAAATAGCGCTATATTCACATGGAAGTTCAAGAGCGACAATTTCCAGCGCAAAACTGCACTAAGTTGAAATGTGTTAATAGAGAAAGAGTTCTATTTAAAGAGTTAGCGCCATACCGATTGCACTGTTCGACTCAGCAGCATCAGCAGCATTAGCATGATACCTAAGGAATTCAAAATAGAGCTATATGCACATGGCAGTTAATGGGCGACAATTTTTTGCACAAAATTGCACTAATTTGAAGTCTATTAATAGAGAAAAAGGTAATTTAAAGAGTTTGCGCCATTTTGAATGAACGGTTCTACTGAGCAGCATCAGCAACATTAGCATCATTTCTCAGGAATGCAAAATAGTGCTATATTGACATGGAAGTTCAAGAGCGACAATTTTCAGCACAAAATTGTACTAATTTGAAGTCTATTAATCGAGGAAAAGGTAATTTAAAGAGTATGCGCCATTTTGAATGCACGATTCTACTCAGTAGCATCAGCAACATTAGCATCATACCTCAGGAATGCGAAATAGTGCTATATTCACATGGAAGTTCGAGAGCGGCAATTTTCAGAACAAAATTGCACTAAGTTGAAATGTGTTAATAGAGAAAGAGTTCTATTTAAAGAGTTAGCGCCATACCGATTGCACTGTTCGACTCAGTAGCATCAGCAACATTAGCATGATACCTAAGGAATTCAAAATAGGGCTATATGCACATGGCAGTTAATGGGCGACAATTTTTTGCACAAAATTGCACTAATTTGAAGTCTATTAATAGAGGAAAAGGTAATTTAAAGAGTATGCACCATTTTGTTATGCACGATTCTACTCAGGAGCATCAGCAACATTAGCATGATACCTAAGGAATTCAAAATAGGGCTACATGCACATGGCAGTTAATGGGCGACAATTTTTTGCACAAAATTGCACTAATTTGAAGTCTATTAATAGAGGAAAAGGTAATTTTAAGAGTATGCACCATTTTGAATGCACGATTCTACTCAGCAGCATCAGCAACATTAGCATAATACATCAGGAATGCGAAATAGTGCTATATTGACATGGAAGTTCGAGAGCGACAATTTTCAGCACAAAATTGCACTAATTTGAAGTCTATTAATAGAGGAAAAGATAATTTGAAGAGTATGCGCCATTTTGAATGCACGATTCTACTCAGTAGCACCAGCAACATTAGCATCATACCTCAGGAATGCGAAATACTGCTATATTGACATGGAAGTTCGAGAGCGACAATTTTCAGCACAAAATTGCACTAATTTGAAGTCTATTAATTGAGGAAAAGGTAATTTAAAGAGTATGCGCCATTTTGAATGCACGATTCTACTCAGTAGCATCAGCAACATTAGCATCATACCTCAGGAATGCGAAATAGTGCTATATTCACATGGAAGTCCGAGAGCGGCAATTTTCAGAACAAAATTGCACTAAGTTGAAATGTGTTAATAGAGAAAGAGTTCTATTTAAAGAGTTACCGCCATACCGATTGCACTGTTCGACTCAGTAGCATCAGCAACATTAGCATGATACCTAAGGAATTCAAAATAGGGCTATATGCACATGGCAGTTAACGGGCGACAATTTTTTGGACAAAATTGCACTAATTTGAAGTCTATTAATAGAGGAAAAGGTAATTTAAAGAGTATGCACCATTTTGAATGCACGATTCTACTCAGCAGCATCAGCAACATTAGCATAATACATCAGGAATGCGAAATAGTGCTATATTAACTTGGAAGTTCAAGAGCGACAATTTTCAGCACAAAATTGCACTAATTTGAAGTCTATTAATTGAGGAAAAGGTAATTTAAGGAGTATGCGCCATTTTGAATGCACGATTCTACTCAGTAGCATCAGCAACATTAGCATCATACCTCAGGAATGCGAAATAGTGCTATATTCACATGGAAGTTCGAGAGCGGCAATTTTCAGAACAAAATTGCACTAAGTTGAAATGTGTTAATAGAGAAAGAGTTCTATTTAAAGAGTTACCGCCATATCGATTGCACTGTTCGACTCAGTAGCATCAGCAACATTAGCATGATACCTAAGGAATTCAAAATAGGGCTATATGCACATGGCAGTTAACGGGCGACAATTTTTTGGACAAAATTGCACTAATTTGAAGTCTATTAATAGAGGAAAAGGTAATTTAAAGAGTATGCACCATTTTGAATGCACGATTCTACTCAGCAGCATCAGCAACATTAGCATTATACATCAGGAATGCGAAATAGTGCTATATTAACTTGGAAGTTCAAGAGCGACAATTTTCAGCACAAAATTGCACTAATTTGAAGTCTATTAATAGAAGAAAAGGTAATTTAAAGAGTATGCGCCATTTTGAATTCACGATTCTACTCAGTAGCATCAGCAACATTAGCATCATACCTCAGGAATGCGAAATAGTGCTATATTGACATGGAAGTTCGAGAGCGACAATTTTCAGCACAAAATTGCACTAATTTGAAGTCTATTAATAGAGGAAAAGATAATTTGAAGAGTATGCGCCGTTTTGAATGCACGATTCTACTCAGTAGCATCAGCAACATTAGCATCAAACCTCAGGAATGCGAAATAGCGCTATATTCACATGGAAGTTCAAGAGCGACAATTTCCAGCGCAAAATTGCGCTAAGTTGAAATGTGTTAATAGAGAAAGAGTTCTATTTAAAGAGTTAGCGCCATACCGATTGCACTGTTCGACTCAGTAGCATCAGCAACATTAGCATGATACCTAAGGAATTCAAAATAGGGCTATATGCACATGGAAGTTAATGGGCGACATTTTTTTGCACAAAATTGCACTAATTTGAAGTCTATTAATAGAGGAAAAGGTTATTTAAAGAGTATGCGCCATTTTGATTGCACTGTTCGACTCAGCAGCATCAGCAACGTTAGCATCATACCTCAGGAATGCAAAATATCACTAATTTGAAATATATTAATACAGATAAAGGTAATAAAACGAGTATACGCCATTTTGAATGAACGGTTCTACTGAGCAGCATCAGCAACATTAGCATCATTTCTCAGGAATGCAAAATAGTGGTATCTTCACATGGAAGTTCAAGAGCGACAATCTTCCTCACAAAATTTCACTAAGTTGAAATGTGTTGATAGAGACAGAGTTCCATATAAAGAGTTAGCCCCATACCGATTGCACTGTTCGACTCAGCAGCATCAGCAACAGATGCATCATACCTCCGGAATGCGAAATAGCGCTATATTCACATGGAAGTTCAAGAGCGACAATTTCCAGCGCAAAACTGCACTAAGTTGAAATGTGTTAATAGAGAAAGAGTTCTATTTAAAGAGTTAGCGCCATACCGATTGCACTGTTCGACTCAGCAGCATCAGCAGCATTAGCATGATACCTAAGGAATTCAAAATAGAGCTATATGCACATGGCAGTTAATGGGCGACAATTTTTTGCACAAAATTGCACTAATTTGAAGTCTATTAATAGAGGAAAAGGTAATTTAAAGAGTTTGCGCCATTTTGAATGCACGATTCTACTCAGCAGCATCAGCAACATTAGCATCATACCTCAGGAATGCGAAATAGTGCTATATTGACATGGAAGTTCAAGAGCGACAATTTTCAGCACAAAATTGCACTAATTTGAAGTCTGTTAATCGAGGAAAAGGTAATTTAAAGAGTATGCGCCATTTTGAATGCACGATTCTACTCAGTAGCATCAGCAACATTAGCATCATACCTCAGGAATGCGAAATAGTGCTATATTCACATGGAAGTTCGAGAGCGGCAATTTTCAGAACAAAATTGCACTAATTTGAAGTCTATTAATAGAGGAAAAGATAATTTGAAGAGTATGCGCCATTTTGAATGCACGATTCTACTCAGTAGCATCAGCAACATTAGCATCAAACCTCAGGAATGCGAAATAGCGCTATATTCACATGGAAGTTCAAGAGCGACAATTTCCAGCGCAAAATTGCGCTAAGTTGAAATGTGTTAATAGAGAAAGAGTTCTATTTAAAGAGTTAGCGCCATACCGATTGCACTGTTCGACTCAGCAGCATCAGCAGCATTAGCATGATACCTAAGGAATTCAAAATAGAGCTATATGCACATGGCAGTTAATGGGCGACAATTTTTTGCACAAAATTGCACTAATTTGAAGTCTATTAATAGAGAAAAAGGTAATTTAAAGAGTTTGCGCCATTTTGAATGAACGGTTCTACTGAGCAGCATCAGCAACATTAGCATCATTTCTCAGGAATGCAAAATAGTGCTATATTGACATGGAAGTTCAAGAGCGACAATTTTCAGCACAAAATTGTACTAATTTGAGGTCTATTAATCGAGGAAAAGGTAATTTAAAGAGTATGCGCCATTTTGAATGCACGATTCTACTCAGTAGCATCAGCAACATTAGCATCATACCTCAGGAATGCGAAATAGTGCTATATTCACATGGAAGTTCGAGAGCGGCAATTTTCAGAACAAAATTGCACTAAGTTGAAATGTGTTAATAGAGAAAGAGTTCTATTTAAAGAGTTAGCGCCATACCGATTGCACTGTTCGACTCAGTAGCATCAGCAACATTAGCATGATACCTAAGGAATTCAAAATAGGGCTATATGCACATGGCAGTTAATGGGCGACAATTTTTTGCACAAAATTGCACTAATTTGAAGTCTATTAATAGAGGAAAAGGTAATTTAAAGAGTATGCACCATTTTGAATGCACGATTCTACTCAGGAGCATCAGCAACATTAGCATGATACCTAAGGAATTCAAAATAGGGCTACATGCACATGGCAGTTAATGGGCGACAATTTTTTGCACAAAATTGCACTAATTTGAAGTCTATTAATAGAGGAAAAGGTAATTTTAAGAGTATGCACCATTTTGAATGCACGATTCTACTCAGCAGCATCAGCAACATTAGCATAATACATCAGGAATGCGAAATAGTGCTATATTGACATAGAAGTTCGAGAGCGACAATTTTCAGCACAAAATTGCACTAATTTGAAGTCTATTAATAGAGGAAAAGATAATTTGAAGAGTATGCGCCATTTTGAATGCACGATTCTACTCAGTAGCACCAGCAACATTAGCATCATACCTCAGGAATGCGAAATACTGCTATATTGACATGGAAGTTCGAGAGCGACAATTTTCAGCACAAAATTGCACTAATTTGAAGTCTATTAATTGAGGAAAAGGTAATTTAAAGAGTATGCGCCATTTTGAATGCACGATTCTACTCAGTAGCATCAGCAACATTAGCATCATACCTCAGGAATGCGAAATAGTGCTATATTCACATGGAAGTCCGAGAGCGGCAATTTTCAGAACAAAATTGCACTAAGTTGAAATGTGTTAATAGAGAAAGAGTTCTATTTAAAGAGTTACCGCCATACCGATTGCACTGTTCGACTCAGTAGCATCAGCAACATTAGCATGATACCTAAGGAATTCAAAATAGGGCTATATGCACATGGCAGTTAACGGGCGACAATTTTTTGGACAAAATTGCACTAATTTGAAGTCTATTAATAGAGGAAAAGGTAATTTAAAGAGTATGCACCATTTTGAATGCACGATTCTACTCAGCAGCATCAGCAACATTAGCATAATACATCAGGAATGCGAAATAGTGCTATATTAACTTGGAAGTTCAAGAGCGACAATTTTCAGCACAAAATTGCACTAATTTGAAGTCTATTAATTGAGGAAAAGGTAATTTAAGGAGTATGCGCCATTTTGAATGCACGATTCTACTCAGTAGCATCAGCAACATTAGCATCATACCTCAGGAATGCGAAATAGTGCTATATTCACATGGAAGTTCGAGAGCGGCAATTTTCAGAACAAAATTGCACTAAGTTGAAATGTGTTAATAGAGAAAGAGTTCTATTTAAAGAGTTACCGCCATATCGATTGCACTGTTCGACTCAGTAGCATCAGCAACATTAGCATGATACCTAAGGAATTCAAAATAGGGCTATATGCACATGGCAGTTAACGGGCGACAATTTTTTGGACAAAATTGCACTAATTTGAAGTCTATTAATAGAGGAAAAGGTAATTTAAAGAGTATGCACCATTTTGAATGCACGATTCTACTCAGCAGCATCAGCAACATTAGCATTATACATCAGGAATGCGAAATAGTGCTATATTAACTTGGAAGTTCAAGAGCGACAATTTTCAGCACAAAATTGCACTAATTTGAAGTCTATTAATAGAAGAAAAGGTAATTTAAAGAGTATGCGCCATTTTGAATTCACGATTCTACTCAGTAGCATCAGCAACATTAGCATCATACCTCAGGAATGCGAAATAGTGCTATATTGACATGGAAGTTCGAGAGCGACAATTTTCAGCACAAAATTGCACTAATTTGAAGTCTATTAATAGAGGAAAAGATAATTTGAAGAGTATGCGCCGTTTTGAATGCACGATTCTACTCAGTAGCATCAGCAACATTAGCATCAAACCTCAGGAATGCGAAATAGCGCTATATTCACATGGAAGTTCAAGAGCGACAATTTCCAGCGCAAAATTGCGCTAAGTTGAAATGTGTTAATAGAGAAAGAGTTCTATTTAAAGAGTTAGCGCCATACCGATTGCACTGTTCGACTCAGTAGCATCAGCAACATTAGCATGATACCTAAGGAATTCAAAATAGGGCTATATGCACATGGAAGTTAATGGGCGACATTTTTTTGCACAAAATTGCACTAATTTGAAGTCTATTAATAGAGGAAAAGGTTATTTAAAGAGTATGCGCCATTTTGATTGCACTGTTCGACTCAGCAGCATCAGCAACGTTAGCATCATACCTCAGGAATGCAAAATATCACTAATTTGAAATATATTAATACAGATAAAGGTAATAAAACGAGTATACGCCATTTTGAATGAACGGTTCTACTGAGCAGCATCAGCAACATTAGCATCATTTCTCAGGAATGCAAAATAGTGGTATCTTCACATGGAAGTTCAAGAGCGACAATCTTCCTCACAAAATTTCACTAAGTTGAAATGTGTTGATAGAGACAGAGTTCCATATAAAGAGTTAGCCCCATACCGATTGCACTGTTCGACTCAGCAGCATCAGCAACAGATGCATCATACCTCCGGAATGCGAAATAGCGCTATATTCACATGGAAGTTCAAGAGCGACAATTTCCAGCGCAAAACTGCACTAAGTTGAAATGTGTTAATAGAGAAAGAGTTCTATTTAAAGAGTTAGCGCCATACCGATTGCACTGTTCGACTCAGCAGCATCAGCAGCATTAGCATGATACCTAAGGAATTCAAAATAGAGCTATATGCACATGGCAGTTAATGGGCGACAATTTTTTGCACAAAATTGCACTAATTTGAAGTCTATTAATAGAGGAAAAGGTAATTTAAAGAGTTTGCGCCATTTTGAATGCACGATTCTACTCAGCAGCATCAGCAACATTAGCATCATACCTCAGGAATGCGAAATAGTGCTATATTGACATGGAAGTTCAAGAGCGACAATTTTCAGCACAAAATTGCACTAATTTGAAGTCTGTTAATCGAGGAAAAGGTAATTCAAAGAGTATGCGCCATTTTGAATGCACGATTCTACTCAGTAGCATCAGCAACATTAGCATCATACCTCAGGAATGCGAAATAGTGCTATATTCACATGGAAGTTCGAGAGCGGCAATTTTCAGAACAAAATTGCACTAATTTGAAGTCTATTAATAGAGGAAAAGATAATTTGAAGAGTATGCGCCATTTTGAATGCACGATTCTACTCAGTAGCATCAGCAACATTAGCATCAAACCTCAGGAATGCGAAATAGCGCTATATTCACATGGAAGTTCAAGAGCGACAATTTCCAGCGCAAAATTGCGCTAAGTTGAAATGTGTTAATAGAGAAAGAGTTCTATTTAAAGAGTTAGCGCCATACCGATTGCACTGTTCGACTCAGTAGCATCAGCAACATTAGCATGATACCTAAGGAATTCAAAATAGGGCTATATGCACATGGAAGTTAATGGGCGACATTTTTTTGCACAAAATTGCACTAATTTGAAGTCTATTAATAGAGGAAAAGGTTATTTAAAGAGTATGCGCCATTTTGATTGCACTGTTCGACTCAGCAGCATCAGCAACGTTAGCATCATACCTCAGGAATGCAAAATATCACTAATTTGAAATATATTAATACAGATAAAGGTAATAAAACGAGTATACGCCATTTTGAATGAACGGTTCTACTGAGCAGCATCAGCAACATTAGCATCATTTCTCAGGAATGCAAAATAGTGGTATCTTCACATGGAAGTTCAAGAGCGACAATCTTCCTCACAAAATTTCACTAAGTTGAAATGTGTTGATAGAGACAGAGTTCCATATAAAGAGTTAGCCCCATACCGATTGCACTGTTCGACTCAGCAGCATCAGCAACAGATGCATCATACCTCCGGAATGCGAAATAGCGCTATATTCACATGGAAGTTCAAGAGCGACAATTTCCAGCGCAAAACTGCACTAAGTTGAAATGTGTTAATAGAGAAAGAGTTCTATTTAAAGAGTTAGCGCCATACCGATTGCACTGTTCGACTCAGCAGCATCAGCAGCATTAGCATGATACCTAAGGAATTCAAAATAGAGCTATATGCACATGGCAGTTAATGGGCGACAATTTTTTGCACAAAATTGCACTAATTTGAAGTCTATTAATAGAGGAAAAGGTAATTTAAAGAGTTTGCGCCATTTTGAATGCACGATTCTACTCAGCAGCATCAGCAACATTAGCATCATACCTCAGGAATGCGAAATAGTGCTATATTGACATGGAAGTTCAAGAGCGACAATTTTCAGCACAAAATTGCACTAATTTGAAGTCTGTTAATCGAGGAAAAGGTAATTTAAAGAGTATGCGCCATTTTGAATGCACGATTCTACTCAGTAGCATCAGCAACATTAGCATCATACCTCAGGAATGCGAAATAGTGCTATATTCACATGGAAGTTCGAGAGCGGCAATTTTCAGAACAAAATTGCACTAATTTGAAGTCTATTAATAGAGGAAAAGATAATTTGAAGAGTATGCGCCATTTTGAATGCACGATTCTACTCAGTAGCATCAGCAACATTAGCATCAAACCTCAGGAATGCGAAATAGCGCTATATTCACATGGAAGTTCAAGAGCGACAATTTCCAGCGCAAAATTGCGCTAAGTTGAAATGTGTTAATAGAGAAAGAGTTCTATTTAAAGAGTTAGCGCCATACCGATTGCACTGTTCGACTCAGCAGCATCAGCAGCATTAGCATGATACCTAAGGAATTCAAAATAGAGCTATATGCACATGGCAGTTAATGGGCGACAATTTTTTGCACAAAATTGCACTAATTTGAAGTCTATTAATAGAGAAAAAGGTAATTTAAAGAGTTTGCGCCATTTTGAATGAACGGTTCTACTGAGCAGCATCAGCAACATTAGCATCATTTCTCAGGAATGCAAAATAGTGCTATATTGACATGGAAGTTCAAGAGCGACAATTTTCAGCACAAAATTGTACTAATTTGAGGTCTATTAATCGAGGAAAAGGTAATTTAAAGAGTATGCGCCATTTTGAATGCACGATTCTACTCAGTAGCATCAGCAACATTAGCATCATACCTCAGGAATGCGAAATAGTGCTATATTCACATGGAAGTTCGAGAGCGGCAATTTTCAGAACAAAATTGCACTAAGTTGAAATGTGTTAATAGAGAAAGAGTTCTATTTAAAGAGTTAGCGCCATACCGATTGCACTGTTCGACTCAGTAGCATCAGCAACATTAGCATGATACCTAAGGAATTCAAAATAGGGCTATATGCACATGGCAGTTAATGGGCGACAATTTTTTGCACAAAATTGCACTAATTTGAAGTCTATTAATAGAGGAAAAGGTAATTTAAAGAGTATGCACCATTTTGAATGCACGATTCTACTCAGGAGCATCAGCAACATTAGCATGATACCTAAGGAATTCAAAATAGGGCTACATGCACATGGCAGTTAATGGGCGACAATTTTTTGCACAAAATTGCACTAATTTGAAGTCTATTAATAGAGGAAAAGGTAATTTTAAGAGTATGCACCATTTTGAATGCACGATTCTACTCAGCAGCATCAGCAACATTAGCATAATACATCAGGAATGCGAAATAGTGCTATATTGACATAGAAGTTCGAGAGCGACAATTTTCAGCACAAAATTGCACTAATTTGAAGTCTATTAATAGAGGAAAAGATAATTTGAAGAGTATGCGCCATTTTGAATGCACGATTCTACTCAGTAGCACCAGCAACATTAGCATCATACCTCAGGAATGCGAAATACTGCTATATTGACATGGAAGTTCGAGAGCGACAATTTTCAGCACAAAATTGCACTAATTTGAAGTCTATTAATTGAGGAAAAGGTAATTTAAAGAGTATGCGCCATTTTGAATGCACGATTCTACTCAGTAGCATCAGCAACATTAGCATCATACCTCAGGAATGCGAAATAGTGCTATATTCACATGGAAGTCCGAGAGCGGCAATTTTCAGAACAAAATTGCACTAAGTTGAAATGTGTTAATAGAGAAAGAGTTCTATTTAAAGAGTTACCGCCATACCGATTGCACTGTTCGACTCAGTAGCATCAGCAACATTAGCATGATACCTAAGGAATTCAAAATAGGGCTATATGCACATGGCAGTTAACGGGCGACAATTTTTTGGACAAAATTGCACTAATTTGAAGTCTATTAATAGAGGAAAAGGTAATTTAAAGAGTATGCACCATTTTGAATGCACGATTCTACTCAGCAGCATCAGCAACATTAGCATAATACATCAGGAATGCGAAATAGTGCTATATTAACTTGGAAGTTCAAGAGCGACAATTTTCAGCACAAAATTGCACTAATTTGAAGTCTATTAATTGAGGAAAAGGTAATTTAAGGAGTATGCGCCATTTTGAATGCACGATTCTACTCAGTAGCATCAGCAACATTAGCATCATACCTCAGGAATGCGAAATAGTGCTATATTCACATGGAAGTTCGAGAGCGGCAATTTTCAGAACAAAATTGCACTAAGTTGAAATGTGTTAATAGAGAAAGAGTTCTATTTAAAGAGTTACCGCCATATCGATTGCACTGTTCGACTCAGTAGCATCAGCAACATTAGCATGATACCTAAGGAATTCAAAATAGGGCTATATGCACATGGCAGTTAACGGGCGACAATTTTTTGGACAAAATTGCACTAATTTGAAGTCTATTAATAGAGGAAAAGGTAATTTAAAGAGTATGCACCATTTTGAATGCACGATTCTACTCAGCAGCATCAGCAACATTAGCATTATACATCAGGAATGCGAAATAGTGCTATATTAACTTGGAAGTTCAAGAGCGACAATTTTCAGCACAAAATTGCACTAATTTGAAGTCTATTAATAGAAGAAAAGGTAATTTAAAGAGTATGCGCCATTTTGAATTCACGATTCTACTCAGTAGCATCAGCAACATTAGCATCATACCTCAGGAATGCGAAATAGTGCTATATTGACATGGAAGTTCGAGAGCGACAATTTTCAGCACAAAATTGCACTAATTTGAAGTCTATTAATAGAGGAAAAGATAATTTGAAGAGTATGCGCCGTTTTGAATGCACGATTCTACTCAGTAGCATCAGCAACATTAGCATCAAACCTCAGGAATGCGAAATAGCGCTATATTCACATGGAAGTTCAAGAGCGACAATTTCCAGCGCAAAATTGCGCTAAGTTGAAATGTGTTAATAGAGAAAGAGTTCTATTTAAAGAGTTAGCGCCATACCGATTGCACTGTTCGACTCAGTAGCATCAGCAACATTAGCATGATACCTAAGGAATTCAAAATAGGGCTATATGCACATGGAAGTTAATGGGCGACATTTTTTTGCACAAAATTGCACTAATTTGAAGTCTATTAATAGAGGAAAAGGTTATTTAAAGAGTATGCGCCATTTTGATTGCACTGTTCGACTCAGCAGCATCAGCAACGTTAGCATCATACCTCAGGAATGCAAAATATCACTAATTTGAAATATATTAATACAGATAAAGGTAATAAAACGAGTATACGCCATTTTGAATGAACGGTTCTACTGAGCAGCATCAGCAACATTAGCATCATTTCTCAGGAATGCAAAATAGTGGTATCTTCACATGGAAGTTCAAGAGCGACAATCTTCCTCACAAAATTTCACTAAGTTGAAATGTGTTGATAGAGACAGAGTTCCATATAAAGAGTTAGCCCCATACCGATTGCACTGTTCGACTCAGCAGCATCAGCAACAGATGCATCATACCTCCGGAATGCGAAATAGCGCTATATTCACATGGAAGTTCAAGAGCGACAATTTCCAGCGCAAAACTGCACTAAGTTGAAATGTGTTAATAGAGAAAGAGTTCTATTTAAAGAGTTAGCGCCATACCGATTGCACTGTTCGACTCAGCAGCATCAGCAGCATTAGCATGATACCTAAGGAATTCAAAATAGAGCTATATGCACATGGCAGTTAATGGGCGACAATTTTTTGCACAAAATTGCACTAATTTGAAGTCTATTAATAGAGGAAAAGGTAATTTAAAGAGTTTGCGCCATTTTGAATGCACGATTCTACTCAGCAGCATCAGCAACATTAGCATCATACCTCAGGAATGCGAAATAGTGCTATATTGACATGGAAGTTCAAGAGCGACAATTTTCAGCACAAAATTGCACTAATTTGAAGTCTGTTAATCGAGGAAAAGGTAATTCAAAGAGTATGCGCCATTTTGAATGCACGATTCTACTCAGTAGCATCAGCAACATTAGCATCATACCTCAGGAATGCGAAATAGTGCTATATTCACATGGAAGTTCGAGAGCGGCAATTTTCAGAACAAAATTGCACTAATTTGAAGTCTATTAATAGAGGAAAAGATAATTTGAAGAGTATGCGCCATTTTGAATGCACGATTCTACTCAGTAGCATCAGCAACATTAGCATCAAACCTCAGGAATGCGAAATAGCGCTATATTCACATGGAAGTTCAAGAGCGACAATTTCCAGCGCAAAATTGCGCTAAGTTGAAATGTGTTAATAGAGAAAGAGTTCTATTTAAAGAGTTAGCGCCATACCGATTGCACTGTTCGACTCAGTAGCATCAGCAACATTAGCATGATACCTAAGGAATTCAAAATAGGGCTATATGCACATGGAAGTTAATGGGCGACATTTTTTTGCACAAAATTGCACTAATTTGAAGTCTATTAATAGAGGAAAAGGTTATTTAAAGAGTATGCGCCATTTTGATTGCACTGTTCGACTCAGCAGCATCAGCAACGTTAGCATCATACCTCAGGAATGCAAAATATCACTAATTTGAAATATATTAATACAGATAAAGGTAATAAAACGAGTATACGCCATTTTGAATGAACGGTTCTACTGAGCAGCATCAGCAACATTAGCATCATTTCTCAGGAATGCAAAATAGTGGTATCTTCACATGGAAGTTCAAGAGCGACAATCTTCCTCACAAAATTTCACTAAGTTGAAATGTGTTGATAGAGACAGAGTTCCATATAAAGAGTTAGCCCCATACCGATTGCACTGTTCGACTCAGCAGCATCAGCAACAGATGCATCATACCTCCGGAATGCGAAATAGCGCTATATTCACATGGAAGTTCAAGAGCGACAATTTCCAGCGCAAAACTGCACTAAGTTGAAATGTGTTAATAGAGAAAGAGTTCTATTTAAAGAGTTAGCGCCATACCGATTGCACTGTTCGACTCAGCAGCATCAGCAGCATTAGCATGATACCTAAGGAATTCAAAATAGAGCTATATGCACATGGCAGTTAATGGGCGACAATTTTTTGCACAAAATTGCACTAATTTGAAGTCTATTAATAGAGGAAAAGGTAATTTAAAGAGTTTGCGCCATTTTGAATGCACGATTCTACTCAGCAGCATCAGCAACATTAGCATCATACCTCAGGAATGCGAAATAGTGCTATATTGACATGGAAGTTCAAGAGCGACAATTTTCAGCACAAAATTGCACTAATTTGAAGTCTGTTAATCGAGGAAAAGGTAATTTAAAGAGTATGCGCCATTTTGAATGCACGATTCTACTCAGTAGCATCAGCAACATTAGCATCATACCTCAGGAATGCGAAATAGTGCTATATTCACATGGAAGTTCGAGAGCGGCAATTTTCAGAACAAAATTGCACTAAGTTGAAATGTGTTAATAGAGAAAGAGTTCTATTTAAAGAGTTAGCGCCATACCGATTGCACTGTTCGACTCAGTAGCATCAGCAACATTAGCATGATACCTAAGGAATTCAAAATAGGGCTATATGCACATGGCAGTTAATGGGCGACAATTTTTTGCACAAAATTGCACTAATGTGAAGTCTATTAATAGAGGAAAAGGTAATTTAAAGAGTATGCACCATTTTGAATGCACGATTCTACTCAGCAGCATCAGCAACATTAGCATGATACCTAAGGAATTCAAAATAGGGCTACATGCACATGGCAGTTAATGGGCGACAATTTTTTGCACAAAATTGCACTAATTTGAAGTCTATTAATAGAGGAAAAGGTAATTTTAAGAGTATGCACCATTTTGAATGCACGATTCTACTCAGCAGCATCAGCAAAATTAGCATAATACATCAGGAATGCGAAATAGTGCTAAATTGACATGGAAGTTCGAGAGCGACAATTTTCAGCACAAAATTGCACTAATTTGAAGTCTATTAATAGAGGAAAAGATAATTTGAAGAGTATGCGCCATTTTGAATGCACGATTCTACTCAGTAGCATCAGCAACATTAGCATCATACCTCAGGAATGCGAAATAGTGCTATATTCACATGGAAGTTCGAGAGCGGCAATTTTCAGAACAAAATTGCACTAAGTTGAAATGTGTTAATAGAGAAACAGTTCTATTTAAAGAGTTACCGCCATACCGATTGCACTGTTCGACTCAGTAGCATCAGCAACATTAGCATGATACCTAAGGAATTCAAAATAGGGCTATATGCACATGGCAGTTAACGGGCGACAATTTTTTGGACAAAATTGCACTAATTTGAAGTCTATTAATAGAGGAAAAGGTAATTTAAAGAGTATGCACCATTTTGAATGCACGATTCTACTCAGCAGCATCAGCAACATTAGCATAATACATCAGGAATGCGAAATAGCGCCATATTAACTTGGAAGTTCAAGAGCGACAATTTTCAGCACAAAATTGCACTAATTTGAAGTCTATTAATAGAAGAAAAGGTAATTTAAAGAGTATGCGCCATTTTGAATGCACGATTCTACTCAGTAGCATCAGCAACATTAGCATCATACCTCAGGAATGCGAAATAGTGCTATATTGACATGGAAGTTCGAGAGCGACAATTTTCAGCACAAAATTGCACTAATTTGAAGTCTATTAATAGAGGAAAAGATAATTTGAAGAGTATGCGCCATTTTGAATGCACGATTCTACTCAGTAGCATCAGCAACATTAGCATCATACCTCAGGAATGCGAAATAGTGCTATATTCACATGGAAGTTCGAGAGCGGCAATTTTCAGAACAAAATTGCACTAAGTTGAAATGTGTTAATAGAGAAAGAGTTCTATTTAAAGAGTTAGCGCCATACCGATTGCACTGTTCGACTCAGTAGCATCAGCAACATTAGCATGATACCTAAGGAATTCAAAATAGGGCTATATGCACATGGCAGTTAATGGGCGACAATTTTTTGCACAAAATTGCACTAACGTGAAGTCTATTAATAGAGGAAAAGGTAATTTAAAGAGTATGCACCATTTTGAATGCACGATTCTACTCAGCAGCATCAGCAACATTAGCATGATACCTAAGGAATTCAAAATAGGGCTACATGCACATGGCAGTTAATGGGCGACAATTTTTTGCACAAAATTGCACTAATTTGAAGTCTATTAATAGAGGAAAAGGTAATTTTAAGAGTATGCACCATTTTGAATGCACGATTCTACTCAGCAGCATCAGCAACATTAGCATAATACATCAGGAATGCGAAATAGTGCTATATTGACATGGAAGTTCGAGAGCGACAATTTTCAGCACAAAATTGCACTAATTTGAAGTCTATTAATAGAGGAAAAGATAATTTGAAGAGTATGCGCCATTTTGAATGCACTGTTCGACTCAGCAGCATCAGCAACGTTAGCATCATACCTCAGGAATGCGAAATAGCGCTATATTCACATGGAAGTTCAAGAGCGACAATTTCCAGCGCAAAATTGCGCTAAGTTGAAATGTGTTAATAGAGAAACAGTTCTATTTAAAGAGTTACCGCCATACCGATTGCACTGTTCGACTCAGTAGCATCAGCAACATTAGCATGATACCTAAGGAATTCAAAATAGGGCTATATGCACATGGCAGTTAACGGGCGACAATTTTTTGGACAAAGTTGCACTAATTTTAAGTCTATTAATAGAGGAAAAGGTAATTTAAAGAGTATGCACCATTTTGAATGCACGATTCTACTCAGCAGCATCAGCAACATTAGCATAATACATCAGGAATGCGAAATAGTGCTATATTAACTTGGAAGTTCAAGAGCGACAATTTTCAGCACAAAATTGCACTAATTTGAAGTCTATTAATAGAAGAAAAGGTAATTTAAAGAGTATGCGCCATTTTGAATGCACGATTCTACTCAGTAGCATCAGCAACATTAGCATCATACCTCAGGAATGCGAAATAGTGCTATATTGACATGGAAGTTCGAGAGCGACAATTTTCAGCACAAAATTGCACTAATTTGAAGTCTATTAATAGAGGAAAAGATAATTTGAAGAGTATGCGCCATTTTGAATGCACGATTCTACTCAGTAGCATCAGCAACATTAGCATCAAACCTCAGGAATGCGAAATAGCGCTATATTCACATGGAAATTCAAGAGCGACAATTTCCAGCGCAAAATTGCGCTAAGTTGAAATGTGTTAATAGAGAAAGAGTTCTATTTAAAGAGTTAGCGCCATACCGATTGCACTGTTCGACTCAGTAGCATCAGCAACATTAGCATGATACCTAACGAATTCACGATTTTGAATGCACGATTCTACTCAGTAGCATCAGCAACATTAGCATCATACCTCAGGAATGCGAAATAGTGCTATATTCACATGGAAGTTCGAGAGCGGCAATTTTCAGAACAAAATTGCACTAAGTTGAAATGTGTTAATAGAGAAACAGTTCTATTTAAAGAGTTACCGCCATACCGATTGCACTGTTCGACTCAGTAGCATCAGCAACATTAGCATGATACCTAAGGAATTCAAAATAGGGCTATATGCACATGGCAGTTAACGGGCGACAATTTTTTGGACAAAATTGCACTAATTTGAAGTCTATTAATAGAGGAAAAGGTAATTTAAAGAGTATGCACCATTTTGAATGCACGATTCTACTCAGCAGCATCAGCAACATTAGCATAATACATCAGGAATGCGAAATAGCGCCATATTAACTTGGAAGTTCAAGAGCGACAATTTTCAGCACAAAATTGCACTAATTTGAAGTCTATTAATAGAAGAAAAGGTAATTTAAAGAGTATGCGCCATTTTGAATGCACGATTCTACTCAGTAGCATCAGCAACATTAGCATCATACCTCAGGAATGCGAAATAGTGCTATATTGACATGGAAGTTCGAGAGCGACAATTTTCAGCACAAAATTGCACTAATTTGAAGTCTATTAATAGAGGAAAAGATAATTTGAAGAGTATGCGCCATTTTGAATGCACGATTCTACTCAGTAGCATCAGCAACATTAGCATCATACCTCAGGAATGCGAAATAGTGCTATATTCACATGGAAGTTCGAGAGCGGCAATTTTCAGAACAAAATTGCACTAAGTTGAAATGTGTTAATAGAGAAAGAGTTCTATTTAAAGAGTTAGCGCCATACCGATTGCACTGTTCGACTCAGTAGCATCAGCAACATTAGCATGATACCTAAGGAATTCAAAATAGGGCTATATGCACATGGCAGTTAATGGGCGACAATTTTTTGCACAAAATTGCACTAACGTGAAGTCTATTAATAGAGGAAAAGGTAATTTAAAGAGTATGCACCATTTTGAATGCACGATTCTACTCAGCAGCATCAGCAACATTAGCATGATACCTAAGGAATTCAAAATAGGGCTACATGCACATGGCAGTTAATGGGCGACAATTTTTTGCACAAAATTGCACTAATTTGAAGTCTATTAATAGAGGAAAAGGTAATTTTAAGAGTATGCACCATTTTGAATGCACGATTCTACTCAGCAGCATCAGCAACATTAGCATAATACATCAGGAATGCGAAATAGTGCTATATTGACATGGAAGTTCGAGAGCGACAATTTTCAGCACAAAATTGCACTAATTTGAAGTCTATTAATAGAGGAAAAGATAATTTGAAGAGTATGCGCCATTTTGAATGCACTGTTCGACTCAGCAGCATCAGCAACGTTAGCATCATACCTCAGGAATGCGAAATAGCGCTATATTCACATGGAAGTTCAAGAGCGACAATTTCCAGCGCAAAATTGCGCTAAGTTGAAATGTGTTAATAGAGAAACAGTTCTATTTAAAGAGTTACCGCCATACCGATTGCACTGTTCGACTCAGTAGCATCAGCAACATTAGCATGATACCTAAGGAATTCAAAATAGGGCTATATGCACATGGCAGTTAACGGGCGACAATTTTTTGGACAAAGTTGCACTAATTTTAAGTCTATTAATAGAGGAAAAGGTAATTTAAAGAGTATGCACCATTTTGAATGCACGATTCTACTCAGCAGCATCAGCAACATTAGCATAATACATCAGGAATGCGAAATAGTGCTATATTAACTTGGAAGTTCAAGAGCGACAATTTTCAGCACAAAATTGCACTAATTTGAAGTCTATTAATAGAAGAAAAGGTAATTTAAAGAGTATGCGCCATTTTGAATGCACGATTCTACTCAGTAGCATCAGCAACATTAGCATCATACCTCAGGAATGCGAAATAGTGCTATATTGACATGGAAGTTCGAGAGCGACAATTTTCAGCACAAAATTGCACTAATTTGAAGTCTATTAATAGAGGAAAAGATAATTTGAAGAGTATGCGCCATTTTGAATGCACGATTCTACTCAGTAGCATCAGCAACATTAGCATCAAACCTCAGGAATGCGAAATAGCGCTATATTCACATGGAAATTCAAGAGCGACAATTTCCAGCGCAAAATTGCGCTAAGTTGAAATGTGTTAATAGAGAAAGAGTTCTATTTAAAGAGTTAGCGCCATACCGATTGCACTGTTCGACTCAGTAGCATCAGCAACATTAGCATGATACCTAACGAATTCACGATTTTGAATGCACGATTCTACTCAGTAGCATCAGCAACATTAGCATCATACCTCAGGAATGCGAAATAGTGCTATATTCACATGGAAGTTCGAGAGCGGCAATTTTCAGAACAAAATTGCACTAAGTTGAAATGTGTTAATAGAGAAAGAGTTCTATTTAAAGAGTTAGCGCCATACCGATTGCACTGTTCGACTCAGTAGCATCAGCAACATTAGCATGATACCTAAGGAATTCAAAATAGGGCTATATGCACATGGCAGTTAATGGGCGACAATTTTTTGCACAAAATTGCACTAATGTGAAGTCTATTAATAGAGGAAAAGGTAATTTAAAGAGTATGCACCATTTTGAATGCACGATTCTACTCAGCAGCATCAGCAACATTAGCATGATACCTAAGGAATTCAAAATAGGGCTACATGCACATGGCAGTTAATGGGCGACAATTTTTTGCACAAAATTGCACTAATTTGAAGTCTATTAATAGAGGAAAAGGTAATTTTAAGAGTATGCACCATTTTGAATGCACGATTCTACTCAGCAGCATCAGCAACATTAGCATAATACATCAGGAATGCGAAATAGTGCTATATTGACATGGAAGTTCGAGAGCGACAATTTTCAGCACAAAATTGCACTAATTTGAAGTCTATTAATAGAGGAAAAGATAATTTGAAGAGTATGCGCCATTTTGAATGCACGATTCTACTCAGTAGCATCAGCAACATTAGCATCATACCGCAGGAATGCGAAATAGTGCTATATTCACATGGAAGTTCGAGAGCGGCAATTTTCAGAACAAAATTGCACTAAGTTGAAATGTGTTAATAGAGAAACAGTTCTATTTAAAGAGTTATCGCCATACCGATTGCACTGTTCGACTCAGTAGCATCAGCAACATTAGCATGATACCTAAGGAATTCAAAATAGGGCTATATGCACATGGCAGTTAACGGGCGACAATTTTTTGGACAAAATTGCACTAATTTGAAGTCTATTAATAGAGGAAAAGGTAATTTAAAGAGTATGCACCATTTTGAATGCACGATTCTACTCAGCAGCATCAGCAACATTAGCATAATACATCAGGAATGCGAAATAGCGCTATATTAACTTGGAAGTTCAAGAGCGACAATTTTCAGCACAAAATTGCACTAATTTGAAGTCTATTAATAGAAGAAAAGGTAATTTAAAGAGTATGCGCCATTTTGAATGCACGATTCTACTCAGTAGCATCAGCAACATTAGCATCATACCTCAGGAATGCGAAATAGTGCTATATTGACATGGAAGTTCGAGAGCGACAATTTTCAGCACAAAATTGCACTAATTTGAAGTCTATTAATAGAGGAAAAGATAATTTGAAGAGTATGCGCCATTTTGAATGCACGATTCTACTCAGTAGCATCAGCAACATTAGCATCAAACCTCAGGAATGCGAAATAGCGCTATATTCACATGGAAGTTCAAGAGCGACAATTTCCAGCGCAAAATTGCGCTAAGTTGAAATGTGTTAATAGAGAAAGAGTTCTATTTAAAGAGTTAGCGCCATACCGATTGCACTGTTCGACTCAGTAGCATCAGCAACATTAGCATGATACCTAAGGAATTCAAAATAGGGCTATATGCACATGGAAGTTAATGGGCGACATTTTTTTGCACAAAATTGCACTAATTTGAAGTCTATTAATAGAGGAAAAGGTTATTTAAAGAGTATGCGCCATTTTGATTGCACTGTTCGACTCAGCAGCATCAGCAACGTTAGCATCATACCTCAGGAATGCAAAATATCACTAATTTGAAATATATTAATACAGATAAAGGTAATAAAACGAGTATACGCCATTTTGAATGAACGGTTCTACTGAGCAGCATCAGCAACATTAGCATCATTTCTCAGGAATGCAAAATAGTGGTATCTTCAGATGGAAGTTCAAGAGCGACAATCTTCCTCACAAAATTTCACTAAGTTGAAATGTGTTGATAGAGACAGAGTTCCATATAAAGAGTTAGCCCCATACCGATTGCACTGTTCGACTCAGCAGCATCAGCAACAGATGCATCATACCTCCGGAATGCGAAATAGCGCTATATTCACATGGAAGTTCAAGAGCGACAATTTCCAGCGCAAAACTGCACTAAGTTGAAATGTGTTAATAGAGAAAGAGTTCTATTTAAAGAGTTAGCGCCATACCGATTGCACTGTTCGACTCAGCAGCATCAGCAGCATTAGCATGATACCTAAGGAATTCAAAATAGAGCTATATGCACATGGCAGTTAATGGGCGACAATTTTTTGCACAAAATTGCACTAATTTGAAGTCTATTAATAGAGGAAAAGGTAATTTAAAGAGTTTGCGCCATTTTGAATGCACGATTCTACTCAGCAGCATCAGCAACATTAGCATCATACCTCAGGAATGCGAAATAGTGCTATATTGACATGGAAGTTCAAGAGCGACAATTTTCAGCACAAAATTGCACTAATTTGAAGTCTGTTAATCGAGGAAAAGGTAATTTAAAGAGTATGCGCCATTTTGAATGCACGATTCTACTCAGTAGCATCAGCAACATTAGCATCATACCTCAGGAATGCGAAATAGTGCTATATTCACATGGCAGTTCGAGAGCGGCAATTTTCAGAACAAAATTGCACTAAGTTGAAATGTGTTAATAGAGAAAGAGTTCTATTTAAAGAGTTAGCGCCATACCGATTGCACTGTTCGACTCAGTAGCATCAGCAACATTAGCATGATACCTAAGGAATTCAAAATAGGGCTATATGCACATGGCAGTTAATGGGCGACAATTTTTTGCACAAAATTGCACTAATGTGAAGTCTATTAATAGAGGAAAAGGTAATTTAAAGAGTATGCACCATTTTGAATGCACGATTCTACTCAGCAGCATCAGCAACATTAGCATGATACCTAAGGAATTCAAAATAGGGCTACATGCACATGGCAGTTAATGGGCGACAATTTTTTGCACAAAATTGCACTAATTTGAAGTCTATTAATAGAGGAAAAGGTAATTTTAAGAGTATGCACCATTTTGAATGCACGATTCTACTCAGCAGCATCAGCAACATTAGCATAATACATCAGGAATGCGAAATAGTGCTATATTGACATGGAAGTTCGAGAGCGACAATTTTCAGCACAAAATTGCACTAATTTGAAGTCTATTAATAGAGGAAAAGATAATTTGAAGAGTATGCGCCATTTTGAATGCACGATTCTACTCAGTAGCATCAGCAACATTAGCATCATACCTCAGGAATGCGAAATAGTGCTATATTCACATGGAAGTTCGAGAGCGGCAATTTTCAGAACAAAATTGCACTAAGTTGAAATGTGTTAATAGAGAAACAGTTCTATTTAAAGAGTTACCGCCATACCGATTGCACTGTTCGACTCAGTAGCATCAGCAACATTAGCATGATACCTAAGGAATTCAAAATAGGGCTATATGCACATGGCAGTTAACGGGCGACAATTTTTTGGACAAAGTTGCACTAATTTGAAGTCTATTAATAGAGGAAAAGGTAATTTAAAGAGTATGCACCATTTTGAATGCACGATTCTACTCAGCAGCATCAGCAACATTAGCATAATACATCAGGAATGCGAAATAGTGCTATATTAACTTGGAAGTTCAAGAGCGACAATTTTCAGCACAAAATTGCACTAATTTGAAGTCTATTAATAGAAGAAAAGGTAATTTAAAGAGTATGCGCCATTTTGAATGCACGATTCTACTCAGTAGCATCAGCAACATTAGCATCATACCTCAGGAATGCGAAATAGTGCTATATTGACATGGAAGTTCGAGAGCGACAATTTTCAGCACAAAATTGCACTAATTTGAAGTCTATTAATAGAGGAAAAGATAATTTGAAGAGTATGCGCCGTTTTGAATGCACGATTCTACTCAGTAGCATCAGCAACATTAGCATCATTCCTCATGTATGCAAAATAGTGCTTTATTCACATGGCAGTTCAGGAGCGACAATTTTTTGCAAAAAATTGCTCTAATTTGAAGTCTATTAATAGAGGAAAAGGTAATTTAAAGAGTATGCGCCATTTTGATTGCACTGTTCGACTCAGCAGCATCAGCAACGTTAGCATCATACCTCAGGAATGCGAAATAGCGCTATATTCACATGGAAGTTCAAGAGCGACAATTTCCAGCGCAAAATTGCGCTAAGTTGAAATGTGTTAATAGAGAAAGAGTTCTATTTAAACAGTTAGCGCCATACCGATTGCACTGTTCGACTCAGTAGCATCAGCAACATTAGCATGATACCTAAGGAATTCAAAATAGGTCTATATGCACATGGCAGTTAATGGGCGACAATTTTTTGCACAAAATTGCACTAATTTGAAGTCTATTAATAGAGGAAAAGGTAATTTAAAGAGTATGCGCCATTTTGAATGTACGATTCTACTCAGCAGCATCAGCAACATTAGCATGATACCTAAGGAATTCAAAATAGGGCTAAATGCACATGGCAGTTAATGGGCGACAATTTTTTACACAAAATTGCACTAATTTGAAGTCTATTAATAAAGGAAAAGGTAATTTAAAGAGTATGCGCCATTTTGAATTCACGATTCTACTCAGCAGCATCAGCAACATTAGCATCATACCTCCGGAATGCGAAATAGCGCTATATTCACATGGCAGTTCAAGAGCGACAATTTTTTGCAAAAAATTGCTCTAATTTGAAGTCTATTAATAGAGGAAAAAGTAATTTAAAGAGTATGCGCCATTTTGATTGCACTGTTCGACTCAGCAGCATCAGCAACGTTAGCATCATACCTCAGGAATGCAAAATATCACTAATTTGAAATATATTAATACAGATAAAGGTAATTAAACGAGTATACGCCATTTCGAATGAACGGTTCTACTGAGCAGCATCAGCAACGTTAGCATCACATCTCAGGAATGCAAAATAGTGGTATTTTCCCATGGAAGTTCAAGAGCGACAATCTTCCTCACAAAATTGCACTAAGTTGAAATGTGTTGATAGAGACAGAGTTCCATATAAAGAGTTAGCCCCATACCGATTGCACTGTTCGACTCAGCAGCATCAGCAACAGATGCATCATACCTCCGGAATGCGAAATAGCGCTATATTCACATGGAAGTTCAAGAGCGACAATTTCCAGCGCAAAATTGCACTAAGTTGAAATGTGTTAATAGAGACAGAGTTCCATATGAAGAGTTAGCCCCATATCGATTGCACTGTTCGACCCAGCAGCATCAGCAACAGAAGCATGATACCTAAGGAATTCAAAATAGGGCTATATTCACATGGCAGTTCAAGAGCGACAATTTTTTGCAAAAAATTGCTCTAATTTGAAGTCTATTAATAGAGGAAAAGGTAATTTAAAGAGTATGCACCATTTTGATTTCACCGTTCGACTCAGCAGCATCTGCAACGTTAGCATCATACCTCAGGAATGCAAAATATCACTAATTTGAAATATATTAATACAGATAAAGGTAATTAAACGAGGATACGCCATTTTGAATGAACGGTTCTACTGAGCAGCATCAGCAACATTAGCATCATATCTCAGGAATGCAAAATAGTGGTATTTTCACATGGAAGTTCAAGAGCGACAATTTTCCTCACAAAATTGCACTAAGTTGAAATGTGTTAATAGAGAACGAGTTCTATATAAAGAGTCAGCCCAATGCCGATTGCACTGTTCGACTCAGCAGCATCAGCAAATTTAGCATGATACCTAAGGAATTCAAAATAGGGCTATATGCACATGGCAGTTATTGGGCGACAATGTTTTGCACAAAATTGCACTAATTTGAAGTCTATTAATAAAGGAAAGATAATTTAAAGAGTATGCGCCATTTTGAATGCACGATTCTACTCAGCAGCATCAGCAACATTAGCATCATACCTCAGGAATGCGAAATAGTGCTATATTGACATGGAAGTTCAAGAGCGACAATTTTCAGCACAAAATTGCACTAATTTGAAGTCTATTAATAGAGGAAAAGGTAATTTAAAGAGTATGCGCCATTTTGAATGCACGATTCTACTCAGTAGCATCAGCAACATTAGCATCATACGTCAGGAATGCGAAATAGTGCTATATTCACATGGAAGTTCAAGAGCGACAATTTTGCTCACAAAATTGCACTAAGTTGAAATGTGTTATTAGAGACAGAGTTCCATATGAAGAGTTAGCCCCATATCGATTGCACTGTTCGACCCAGCAGCATCAGCAACAGAAGCATCATACCTCCGGAATGCGAAATAGCGCTATTTTCACATGGAAGTTCAAGAGCGACAATTTTCAGCACAAAATTGCACTAATTTGAAGTCTATTAATAGAGGAAAAGGTAATTTAAAGAGTATGCGCCATTTTGATTGCACTGTTCGACTCAGCAGCATCAGCAACGTTAGCATCATACCTCAGGAATGCAAAAGAGGGCTATATGCACATGGCAGTTAATGGGCGACAATCTATTGCACAAAATTGCACTAATTTGGAATATATTAATACAGGGTAATTTAACGAGTATGCGCCATTTTGAATGGACTGTTCGACTCAGCAGCATCAGCAACGTTAGCATCATACCTCAGGAATGCAAAATATCACTAATTTGAAATATATTAATACAGATAAAGGTAATTAAACGAGTATACTCCATTTTGAATGAACGGTTCTACTGAGCAGCATCAGCAACGTTAGCATCACATCTCAGGAATGCAAAATAGCGCTATATTCACATGGAAGTTCAAGAGCGACAATTTCCAGCGCAAAATTGCACTATGTTGAAATGTGTTAATAGAGAACGAGTTCTATATAAAGAGTTAGCCCAATGCCGATTGCACTGTTCGACTCAGCAGCATCAGCAACATTAGCATGATACCTAAGGAATTCAAAATAGGGCTATATGCACATGGCAGTTAATGGGCGACCATTTTTTTGCACAAAATTGCACTAATTTGAAGTCTATTAATAAAGGAAAAGGTAATTTAAAGAGTATGCGCCATTTTGAATGCACGATTCTACTCAGTAGCATCAGCAACATTAGCATCATACGTCAGGAATGCGAAATAGTGCTATATTCACATGGAAGTTCAAGAGCGACAATTTTGCTCACAAAATTGCACTAAGTTGAAATGTGTTATTAGAGACAGAGTTCCATATGAAGAGTTAGCCCCATATCGATTGCACTGTTCGACCCAGCAGCATCAGCAACAGAAGCATCATACCTCCGGAATGCGAAATAGCGCTATTTTCACATGGAAGTTCAAGAGCGACAATTTTCAGGACAAAATTGCACTAATTTGAAGTCTATTAATAGAGGAAAAGGTAATTTAAAGAGTATGCGCCATTTTGATTGCACTGTTCGACTCAGCAGCATCAGCAACGTTAGCATAATACTTCAGGAATGCAAAAGAGGGCTATATGCACATGGCAGTTAATGGGCGACAATCTATTGCACAAAATTGCACTAATTTGAAATATATTAATACAGGGTAATTTAACGAGTATGCGCAATTTTGAATGCACTGTTCGACTCAGCAGCATCAGCAACGTTAGCATCATACCTCAGGAATGCAAAATATCACTAATTTGAAATATATTAATACAGATAAAGGTAATTAAACGAGTATACGCCATTTTGAATGAACGGTTCTACTGAGCAGCATCAGCAACGTTATCATCACATCTCAGGAATGCAAAATAGCTCTATATTCACATGGAAGTTCAAGAGCGACAATTTCCAGCGCAAAATTGCACTAAGTTGAAATGTGTTAATAGAGAACGAGTTCTATATAAAGAGTTAGCCCAATGCCGATTGCACTGTTCGACTCAGCAGCATCAGTAACATTAGCATCATACCTCAGGTAAGCAAAATAGTGCTAGATTCACATGGCAGTTCAAGAGCGACAGTTTTTTGCAAAAAATTTCACTAATTTGAAGTCTATTAATAGAGGAAAATGTAATTTAAAGAGTATGCGCCATTTTGATTGCACTGTTCGACTCAGCAGCATCAGCAACGTTAGCATCATACCTCAGGAATGCAAAATATCACTAATTTGAAATATATTAATACAGATAAAGGTAATTAAACGAGTATACGCCATTTTGAATGAACGGTTCTACTGAGCAGCATCAGCAACATTAGCATCATATCTCAGGAGTGCAAAATAGTGGTATTTTCACATGGAAGTTCAAGAGCGACAATTTTCCTCACAAAATTGCACTAAGTTGAAATGTGTTAATAGAGACAGAGTTCCATATGAAGAGTTAGCCCCATATCGATTGCACTGTTCGACCCAGCAGCATCAGCAACAGAAGCATGATACCTAAGGAATTCAAAATAGGGCTATATTCACATGGCAGTTCAAGAGCGACAATTTTTTGCAAAAAATTGCTCTAATTTGAAGTCTATTAATAGAGGAAAAGGTAATTTAAAGAGTATGCACCATTTTGATTGCACCGTTCGACTCAGCAGCATCTGCAACGTTAGCATCATACCTCAGGAATGCAAAATATCACTAATTTGAAATATATTAATACAGATAAAGGTAATTAAACGAGGATACGCCATTTTGAATGAACGGTTCTACTGAGCAGCATCAGCAACATTAGCATCATATCTCAGGAATGCAAAATAGTGGTATTTTCACATGGAAGTTCAAGAGCGACAATTTTCCTCACAAAATTGCACTAAGTTGAAATGTGTTAATAGAGAACGAGTTCTATATAAAGAGTCAGCCCAATGCCGATTGCACTGTTCGACTCAGCAGCATCAGCAAATTTAGCATGATACCTAAGGAATTCAAAATAGGGCCATATGCACATGGCAGTTATTGGGCGACAATGTTTTTCACAAAATTGCACTAATTTGAAGTCTATTAATAAAGGAAAGATAATTTAAAGAGTATGCGCCATTTTGAATGCACGATTCTACTCAGCAGCATCAACAACATTAGCATCATACCTCAGGAATGCGAAATAGTGCTATATTGACATGGAAGTTCAAGAGCGACAATTTTCAGCACAAAATTGCACTAATTTGAAGTCTATTAATAGAGGAAAAGGTAATTTAAAGAGTATGCGCCATTTTGAATGCACGATTCTACTCAGTAGCATCAGCAACATTAGCATCATACGTCAGGAATGCGAAATAGTGCTATATTCACATGGAAGATCAAGAGCGACAATTTTCAGCACAAAATTGCACTAATTTGAAGTCTATTAATAGAGGTAAAGGTAATTTAAAGAGTATGCGCCATTTTGATTGCACTGTTCGACTCAGCAGCATCAGCAACGTTAGCATCATACCTCAGGAATGCAAAAGAGGGCTATATGCACATGGCAGTTAATGGGCGACAATCTATTGCACAAAATTGCACTAATTTGAAGTCTATTAATAAAGGAAAAGGTAATTTAAAGAGTATGCGCCATTTTGAATGCACGATTCTACTCAGTAGCATCAGCAACATTAGCATCATACGTCAGGAATGCGAAATAGTGCTATATTCACATGGAAGTTCAAGAGCGACAATTTTGCTCACAAAATTGCACTAAGTTGAAATGTGTTATTAGAGACAGAGTTCCATATGAAGAGTTAGCCCCATATCGATTGCACTGTTCGACCCAGCAGCATCAGCAACAGAAGCATCATACCTCCGGAATGCGAAATAGCGCTATTTTCACATGGAAGTTCAAGAGCGACAATTTTCAGCACAAAATTGCACTAATTTGAAGTCTATTAATAGAGGAAAAGGTAATTTAAAGAGTATGCGCCATTTTGATTGCACTGTTCGACTCAGCAGCATCAGCAACGTTAGCATCATACTTCAGGAATGCAAAAGAGGGCTATATGCACATGGCAGTTAATGGGCGACAATCTATTGCACAAAATTGCACTAATTTGAAATATATTAATACAGGGTAATTTAACGAGTATGCGCAATTTTGAATGCACTGTTCGACTCAGCAGCATCAGCAACGTTAGCATCATACCTCAGGAATGCAAAATATCACTAATTTGAAATATATTAATACAGATAAAGGTAATTAAACGAGTATACGCCATTTTGAATGAACGGTTCTACTGAGCAGCATCAGCAACGTTAGCATCACATCTCAGGAATGCAAAATAGCTCTATATTCACATGGAAGTTCAAGAGCGACAATTTCCAGCGCAAAATTGCACTAATTTGAAGTCTATTAATAGAGGAAAAGGTAATTTAAAGAGTATGCGCCATTTTGAATGCACGATTCTACTCAGTAGCATCAGCAACATTAGCATCATACGTCAGGAATGCGAAATAGTGCTATATTCACATGGAAGTTCGAGAGCGACAATTTTCAGAACAAAATTGCACTAAGTTGAAATGTGTTAATAGAGAAAGAGTTCTATATAAAGAGTTAGCCCAATGCCGATTGCACTGTTCGACTCAGCAGCATCAGCAACGTTAGCATCTTACCTCAGAAATGCAAATTATCACTAATTTGAAATATATTAATACAGATAAAGGTAATTAAACGAGTATACGCCATTTTGAATGAACGGTTCTACTGAGCAGCATCAGCAACATTAGCATCATATCTCAGGAATGCAAAATAGTGGTATTTTCACATGGAAGTTCAAGAGCGACAATTTTCCTCACAAAATTGCACTAAGTTGAAATGTGTTAATAGAGACAGAGTTCCATATGAAGAGTTAGCCCCATATCGATTGCACTGTTCCACCCAGCAGCATCAGCAACAGAAGCGTCATACCTCCGGAATGCGAAATAGCGCTATTTTCACATGGAAGTTCAAGAGCGACAATTTTCAGCACAAAATTGCACTAATTTGAAGTCTATTAATAGAGGAAAAGGTAATTTAAAGAGTATGCGCCATTTTGATTGCACTGTTCGACTCAGCAGCATCAGCAACGTTAGCATCATACCTCAGGAATGCAAAAGAGGGCTATATGCACATGGCAGTTAATGGGCGACAATCTATTGCACAAAATTGCACTAATTTGAAATATATTAATACAGGGTAATTTAACGAGTATGCGCCATTTTGAATGAACGGTTCTACTGAGCAGCATCAGCAACGTTAGCATCACATCTCAGGAATGAAAAATAGCGCTATATTCACATGGAAGTTCAAGAGCGACAATTTCCAGCGCAAAATTGCACTAAGTTGAAATGTGTTAATAGAGAACGAGTTCTATATAAAGAGTTAGCCCAATGCCGATTGCACTGTTCGACTCAGCAGCATCAGCAACATTAGCATGATACCTAAGGAATTCAAAATAGGGCTATATGCACATGGCAGTTAATGGGCGACAATTTTTTGCACAAAATTGCACTAATTTGAAGTCTATTAATAAAGGAAAGATAATTTAAAGAGTATGCGCCATTTTGAATGCACGATTCTACTCAGTAGCATCAGCAACATTAGCATCATACGTCAGGATTGCGAAATAGTGCTATATTCACATGGAAGTTCAAGAGCGACAATTTTGCTCACAAAATTGCACTAAGTTGAAATGTGTTAATAGAGACAGAGCTCCATATGAAGAGTTAGCCCCATATCGATTGCACTGTTCGACCCAGCAGCATCAGCAACAGAAGCATCATACCTCCGGAATGCGAAATAGTGCTATTTTCACATGGAAGTTCAAGAGCGACAATTTTCAGCACAAAATTGCACTAATTTGAAGTCTATTAATAGAGGAAAAGGTAATTTAAAGAGTATGCGCCATTTTGATTGCACTGTTCGACTCAGCAGCATCAGCAACGTTAGCATCATACCTCAGGAATGCAAAATATCACTAATTTGAAATATATTAATACAGATAAAGGTAATTAAACGAGTATACGCCATTTTGAATGAACGGTTCTACTGAGCAGCATCAGCAACGTTAGCATCACATCTCAGGAATGCAAAATAGCGCTATATTCACATGGAAGTTCAAGAGCGACAATTTCCAGCGCAAAATTGCACTAAGTTGAAATGTGTTAATAGAGAACGAGTTCTATATAAAGAGTTAGCCCAATGCCGATTGCAATGTTCGACTCAGCAGCATCAGCAACGTTAGCATCATATCTCAGAAATGCAAAATATCACTAATTTGAAATATATTAATACAGATAAAGGTAATTAAACGAGTATACGCCATTTTGAATGAACGGTTCTACTGAGCAGCATCAGCAACATTAGCATCATACCTCAGTAATGCAAAATAGTGCTATATTCACATGGAAGTTCAAGAGCGATAATTTTCAGAACAAAATTGCACTAAGTTGAAATGTGTTAATAGAGAAAGATTTGTATATCAAGAGTTAGCGCCATACCGATTGCACTGTTTAACTCAGCAGCATCAGCAACAGTAGCGTTATACCTCAGGAATGCGAAATAGCGCTATTTTCACATGGAAATTCAAGAGCGACAATTTTCAGCACAAAATTGCACTAATTTGAAATATATTAATACAGATAAAGGTAATTAAACGAGTATACGCCATTTTGAATGAACGGTTCTACTGAGCAGCATCAGCAACGTTAGCATCACATCTCAGGAATGCAAAATAGTGGTATTTTCACATGGAAGTTCAAGAGCGACAATTTTCCTCACAAAATTGCACTAAGTTGAAATGTGTTGATAGAGACAGAGTTCCATATAATGAGTTAGCCCCATACCGATTGCACTGTTCGACTCAGCAGCATCAGCAGCAGATGCATCATACCTCCGGAATGCGAAATAGCGCTATATTCACATGGAAGTTCAAGAGCGACAATTTCCAGCGCAAAATTGCACTTAGTTGAAATGTGTTAATAGAGAACGAGTTCTATATAAAGAGTTAGCCCAATGCCGATTGCACTGTTCGACTCAGCAGCATCAGCAACATTAGCATGATACCTAAGGAATTCAAAATAGGGCTATATGCACATGGCAGTTAATGGGCGACAATTTTTTGCACAAAATTGCACTAATTTGAAGTCTATTAATAGAGGAAAAGGTAATTTAAAGAGTATGCACCATTTTGAATGCACGATTCTACTCAGCAGCATCAGCAACATTAGCATAATACATCAGGAATGCGAAGTAGTGCTATATTAACTTGGAAGTTCAAGAGCGACAATTTTCAGCACAAAATTGCACTAATTTGAAGTCTATTAATAGAGGAAAAGGTAATTTAAAGAGTAAGCGCCATGTTGAATGCACTATTCTACTCAGTAGCATCAGCAACATTAGCATCATACCTCAGGAATGCGAAATAGTGCTATATTGACATGGAAGTTCGAGAGCGACAATTTTCAGCACAAAATTGCACTAATTTGAAGTCTATTTATAGAGGAAAAGGTAATCTAAAGAGTATGCGCCATTTTGAATGCACGATTCTACTCAGTAGCATCAGCAACATTAGCATCATACCTCAGGAATGCGAAATAGTGCTATATTCACATGGAAGTTCGAGAGCGACAATTTTCAGAACATAATTGCACTAAGTTGAAATGTGTTAATAGAGAAAGAGTTCTATATAAAGAGTTAACCCAATGCCGATTGCACTGTTCGACTCAGCAGCATCAGCAACATTAGCATCATACCTCATGTATGCAAAATAGTGCTATATTCACATGGCAGTTCAAGAGCGACAATTTTTTGCAAAAACTTGCTCTAATTTGAAGTCTATTAATAGAGGAAAAGGTAATTTAAAGAGTATGCGCCATTTTGATTGCACTGTTCGACTCAGCAGCATCAGCAACGTTAGCATCATACCTCAGGAATGCAAAATATCACTAATTTGAAATATATTAATACAGATAAAGGTAATTAAACGAGTATACGCCATTTTGAATGAACGGTTCTACTGAGCAGCATCAGCAACATTAGCATCATACCTCAGGAATGCAAAAGAGGGCTATATGCACATGGCAGTTAATGGGCGACAATCTATTGCACAAAATTGCACTAATTTGAAATATATTAATACAGGGTAATTTAACGAGTATGCGCCATTTTGAATGCCCTGTTCGACTCAGCAGCATCAGCAACGTTAGCATCATACCTCAGGAATGCAAAATATCACTAATTTGAAATATATTAATACAGATAAAGGTAATTAAACGAGTATACGCCATTTTGAATGAACGGTTCTACTGAGCAGCATCAGCAACATTAGCATCATATCTCAGGAATGCAAAATTGTGGTATTTTGACATGGAAGTTCAAGAGCGACAATTTTCCTCACAAAATTGCACTAATTTGAAGTCTATTAATAGAGGAAAAGGTAATTTAAAGAGTATGCGCCATTTTGAATGCACGATTCTACTCAGTAGCATCAGCAACATTAGCATCATACCTCAGGAATGCGAAATAGTGCTATATTCACATGGAAGTTCGAGAGCGACAATTTTCAGAACAAAATTGCACTAAGTTGAAATGTGTTAATAGAGAAAGATTTGTATATCAAGAGTTAGCGCCATACCGATTGCACTGTTTAACTCAGCAGCATCAGCAACAGTAGCGTTATACCTCAGGAATGCGAAATAGCGCTATTTTCACTTGGAAGTTCAAGAGCGACAATTTTCAGCACAAAATTGCACTAATTTGAAGTCTATTAATAGAGGAAAAGGTAATTTAAAGAGTATGCGCCATTTTGATTACACTGTTTGACTCAGCAGCATCAGCAACGTTAGCATCATACCTCAGGAATGCAAAATAGGGCTATATGCACATGGCAGTTAATGGGCGACAATCTATTGCACAAAATTGCACTAATTTGAAATATATTAATACAGATAAAGGTAATTAAACGAGTATACGCCATTTTGAATGAACGGTTCTACTGAGCAGCATCAGCAACGTTAGCATCACATCTCAGGAATGCAAAATAGTGGTATTTTCACATGGAAGTTCAAGAGCGACAATTTTCCTCACAAAATTGCACTAAGTTGAAATGTGTTGATAGAGACAGAGTTCCATATAAAGAGTTAGCCCCATACCGATTGCACTGTTCGACTCAGCAGCATCAGCAGCAGATGCATCATACCTCCGGAATGCGAAATAGCGCTATATTCACATGGAAGTTCAAGAGCGACAATTTCCAGCGCAAAATTGCACTAAGTTGAAATGTGTTAATAGAGAACGAGTTCTATATAAAGAGTTAGCCCAATGCCGATTGCACTGTTCGACTCAGCAGCATCAGCAACATTAGCATGATACCTAAGGAATTCAAAATAGGGCTATATGCACATGGCAGTTAATGGGCGACAATTTTTTGCACAAAATTGCACTAATTTGAAGTCTATTAATAGAGGAAAAGGTAATTTAAAGAGTATGCACCATTTTGAATGCACGATTCTACTCAGCAGCATCAGCAACATTAGCATAATACATCAGGAATGCGAAGTAGTGCTATATTAACTTGGAAGTTCAAGAGCGACAATTTTCAGCACAAAATTGCACTAATTTGAAGTCTATTAATAGAGGAAAAGGTAATTTAAAGAGTAAGCGCCATGTTGAATGCACTATTCTACTCAGTAGCATCAGCAACATTAGCATCATACCTCAGGAATGCGAAATAGTGCTATATTGACATGGAAGTTCGAGAGCGACAATTTTCAGCACAAAATTGCACTAATTTGAAGTCTGTTAATCGAGGAAAAGGTAATTTAAAGAGTATGCGCCATTTTGAATGCACGATTCTACTCAGTAGCATCAGCAACATTAGCATCATACCTCAGGAATGCGAAATAGTGCTATATTCACATGGCAGTTCGAGAGCGGCAATTTTCAGAACAAAATTGCACTAAGTTGAAATGTGTTAATAGAGAAAGAGTTCTATTTAAAGAGTTAGCGCCATACCGATTGCACTGTTCGACTCAGTAGCATCAGCAACATTAGCATGATACCTAAGGAATTCAAAATAGGGCTATATGCACATGGCAGTTAATGGGCGACATTTTTTTGCACAAAATTGCACTAATGTGAAGTCTATTAATAGAGGAAAAGGTAATTTAAAGAGTATGCACCATTTTGAATGCACGATTCTACTCAGCAGCATCAGCAACATTAGCATGATACCTAAGGAATTCAAAATAGGGCTACATGCACATGGCAGTTAATGGGCGACAATTTTTTGCACAAAATTGCACTAATTTGAAGTCTATTAATAGAGGAAAAGGTAATTTTAAGAGTATGCACCATTTTGAATGCACGATTCTACTCAGCAGCATCAGCAACATTAGCATAATACATCAGGAATGCGAAATAGTGCTATATTGACATGGAAGTTCGAGAGCGACAATTTTCAGCACAAAATTGCACTAATTTGAAGTCTATTAATAGAGGAAAAGATAATTTGAAGAGTATGCGCCATTTTGAATGCACGATTCTACTCAGTAGCATCAGCAACATTAGCATCATACCTCAGGAATGCGAAATAGTGCTATATTCACATGGAAGTTCGAGAGCGGCAATTTTCAGAACAAAATTGCACTAAGTTGAAATGTGTTAATAGAGAAACAGTTCTATTTAAAGAGTTACCGCCATACCGATTGCACTGTTCGACTCAGTAGCATCAGCAACATTAGCATGATACCTAAGGAATTCAAAATAGGGCTATATGCACATGGCAGTTAACGGGCGACAATTTTTTGGACAAAGTTGCACTAATTTGAAGTCTATTAATAGAGGAAAAGGTAATTTAAAGAGTATGCACCATTTTGAATGCACGATTCTACTCAGCAGCATCAGCAACATTAGCATAATACATCAGGAATGCGAAATAGTGCTATATTAACTTGGAAGTTCAAGAGCGACAATTTTCAGCACAAAATTGCACTAATTTGAAGTCTATTAATAGAAGAAAAGGGAATTTAAAGAGTATGCGCCATTTTGAATGCACGATTCTACTCAGTAGCATCAGCAACATTAGCATCATACCTCAGGAATGCGAAATAGTGCTATATTGACATGGAAGTTCGAGAGCGACAATTTTCAGCACAAAATTGCACTAATTTGAAGTCTATTAATAGAGGAAAAGATAATTTGAAGAGTATGCGCCGTTTTGAATGCACGATTCTACTCAGTAGCATCAGCAACATTAGCATCATTCCTCATGTATGCAAAATAGTGCTTTATTCACATGGCAGTTCAGGAGCGACAATTTTTTGCAAAAAATTGCTCTAATTTGAGGTCTATTAATAGAGGAAAAGGTAATTTAAAGAGTATGCGCCATTTTGATTGCACTGTTCGACTCAGCAGCATCAGCAACGTTAGCATCATACCTCAGGAATGCGAAATAGCGCTATATTCACATGGAAGTTCAAGAGCGACAATTTCCAGCGCAAAATTGCGCTAAGTTGAAATGTGTTAATAGAGAAAGAGTTCTATTTAAACAGTTAGCGCCATACCGATTGCACTGTTCGACTCAGTAGCATCAGCAACATTAGCATGATACCTAAGGAATTCAAAATAGGGCTATATGCACATGGCAGTTAATGGGCGACAATTTTTTGCACAAAATTGCACTAATTTGAAGTCTATTAATAGAGGAAAAGGTAATTTAAAGAGTATGCGCCATCTTGAATGTACGATTCTACTCAGCAGCATCAGCAACATTAGCATGATACCTAAGGAATTCAAAATAGGGCTAAATGCACATGGCAGTTAATGGGCGACAATTTTTTACACAAAATTGCACTAATTTGAAGTCTATTAATAGAGGAAAAGGTAATTTAAAGAGTATGCGCCATTTTGAATTCACGATTCTACTCAGCAGCATCAGCAACATTAGCATCATACCTCCGGAATGCGAAATAGCGCTATATTCACATGGCAGTTCAAGAGCGACAATTTTTTGCAAAAAATTGCTCTAATTTGAAGTCTATTAATAGAGGAAAAAGTAATTTAAAGAGTATGCGCCATTTTGATTGCACTGTTCGACTCAGCAGCATCAGCAACGTTAGCATCATACCTCAGGAATGCAAAATATCACTAATTTGAAATATATTAATACAGATAAAGGTAATTAAACGAGTATACGCCATTTCGAATGAACGGTTCTACTGAGCAGCATCAGCAACGTTAGCATCACATCTCAGGAATGCAAAATAGTGGTATTTTCCCATGGAAGTTCAAGAGCGACAATCTTCCTCACAAAATTGCACTAAGTTGAAATGTGTTGATAGAGACAGAGTTCCATATAAAGAGTTAGCCCCATACCGATTGCACTGTTCGACTCAGCAGCATCAGCAACAGATGCATCATACCTCCGGAATGCGAAATAGCGCTATATTCACATGGAAGTTCAAGAGCGACAATTTCCAGCGCAAAATTGCACTAAGTTGAAATGTGTTAATAGAGACAGAGTTCCATATGAAGAGTTAGCCCCATATCGATTGCACTGTTCGACCCAGCAGCATCAGCAACAGAAGCATGATACCTAAGGAATTCAAAATAGGGCTATATTCACATGGCAGTTCAAGAGCGACAATTTTTTGCAAAAAATTGCTCTAATTTGAAGTCTATTAATAGAGGAAAAGGTAATTTAAAGAGTATGCACCATTTTGATTTCACCGTTCGACTCAGCAGCATCTGCAACGTTAGCATCATACCTCAGGAATGCAAAATATCACTAATTTGAAATATATTAATACAGATAAAGGTAATTAAACGAGGATACGCCATTTTGAATGAACGGTTCTACTGAGCAGCATCAGCAACATTAGCATCATATCTCAGGAATGCAAAAGAGGGCTATATGCACATGGCAGTTAATGGGCGACAATCTATTGCACAAAATTGCACTAATTTGAAATGTGTTAATAGAGAACGAGTTCTATATAAAGAGTCAGCCCAATGCCGATTGCACTGTTCGACTCAGCAGCATCAGCAAATTTAGCATGATACCTAAGGAATTCAAAATAGGGCTATATGCACATGGCAGTTATTGGGCGACAATGTTTTGCACAAAATTGCACTAATTTGAAGTCTATTAATAAAGGAAAGATAATTTAAAGAGTATGCGCCATTTTGAATGCACGATTCTACTCAGCAGCATCAGCAACATTAGCATCATACCTCAGGAATGCGAAATAGTGCTATATTGACATGGAAGTTCAAGAGCGACAATTTTCAGCACAAAATTGCACTAATTTGAAGTCTATTAATAGAGGAAAAGGTAATTTAAAGAGTATGCGCCATTTTGAATGCACGATTCTACTCAGTAGCATCAGCAACATTAGCATCATACGTCAGGAATGCGAAATAGTGCTATATTCACATGGAAGTTCAAGAGCGACAATTTTGCTCACAAAATTGCACTAAGTTGAAATGTGTTATTAGAGACAGAGTTCCATATGAAGAGTTAGCCCCATATCGATTGCACTGTTCGACCCAGCAGCATCAGCAACAGAAGCATCATACCTCCGGAATGCGAAATAGCGCTATTTTCACATGGAAGTTCAAGAGCGACAATTTTCAGCACAAAATTGCACTAATTTGAAGTCTATTAATAGAGGAAAAGGTAACTTAAAGAGTATGCGCCATTTTGATTGCACTGTTCGACTCAGCAGCATCAGCAACGTTAGCATCATACCTCAGGAATGCAAAAGAGGGCTATATGCACATGGCAGTTAATGGGCGACAATCTATTGCACAAAATTGCACTAATTTGGAATATATTAATACAGGGTAATTTAACGAGTATGCGCCATTTTGAATGGACTGTTCGACTCAGCAGCATCAGCAACGTTAGCATCATACCTCAGGAATGCAAAATATCACTAATTTGAAATATATTAATACAGATAAAGGTAATTAAACGAGTATACTCCATTTTGAATGAACGGTTCTACTGAGCAGCATCAGCAACGTTAGCATCACATCTCAGGAATGCAAAATAGCGCTATATTCACATGGAAGTTCAAGAGCGACAATTTCCAGCGCAAAATTGCACTATGTTGATATGTGTTAATAGAGAACGAGTTCTATATAAAGAGTTAGCCCAATGCCGATTGCACTGTTCGACTCAGCAGCATCAGCAACATTAGCATGATACCTAAGGAATTCAAAATAGGGCTATATGCACATGGCAGTTAATGGGCGACCATTTTTTTGCACAAAATTGCACTAATTTGAAGTCTATTAATAAAGGAAAAGGTAATTTAAAGAGTATGCGCCATTTTGAATGCACGATTCTACTCAGTAGCATCAGCAACATTAGCATCATACGTCAGGAATGCGAAATAGTGCTATATTCACATGGAAGTTCAAGAGCGACAATTTTGCTCACAAAATTGCACTAAGTTGAAATGTGTTATTAGAGACAGAGTTCCATATGAAGAGTTAGCCCCATATCGATTGCACTGTTCGACCCAGCAGCATCAGCAACAGAAGCATCATACCTCCGGAATGCGAAATAGCGCTATTTTCACATGGAAGTTCAAGAGCGACAATTTTCAGGACAAAATTGCACTAATTTGAAGTCTATTAATAGAGGAAAAGGTAATTTAAAGAGTATGCGCCATTTTGATTGCACTGTTCGACTCAGCAGCATCAGCAACGTTAGCATAATACTTCAGGAATGCAAAAGAGGGCTATATGCACATGGCAGTTAATGGGCGACAATCTATTGCACAAAATTGCACTAATTTGAAATATATTAATACAGGGTAATTTAACGAGTATGCGCAATTTTGAATGCACTGTTCGACTCAGCAGCATCAGCAACGTTAGCATCATACCTCAGGAATGCAAAATATCACTAATTTGAAATATATTAATACAGATAAAGGTAATTAAACGAGTATACGCCATTTTGAATGAACGGTTCTACTGAGCAGCATCAGCAACGTTATCATCACATCTCAGGAATGCAAAATAGCTCTATATTCACATGGAAGTTCAAGAGCGACAATTTCCAGCGCAAAATTGCACTAAGTTGAAATGTGTTAATAGAGAACGAGTTCTATATAAAGAGTTAGCCCAATGCCGATTGCACTGTTCGACTCAGCAGCATCAGTAACATTAGCATCATACCTCAGGTAAGCAAAATAGTGCTAGATTCACATGGCAGTTCAAGAGCGACAGTTTTTTGCAAAAAATTTCACTAATTTGAAGTCTATTAATAGAGGAAAAGGTAATTTAAAGAGTATGCGCCATTTTGATTGCACTGTTCGACTCAGCAGCATCAGCAACGTTAGCATCATACCTCAGGAATGCAAAATATCACTAATTTGAAATATATTAATACAGATAAAGGTAATTAAACGAGTATACGCCATTTTGAATGAACGGTTCTACTGAGCAGCATCAGCAACATTAGCATCATATCTCAGGAGTGCAAAATAGTGGTATTTTCACATGGAAGTTCAAGAGCGACAATTTTCCTCACAAAATTGCACTAAGTTGAAATGTGTTAATAGAGACAGAGTTCCATATGAAGAGTTAGCCCCATATCGATTGCACTGTTCGACCCAGCAGCATCAGCAACAGAAGCATGATACCTAAGGAATTCAAAATAGGGCTATATTCACATGGCAGTTCAAGAGCGACAATTTTTTGCAAAAAATTGCTCTAATTTGAAGTCTATTAATAGAGGAAAAGGTAATTTAAAGAGTATGCACCATTTTGATTGCACCGTTCGACTCAGCAGCATCTGCAACGTTAGCATCATACCTCAGGAATGCAAAATATCACTAATTTGAAATATATTAATACAGATAAAGGTAATTAAACGAGGATACGCCATTTTGAATAAACGGTTCTACTGAGCAGCATCAGCAACATTAGCATCATATCTCAGGAATGCAAAATAGTGGTATTTTCACATGGAAGTTCAAGAGCGACAATTTTCCTCACAAAATTGCACTAAGTTGAAATGTGTTAATAGAGAACGAGTTCTATATAAAGAGTCAGCCCAATGCCGATTGCACTGTTCGACTCAGCAGCATCAGCAAATTTAGCATGATACCTAAGGAATTCAAAATAGGGCCATATGCACATGGCAGTTATTGGGCGACAATGGTTTTCACAAAATTGCACTAATTTGAAGTCTATTAATAAAGGAAAGATAATTTAAAGAGTATGCGCCATTTTGAATGCACGATTCTACTCAGCAGCATCAACAACATTAGCATCATACCTCAGGAATGCGAAATAGTGCTATATTGACATGGAAGTTCAAGAGCGACAATTTTCAGCACAAAATTGCACTAATTTGAAGTCTATTAATAGAGGAAAAGGTAATTTAAAGAGTATGCGCCATTTTGAATGCACGATTCTACTCAGTAGCATCAGCAACATTAGCATCATACGTCAGGAATGCGAAATAGTGCTATATTCACATGGAAGATCAAGAGCGACAATTTTCAGCACAAAATTGCACTAATTTGAAGTCTATTAATAGAGGTAAAGGTAATTTAAAGAGTATGCGCCATTTTGATTGCACTGTTCGACTCAGCAGCATCAGCAACGTTAGCATCACATCTCAGGAATGCAAAATAGCGCTATATTCACATGGAAGTTCAAGAGCGACAATTTCCAGCGCAAAATTGCACTATGTTGATATGTGTTAATAGAGAACGAGTTCTATATAAAGAGTTAGCCCAATGCCGATTGCACTGTTCGACTCAGCAGCATCAGCAACATTAGCATGATACCTAAGGAATTCAAAATAGGGCTATATGCACATGGCAGTTAATGGGCGACCATTTTTTTGCACAAAATTGCACTAATTTGAAGTCTATTAATAAAGGAAAAGGTAATTTAAAGAGTATGCGCCATTTTGAATGCACGATTCTACTCAGTAGCATCAGCAACATTAGCATCATACGTCAGGAATGCGAAATAGTGCTATATTCACATGGAAGTTCAAGAGCGACAATTTTGCTCACAAAATTGCACTAAGTTGAAATGTGTTATTAGAGACAGAGTTCCATATGAAGAGTTAGCCCCATATCGATTGCACTGTTCGACCCAGCAGCATCAGCAACAGAAGCATCATACCTCCGGAATGCGAAATAGCGCTATTTTCACATGGAAGTTCAAGAGCGACAATTTTCAGGACAAAATTGCACTAATTTGAAGTCTATTAATAGAGGAAAAGGTAATTTAAAGAGTATGCGCCATTTTGATTGCACTGTTCGACTCAGCAGCATCAGCAACGTTAGCATAATACTTCAGGAATGCAAAAGAGGGCTATATGCACATGGCAGTTAATGGGCGACAATCTATTGCACAAAATTGCACTAATTTGAAATATATTAATACAGGGTAATTTAACGAGTATGCGCAATTTTGAATGCACTGTTCGACTCAGCAGCATCAGCAACGTTAGCATCATACCTCAGGAATGCAAAATATCACTAATTTGAAATATATTAATACAGATAAAGGTAATTAAACGAGTATACGCCATTTTGAATGAACGGTTCTACTGAGCAGCATCAGCAACGTTATCATCACATCTCAGGAATGCAAAATAGCTCTATATTCACATGGAAGTTCAAGAGCGACAATTTCCAGCGCAAAATTGCACTAAGTTGAAATGTGTTAATAGAGAACGAGTTCTATATAAAGAGTTAGCCCAATGCCGATTGCACTGTTCGACTCAGCAGCATCAGTAACATTAGCATCATACCTCAGGTAAGCAAAATAGTGCTAGATTCACATGGCAGTTCAAGAGCGACAGTTTTTTGCAAAAAATTTCACTAATTTGAAGTCTATTAATAGAGGAAAAGGTAATTTAAAGAGTATGCGCCATTTTGATTGCACTGTTCGACTCAGCAGCATCAGCAACGTTAGCATCATACCTCAGGAATGCAAAATATCACTAATTTGAAATATATTAATACAGATAAAGGTAATTAAACGAGTATACGCCATTTTGAATGAACGGTTCTACTGAGCAGCATCAGCAACATTAGCATCATATCTCAGGAGTGCAAAATAGTGGTATTTTCACATGGAAGTTCAAGAGCGACAATTTTCCTCACAAAATTGCACTAAGTTGAAATGTGTTAATAGAGACAGAGTTCCATATGAAGAGTTAGCCCCATATCGATTGCACTGTTCGACCCAGCAGCATCAGCAACAGAAGCATGATACCTAAGGAATTCAAAATAGGGCTATATTCACATGGCAGTTCAAGAGCGACAATTTTTTGCAAAAAATTGCTCTAATTTGAAGTCTATTAATAGAGGAAAAGGTAATTTAAAGAGTATGCACCATTTTGATTGCACCGTTCGACTCAGCAGCATCTGCAACGTTAGCATCATACCTCAGGAATGCAAAATATCACTAATTTGAAATATATTAATACAGATAAAGGTAATTAAACGAGGATACGCCATTTTGAATAAACGGTTCTACTGAGCAGCATCAGCAACATTAGCATCATATCTCAGGAATGCAAAATAGTGGTATTTTCACATGGAAGTTCAAGAGCGACAATTTTCCTCACAAAATTGCACTAAGTTGAAATGTGTTAATAGAGAACGAGTTCTATATAAAGAGTCAGCCCAATGCCGATTGCACTGTTCGACTCAGCAGCATCAGCAAATTTAGCATGATACCTAAGGAATTCAAAATAGGGCCATATGCACATGGCAGTTATTGGGCGACAATGGTTTTCACAAAATTGCACTAATTTGAAGTCTATTAATAAAGGAAAGATAATTTAAAGAGTATGCGCCATTTTGAATGCACGATTCTACTCAGCAGCATCAACAACATTAGCATCATACCTCAGGAATGCGAAATAGTGCTATATTGACATGGAAGTTCAAGAGCGACAATTTTCAGCACAAAATTGCACTAATTTGAAGTCTATTAATAGAGGAAAAGGTAATTTAAAGAGTATGCGCCATTTTGAATGCACGATTCTACTCAGTAGCATCAGCAACATTAGCATCATACGTCAGGAATGCGAAATAGTGCTATATTCACATGGAAGATCAAGAGCGACAATTTTCAGCACAAAATTGCACTAATTTGAAGTCTATTAATAGAGGTAAAGGTAATTTAAAGAGTATGCGCCATTTTGATTGCACTGTTCGACTCAGCAGCATCAGCAACGTTAGCATCATACCTCAGGAATGCAAAAGAGGGCTATATGCACATGGCAGTTAATGGGCGACAATCTATTGCACAAAATTGCACTAATTTGAAATATATTCATACAGGTTAATTTAACGAGTATGCGCCATTTTGAATGGACTGTTCGACTCAGCAGCATCAGCAACGTTAGCATCATACCTCAGGAATGCAAAATATCACTAATTTGAAATATATTAATACAGATAAAGGTAATTAAACGAGTATACGCCATTTTGAATGAACGGTTCTACTGAGCAGCATCAGCAACGTTAGCATCACATCTCAGGAATGCAAAATAGCGCTATATTCACATGGAAGTTCAAGAGCGACAATTTCCAGCGCAAAATTGCACTAAGTTGAAATGTGTTAATAGAGAACGAGTTCTATATAAAGAGTTAGCCCAATGCCGATTGCACTGTTCGACTCAGCAGCATCAGCAACATTAGCATGATACCTAAGGAATTCAAAATAGGGCTATATGCACATGGCAGTTAATGGGCGACCATTTTTTTGCACAAAATTGCACTAATTTGAAGTCTATTAATAAAGGAAAAGGTAATTTAAAGAGTATGCGCCATTTTGAATGCACGATTCTACTCAGTAGCATCAGCAACATTAGCATCATACGTCAGGAATGCGAAATAGTGCTATATTCACATGGAAGTTCAAGAGCGACAATTTTGCTCACAAAATTGCACTAAGTTGAAATGTGTTATTAGAGACAGAGTTCCATATGAAGAGTTAGCCCCATATCGATTGCACTGTTCGACCCAGCAGCATCAGCAACAGAAGCATCATACCTCCGGAATGCGAAATAGCGCTATTTTCACATGGAAGTTCAAGAGCGACAATTTTCAGCACAAAATTGCGCTAATTTGAAGTCTATTAATAGAGGAAAAGGTAATTTAAAGAGTATGCGCCATTTTGATTGCACTGTTCGACTCAGCAGCATCAGCAACGTTAGCATCATACTTCAGGAATGCAAAAGAGGGCTATATGCACATGGCAGTTAATGGGCGACAATCTATTGCACAAAATTGCACTAATTTGAAATATATTAATACAGGGTAATTTAACGAGTATGCGCAATTTTGAATGCACTGTTCGACTCAGCAGCATCAGCAACGTTAGCATCATACCTCAGGAATGCAAAATATCACTAATTTGAAATATATTAATACAGATAAAGGTAATTAAACGAGTATACGCCATTTTGAATGAACGGTTCTACTGAGCAGCATCAGCAACGTTAGCATCACATCTCAGGAATGCAAAATAGCTCTATATTCACATGGAAGTTCAAGAGCGACAATTTCCAGCGCAAAATTGCACTAATTTGAAGTCTATTAATAGAGGAAAAGGTAATTTAAAGAGTATGCGCCATTTTGAATGCACGATTCTACTCAGTAGCATCAGCAACATTAGCATCATACGTCAGGAATGCGAAATAGTGCTATATTCACATGGAAGTTCGAGAGCGACAATTTTCAGAACAAAATTGCACTAAGTTGAAATGTGTTAATAGAGAAAGAGTTCTATATAAAGAGTTAGCCCAATGCCGATTGCACTGTTCGACTCAGCAGCATCAGCAACGTTAGCATCTTACCTCAGAAATGCAAATTATCACTAATTTGAAATATATTAATACAGATAAAGGTAATTAAACGAGTATACGCCATTTTGAATGAACGGTTCTACTGAGCAGCATCAGCAACATTAGCATCATATCTCAGGAATGCAAAATAGTGGTATTTTCACATGGAAGTTCAAGAGCGACAATTTTCCTCACAAAATTGCACTAAGTTGAAATGTGTTAATAGAGACAGAGTTCCATATGAAGAGTTAGCCCCATATCGATTGCACTGTTCCACCCAGCAGCATCAGCAACAGAAGCGTCATACCTCCGGAATGCGAAATAGCGCTATTTTCACATGGAAGTTCAAGAGCGACAATTTTCAGCACAAAATTGCACTAATTTGAAGTCTATTAATAGAGGAAAAGGTAATTTAAAGAGTATGCGCCATTTTGATTGCACTGTTCGACTCAGCAGCATCAGCAACGTTAGCATCATACCTCAGGAATGCAAAAGAGGGCTATATGCACATGGCAGTTAATGGGCGACAATCTATTGCACAAAATTGCACTAATTTGAAATATATTAATACAGGGTAATTTAACGAGTATGCGCCATTTTGAATGAACGGTTCTACTGAGCAGCATCAGCAACGTTAGCATCACATCTCAGGAATGAAAAATAGCGCTATATTCACATGGAAGTTCAAGAGCGACAATTTCCAGCGCAAAATTGCACTAAGTTGAAATGTGTTAATAGAGAACGAGTTCTATATAAAGAGTTAGCCCAATGCCGATTGCACTGTTCGACTCAGCAGCATCAGCAACATTAGCATGATACCTAAGGAATTCAAAATAGGGCTATATGCACATGGCAGTTAATGGGCGACAATTTTTTGCACAAAATTGCACTAATTTGAAGTCTATTAATAAAGGAAAGATAATTTAAAGAGTATGCGCCATTTTGAATGCACGATTCTACTCAGTAGCATCAGCAACATTAGCATCATACGTCAGGAATGCGAAATAGTGCTATATTCACATGGAAGTTCAAGAGCGACAATTTTGCTCACAAAATTGCACTAAGTTGAAATGTGTTAATAGAGACAGAGCTCCATATGAAGAGTTAGCCCCATATCGATTGCACTGTTCGACCCAGCAGCATCAGCAACAGAAGCATCATACCTCCGGAATGCGAAATAGTGCTATTTTCACATGGAAGTTCAAGAGCGACAATTTTCAGCACAAAATTGCACTAATTTGAAGTCTATTAATAGAGGAAAAGGTAATTTAAAGAGTATGCGCCATTTTGATAGCACTGTTCGACTCAGCAGCATCAGCAACGTTAGCATCATACCTCAGGAATGCAAAATATCACTAATTTGAAATATATTAATACAGATAAAGGTAATTAAACGAGTATACGCCATTTTGAATGAACGGTTCTACTGAGCAGCATCAGCAACGTTAGCATCACATCTCAGGAATGCAAAATAGCGCTATATTCACATGGAAGTTCAAGAGCGACAATTTCCAGCGCAAAATTGCACTAAGTTGAAATGTGTTAATAGAGAACGAGTTCTATATAAAGAGTTAGCCCAATGCCGATTGCACTGTTCGACTCAGCAGCATCAGCAACGTTAGCATCATATCTCAGAAATGCAAAATATCACTAATTTGAAATATATTAATACAGATAAAGGTAATTAAACGAGTATACGCCATTTTGAATGAACGGTTCTACTGAGCAGCATCAGCAACATTAGCATCATACCTCAGTAATGCAAAATAGTGCTATATTCACATGGAAGTTCAAGAGCGATAATTTTCAGAACAAAATTGCACTAAGTTGAAATGTGTTAATAGAGAAAGATTTGTATATCAAGAGTTAGCGCCATACCGATTGCACTGTTTAACTCAGCAGCATCAGTAACAGTAGCGTTATACCTCAGGAATGCGAAATAGCGCTATTTTCACATGGAAATTCAAGAGCGACAATTTTCAGCACAAAATTGCACTAATTTGAAATATATTAATACAGATAAAGGTAATTAAACGAGTATACGCCATTTTGAATGAACGGTTCTACTGAGCAGCATCAGCAACATTAGCATCATACCTCAGTAATGCGAAGTAGTGCAATATTCACATGGAAGTTCGAGAGCGACAATTTTCAGAACAAAATTGCACTAAGTTGAAATGTGTTAATAGAGAAAGAGTTCTATATAAAGAGTTAACGCAATGCCGATTGCACTGTTCGGCTCAGCAGCATCAGCAACATTAGCATCATACCTCATGTATGCAAAATAGTGCTATATTCACATGGCAGTTCAAGAGCGACAATTTTTTGCAAAAAATTGCTCTAATTTGAAGTCTATTAATAGAGGAAAAGGTAATTTAAAGAGTATGCGCCATTTTGATTGCACTGTTCGACTCAGCAGCATCAGCAACGTTAGCATCATACCTCAGGAATGCAAAATATCACTAATTTGAAATATATTAATACAGATAAAGGTAATTAAACGAGTATACGCCATTTTGAATGAACGGTTCTACTGAGCAGCATCAGCAACATTAGCATCATACCTCAGGAATGCAAAAGAGGGCTATATGCACATGGCAGTTAATGGGCGACAATCTATTGCACAAAATTGCACTAATTTGAAATATATTAATACAGGGTAATTTAACGAGTATGCGCCATTTTGAATGCCCTGTTCGACTCAGCAGCATCAGCAACGTTAGCATCATACCTCAGGAATGCAAAATATCACTAATTTGAAATATATTAATACAGATAAAGGTAATTAAACGAGTATACGCAATTTTGAATGAACGGTTCTACTGAGCAGCATCAGCAACATTAGCATCATATCTCAGGAATGCAAAATAGTGGTATTTTCACATGGAAGTTCAAGAGCGACAATTTTCCTCACAAAATTGCACTAATTTGAAGTCTATTAATAGAGGAAAAGGTAATTTAAAGAGTATGCGCCATTTTGAATGCACGATTCTACTCACTAGCATCAGCAACATTAGCATCATACCTCAGGAATGCGAAATAGTGCTATATTCACATGGAAGTTCGAGAGCGACAATTTTCAGAACAAAATTGCACTAATTTGAAGTCTATTAATAGAGGAAAAGGTAATTTAAAGAGTATGCGCCATTTTGATTACACTGTTTGACTCAGCAGCATCAGCAACGTTAGCATCATACCTCAGGAATGCAAAATAGGGCTATATGCACATGGCAGTTAATGGGCGACAATCTATTGCACAAAATTGCACTAATTTGAAATATATTAATACAGGGTAATTTAACGAGTATGCGCCATTTTGAATGCACTGTTCGACTCAGCAGCATCAGCAACGTTAGCATCATACCTCAGGAATACAAAATATCACTAATTTGAAATATATTAATACAGATAAAGGTAATTAAACGAGTATACGCCATTTTGAATGAACGGTTCTACTGAGCAGCATCAGCAACGTTAGCATCACATCTCAGGAATGCAAAATAGTGGTATTTTCACATGGAAGTTCAAGAGCGACAATTTTCCTCACAAAATTGCACTAAGTTGAAATGTGTTGATAGAGACAGAGTTCCATATAAAGAGTTAGCCCCATACCGATTGCACTGTTCGACTCAGCAGCATCAGCAGCAGATGCATCATACCTCCGGAATGCGAAATAGCGCTATATTCACATGGAAGTTCAAGAGCGACAATTTCCAGCGCAAAATTGCACTAAGTTGAAATGTGTTAATAGAGAACGAGTTCTATATAAAGAGTTAGCCCAATGCCGATTGCACTGTTCGACTCAGCAGCATCAGCAACATTAGCATGATACCTAAGGAATTCAAAATAGGGCTATATGCACATGGCAGTTAATGGGCGACAATTTTTTGCACAAAATTGCACTAATTTGAAGTCTATTAATAGAGGAAAAGGTAATTTAAAGAGTATGCACCATTTTGAATGCACGATTCTACTCAGCAGCATCAGCAACATTAGCATAATACATCAGGAATGCGAAATAGTGCTTTATTAACTTGGAAGTTCAAGAGCGACAATTTTCAGCACAAAATTGCACTAATTTGAAGTCTATTAATAGAGGAAAAGGTAATTTAAAGAGTAAGCGCCATGTTGAATGCACTATTCTACTCAGTAGCATCAGCAACATTAGCATCATACCTCAGGAATGCGAAATAGTGCTATATTCACATGGAAGTTCGAGAGCGACAATTTTCAGCACAAAATTGCACTAATTTGAAGTCTATTTATAGAGGAAAAGGTAATTTAAAGAGTATGCCCCATTTTGAATGCACGATTCTACTCAGTAGCATCAGCAACATTAGCATCATACCTCAGGAATGCGAAATAGTGCTATATTCACATGGAAGTTCGAGAGCGACAATTTTCAGAACAAAATTGCACTAAGTTGAAATGTGTTAATAGAGAAAGAGTTCTATATAAAGAGTTAACCCAATGCCGATTGCACTGTTCGACTCAGCAGCATCAGCAACATTAGCATCATACCTCATGTATGCAAAATAGTGCTATATTCACATGGCAGTTCAAGAGCCACAATTTTTTGCAAAAGATTGCTCTAATTTGAAGTCTATTAATAGAGGAAAAGCTAATTTAAAGAGTATGCGCCATTTTGATTGCACTGTTCGACTCAGCAGCATCAGCAACGTTAGCATCATACCTCAGGAATGCAAAATATCACTAATTTGAAATATATTAATACAGATAAAGGTAATTAAACGAGTATACGCCATTTTGAATGAACGGTTCTACTGAGCAGCATCAGCAGCATCAGCAACATTAGCATCATACCTCAGGAATGCAAAAGAGGGCTATATGCACATGGCAGTTAATGGGCGACAATCTATTGCACAAAATTGCACTAATTTGAAATATATTAATACAGGGTAATTTAACGAGTATGCGCCATTTTGAATGCCCTGTTCGACTCAGCAGCATCAGCAACGTTAGCATCATACCTCAGGAATGCAAAATATCACTAATTTGAAATATATTAATACAGATAAAGGTAATTAAACGAGTATACGCCATTTTGAATGAACGGTTCTACTGAGCAGCATCAGCAACATTAGCATCATATCTCAGGAATGCAAAATTGTGGTATTTTGACATGGAAGTTCAAGAGCGACAATTTTCCTCACAAAATTGCACTAATTTGAAGTCTATTAATAGAGGAAAAGGTAATTTAAAGAGTATGCGCCATTTTGAATGCACGATTCTACTCAGTAGCATCAGCAACATTAGCATCATACCTCAGGAATGCGAAATAGTGCTATATTCACATGGAAGTTCGAGAGCGACAATTTTCAGAACAAAATTGCACTAAGTTGAAATGTGTTAATAGAGAAAGATTTGTATATCAAGAGTTAGCGCCATACCGATTGCACTGTTTAACTCAGCAGCATCAGCAACAGTAGCGTTATACCTCAGGAATGCGAAATAGCGCTATTTTCACATGGAAGTTCAAGAGCGACAATTTTCAGCACAAAATTGCACTAATTTGAAGTCTATTAATAGAGGAAAAGGTAATTTAAAGAGTATGCGCCATTTTGATTACACTGTTTGACTCAGCAGCATCAGCAACGTTAGCATCATACCTCAGGAATGCAAAATAGGGCTATATGCACATGGCAGTTAATGGGCGACAATCTATTGCACAAAATTGCACTAATTTGAAATATATTAATACAGATAAAGGTAATTAAACGAGTATATGCCATTTTGAATGAACGGTTCTACTGAGCAGCATCAGCAACGTTAGCATCACATCTCAGGAATGCAAAATAGTGGTATTTTCACATGGAAGTTCAAGAGCGACAATTTTCCTCACAAAATTGCACTAAGTTGAAATGTGTTGATAGAGACAGAGTTCCATATAAAGAGTTAGCCCCATACCGATTGCACTGTTCGACTCAGCAGCATCAGCAGCAGATGCATCATACCTCCGGAATGCGAAATAGCGCTATATTCACATGGAAGTTCAAGAGCGACAATTTCCAGCGCAAAATTGCACTAAGTTGAAATGTGTTAATAGAGAACGAGTTCTATATAAAGAGTTAGCCCAATGCCGATTGCACTGTTCGACTCAGCAGCATCAGCAACATTAGCATGATACCTAAGGAATTCAAAATAGGGCTATATGCACATGGCAGTTAATGGGCGACAATTTTTTGCACAAAATTGCACTAATTTGAAGTCTATTAATAGAGGAAAAGGTAATTTAAAGAGTATGCACCATTTTGAATGCACGATTCTACTCAGCAGCATCAGCAACATTAGCATAATACATCAGGAATGCGAAGTAGTGCTATATTAACTTGGAAGTTCAAGAGCGACAATTTTCAGCACAAAATTGCACTAATTTGAAGTCTATTAATAGAGGAAAAGGTAATTTAAAGAGTAAGCGCCATGTTGAATGCACTATTCTACTCAGTAGCATCAGCAACATTAGCATCATACCTCAGGAATGCGAAATAGTGCTATATTGACATGGAAGTTCGAGAGCGACAATTTTCAGCACAAAATTGCACTAATTTGAAGTCTATTTATAGAGGAAAAGGTAATTTAAAGAGTATGCGCCATTTTGAATGCACGATTCTACTCAGTAGCATCAGCAACATTAGCATCATACCTCAGGAATGCGAAATAGTGCTATATTCACATGGAAGTTCGAGAGCGACAATTTTCAGAACAAAATTGCACTAAGTTGAAATGTGTTAATAGAGAAAGAGTTCTATATAAAGAGTTAACGCAATGCCGATTGCACTGTTCGGCTCAGCAGCATCAGCAACATTAGCATCATACCTCATGTATGCAAAATAGTGCTATATTCACATGGCAGTTCAAGAGCGACAATTTTTTGCAAAAAATTGCTCTAATTTGAAGTCTATTAATAGAGGAAAAGGTAATTTAAAGAGTATGCGCCATTTTGATTGCACTGTTCGACTCAGCAGCATCAGCAACGTTAGCATCATACCTCAGGAATGCAAAATATCACTAATTTGAAATATATTAATACAGATAAAGGTAATAAAACGAGTATACGCCATTTTGAATGAACGGTTCTACTGAGCAGCATCAGCAACATTAGCATCATACCTCAGGAATGCAAAAGAGGGCTATATGCACATGGCAGTTAATGGGCGACAATCTATTGCACAAAATTGCACTAATTTGAAATATATTAATACAGGGTAATTTAACGAGTATGCGCCATTTTGAATGCCCTGTTCGACTCAGCAGCATCAGCAACGTTAGCATCATACCTCAGGAATGCAAAATATCACTAATTTGAAATATATTAATACAGATAAAGGTAATTAAACGAGTATACGCCATTTTGAATGAACGGTTCTACTGAGCAGCATCAGCAACATTAGCATCATATCTCAGGAATGCAAAATTGTGGTATTTTGACATGGAAGTTCAAGAGCGACAATTTTCCTCACAAAATTGCACTAATTTGAAGTCTATTAATAGAGGAAAAGGTAATTTAAAGAGTATGCGCCATTTTGAATGCACGATTCTACTCAGCAGCATCAGCAACATTAGCATCATACCTCAGGAATGCGAAATAGTGCTATATTCACATGGAAGTTCGAGAGCGACAATTTTCAGAACAAAATTGCACTAAGTTGAAATGTGTTAATAGAGAAAGATTTGTATATCAAGAGTTAGCGCCATACCGATTGCACTGTTTAACTCAGCAGCATCAGCAACATTAGCATCATACCTCAGGAATGCGAAATAGTGCTATATTAACATGGAAGTTCAAGAGCGACAATTTTCAGCATAAAATTGCACTAATTTGAAGTCTATTAATAGAGGAAAAGGTAATTTAAAGAGTATGCGCCATTTTGATTACACTGTTTGACTCAGCAGCATCAGCAACGTTAGCATCATACCTCAGGAATGCAAAATAGGGCTATATGCACATGGCAGTTAATGGGCGACAATCTATTGCACAAAATCGCACTAATTTGAAATATATTAATACAGGGTAATTTAACGAGTATGCGCCATTTTGAATGCACTGTTCGACTCAGCAGCATCAGCAACGTTAGCATCATACCTCAGAAATACAAAATATCACTAATTTGAAATATATTAATACAGATAAAGGTAATTAAACGAGTATACGCCATTTTGAATGAACGGTTCTACTGAGCAGCATCAGCAACGTTAGCATCACATCTCAGGAATGCAAAATAGTGGTATTTTCACATGGAAGTTCAAGAGCGACAATTTTCCTCACAAAATTGCACTAAGTTGAAATGTGTTGATAGAGACAGAGTTCCATATAAAGAGTTAGCCCCATACCGATTGCACTGTTCGACTCAGCAGCATCAGCAGCAGATGCATCATACCTCCGGAATGCGAAATAGCGCTATATTCACATGGAAGTTCAAGAGCGACAATTTCCAGCGCAAAATTGCACTAAGTTGAAATGTGTTAATAGAGAACGAGTTCTATATAAAGAGTTAGCCCAATGCCGATTGCACTGTTCGACTCAGCAGCATCAGCAACATTAGCATGATACCTAAGGAATTCAAAATAGGGCTATATGCACATGGCAGTTAATGGGCGACAATTTTTTGCACAAAATTGCACTAATTTGAAGTCTATTAATAGAGGAAAAGGTAATTTAAAGAGTATGCACCATTTTGAATGCACGATTCTACTCAGCAGCATCAGCAACATTGGCATAATACATCAGGAATGCGAAATAGTGCTATATTAACTTGGAAGTTCAAGAGCGACAATTTTCAGCACAAAATTGCACTAATTTGAAGTCTATTAATAGAGGAAAAGGTAATTTAAAGAGTAAGCGCCATGTTGAATGCACTATTCTACTCAGTAGCATCAGCAACATTAGCATCATACCTCAGGAATGCGAAATAGTGCTATATTCACATGGAAGTTCGAGAGCGACAATTTTCAGCACAAAATTGCACTAATTTGAAGTCTATTTATAGAGGAAAAGGTAATTTAAAGAGTATGCCCCATTTTGAATGCACGATTCTACTCAGTAGCATCAGCAACATTAGCATCATACCTCAGGAATGCGAAATAGTGCTATATTCACATGGAAGTTCGAGAGCGACAATTTTCAGAACAAAATTGCACTAAGTTGAAATGTGTTAATAGAGAAAGAGTTCTATATAAAGAGTTAACCCAATGCCGATTGCACTGTTCGACTCAGCAGAATCAGCAACATTAGCATCATACCTCATGTATGCAAAATAGTGCTATATTCACATGGCAGTTCAAGAGCCACAATTTTTTGCAAAAAATTGCTCTAATTTGAAGTCTATTAATAGAGGAAAAGCTAATTTAAAGAGTATGCGCCATTTTGATTGCACTGTTCGACTCAGCAGCATCAGCAACGTTAGCATCATACCTCAGGAATGCAAAATATCACTAATTTGAAATATATTAATACAGATAAAGGTAATTAAACGAGTATACGCCATTTTGAATGAACGGTTCTACTGAGCAGCATCAGCAGCATCAGCAACATTAGCATCACACCTCAGGAATGCAAAAGAGGGCTATATGCACATGGCAGTTAATGGGCGACAATCTATTGCACAAAATTGCACTAATTTGAAATATATTAATACAGATAAAGGTAATTAAACGAGTATACGCCATTTTGAATGAACGGTTCTACTGAGCAGCATCAGCAACATTAGCATCATACCTCAGGAATGCGAAATAGTGCTATATTCACATGGAAGTTCGAGAGCGACAATTTTCAGAACAAAATTGCACTAAGTTGAAATGTGTTAATAGAGAAAGAGTTCTGTATAAAGAGTTAACCCAACGCCGATTGCACTGTTCGACTCAGCAGCATCAGCAACATTAGCATCATACCTCATGTATGCAAAATAGTGCTATATTCACATGGCAGTTCAAGAGCGACAATTTTTTGCAAAAAATTGCTCTAATTTGAGGTCTATTAATAGAGGAAAAGGTAATTTAAAGAGTATGCGCCATTTTGATTGCACTGTTCGACTCAGCAGCATCAGCAACGTTAGCATCATACCTCAGGAATGCAAAATATCACTAATTTGAAATATATTAATACAGATAAAGGTCATTAAACGAGTATACGCCATTTTGAATGAACGGTTCTACTGAGCAGCATCAGCAACGTTAGCATCATACCTCAGGAATGCAAAATATCACTAATTTGAAATATATTAATACAGATAAAGGTAATTAAACGAGTATACGCCATTTTGAATGAACGGTTCTACTGAGCAGCATCAGCAACATTAGCATCATATCTCAGGAATGCAAAATAGTGGTATTTTCACATGGAAGTTCAAGAGCGACAATTTTCCTCACAAAATTGCACTAATTTGAAGTCTATTAATAGAGGAAAAGGTAATTTAAAGAGTATGCGCCATTTTGAATGCACGATTCTACTCAGTAGCATCAGCAACATTAGCATCATACCTCAGGAATGCGAAATAGTGCTATATTCACATGGAAGTTCGAGAGCGACAATTTTCAGAACAAAATTGCACTAAGTTGAAATGTGTTAATAGAGAAAGAGTTCTGTATAAAGAGTTAACCCAACGCCGATTGCACTGTTCGACTCAGCAGCATCAGCAACATTAGCATCATACCTCAGGAATGCGAAATAGTGCTATATTCACATGGAAGTTCGAGAGCGACAATTTTCAGAACAAAATTGCACTAAGTTGAAATGTGTTAATTGAGAAAGGGTTCTATATAAAGAGTAAGTCCAGTGCCGATTGCACTGTTCGACTCAGCAGCATCAGCAACATTAGCATCATACCTCAGGTAAGCAAAATAGTGCTATATTCACATGGCAGTTCAAGAGCGACAATTTTGTGCAAAAAATTGCACTAATTTGAAGTATATTAATAGAGGAAAAGGTAATTTAAAGAGTAAGCGCCATTTTGATTGGACTGTTCGACTCAGCAGCATCAGCAACGTTAGCATCATACCTCAGGAATGCAAAATAGGGCTATATGCACATGGCAGTTAATGGGCGACAATCTATTGCACAAAATTGCACTAATTTGAAATATATTAATACAGGGTAATTTAACGAGTATGCGCCATTTTGAATGCACTGTTCGACTAAGCAGCATCAGCAACGTTAGCATCATACCTCAGAAATACAAAATATCACTAATTTGAAATATATTAATACAGATAAAGGTAATTAAACGAGTATACGCCATTTTGAATGAACGGTTCTACTGAGCAGCATCAGCAACGTTAGCATCACATCTCAGGAATGCAAAATAGTGGTATTTTCACATGGAAGTTCAAGAGCGACAATTTTCCTCACAAAATTGCACTAAGTTGAAATGTGTTGATAGAGACAGAGTTCCATATAAAGAGTTAGCCCCATACCGATTGCACTGTTCGACTCAGCAGCATCAGCAGCAGATGCATCATACCTCCGGAATGCGAAATAGCGCTATATTCACATGGAAGTTCAAGAGCGACAATTTCCAGCGCAAAATTGCACTAAGTTGAAATGTGTTAATAGAGAACGAGTTCTATATAAAGAGTTAGCCCAATGCCGATTGCACTGTTCGACTCAGCAGCATCAGCAACATTAGCATGATACCTAAGGAATTCAAAATAGGGCTATATGCACATGGCAGTTAATGGGCGACAATTTTTTGCACAAAATTGCACTAATTTGAAGTCTATTAATAGAGGAAAAGGTAATTTAAAGAGTATGCACCATTTTGAATGCACGATTCTACTCAGCAGCATCAGCAACATTGGCATAATACATCAGGAATGCGAAATAGTGCTATATTAACTTGGAAGTTCAAGAGCGACAATTTTCAGCACAAAATTGCACTAATTTGAAGTCTATTAATAGAGGAAAAGGTAATTTAAAGAGTAAGCGCCATGTTGAATGCACTATTCTACTCAGTAGCATCAGCAACATTAGCATCATACCTCAGGAATGCGAAATAGTGCTATATTCACATGGAAGTTCGAGAGCGACAATTTTCAGCACAAAATTGCACTAATTTGAAGTCTATTTATAGAGGAAAAGGTAATTTAAAGAGTATGCCCCATTTTGAATGCACGATTCTACTCAGTAGCATCAGCAACATTAGCATCATACCTCAGGAATGCGAAATAGTGCTATATTCACATGGAAGTTCGAGAGCGACAATTTTCAGAACAAAATTGCACTAAGTTGAAATGTGTTAATAGAGAAAGAGTTCTATATAAAGAGTTAACCCAATGCCGATTGCACTGTTCGACTCAGCAGCATCAGCAACATTAGCATCATACCTCATGTATGCAAAATAGTGCTATATTCACATGGCAGTTCAAGAGCCACAATTTTTTGCAAAAAATTGCTCTAATTTGAAGTCTATTAATAGAGGAAAAGCTAATTTAAAGAGTATGCGCCATTTTGATTGCACTGTTCGACTCAGCAGCATCAGCAACGTTAGCATCATACCTCAGGAATGCAAAATATCACTAATTTGAAATATATTAATACAGATAAAGGTAATTAAACGAGTATACGCCATTTTGAATGAACGGTTCTACTGAGCAGCATCAGCAGCATCAGCAACATTAGCATCACACCTCAGGAATGCAAAAGAGGGCTATATGCACATGGCAGTTAATGGGCGACAATCTATTGCACAAAATTGCACTAATTTGAAATATATTAATACAGATAAAGGTAATTAAACGAGTATACGCCATTTTGAATGAACGGTTCTACTGAGCAGCATCAGCAACATTAGCATCATACCTCAGGAATGCGAAATAGTGCTATATTCACATGGAAGTTCGAGAGCGACAATTTTCAGAACAAAATTGCACTAAGTTGAAATGTGTTAATAGAGAAAGAGTTCTGTATAAAGAGTTAACCCAACGCCGATTGCACTGTTCGACTCAGCAGCATCAGCAACATTAGCATCATACCTCATGTATGCAAAATAGTGCTATATTCACATGGCAGTTCAAGAGCGACAATTTTTTGCAAAAAATTGCTCTAATTTGAGGTCTATTAATAGAGGAAAAGGTAATTTAAAGAGTATGCGCCATTTTGATTGCACTGTTCGACTCAGCAGCATCAGCAACGTTAGCATCATACCTCAGGAATGCAAAATATCACTAATTTGAAATATATTAATACAGATAAAGGTAATTAAACGAGTATACGCCATTTTGAATGAACGGTTCTACTGAGCAGCATCAGCAACGTTAGCATCATACCTCAGGAATGCAAAATATCACTAATTTGAAATATATTAATACAGATAAAGGTAATTAAACGAGTATACGCCATTTTGAATGAACGGTTCTACTGAGCAGCATCAGCAACATTAGCATCATATCTCAGGAATGCAAAATAGTGGTATTTTCACATGGAAGTTCAAGAGCGACAATTTTCCTCACAAAATTGCACTAATTTGAAGTCTATTAATAGAGGAAAAGGTAATTTAAAGAGTATGCGCCATTTTGAATGCACGATTCTACTCAGTAGCATCAGCAACATTAGCATCATACCTCAGGAATGCGAAATAGTGCTATATTCACATGGAAGTTCGAGAGCGACAATTTTCAGAACAAAATTGCACTAAGTTGAAATGTGTTAATAGAGAAAGAGTTCTGTATAAAGAGTTAACCCAACGCCGATTGCGCTGTTCGACTCAGCAGCATCAGCAACATTAGCATCATACCTCAGGAATGCGAAATAGTGCTATATTCACATGGAAGTTCGAGAGCGACAATTTTCAGAACAAAATTGCACTAAGTTGAAATGTGTTAATTGAGAAAGGGTTCTATATAAAGAGTAAGTCCAGTGCCGATTGCACTGTTCGACTCAGCAGCATCAGCAACATTAGCATCATACCTCAGGTAAGCAAAATAGTGCTATATTCACATGGCAGTTCAAGAGCGACAATTTTGTGCAAAAAATTGCACTAATTTGAAGTCTATTAATAGAGGAAAAGGTAATTTAAAGAGTAAGCGCCATTTTGATTGGACTGTTCGACTCAGCAGCATCAGCAACGTTAGCATCATACCTCAGGAATGCAAAATAGGGCTATATGCACATGGCAGTTAATGGGCGACAATCTATTGCACAAAATTGCACTAATTTGAAATATATTAATACAGGGTAATTTAACGAGTATGCGCCATTTTGAATGCACTGTTCGACTCAGCAGCATCAGCAACGTTAGCATCATACCTCAGGAATTCAAAATATCACTAATTTGAAATATATTAATACAGATAAAGGTAATTAAACGAGTATACGCCATTTTGAATGAACGGTTCTATTGAGCAGCATCAGCAACGTTAGCATCACATCTCAGGAATGCAAAATAGTGGTATCTTCACATGGAAGTTCAAGAGCGACAATTTTCCTCACAAAATTGCACTAAGTTGAAATGTGTTGATAGAGACAGAGTTCCATATAAAGAGTTAGCCCCATACCGATTGCACTGTTCGACTCAGCAGCATCAGCAACATTAGCATGATACCTAAGGAATTCAAAATAGGGCCATATGCACATGGCAGTTAATGGGCGACAATTTTTTGCACAAAATTGCACTAATTTGAAGTCTATTAATAGAGGAAAAGGTAATTTAAAGAGTATGCACCATTTTGAATGCACGATTCTACTCAGCAGCGTCAGCAACATTAGCATAATACATCAGGAATGCGAAATAGTGCTATTTTAACTTGGAAGTTCAAGAGCGACAATTTTCAGCACAAAATTGCACTAATTTGAAGTCTATTAATAGAGGAAAAGGTAATTTAAAGAGTAAGCGCCATGTTGAGTGCACTATTCTACTCAGTAGCATCAGCAACATTAGCATCATACCTCAGGAATGCGAAATAGTGCTATATTGACATGGAAGTTCGAGAGCGACAATTTTCAGCACAAAATTGCACTAATTTGAAGTCTATTAATAGAGGAAAAGGTAATTTAAAGAGTATGCGCCATTTTGAATGAACGGTTCTACTGAGCAGCATCAGCAACATTAGCATCATACCTCAGGAATGCGAAATAGTGCTATATTCACATGGAAGTTCAAGAGCGATAATTTTCAGAACAAAATTGCACTAAGTTGAAATGTGTTAATAGAGAAAGATTTGTATATCAAGAGTTAGCGCCATACCGATTGCACTGTTTAACTCAGCAGCATCAGCAACAGTAGCGTTATACCTCAGGAATGCGAAATAGCGCTATTTTCACATGGAAGTTCAAGAGCGACAGTTTTCAGCACAAAATTGCACTAATTTGAAGTCTATTAATAGAGGAAAAGGTAATTTAAAGAGTATGCGCCATTTTGATTGCACTGTTCGACTCAGCAGGATCAGCAACGTTAGCATCATACCTCAGGAATGCAAAAGAGGGCTATATGCACATGGTAGTTAATGGGCGACAATCTATTGCACAAAATTGCACTAATTTGAAATATATTAATACAGGGTAATTTAACGAGTATGCGCCATTTTGAATGCACTGTTCGACTCAGCAGCATCAGCAACATTAGCATCATATCTCAGGAATGCAAAATAGTGGTATTTTCACATGGAAGTTCAAGAGCGACAATTTTCCTCACAAAATTGCACTAAGTTGAAATGTGTTAATAGAGAACGAGTTCTATATAAAGAGTCAGCCCAATGCCGATTGCACTGTTCGACTCAGCAGCATCAGCAAATTTAGCATGATACCTAAGGAATTCAAAATAGGGCTATATGCACATGGCAGTTAATGGGCGACAATTTTTTGCACAAAATTGCACTAATTTGAAGTCTATTAATAAAGGAAAGATAATTTAAAGAGTATGCGCCATTTTGAATGCACGATTCTACTCAGCAGCATCAGCAACATTAGCATCATACCTCAGGAATGCGAAATAGTGCTATATTCACATGGAAGTTCAAGAGCGACAATTTTGCTCACAAAATTGCACTAAGTTGAAATGTGTTATTAGAGACAGAGTTCCATATGAAGAGTTAGCCCCATATCGATTGCACTGTTCGACCCAGCAGCATCAGCAACGTTAGCATCATACCTCCGGAATGCGAAATAGCGCTATTTTCACATGGAAGTTCAAGAGCGACAATTTTCAGCACAAAATTGCACTAATTTGAAGTCTATTAATAGAGGAAAAGGTAATTTAAAGAGTATGCGCCATGTTGAATGCACGATTCTACTCAGTAGCATCAGCAACATTAGCATCATACCTCAGGAATGCAAAAGAGGGCTATATGCACATGGCAGTAAATGGGCGACAATCTATTGCACAAATTTGCACTAATTTGAAATACATTAATACAGGGTAATTTAACGAGTATGCGCCATTTTGAATGCACTGTTCGACTCAGCAGCATCAGCAACATTAGCATCATATCTCAGGAATGCAAAATAGTGGTATTTTCACATGGAAGTTCAAGAGCGACAATTTTCCTCACAAAATTGCACTAAGTTGAAATGTGTTAATAGAGAACGAGTTCTATATAAAGAGTCAGCCCAATGCCGATTGCACTGTTCGACTCAGCAGCATCAGCAAATTTAGCATGATACCTAAGGAATTCAAAATAGGGCTATATGCACATGGCAGTTAATGGGCGACAATTTTTTGCACAAAATTGCACTAATTTGAAGTCTATTAATAAAGGAAAGATAATTTAAAGAGTATGCGCCATTTTGAATGCACGATTCTACTCAGCAGCATCAGCAACATTAGCATCATACCTCAGGAATGCGAAATAGTGCTATATTCACATGGAAGTTCAAGAGCGACAATTTTGCTCACAAAATTGCACTAAGTTGAAATGTGTTATTAGAGACAGAGTTCCATATGAAGAGTTAGCCCCATATCGATTGCACTGCTCGACCCAGCAGCATCAGCAACGTTAGCATCATACCTCCGGAATGCGAAATAGCGCTATTTTCACATGGAAGTTCAAGAGCGACAATTTTCAGCACAAAATTGCACTAATTTGAAGTCTATTAATAGAGGAAAAGGTAATTTAAAGAGTATGCGCCATTTTGATTGCACTGTTCGACTCAGCAGCATCAGCAACGTTAGCATCATACCTCAGGAATGCAAAAGAGGGCTATATGCACATGGTAGTTAATGGGCGACAATCTATTGCACAAAATTGCACTAATTTGAAATATATTAATACAGGGTAATTTAACGAGTATGCGCCATTTTGAATGGACTGTTCGACTCAGCAGCATCAGCAACGTTAGCATCATACCTCAGAAATGCAAAATATCACTAATTTGAAATATATTAATACAGATAAACGTAATTAAACGAGTATACGCCATTTTGAATGAACGGTTCTACTGAGCAGCATCAGCAACGTTAGCATCACATCTCAGGAATGCAAAATAGCGCTATATTCACATGGAAGTTCAAGAGCGACAATTTCCAGCGCAAAATTGCACTAAGTTGAAATGTGTTAATAGAGAACGAGTTCTATATAAAGAGTTAGCCCAATGCCGATTGCACTGTTCGACTCAGCAGCATCAGCAACATTAGCATGATACCTAAGGAATTCAAAATAGGGCTATATGCACATGGCAGTTAATGGGCGACCATTTTTTTGCACAAAATTGCACTAATTTGAAGTCTATTAATAAAGGAAAAGGTAATTTAAAGAGTATGCGCCATTTTGAATGCACGATTCTACTCAGTAACATCAGCAACACTAGCATCACATCTCAGGAATGCAAAATAGCGCTATATTCACATGGAAGTTCAAGAGCGACAATTTCCAGCGCAAAATTGCACTAATTTGAAGTCTATTAATAGAGGAAAAGGTAATTTAAAGAGTATGCGCCATTTTGAATGCACGATTCTACTCAGTAGCATCAGCAACATTAGCATCATACGTCAGGAATGCGAAATATCACTAATTTGAAATATATTAATACAGATAAAGGTAATTAAACGAGTATACGCCATTTTGAATGAACGGTTCTACTGAGCAGCATCAGCAGCATCAGCAACATTAGCATCACACCTCAGGAATGCAAAAGAGGGCTATATGCACATGGCAGTTAATGGGCGACAATCTATTGCACAAAATTGCACTAATTTGAAATATATTAATACAGATAAAGGTAATTAAACGAGTATACGCCATTTTGAATGAACGGTTCTACTGAGCAGCATCAGCAACATTAGCATCATACCTCAGGAATGCGAAATAGTGCTATATTCACATGGAAGTTCGAGAGCGACAATTTTCAGAACAAAATTGCACTAAGTTGAAATGTGTTAATAGAGAAAGAGTTCTGTATAAAGAGTTAACCCAACGCCGATTGCACTGTTCGACTCAGCAGCATCAGCAACATTAGCATCATACCTCATGTATGCAAAATAGTGCTATATTCACATGGCAGTTCAAGAGCGACAATTTTTTGCAAAAAATTGCTCTAATTTGAGGTCTATTAATAGAGGAAAAGGTAATTTAAAGAGTATGCGCCATTTTGATTGCACTGTTCGACTCAGCAGCATCAGCAACGTTAGCATCATACCTCAGGAATGCAAAATATCACTAATTTGAAATATATTAATACAGATAAAGGTCATTAAACGAGTATACGCCATTTTGAATGAACGGTTCTACTGAGCAGCATCAGCAACGTTAGCATCATACCTCAGGAATGCAAAATATCACTAATTTGAAATATATTAATACAGATAAAGGTAATTAAACGAGTATACGCCATTTTGAATGAACGGTTCTACTGAGCAGCATCAGCAACATTAGCATCATATCTCAGGAATGCAAAATAGTGGTATTTTCACATGGAAGTTCAAGAGCGACAATTTTCCTCACAAAATTGCACTAATTTGAAGTCTATTAATAGAGGAAAAGGTAATTTAAAGAGTATGCGCCATTTTGAATGCACGATTCTACTCAGTAGCATCAGCAACATTAGCATCATACCTCAGGAATGCGAAATAGTGCTATATTCACATGGAAGTTCGAGAGCGACAATTTTCAGAACAAAATTGCACTAAGTTGAAATGTGTTAATAGAGAAAGAGTTCTGTATAAAGAGTTAACCCAACGCCGATTGCACTGTTCGACTCAGCAGCATCAGCAACATTAGCATCACATCTCAGGAATGCAAAATAGCGCTATATTCACATGGAAGTTCAAGAGCGACAATTTCCAGCGCAAAATTGCACTAAGTTGAAATGTGTTAATAGAGAACGAGTTCTATATAAAGAGTTAGCCCAATGCCGATTGCACTGTTCGACTCAGCAGCATCAGCAACATAAGCATGATACCTAAGGAATTCAAAATAGGGCTATATGCACATGGCAGTTAATGGGCGACAATTTTTTGCACAAAATTGCACTAATTTGAAGTCTATTAATAAAGGAAAGATAATTTAAAGAGTATGCGCCATTTTGAATGCACGATTCTACTCAGTAGCATCAGCAACATTAGCATCATACGTCAGGAATGCGAAATAGTGCTATATTCACATGGAAGTTCAAGAGCGACAATTTTGCTCACAAAATTGCACTAAGTTGAAATGTGTTAATAGAGACAGAGTTCCATATGAAGAGTTAGCCCCATATCGATTGCACTGTTCGACCCAGCAGCATCAGCAACAGAAGCATCATACCTCCGGAATGCGAAATAGCGCTATTTTCACATGGAAGTTCAAGAGCGACAATTTTCAGCACAAAATTGCACTAATTTGAAGTCTATTAATAGAGGAAAAGGTAATTTAAAGAGTATGCGCCATTTTGATTGCACTGTTCGACTCAGCAGCATCAGCAACGTTAGCATCATACCTCAGGAATGCAAAAGAGGGCTATATGCACATGGCAGTTAATGGGCGACAATCTATTGCACAAAATTGCACTAATTTGAAATATATTAATACAGGGTAATTTAACGAGTATGCGCCATTTTGAATGCACTGTTCGACTCAGCAGCACCAGCAACGTTAGCATCATACCTCAGGAATGCAAAATATCACTAATTTGAAATATATTAATACAGATAAAGGTAATTAAACGAGTATACGCCATTTTGAATGAACGGTTCTACTGAGCAGCATCAGCAACGTTAGCATCACATCTCAGGAATGCAAAATAGCGCTATATTCACATGGAAGTTCAAGAGCGACAATTTCCAGCGCAAAATTGCACTAAGTTGAAATGTGTTAATAGAGAACGAGTTCTATATAAAGAGTTAGCCCAATGCCGATTGCACTGTTCGCCTCAGCAGCATCAGCAACATTAGCATGATACCTAAGGAATTCAAAATAGGGCTATATGCACATGGCAGTTAATGGGCGACAATTTTTTGCACAAAATTGCACTAATTTGAGGTCTATTAATAATGGAAAGATAATTTAAAGAGTATGCGCCATTTTGAATGCACGATTCTACTCAGCAGCATCAGCAACATTAGCATCATACCTCAGGCATGCGAAATAGTGCTATATTGACATGGAAGTTCAAGAGCGACAATTTTCAGCACAAAATTGCACTAATTTGAAGTCTATTAATAGAGGAAAAGGTAATTTAAAGAGTATGCGCCATTTTGAATGCACGATTCTACTCAGTAGCATCAGCAACATTAGCATCATACGTCAGGAATGCGAAATAGTGCTACATTCACATGGAAGTTCGAGAGCGACAATTTTCAGAACAAAATTGCACTAAGTTGAAATGTGTTAATAGAGAAATAGTTCTATATAAAGAGTTAGCCCAATGCCGATTGCACTGTTCCACTCAGCAGCATCAGCAACATTAGCATCATACCTCAGGAATGCAAAATAGTGCTATATTCACATGGCAGTTTATGGGCGACAATTTTTTGCACAAAATTGCACTAATTTGAAATTAAACGAGTATGCGCCATATTGAAAGCACGGTTCTACTCAGCAGCATCAGCAACATTAGCATCATACTTCAGGAATGCGAAATAGTGCTACATCCACGTGGAAGTTCAAGAGCGACAATTTTCAGGATATAATTGCACTAAGTTGAAATGTGTTAATAGAGAAAGAGTTCTATGTAAAGAGTTAGCCCAATGCCGATTGCACTGTTCGACTCAGCAGCATCAGCAACATAAGCATGATACCTAAGGAATTCAAAATAGGGCTATATGCACATGGCAGTTAATGGGCGACAATTTTTTGCACAAAATTGCACTAATTTGAAGTCTATTAATAAAGGAAAGATAATTTAAAGAGTATGCGCCATTTTGAATGCACGATTCTACTCAGTAGCATCAGCAACATTAGCATCATACGTCAGGAATGCGAAATAGTGCTATATTCACATGGAAGTTCAAGAGCGACAATTTTGCTCACAAAATTGCACTAAGTTGAAATGTGTTAATAGAGACAGAGTTCCATATGAAGAGTTAGCCCCATATCGATTGCACTGTTCGACCCAGCAGCATCAGCAACAGAAGCATCATACCTCCGGAATGCGAAATAGCGCTATTTTCACATGGAAGTTCAAGAGCGACAATTATCAGCACAAAATTGCGCTAATTTGAAGTCTATTAATAGAGGAAAAGGTAATTTAAAGAGTATGCGCCATTTTGATTGCACTGTTCGACTCAGCAGCATCAGCAACGTTAGCATCATACCTCAGGAATGCAAAAGAGGGCTATATGCACATGGCAGTTAATGGGCGACAATCTATTGCACAAAATTGCACTAATTTGAAATATATTAATACAGGGTAATTTAACGAGTATGCGCCATTTTGAATGCACTGTTCGACTCAGCAGCACCAGCAACGTTAGCATCATACCTCAGGAATGCAAAATATCACTAATTTGAAATATATTAATACAGATAAAGGTAATTAAACGAGTATACGCCATTTTGAATGAACGGTTCTACTGAGCAGCATCAGCAACGTTAGCATCACATCTCAGGAATGCAAAATAGCGCTAAATTCACATGGAAGTTCAAGAGCGACAATTTCCAGCGCAAAATTGCACTAAGTTGAAATGTGTTAATAGAGAACGAGTTCTATATAAAGAGTTAGCCCAATGCCGATTGCACTGTTCGCCTCAGCAGCATCAGCAACATTAGCATGATACCTAAGGAATTCAAAATAGGGCTATATGCACATGGCAGTTAATGGGCGACAATTTTTTGCACAAAATTGCACTAATTTGAGGTCTATTAATAATGGAAAGATAATTTAAAGAGTATGCGCCATTTTGAATGCACGATTCTACTCAGCAGCATCAGCAACATTAGCATCATACCTCAGGCATGCGAAATAGTGCTATATTGACATGGAAGTTCAAGAGCGACAATTTTCAGCACAAAATTGCACTAATTTGAAGTCTATTAATAGAGGAAAAGGTAATTTAAAGAGTATGCGCCATTTTGAATGCACGATTCTACTCAGTAGCATCAGCAACATTAGCATCATACGTCAGGAATGCGAAATAGTGCTACATTCACATGGAAGTTTGAGAGCGACAATTTTCAGAACAAAATTGCACTAAGTTGAAATGTGTTAATAGAGAAATAGTCCTATATAAAGAGTTAGCCTAATGCCGATTGCACTGTTCCACTCAGCAGCATCAGCAACATTAGCATCATACCTCAGGAATGCAAAATAGTGCTATATTCACATGGCAGTTTATGGGCGACAATTTTTTGCACAAAATTGCACTAATTTGAAATTAAACGAGTATGCGCCATATTGAAAGCACGGTTCTACTCAGCAGCATCAGCAACATTAGCATCAAACGTCAGGAATGCGAAATAGTGCTATATTCACATGAATGTTCAAGATGGACAATTTTCAGCACAGAATTGCACTAAGTTGAAATGTGTTAATAGACAAAGAGTTCCATATAAAGAGTTAGCGCCATACCGATTGCACTGTTCGACTCAGCAGCATCAGCAACAGTAGCGTCATACCTCAGGATTGCGAAATAGCGCTATATTCTCATGGAAGTTCAAGAGCGACAATTTTCAGCACAAAATTGCACTATGTTGAAATGTGTTAATAAGAAAGAGTTCCATATAAAGAGTTGGCGCCATAACGATTGCACTGTTCGACTCAGCAGCATCAGCAACAGTAGCGTCATACCTCAGGAATGAAAAATAGTGCTATATTCACATGGCACTAAATGGGCGACAATGTTTTGCAGAAAATTGCACTAATCTGAAATATAATAATAGAGAAAAAGGTAATTAAACGAGTATGCGCCATTTCGAATGCACAGTTCTACTGAGCAGCATCTGCAACATTAGCATCATACGTCAGGAATGCAAAATAGTGCCATATTTACATGGCAGTAAATGGGCGACAATTTTCACCACAAAATTGCACCAATTTGAAGCATATTAATAGAGAAAAAGGTAATTAAACGAGAATGCGCCATTTTGAATGCACTGTTCGACTCAGCAGCATCAGCAACATTAGCAAAATACCTCAGGAATGCGATATAGTACTATATTCACATGGAAGTTCAAAAGCGACAATTTTCAGCACAAAATTGCACTATGTTGAAATGTGTTAATAGAGAAAGAGTTCTATAGAAAGAGTTAGCCCCCTACCGATTGCACTGTTCCACTCAGCAGCATCAGCAACATTAGCATCATACCTCACGAATGCAAAATAGTGCTATATTCACGTGGCAGTTCAGGAGCGACAAGTTTTTGCACAAAATTGCACTAATTTGAAGTATATTAATAGAGAAAAAGGTAATTTAAAGAGTATGCGCCATTTTGATTGCACTCTTCGACTCAGCAGCATCTGCAACGTTAGCATCATACGTCAGGAATGCAAAATAGTGCCACATTCACATGGCAGTAAATGGGCGCCAATTTTTTGCAGAAAATTGCACTAATCTGAAATATAATAATAGAGAAAAAGGTAATTAAACGAGTATGCGCCATTTAGAATGCACAGTTGTACTGAGCAGCATCTGCAACATTAGCATCATACGTCAGTAATGCAAAATAGTGCTATATTCACATGAATGTTCAAGATCGACAATTTTCAGCGCAGAATTGCACTAAGTTGAAATGTGTTTATAGAGAAAGAGTTCCATATAAAGAGTTAGCGCCATACCGGTTGCACTGTTCGGCCCAGCAGCATCAGCAACATTAACATCATACGTCAGAAATGCAAAATAGTGCTATTTTCACATGGCAGTTCAGGAGCGACAAGTTCTTGCTCAAGATTGCACTAATTTGAAGTATGTTAATAGAGAAAAAGGTAATTTAAAGAGTATGCGCCATTTTGATTGCACTGTTCGACTCAGCAGCATCTTCAACGTTAGCATCATACGTCAGGAATGAAAAATAGTGCCACATTCACAAGGCAGTAAATGGGCGACAATTTTTTGCAGAAAATTGCACTAATCTGAAATATAATAATAGAGAAAAAGGTAATTAAACGAGTATGCGCCATTTCGAATGCACAGTTCTACTGAGCAGCATCTGCAACATTTGCATCATACGTCAGGAATGCAAAATAGTGCCATATTTACATGGCAGTAAATGGGCGACAATTTTCACCACAAAATTGCACCAATTTAAAGCATATTAATAGAGAAAAAGGTAATTAAACGAGAATGCGCCATTTTGAATGCACTGTTCGACTCAGCAGCATCAGCAACATTAACATCATACGTCAGGAATGCAAAATAGTGCTATTTTCACATGGCAGTATATGGGCGACAATGTTTTGCACAAAATTGCATTCATTTGAAATATAATAATAGAAAAAAGGGTAATTAAACGAGTATGCGACATTTTGAATGCATGGTTCTACTGAGCAGCGTCAGCAACATTAGCATCATATCTCAGGAATGCAAAAAAGTGCTATATTCAGATGGAAGTTCAAGAGCGACAATTTTCTCTACAAAATTGCACCAATTTGAAGTATATTAATAGAGAAAAGGTTATTCAAAGAGTTAACGCCATAGCGATTGCACTGTTCGACTCAGCCGCATCAGCAACATTAGCATCATACCTCAGGAATGCGAACTAGTGGTATTTTCACATGGAAGTTCAAGAGCGACAATTTCCAGCACAAAATTGCACTAAGTTGAAATGTGTTAATAGAGAAAGAGTTCTATATAAAGAGTTAGCGCCATAACGATTGCACTGTTCGACCCAGCAGCATCAGCAACAATAGCATCACACCTCAGGAATGCAAAATAGTGCCATCTTTACATGGCAGTAAATGGGCGACAATTTTCACCACAAAATTGCACCAATTTGAAGCATATTAATAGAGGAAAAGGTAATTAAACGAGAATGCGCCATTTTGAATGTACTGATCGACTCAGCAGCATCAGCAACATTAGCAAAATACCTCAGGAATGCGAAATAGTGCTATATTCACATGGAAGTTCAAAAGCGACAATTTTCAGCACAAAATTGCACTATGTTGAAATGTGTTAATAGAGAAAGAGTTCTATAGAAAGAGTTAGCCCCCTACCGATTGCACTGTTCCACTCAGCAGCATCAGCAACATTAGCATCATACCTCAGGAATGCAAAATAGTGCTATATTCACATGGCAGTTTATGGGCGACAATTTTTTGCACAAAATTGCACTAATTTGAAATTAAACGAGTATGCGCCATATTGAAAGCACGGCTCTACTCAGCAGCATCAGCAACATTAGCATCATACTTCAGGAATGCGAAATAGTGCTACATCCACGTGGAAGTTCAAGAGCGACAATTTTCAGGATATAATTGCACTAAGTTGAAATGTGTTAATAGAGAAAGAGTTCTATGTAAAGACTTAGCGCCATACCGATTGCACTGTTCGACTCAGCAGCATCAGAAACATTAGCATCATACCTCAGAAATGCAAAATAGTGCTATATTTCCATGGCAGTTAATGGGCGACAATTTCTTGCACAAAATTGCACTAATTTGAAATATATTAATAGAAAAAAAGGATATTAGACGAGTATGCGCCATTTTAAAAGCACGGTTCTACTCAGCAGCATCAGCAACATTAGCATCAAACGTCAGGAATGCGAAATAGTGCTATATTCACATGAATGTTCAAGATGGACAATTTTCAGCACAGAATTGCACTAAGTTGAAATGTGTTAATAGACAAAGAGTTCCATATAAAGAGTTAGCGCCATACCGATTGCACTGTTCGGCTCAGCAGCATCAGCAACATTAACATCATACGTCAGGAATGCAAAATAGTGCTATTTTCACATGGCGGTATATGGGCGACATTGTTTTGCACAAAATTGCATTCATTTGAAAAATAATAATAGAGAAAATGGTAATTAAACGAGTATGCGACATTTCGAATGCACGGCTCTACTGAGCAGCGTCAGCAACATTAGCGTCATACCTCAGGAATGCAAAACAGTGCTAGATTCAGATGGAAGTTCAAGAGCGACAATTTTCTCGACAAAATTGCACCAATTTGAAGTATATTAATAGAGAAAAGGTTATTTAAAGAGTTAACGCCATACCGATTGCACTGTTCGACTCAGCCGCATCAGCAACATTAGCGTCATACCTCAGGAATGCGAACTAGTGGTATTTTCACATTGAAGTTCAAGAGCGACAATTTTCAGCACAAAATTGCACTATGTTGAAATGTGTTAATAAGAAAGAGTTCCATATAAAGAGTTGGCGCCATAACGATTGCACTGTTCGACTCAGCAGCATCAGCAACAGTAGCGTCATACCTCAGTAATGCGAAATATCGCTATATTCTCATAGAAGTTCAAGGGCGACAATTTCCAGCACAAAATTGCACTATGTTGAAATGTGCATATAGCCCTATTTTGAATTCCTTAGGTATCATGCTAATGTTGCTGATGCTGCTGAGTCGAACAGTGCAATCGGCATTGGGCTAACTCTTTATATAGAACTCTTTCTCTATTAACACATTTCAACTTAGTACAATTTTGTTCTGAAAATTGTCGCTCTCGAACTTCCATGTGAATATGGCACTATTTCGCATTCCTGAGGTATGATGCTAATGTTGCTGATGCTACTGAGTAGAATCGTGCATTCAAAATGGCGCATACTCTTTAAATTACCTTTTCCACTATTAATAGACTTCAAATTAGTGCAATTTTGTGCTAAAAATTGTCGCTCTTGAACTTCCATGTCAATATAGCACTATTTCGCATTCCTGAGGTATGATGCTAATGTTGCTGATGCTGCTGTGTCGAACAGTGCAATCGGTATGGGGCTAACTCTTTATATGGAACTCTGTCTCTATCAATACATTTCAACTTAGTGCAATTTTGTGAGGAAAATTGTCGCTCTTGAACTTCCATGTGAATATAGCAGTATTTCGCATTCCTGAGGTTTGATGCTAATGTTGCTGATGCTGCTGAGTAGAATCGTGCATTCAAAATGGCGCATACTCTTAAAATTACCTTTTCCTTTATTAATTGACTTCAAATTAGTGCAAATTTGTGAGGAAAAATGTCGCTCTTGAACTTCCATATGAAAATACCACTATTTTGCATTCCTGAGATATGATGCTAATGTAGCTGATGCTACTCAGTAGAACCGTTCATTCAAAATGGCGTAAACTCGTTTAATTACCTTTTTCTCTATTAATATATTTCAAATTATTGCAATTTTGCATTCCTGAGGTATGATGCTAACGTTGCTGATGCTGCTGAGTCGAACAGTGCAATGAAAATGGCGCATACTCTTTAAATTACCTTTTACTCTATTAATAGAATTCATACTAGTGCAATTTGGTGCAAAAAATTGTCGCTCTTGAACTGCTATGTGAATATGGCACTATTTTGCATTCCTGAGGTATGATGCTAATGTTGCTGATGCTGCTGAGTAGAATCGTGCATTCAAAATGGCGCATACTCTTAAAATTACCTTTTCCTCTATTAATAGACTTCAAATTAGTGCAAATTTCTGAGGAAAATTGTCGCTCTTGAACTTCCATATGAAAATACCACTATTTTGCATTCCTGAGATATGATGCTAATGTTGCTGATGCTGCTGAGTAGAATCGTGCATTCAAAATGGCACATACTCTTTAAATTACCTTTTCCTCTATTAATAGACTTCAAATTAATGCAATTTTGTGCAAAAAATTGTCGCTCTTGAACTGCTATGTGAATATAGCACTATTTTGCATTCCTGAGGTATGATGCTAATGTTGCTGAGTAGAATCGTGCATTCAAAATGGCGCATACTCTTTAAATTACCTTTTCCTCTATTAATAGACTTCAAATTAGTGCAATTTTGTGCTGAAAATTGTCGCTCTTGAACTTCCATGTCAATATAGCACTATTTCGCATTCCTGAGGTATGATGCTAATGTTGCTGATGCTGCTGAGTAGAATCGTGCATTCAAAATGGCGCATACTCTTTAAATTACCTTTTCCTCTACTAATAGACTTCAAATTAGTGCAATTTTGTGCAAAAAATTGTCGCTCTTGAACTGCTATGTGAATATAGCACTATTTTGCATTCCTGAGGTATGATGCTAATGTTGCTGATGCTGCTGAGTAGAATCGTGCATTCAAAATGGCGCATACTCTTTAAATTACCTTTTCCTCTATTAATAGACTTCAAATTAGTGCAATTTTGTGCAAAAAATTGTCGCCCATTAACTGCCATGTGCATATAGCCCTATTTTGAATTCCTTAGGTATCATGCTAATGTTGCTGATGCTGCTGAGTCGAACAGTGCAATCGGTATGGGGCTAACTCTTTATATAGAACTCTTTCTCGACTAACACATTTTAACTTAGTGCAATTTTGTGCTGAAAATTGTGGCTCTTGAACTTCAATATGAATATAGCACTATTTCGCATTCCTGAGGTATGATGCTAATGTTGCTGATGCTGCTGAGTCGAACAGTGCAATCGGCATTGGGCTAACTCTTTATATAGAACTCTTTCTCTATTAACACATTTCAACTTAGTGCAATTTTGTTCTGAAAATTGTCGCTCTCGAACTTCCATGTGAATATAGCACTATTTCGCATTCCTGAGGTATGATGCTAATGTTGCTGATGCTACTGAGTAGAATCGTGCATTCAAAATGGCGCATACTCTTTAAATTACCCTTTCCTCTATTAATAGGCTTCAAATTAGTGCAATTTTGTGCTGAAAATTGTCGCTCTTGAACTTCCATGTCAATATAGCACTATTTCGCATTCCTGAGGTATGATGCTAATGTTGCTGATGCTGCTGAGTAGAATCGTGCATTCAAAATGGCGCATACTCTTAAAATTACCTTTTCCTCTATTAATAGACTTCAAATTAGTGCAATTTTGTGTGGAAAATTGTCGCTCTTGAACTTCCATATGAAAATACCACTATTTTGCATTCCTGAGATATGATGCTAATGTTGCTGATGCTACTCAGTAGAACCGTTCATTCAAAATGGCGTAAACTCGTTTAATTACCTTTTTCTGTATTAATATATTACAAATTAGTACAATTTTGCATTCCTGAGGTATGATGCTAACGTTGCTGATGCTGCTGAGTCGAACAGTGCAATGAAAATGGCGCATACTCTTTAAATTACCTTTTCCTCTATTAATAGAATTCATATTAGTGCAATTTTGTGCAAAAAATTGTCGCACTTGAACTGCTATGTGAATACAGCACTATTTTGCATTCCTGAGGTATGATGCTAATGTTGCTGATGCTGCTGAGTCGAACAGTGCAATCGGTATGGGGCTAACTCTTTATATAGAACTCTTTCTCGACTAACACATTTTAACTTAGTGCAATTTTGTGCTGAAAATTGTGGCTCTTGAACTTCAATATGAAAATACCACTATTTCGCATTCCTGAGGTATGATGCTAATGTTGCTGATGCCACTGAGTAGAATCGTGCATTCAAAATGGCGCATACTCTTTAAATTACCTTTTCCTCTATTAATAGACTTAAAATTAGTGCAATTTTGTGCTGAAAATTGTCGCTCTTGAACTTCCATGTCAAAATAGCACTATTTCGCATTCCTGAGGTATGATGCTAATGTTGCTGATGCTGCTGAGTAGAATCGTGCATTCAAAATGGCGCATACTCTTTAAATTACCTTTTCCTCTATTAATAGACTTCAAATTAGTGCAATTTTGTGCAAAAAATTGTCGCTCTTGAAGTGCTATGTGAATATAGCACTATTTTGCATCCCTGAGGTATGATGCTAATGTTGCTGATGCTGCTGAGTCGAACAGTGCAATCGGTATGGGGCTAACTCTTTATATAGAACTCTTTCTCGACTAACACATTTTAACTTAGTGCAATTTTGTGCTGAAAATTGTGGCTCTTGAACTTCAATATGAATATAGCACTATTTCGCATTCCTGAGGTATGATGCTAATGTTGCTGATGCTGCTGAGTCGAACAGTGCAATGAAAATGGCGCATACTCTTTAAATTACCTTTTCCTCTATTAATAGAATTCATATTAGTGCAATTTTGTGCAAAAAATTGTCGCTCTTGAACTGCTATGTGAATATAGCACTATTTTGCATTCCTGAGGTATGATGCTAATGTTGCTGATGCTGCTGAGTCGAACAGTGCAATCGGTATGGGGCTAACTCTTTATATAGGACTCTTTCTCGACTAACACATTTTAACTTAGTGCAATTTTGTGCTGAAAATTGTGGCTCTTGAACTTCAATATGAATATAGCACTATTTCGCATTCCTGAGGTATGATGCTAATGTTGCTGATGCTGCTGAGTCGAACAGTGCAATCGGCATTGGGCTAACTCTTTATATAGAACTCTTTCTCTATTAACACATTTCAACTTAGTGCAATTTTGTTCTGAAAATTGTCGCTCTCGAACTTCCATGTGAATATAGCACTATTTCGCATTCCTGAGGTATGATGCTAATGTTGCTGATGCTACTGAGTAGAATCGTGCATTCAAAATGGCGCATACACTTTAAATTACCTTTTCCTCTATTAATAGGCTTCAAATTAGTGCAATTTTGTGCTGAAAATTGTCGCTCTTGAACTTCCATGTCAATATCGCACTATATCGCATTCCTGAGGTATGATGCTAATGCTGCTGATGCTGCTGAGTCGAACAGTGCAATCGGAATGGGGCTAACTCTTTATATGGAACTCTGTCTCAATCAACACATTTCAACTTAGTGCAATTTTGTGAGGAAAATTGTCGCTCTTGAACTTCCATGTGAATATAGCAGTATTTCGCATTCCTGAGGTTTGATGCTAATGTTGCTGATGCTGCTGAGTAGAATCGTGCATGCAAAATGGCGCATACTCTTAAAATTACCTTTTCCTCTATTAATAGACTTCAAATTAGTGCAATTTTGTGTGGAAAATTGTCGCTCTTGAACTTCCATATGAAAATACCACTATTTTGCATTCCTGAGATATGATGCTAATGTTGCTGATGCTACTCAGTAGAACCGTTCATTCAAAATGGCGTAAACTCGTTTAATTACCTTTTTCTCTATTAATATATTTCAAATTAGTGCAATTTTGCATTCCTGAGGTATGATGCTAACGTTGCTGATGCTGCTGAGTCGAACAGTGCAATGAAAATGGCGCATACTCTTTAAATTACCTTTTCCTCTATTAATAGAATTCATATTGGTGCAATTTTGTGCAAAAAATTGTCGCACTTGAACTGCTATGTGAATACAGCACTATTTTGCATTCCTGAGGTATGATGCTAATGTTGCTGATGCTGCTGAGTCGAACAATGCAATCGGTATGGGGCTAACTCTTTATATAGAACTCTTTCTCGACTAACACATTTTAACTTAGTGCAATTTTGTGCTGAAAATTGTGGCTCTTGAACTTCAATATGAATATAGCACTATTTCGCATTCCTGAGGTATGATGCTAATGTTGCTGATGCTGCTGAGTCGAACAGTGCAATCGGTATGGGGCCAACTCTTTATATGGAACTCTGTCTCTCTCAACACATTTCAACTTAGTGCAATTTTGTGAGGAAAATTGTCGTTCTTGAACTTCCATGTGAATATAGCAGTATTTCGCATTCCTGAGGTTTGATGCTAATGTTGCTGATGCTGCTGAGTAGAATCGTGCATTCAAAATGGCGCATACTCTTAAAATTACCTTTTCCTCTATTAATAGACTTCAAATTAGTGCAAATTTGTGAGGAAAATTGTCGCTCTTGAACTTCCATATGAAAATACCACTATTTTGCATTCCTTAGATATGATGCTAATGTTGCTGATGCTGCTGAGTAGAATCGTGCATTCAAAATGGCGCATACTCTTTAAATTACCTTTTCCTCTATTAATAGACTTCAAATTAGTGCAATTTTGTGCTGAAAATTGTCGCTCTTGAACTTCCCTGTCAATATAGCACTATTTCGCTTTCCTGAGGTATGATGCTAATGCTGATGATGCTGCTGAGTCGAACAGTGCAATCGGTATGGGGCTAACTCTTTATATGGAACTCTGTCTCTATCAACACATTTCAACTTAGTGCAATTTTGTGAGGAAAATTGTCGCTCTTGAACTTCCATGTGAATATAGCAGTATTTCGCATTCCTGAGGTTTGATGCTAATGTTGCTGATGCTGCTGAGTAGAATCGTGCATTCAAAATGGCGCATACTCTTAAAATTACCTTTTCCTCTATTAATAGACTTCAAATTAGTGCAATTTTGTGTGGAAAATTGTCGCTCTTGAACTTCCATATGAAAATACCACTATTTTGCATTCCTGAGATATGATGCTAATGTTGCTGATGCTACTCAGTAGAACCGTTCATTCAAAATGGCGTAAACTCGTTTAATTACCTTTTTCTCTATTAATGTATTTCAAATTAGTGCAATTTTGCATTCCTGAGGTATGATGCTAACGTTGCTGATGCTGCTGAGTCGAACAGTGCAATCAAAATGGCGCATACTCTTTAAATTACCTTTTCCTCTATTAATAGAATTCATATTAGTGCAATTTTGTGCAAAAAATTGTCGCACTTGAACTGCTATGTGAATACAGCACTATTTTGCATTCCTGAGGTATGATGCTAATGTTGCTGATGCTGCTGAGTCGAACAGTGCAATCGGTATGGGGCTAACTCTTTATATAGAACCCTTTCTCGACTAACACATTTTAACTTAGAGCAATTTTGTGCTGAAAATTGTGGCTCTTGAACTTCAATATGAATATAGCACTATTTCGCATTCCTGAGGTATGATGCTAATGTTGCTGATGCTGCTGAGTCGAACAGTGCAATCGGTATGGGGCCAACTCTTTATATGGAACTCTGTCTCTCTCAACACATTTCAACTTAGTGCAATTTTGTGAGGAAAATTGTCGTTCTTGAACTTCCATGTGAATATAGCAGTATTTCGCATTCCTGAGGTTTGATGCTAATGTTGCTGATGCTGCTGAGTAGAATCGTGCATTCAAAATGGCGCATACTCTTAAAATTACCTTTTCCTCTATTAATAGACTTCAAATTAGTGCAAATTTGTGAGGAAAATTGTCGCTCTTGAACTTCCATATGAAAATACCACTATTTTGCATTCCTGAGATATGATGCTAATGTTGCTGATGCTGCTGAGTAGAATCGTGCATTCAAAATGGCGCATACTCTTTAAATTACCTTTTCCTCTATTAATAGACTTCAAATTAGTGCAATTTTGTGCAAAAAATTGTCGCTCTTGAACTGCTATGTGAATATAGCACTATTTTGCATTCCTGAGGTATGATGCTAATGTTGCTGATGCTGCTGAGTAGAATCGTGCATTCAAAATGGCGCATACTCTTTAAATTACCTTTTCCTCTATTAATAGACTTCAAATTAGTGCAATTTTGTGCTGAAAATTGTCGCTCTTGAACTTCCATGTCAATATAGCACTATTTCGCATTCCTGAGGTATGATGCTAATGTTGCTGATGCTGCTGAGTAGAATCGTGCATTCAAAATGGCGCATACTCTTTAAATTACCTTTTCCTCTATTAATAGACTTCAAATTAGTGCAATTTTGTGCAAAAAATTGTCGCTCTTGAACTGCTATGTGAATATAGCACTATTTTGCATTCCTGAGGTATGATGCTAATGTTGCTGATGCTGCTGAGTAGAATCGTGCATTCAAAATGGCGCATACTCTTTAAATTACCTTTTCCTCTATTAATAGACTTCAATTTAGTGCAATTTTGTGCAAAAAATTGTCGCCCATTGACTGCCATGTGCATATAGCCCTATTTTGAATTCCTTAGGTATCATGCTAATGTTGCTGATTCTGCTGAGTCGAACAGTGCAATCGGTATGGGGCTAACTCTTTATATAGAACTCTTTCTCGACTAACACATTTTAACTTAGTGCAATTTTGTGCTGAAAATTGTGGCTCTTGAACTTCAATATGAATATAGCACTATTTCGCATTCCTGAGGTATGATGCTAATGTTGCTGATGCTGCTGAGTCGAACAGTGCAATCGGCTTTGGGCTAACTCTTTATATAGAACTCTTTCTCTATTAACACATTTCAACTTAGTGCAATTTTGTTCTGAAAATTGTCGCACTCGAACTTCCATGTGCATATAGCACTATTTCGCATTCCTGTGGTATGATGCTAATGTTGCTGATGCTACTGAGTAGAATCGTGCATTCAAAATGGCGCATACTCTTTAACTTACCTTTTCCTCTATTAATAGGCTACAAATTAGTGCAATTTTGTGCTGAAAATTGTCGCTCTTGAACTTCCCTGTCAATATAGCACTATTTCGCATTCCTGAGGTATGATGCTAATGCTGCTGATGCTGCTGAGTCGAACAGTGCAATCGGTATGGGGCTAACTCTTTATATGGAACTCTGTCTCTATCAACACATTTCAACTTAGTGCAATTTTGTGAGGAAATTTGTCGCTCTTGAACTTCCATGTGAAAATACCAGTATTTCGCATTCCTGAGGTTTGATGCTAATGTTGCTGATGCTGCTGAGTAGAATCGTGCATTCAAAATGGCGCATACTCTTAAAATTACCTTTTCCTCTATTAATAGACTTCAAATTAGTGCAATTTTGTGTGGAAAATTGTCGCTCTTGAACTTCCATATGAAAATACCACTATTTTGCATTCCTGAGATATGATGCTAATGTTGCTGATGCTACTCAGTAGAACCGTTCATTCAAAATGGCGTAAACTCGTTTAATTACCTTTTTCTCTATTAATATATTTCAAATTAGTGCAATTTTGCATTCCTGAGGTATGATGCTAACGTTGCTGATGCTGCTGAGTCGAACAGTGCAATGAAAATGGCGCATACTCTTTAAATTACCTTTTCCTCTATTAATAGAATTCATATTAGTGCAATTTTGTGCAAAAAATTGTCGCACTTGAACTGCTATGTGAATACAGCACTATTTTGCATTCCTGAGGGATGATGCTAATGTTGCTGATGCTGCTGAGTCGAACAGTGCAATCGGCATGGGGCTAACTCTTTATATAGAACTCTTTCTCGACTAACACATTTTAACTTAGTGCAATTTTGTGCTGAAAATTGTGGCTCTTGAACTTCAATATGAATATAGCACTATTTCGCATTCCTGAGGTATGATGCTAATGTTGCTGATGCTGCTGAGTCGAACAGTGCAATCGGTATGGGGCCAACTCTTTATATGGAACTCTGTCTCTCTCAACACATTTCAACTTAGTGCAATTTTGTAAGGAAAATTGTCGTTCTTGAACTTCCATGTGAATATAGCAGTATTTCGCATTCCTGAGGTTTGATGCTAATGTTGCTGATGCTGCTGAGTAGAATCGTGCATTCAAAATGGCGCATACTCTTAAAATTACCTTTTCCTCTATTAATAGACTTCAAATTAGTGCAAATTTGTGAGGAAAATTGTCGCTCTTGAACTTCCATATGAAAATACCACTATTTTGCATTCCTGAGATATGATGCTAATGTTGCTGATGCTGCTGAGTAGAATCGTGCATTCAAAATGGCGCATACTCTTTAAATTACCTTTTCCTCTATTAATAGACTTCAAATTAGTGCAATTTTGTGCAAAAAATTGTCGCTCTTGAACTGCTATGTGAATATAGCACTATTTTGCATTCCTGAGGTATGATGCTAATGTTGCTGATGCTGCTGAGTAGAATCGTGCATTCAAAATGGCGCATACTCTTTAAATTACCTTTTCCTCTATTAATAGACTTCAAATTAGTGCAATTTTGTGCTGAAAATTGTCGCTCTTGAACTTCCATGTCAATATAGCACTATTTCGCATTCCTGAGGTATGATGCTAATGTTGCTGATGCTGCTGAGTAGAATCGTGCATTCAAAATGGCGCATACTCTTTAAATTACCTTTTCCTCTATTAATAGACTTCAAATTAGTGCAATTTTGTGCAAAAAATTGTCGCTCTTGAACTGCTATGTGAATATAGCACTATTTTGCATTCCTGAGGTATGATGCTAATGTTGCTGATGCTGCTGAGTAGAATCGTGCATTCAAAATGGCGCATACTCTTTAAATTACCTTTTCCTCTATTAATAGACTTCAATTTAGTGCAATTTTGTGCAAAAAATTGTCGCCCATTGACTGCCATGTGCATATAGCCCTATTTTGAATTCCTTAGGTATCATGCTAATGTTGCTGATTCTGCTGAGTCGAACAGTGCAATCGGTATGGGGCTAACTCTTTATATAGAACTCTTTCTCGACTAACACATTTTAACTTAGTGCAATTTTGTGCTGAAAATTGTGGCTCTTGAACTTCAATATGAATATAGCACTATTTCGCATTCCTGAGGTATGATGCTAATGTTGCTGATGCTGCTGAGTCGAACAGTGCAATCGGCATTGGGCTAACTCTTTATATAGAACTCTTTCTCTATTAACACATTTCAACTTAGTGCAATTTTGTTCTGAAAATTGTCGCTCTCGAACTTCCATGTGAATATAGCACTATTTCGCATTCCTGAGGTATGATGCTAATGTTGCTGATGCTACTGAGTAGAATCGTGCATTCAAAATGGCGCATACTCTTTAAATTACCTTTTCCTCTATTAATAGGCTTCAAATTAGTGCAATTTTGTGCTGAAAATTGTCGCTCTTGAACTTCCCTGTCAATATAGCACTATTTCGCATTCCTGAGGTATGATGCTAATGCTGCTGATGCTGCTGAGTCGAACAGTGCAATCGGTATGGGGCTAACTCTTTACATGGAACTCTGTCTCTATCAACACATTTCAACTTAGTGCAATTTTGTGAGGAAAATTGTCGCTCTTGAACTTCCATGTGAAAATAGCAGTATTTCGCATTCCTGAGGTTTGATGCTAATGTTGCTGATGCTGCTGAGTAGAATCGTGCATTCAAAATGGCGTAAACTCGTTTAATTACCTTTTTCTCTATTAATATATTTCAAATTAGTGCAATTTTGCATTCCTGAGGTATGATGCTAACGTTGCTGATGCTGCTGAGTCGAACAGTGCAATGAAAATGGCGCATACTCTTAAAATGACCTTTTCCTCTATTAATAGACTTCAAATTAGTGCAATTTTGTGTGGAAAATTGTCGCTCTTGAACTTCCATATGAAAATACCACTATTTTGCATTCCTGAGATATGATGCTAATGTAGCTGATGCTACTCAGTAGAACCGTTCATTCAAAATGGCGTAAACTCGTTTAATTACCTTTTTCTCTATTAAAATATTTCAAATTAGTGCAATTTTGCATTCCTGAGGTATGATGCTAACGTTGCTGGTGCTGCTGAGTCGAACAGTGCAATGAAAATGGCGCATACTCTTTAAATTACCTTTTCCTCTATTAATAGAATTCATATTAGTGCAATTTTGTGCAAAAAATTGTCGCCCTTGAACTGCTATGTGAATACAGCACTATTTTGCATTCCTGAGGTATGATGCTAATGTTGCTGATGCTGCTGAGTCGAACAGTGCAATCGGCATGGGGCTAACTCTTTATATAGAACTCTTTCTCGACTAACACATTTTAACTTAGTGCAATTTTGTGCTGAAAATTGTGGCTCTTGAACTTCAATATGAATATAGCACTATTTCGCATTCCTGAGGTATGATGCTAATGTTGCTGATGCTACTGAGTAGAATCGTGCATTCAAAATGGCGCATACTCTTTAAATTACCTTTTCCTCTATTAATAGGCTTCAAATTAGTGCAATTTTGTGCTGAAAATTGTCGCTCTTGAACTTCCATGTCAATATAGCACTATTTCGCATTCCTGAGGTATGATGCTAATGCTGCTGATGCTGCTGAGTCGAACAGTGCAATCGGTATGGGGCTAACTCTTTATATGGAACTCTGTCTCTATCAACACATTTCAACTTAGTGCAATTTTGTGAGGAAAATTGTCGCTCTTGAACTTCCATGTGAATATAGCAGTATTTCGCATTCCTGAGGTTTGATGCTAATGTTGCTGATGCTGCTGAGTAGAATCGTGCATTCAAAATGGCGCATACTCTTAAAATTACCTTTTCCTCTATTAATAGACTTCAAATTAGTGCAATTTTGTGTGGAAAATTGTCGCTCTTGAACTTCCATATGAAAATACCACTATTTTGCATTCCTGAGATATGATGCTAATGTAGCTGATGCTACTCAGTAGAACCGTTAATTCAAAATGGCGTAAACTCGTTTAATTACCTTTTTCTCTATTAATATATTTCAAATTAGTGCAATTTTGCATTCCTGAGGTATGATGCTAGCGTTGCTGATGCTGCTGAGTCGAACAGTGCAATGAAAATGGCGCATACTCTTTAAATTACCTTTTCCTCTATTAATAGAATTCATATTAGTGCAATTTTGTGCAAAAAATTGTCGCTCTTGAACTGCTATGTGAATACAGCACTATTTTGCATTCCTGAGGTATGATGCTAATGTTGCTGATGCTGCTGAGTCGAACAGTGCAATCGGTATGGGGCTAACTCTTTATATAGAACTCTTTCTCGACTAACACATTTTAACTTAGTGCAATTTTGTGCTGAAAATTGTGACTCTTGAACTTCAATATGAATATAGCACTATTTCGCATTCCTGAGGTATGATGCTAATGTTGCTGATGCTTCTGAGTCGAACAGTGCAATCGGCATTGGGCTAACTCTTCATAAAGAACTCTTTCTCTATTAACACATTTCAACTTAGTGCAATTTTGTTCTGAAAATTGTCGCTCTCGAACTTCCATGTGAATATAGCACTATTTCGCATTGCTGAGGTATGATGCTAATGTTGCTGATGCTACTGAGTAGAATCGTGCCTTCAAAATGGCGCATACTCTTTAAATTACCTTTTCCTCTATTAATAGGCTTCAAATTAGTGCAATTTTGTGCTGAAAATTGTCGCTCTTGAACTTCCCTGCCAATATAGCACTATTTCGCATTCCTGAGGTATGATGCTAATGCTGCTGATGCTGCTGAGTCGAACAGTGCAATCGGTATGGGGCTAACTCTTTATATGGAACTCTGTCTCTATCAACACATTTCAACTTAGTGCAATTTTGTGAGGAAAATTGTCGCTCTTGAACTTCCATGTGAATATAGGAGTATTTCGCATTCCTGAGGTTTGATGCTAATGTTGCTTATGCTGCTGAGTAGAATCGTGCATTCAAAATGGCGCATACTCTTAAAATTACCTTTTCCTCTATTAATAGGCTTCAAATTAGTGCAATTTTGTGCTGAAAATTGTCGCTCTTGAACTTCCCTGCCAATATAGCACTATTTCGCATTCCTGAGGTATGATGCTAATGCTGCTGATGCTGCTGAGTCGAACAGTGCAATCGGTATGGGGCTAACTCTTTATATGGAACTCTGTCTCTATCAACACATTTCAACTTAGTGCAATTTTGTGAGGAAAATTGTCGCTCTTGAACTTCCATGTGAATATAGGAGTATTTCGCATTCCTGAGGTTTGATGCTAATGTTGCTTATGCTGCTGAGTGGAATCGTGCATTCAAAATGGCGCATACTCTTAAAATTACCTTTTCCTCTATTAATAGACTTCAAATTAGTGCAATTTTGTGCTGAAAATTGTGGCTCTTGAACTTCAATATGAAAATACCACTGTTTCGCATTCCTGAGGTATGATGCTAATGTTGCTGATGCTGCTGAGTCGAACAGTGCAATGAAAATGGCGCATACTCTTTAAATTACCTTTTCCTCTATTAATAGAATTCATATGAGTGCAATTTTGTGCAAAAAATTGTCGCTCTTGAACTGCTATGTGAATACAGCACTATTTTGCATTCCTGAGGTATGATGCTAATGTTGCTGATGCTGCTTAGTCGAACAGTGCAATCGGTATGGGGCTAACTCTTCATATAGAACTCTTTCTCGACTAACACATTTCAACTTAGTGCAATTTTGTTCTGAAAATTGACGCTCTCGAACTTCCATGTGAATATAGCACTATTTCGCATTCCTGAGGTATGATGCTAATGTTGCTGATGCTACTGAGTAGAATCGTGCATTCAAAATGGCGCATACTCTTTAAATTACCTTTTCCTCTATTAATAGGCTTCAAATTAGTGCAATTTTGTGCTGAAAATTGTCGCTCTTGAACTTCCCTGTCAATATAGCACTATTTCGCATTCCTGAGGTATGATGCTAATGCTGATGATGCTGCTGAGTCGAACAGTGCAATCGGTATGGGGCTAACTCTTTATATGGAACTCTGTCTCTATCAACACATTTCAACTTAGTGCAATTTTGTGAGGAAATTTGTCGCTCTTGAACTTCCATGTGAAAATACCAGTATTTCGCATTCCTGAGGTTTGATGCTAATGTTGCTGATGCTGCTGAGTAGAATCGTGCATTCAAAATGGCGCATACTCTTAAAATTACCTTTTCCTCTATTAATAGACTTCAAATTAGTGCAATTTTGTGTGGAAAATTGTCGCTCTTGAACTTCCATATGAAAATACCACTATTTTGCATTCCTGAGATATGATGCTAATGTTGCTGATGCTACTCAGTAGAACCGTTCATTCAAAATGGCGTAAACTCGTTTAATTACCTTTTTCTCTGTTAATATATTTCAAATTAGTGCAATTTTGCATTCCTGAGGTATGATGCTAACGTTGCTGATGCTGCTGAGTCGAACAGTGCAATGAAAATGGCGCATACTCTTTAAATTACCTTTTCCTCTATTAATAGAATTCATATTAGTGCAATTTTGTGCAAAAAATTGTCGCACTTGAACTGCTATGTGAATACAGCACTATTTTGCATTCCTGAGGTATGATGCTAATGTTGCTGATGCTGCTGAGTCGAACAGTGCAATCGGCATGGGGCTAACTCTTTATATAGAACTCTTTCTCGACTAACACATTTTAACTTAGTGCAATTTTGTGCTGAAAATTGTGGCTCTTGAACTTCAATATGAATATAGCACTATTTCGCATTCCTGAGGTATGATGCTAATGTTGCTGATGCTGCTGAGTCGAACAGTGCAATCGGTATGGGGCCAACTCTTTATATGGAACTCTGTCTCTCTCAACACATTTCAACTTAGTGCAATTTTGTAAGGAAAATTGTCGTTCTTGAACTTCCATGTGAATATAGCAGTATTTCGCATCCCTGAGGTTTGATGCTAATGTTGCTGATGCTGCTGAGTAGAATCGTGCATTCAAAATGGCGCATACTCTTAAAATTACCTTTTCCTCTATTAATAGACTTCAAATTAGTGCAAATTTGTGAGGAAAATTGTCGCTCTTGAACTTCCATATGAAAATACCACTATTTTGCATTCCTGAGATATGATGCTAATGTTGCTGATGCTGCTGAGTAGAATCGTGCATTCAAAATGGCGCATACTCTTTAAATTACCTTTTCCTCTATTAATAGACTTCAAATTAGTGCAATTTTGTGCAAAAAATTGTCGCTCTTGAACTGCTATGTGAATATAGCACTATTTTGCATTCCTGAGGTATGATGCTAATGTTGCTGATGCTGCTGAGTAGAATCGTGCATTCAAAATGGCGCATACTCTTTAAATTACCTTTTCCTCTATTAATAGACTTCAAATTAGTGCAATTTTGTGCTGAAAATTGTCGCTCTTGAACTTCCATGTCAATATAGCACTATTTCGCATTCCTGAGGTATGATGCTAATGTTGCTGATGCTGCTGAGTAGAATCGTGCATTCAAAATAGCGCATACTCTTTAAATTACCTTTTCCTCTATTAATAGACTTCAAATTAGTGCAATTTTGTGCAAAAAATTGTCGCTCTTGAACTGCTATGTGAATATAGCACTATTTTGCATTCCTGAGGTATGATGCTAATGTTGCTGATGCTGCTGACTCGAACAGTGCAATCGGTATGGCGAAAACTCTTTAAATAGAACTCTGTCTCTATTAACACATTTCAACTTAGAGCAATTTTGTTCTGAAAATTGTCGCTCTCGAACTTCCATGTGAATATAGCACTATTTCGCATTCCTGAGGTATGATGCTAATGTTGCTGATGCTGCTGAGTAGAATCGTGCATACAAAATGGCGCATACTCTTTAAATTACCTTTTCCTCTATTAATAGACTTCAAATTAGTGCAATTTTGTGCAAAAAATTGTCGCCCATTAACTGCCATGTGCATATAGCCCTATTTTGAATTCCTTAGGTATCATGCTAATGTTGCTGATGCTGCTGACTCGAACAGTGCAATCGGTATGGCGAAAACTCTTTAAATAGAACTCTGTCTCTATTAACACATTTCAACTTAGTGCAATTTTGTGAGGAAGATTGTCGCTCTTGAACTTCCATCTGAAAATACCAGTATTTCGCATTCCTGAGGTTTGATGCTAATGTTGCTGATGCTGCTGAGTAGAATCGTGCATTCAAAATGGCGCATACTCTTAAAATTACCTTTTCCTCTATTAATAGACTTCAAATTAGTGCAATTTTGTGTGGAAAATTGTCGCTCTTGAACTTCCATATGAAAATACCACTATTTTGCATTCCTGAGATATGATGCTAATGTTGCTGATGCTACTCAGTAGAACCGTTCATTCAAAATGGCGTAAACTCGTTTAATTACCTTTTTCTCTGTTAATATATTTCAAATTAGTGCAATTTTGCATTCCTGAGGTATGATGCTAACGTTGCTGATGCTGCTGAGTCGAACAGTGCAATGAAAATGGCGCATACTCTTTAAATTACCTTTTCCTCTATTAATAGAATTCATATTAGTGCAATTTTGTGCAAAAAATTGTCGCACTTGAACTGCTATGTGAATACAGCACTATTTTGCATTCCTGAGGTATGATGCTAATGTTGCTAATGCTGCTGAGTCGAACAGTGCAATCGGCATGGGGCTAACTCTTTATATAGAACTCTTTCTCGACTAACACATTTTAACTTAGTGCAATTTTGTGCTGAAAATTGTGGCTCTTGAACTTCAATATGAATATAGCACTATTTCGCATTCCTGAGGTATGATGCTAATGTTGCTGATGCTGCTGAGTCGAACAGTGCAATCGGTATGGGGCCAACTCTTTATATGGAACTCTGTCTCTCTCAACACATTTCAACTTAGTGCAATTTTGTAAGGAAAATTGTCGTTCTTGAACTTCCATGTGAATATAGCAGTATTTCGCATCCCTGAGGTTTGATGCTAATGTTGCTGATGCTGCTGAGTAGAATCGTGCATTCAAAATGGCGCATACTCTTAAAATTACCTTTTCCTCTATTAATAGACTTCAAATTAGTGCAAATTTGTGAGGAAAATTGTCGCTCTTGAACTTCCATATGAAAATACCACTATTTTGCATTCCTGAGATATGATGCTAATGTTGCTGATGCTGCTGAGTAGAATCGTGCATTCAAAATGGCGCATACTCTTTAAATTACCTTTTCCTCTATTAATAGACTTCAAATTAGTGCAATTTTGTGCAAAAAATTGTCGCTCTTGAACTGCTATGTGAATATAGCACTATTTTGCATTCCTGAGGTATGATGCTAATGTTGCTGATGCTGCTGAGTAGAATCGTGCATTCAAAATGGCGCATACTCTTTAAATTACCTTTTCCTCTATTAATAGACTTCAAATTAGTGCAATTTTGTGCTGAAAATTGTCGCTCTTGAACTTCCATGTCAATATAGCACTATTTCGCATTCCTGAGGTATGATGCTAATGTTGCTGATGCTGCTGAGTAGAATCGTGCATTCAAAATGGCGCATACTCTTTAAATTACCTTTTCCTCTATTAATAGACTTCAAATTAGTGCAATTTTGTGCAAAAAATTGTCGCTCTTGAACTGCTATGTGAATATAGCACTATTTTGCATTCCTGAGGTATGATGCTAATGTTGCTTATGCTGCTGACTCGAACAGTGCAATCGGTATGGCGAAAACTCTTTAAATAGAACTCTGTCTCTATTAACACATTTCAACTTAGAGCAATTTTGTTCTGAAAATTGTCGCTCTCGAACTTCCATGTGAATATAGCACTATTTCGCATTCCTGAGGTATGATGCTAATGTTGCTGATGCTGCTGAGTAGAATCGTGCATACAAAATGGCGCATACTCTTTAAATTACCTTTTCCTCTATTAATAGACTTCAAATTAGTGCAATTTTGTGCAAAAAATTGTCGCCCATTAACTGCCATGTGCATATAGCCCTATTTTGAATTCCTTAGGTATCATGCTAATGTTGCTGATGCTGCTGACTCGAACAGTGCAATCGGTATGGCGAAAACTCTTTAAATAGAACTCTGTCTCTATTAACACATTTCAACTTAGTGCAATTTTGTGAGGAAGATTGTCGCTCTTGAACTTCCATGTGAAAATACCACTATTTTGCATTCCTGAGATGTGATGCTAACGTTGCTGATGCTGCTCAGTAGAACCGTTCATTCAAAATGGCGTATACTCGTTTAATTACCTTTATCTGTATTAATATATTTCAAATTAGTGATATTTTGCATTCCTGAGGTATGATGCTAACGTTGCTGATGCTGCTGAGTCGAACAGTGCATTCAAAATGGCGCATACTCGTTAAATTACCCTGTATAAATATATTTCAAATTAGTGCAATTTTGTGCAATAGATTGTCGCCCATTAACTGCCATGTGCATATAGCCCTCTTTTGCATTCCTAAGGTATGATGCTAACGTTGCTGATGCTGCTCAGTAGAACCGTTCATTCAAAATGGCGTATACTCGTTTAATTACCTTTATCTGTATTAATATATTTCAAATTAGTGATATTTTGCATTCCTGAGGTATGATGCTAACGTTGCTGATGCTGCTGAGTCGAACAGTGCAATCAAAATGGCGCATACTCTTTATATTACCTTTTCCTCTATTAATAGACTTCAAATTAGTGCAATTTTGTGCTGAAAATTGTCGCTCTTGAACTTCCATGTGAAAATACCACTATTTTGGATGCCTGAGACATGATGCTAATGTTGCTGATGCTGCTGAGTCGAACAGTGCAATCAGAATGGCGCATACTCATTAAATTACCTTTTCTTCTATTAATAGACTTCAAATTAGTGCAATTTTGTGCTGAAAATTGTCGCTCTTGAACTTCCATGTGAATATAGCACTATTTCGCATTCCTGAGGTATGATGCTAATGTTGCTGATGCTGCTGAGTAGAATCGTGCATTCAAAATGGCGCATACTCTTAAAATTACCTTTTCCTCTATTAATAGACTTCAAATTAGTGCAATTTTGTGAGGAAAATTGTCGCTCTTGAACTTCCATGTTAAAATACCACTATTTTGTATTCCTGAGATATGATGCTAATGATGCTGATGCTGCTCAGTAGAACCGTTCATTCAAAATGGCGTATACTCGTTTAATTACCTTTATCTGTATTAATATAATTCAAATTAGTGATATTTTGCATTCCTGAGGTATTATGCTAACGTTGCTGATGCTGCTGAGTCGAACAGTGCAATCAAAATGGCGCATACTCTTTAAATTACCTTTTCCTCTATTAATAGACTTCAAATTAGTGCAATTTTTTGCAAAAAATTGTCGCTCTTGAACCGCCATGTGAATATAGCACTATTTTGCATACCTGAGGTATGATGCTAATGTTGCTGATGCTGCTGAGTCGAACAGTGCAATCGGCATTGGGCTAACTCTTTATATAGAACTCTTTCTCTATTAACACATTTCAACTTAGTGCAATTTTGTTCTGAAAATTGTCGCTCTCGAACTTCCATGAGAATATAGCACTATTTCGCATTCCTGAGGTATGATGCTAATGTTGCTGATGCTGCTGAGTAGAATCGTGCATTCAAAATGGCGCATACTCTTTAAATTACCTTTTCCTCTATTAATAGACTTCAAATTAGTGCAATTTTGTGCTGAAAATTGTCGCTCTTGAACTTCCATGTGAAAATAGCGCTATTTCGCATTCCGGAGGTATGATGCTTCTGTTGCTGATGCTGCTGGGTCGAACAGTGCAATCGATATGGGGCTAACTCTTCATATGGAACTCTGTCTCTATTAACACATTTCAACTTAGTGCAATTTTGTGAGAAAAATTGTCGCTCTTGAACTTCCATGTGAAAATACCACTATTTTGCATTCCTGAGATATGATGCTAATGTTGCTGATGCTGCTCAGTAGAACCGTTCATTCAAAATGGCGTATACTCGTTTAATTACCTTTATCTGTATTAATATATTTCAAATTAGTGATATTTTGCATTCCTGAGGTATGATGCTAACGTTTCTGATGCTGCTGAGTCGAACAGTGCAATCAAAATGGCGCATACTCTTTAAATTACCTTTTCCTCTATTAATAGACTTCAAATTAGAGCAATTTTTTGCAAAAAATTGTCGCTCTTGAACTGCTATGTGAATACAGCACTATTTTGCATTCCTGAGGTATGATGCTAATGTTGCTGATGCTGCTTAGTCGAACAGTGCAATCGGTATGGGGCTAACTCTTTATATAGAACTCTTTCTCGACTAACACATTTCAACTTAGTGCAATTTTGTTCTGAAAATTGACGCTCTCGAACTTCCATGTGAATATAGCACTATTTCGCATTCCTGAGGTATGATGCTAATGTTGCTGATGCTACTGAGTAGAATCGTGGATTCAAAATGGCGCATACTCTTTAAATTACCTTTTCCTCTATTAATAGGCTTCAAATTAGTGCAATTTTGTGCTGAAAATTGTCGCTCTTGAACTTCCCTGTCAATATAGCACTATTTCGCATTCCTGAGGTATGATGCTAATGCTGATGATGCTGCTGAGTCGAACAGTGCAATCGGTATGGGGCTAACTCTTTATATGGAACTCTGTCTCTATCAACACATTTCAACTTAGTGCAATTTTGTGAGGAAAATTGTCGCTCTTGAACTTCCATGTGAATATAGCAGTATTTCGCATTCCTGAGGTTTGATGCTAATGTTGCTGATGCTGCTGAGTAGAATCGTGCATTCAAAATGGCGCATACTCTTAAAATTACCTTTTCCTCTATTAATAGACTTCAAATTAGTGCAATTTTGTGCTAAAAATTGTCGCTCTTGAACTGCTATGTGAATATAGCACTATTTCGCATTCCTGAGGTATGATGCTAATGTTGCTGATGTTGCTGAGTCGAACAGTGCAATCGGCATTGGGCTAACTCTTTATATAGAACTCTTTCTCTATTAACACATTTCAACTTAGTGCAATTTTGTTCTGAAAATTGTCGCTCTCGAACTTCCATGTGAATATAGCACTATTTCGCATTCCTGAGGTATGATGCTAATGTTGCTGATGCTACTGAGTAGAATCGTGCATTCAAAATGGCGCATACTCTTTAAATTACCTTTTCCTCTATTAATAGACTTCACATTAGTGCAATTTAGTGCTGAAAATTGTCGCTCTTGAACTTCCATGTCAATATAGCACTATTTCGCATTCCTGAGGTATGATGCTAATGCTGCTGGCGCTGCTGAGTCGAACAGTGCAATCGGTATGGGGCTAACTCTTTATATGGAACTCTGTCTCTATCAACACATTTCAACTTAGTGCAATTTTGTGAGGAAAATTGTCGCTCTTGAACTTCCATGTGAATATAGCAGTATTTCGCATTCCTGAGGTTTGATGCTAATGTTGCTGATGCTGCTGAGTAGAATCGTGCATTCAAAATGGCGCATACTCTTAAAATTACCTTGTCCTCTATTAATAGACTTCAAATTAGTGCAAATTTGTGAGGGAAATTGTCGCTCTTGAACTTCCATATGAAAATACCACTATTTTGCATTCCTGAGATATGATGCTAATGTTGCTGATGCTGCTGAGTAGAATCGTGCTTTCAAAATGGCGCATGCTCTTTAAATTACCTTTTCCTCTATTAATAGACTTCAAATTAGAACAATTTTGTGCAAAAAATTGTCGCTCTTGAACTGCTATGTGAATATAGCACTATTTTGCATTCCTGAGGTATGATGCTAATGTTGCTGATGCTGCTGAGTAGAATCGTGCATTCAAAATGGCGCATTCTCTTTAAATTACCTTTTCCTCTATTAATAGACTTCAAATTAGTGCAATTTTGTGCAAAAAATTGTCGCCCATTAACTGCCATGTGCATATAGCCCTATTTTGAATTCCTTAGGTATCATGCTAATGTTGCTGATGCTGCTGAGTCGAACAGTGCAATCGGTATGGGGTTAACTCTTTATATAGAACTCTTTCTCGACTAACACATTTTAACTTAGTGCAATTTTGTGCTGAAAATTGTGGCTCTTGAACTTCAATATGAATATAGCACTATTTCGCATTCCTGAGGTATGATGCTAATGTTGCTGATGCTGCTGAGTCGAACAGTGCAATCGGCATTGGGCTAACTCTTTATATAGAACTCTTTCTCTATTAACACATTTCAACTTAGTGCAATTTTGTTCTGAAAATTGTCGCTCTCGAACTTCCATGTGAATATAGCACTATTTCGCATTCCTGAGGTATGATGCTAATGTTGCTGATGCTACTGAGTAGAATCGTGCATTCAAAATGGCGCATACTCTTTAAATTACCTTTTCCTCTATTAATAGGCTTCAAATTAGTGCAATTTTGTGCTGAAAATTGTCGCTCTTGAACTTCCATGTCAATATAGCACTATATCGCATTCCTGAGGTATGATGCTGATGCTGCTTATGCTGCTGAGTCGAACAGTGCAATGAAAATGGCGCATACTCTTTAAATTACCTTTTCCTCTATTAATAGACTTCAAATTAGTGCAATTTTGTGCTGAAAATTGTCGCTCTTGAACTTCCATGTCAATATAGCACTATTTCGCATTCCTGAGGTATGATGCTAATGTTGCTGATGCTGCTGAGTAGAATCGTGCATTCAAAATGGCGCATACCCTTTAAATTACCTTTTCCTCTATTAATAGACTTCAAATTAGTGCAATTTTGTGCAAAAAATTGTCGCCCATTAACTGCCATGTGCATATAGCCCTATTTTGAATTCCTTAGGTATCATGCTAATGTTGCTGATGCTGCTGAGTCGAACAGTGCAATCGGTATGGGGCTAACTCTTTATATAGAACTCTTTCTCGACTAACACATTTTAACTTAGTGCAATTTTGTGCTGAAAATTGCCGCTCTCGAACTTCGATGTGAATATAGCACTATATCGCATTCCTGAGGTATGATGCTAATGTTGCTGATGCTGCTGAGTCGAACAGTGCAATCGGTATGGGGCTAACTCTTTATATAGAACTCCTTCTCGACTAACACATTTTAACTAAGTGCAATTTTGTGCTGAAAATTGTGGCTCTTGAACTTCAATATGAATATGGCACTATTTCTCAATCCTGAGGTATGATGCCAATGTTGCTGATGCTGCTGAGTCGAACAGTGCAATGAAAATGGCGCATACTCTTTAAATTACCTTTTCCTCTATTAATAGAATTCATATTAGTGCAATTTTGTGCAAAAAATTGTCGCTCTTGAACTGCTATGTGAATATAGCACTATTTTGCATTCCCGAGGTATGATGCTAATGTTGCTGATGCTGCTGAGTCGAACAGTGCAATCGGTATGGGGCTAACTCTTTATATAGAACTCTTTCTCGACTGACACATTTTAACTTAGTGCAATTTTGTGCTGAAAATTGTGGCTCTTGAACATCAATATGAATATAGAACTATTTCGCATTCCTGAGGTATGATGCTAATGTTGCTGATGATGCTGAGTCGAACAGTGCAATCGGCATTGGGCTAACTCTTTATATAGAACTCTTTCTCTATTAACACTTTCAACTTAGTGCAATTTTGTTCTGAAAATTGTCGCTCTCGAACTTCCATGTGAATATAGCACTATTTCGCATTCCTGAGGTATGATGCTAATATTGCTGATGCTGCTGAGTAGAATCGTGCATTCAAAATGGCGCATACTCTTTAAATTACCTTTTCCTCTATTAATAGACTTCAAATTAGTGCAATTTTGTGCAAAAAATTGTCGCCCATTAACTGCCATGTGCATATAGCCCAATTTTGAATTCCTTAGGTGTTATGCTAATGTTGCTGATGCTGCTGAGTAGAACAGTGCAATCGGTATGGGGCTAACTCTTTATATGGAACTCTGTCTCTATCAACACATTTCAACTTAGTGCAATTTTGTGAGGAAAATTGTCGCTCTTGAACTTCCATGTGAAAATACCACTATTTTGCATTCCTGAGATGTGATGCTAACGTTGTGATGCTGCTCAGTAGAACCGTTCATTCAAAATGGCGTATACTCGTTTAATTACCTTTATCTGTATTAATATATTTCAAATTAGTGATATTTTGCATTCCTGAGGTATGATGCTAACGTTGCTGATGCTGCTGAGTCGAACAGTGCAATCGGTATGGGGCTAACTCTTTATATGGAACTCTGTCTCTATCAACACATTTCAACTTAGTGCAATTTTGTGAGGAAAATTGTCGCTCTTGAACTTCCATGTGAAAATACCACTATTTTGCATTCCTGAGATGTGATGCTAACGTTGTGATGCTGCTCAGTAGAACCGTTCATTCAAAATGGCGTATACTCGTTTAATTACCTTTATCTGTATTAATATATTTCAAATTAGTGATATTTTGCATTCCTGAGGTATGATGCTAACGTTGCTGATGCTGCTGAGTCGAACAGTGCATTCAAAATGGCGCATACTCGTTAAATTACCCTGTATTAATATATTTCAAATTAGTGCAATTTTTTGCTGAAAATTGTGGCTCTTGAACTTCAATATGAATATAGCGTTATTTCGCATTCCTGAGGTATGATGCTAATGTTGCTGATGCTGCTGAGTCGAACAGTGCAATCGGCATTGGGCTAACTCTTTATATAGAACTCTTTCTCTTTTAACACATTTCAACTTAGTGCAATTTTGTTCTGAAAATTGTCGCTCTCGAACTTCCATGTGAATAAAGCACTATTTCGCATTCCTGAGGTATGATGCTAATGTTGCTGATGCTACTGAGTAGAATCGTGCATTCAAAATGGCGCATACTCTTTAAATTACCTTTTCCTCTATTAATAGACTTCAAATTAGTGCAATTTTGTGCTGAAAATTGTCGCTCTTGAACTTCCATGTCAATATAGCACTATTTCGCATTCCTGAGGTATGATGCTAATGCTGCTGATGCTGCTGAGTCGAACAGTGCAAACGGTATGGGGCTAACTCTTTATATGGAACTCTGTCTCTATCAACACATTTCAACTTAGTGCAATTTTGTGAGGAAAATTGTCGCTCTTGAACTTCCATGTGAATATAGCAGTATTTCGCATTCCTGAGGTTTGATGCTAATGTTGCTGATGCTGCTGAGTAGAATCGTGCATTCAAAATGGCGCATACTCTTAAAATTACCTTTTCCTCTATTAATAGACTTCAAATTAGTGCAAATTTGTGAGGAAAATTGTCGCTCTTGAACTTCCATATGAAAATACCACTATTTTGCATTCCTGAGATATGATGCTAATGTTGCTGATGCTGCTGAGTAGAATCGTGCATTCAAAATGGCACATACTCTTTAAATTACCTTTTCCTGTATTAATAGACTTCAAATTAATGCAATTTTGTGAAAAAATTGTCGCTCTTGAACTGCTATGTGAATATAGCACTATTTTGCATTCCTGAGGTATGATGCTAATGTTGCTGAGTAGAATCGTGCATTCAAAATGGCGCATACTCTTTAAATTACCTTTTCCTCTATTAATAGACTTCAAATTAGTGCAATTTTGTGCTGAAAATTGTCGCTCTTGAACTTCCATGTCAATATAGCACTATTTCGCATTCCTGAGGTATGATGCTAATGTTGCTGATGCTGCTGAGTAGAATCGTGCATTCAAAATGGCGCATACTCTTTAAATTACCTTTTCCTCTATTAATAGACTTCAAATTAGTGCAATTTTGTGCAAAAAATTGTCGCTCTTGAACTGCTATGTGAATATAGCACTATTTTGCATTCCTGAGGTATGATGCTAATGTTGCTGATGCTGCTGAGTAGAATCGTGCATTCAAAATGGCGCATACTCTTTAAATTACCTTTTCCTCTATTAATAGACTTCAAATTAGTGCAATTTTGTGCAAAAAATTGTCGCCCATTAACTGCCATGTGCATATAGCCCTATTTTGAATTCCTTAGGTATCATGCTAATGTTGCTGATGCTGCTGAGTCGAACAGTGCAATCGTTAAGGGGCTAACTCTTTATATAGAACTCTTTCTCGACTAACACATTTTAACTTAGTGCAATTTTGTGCTGAAAATTGTGGCTCTTGAACTTCAATATGAATATAGCACTATTTCGCATTCCTGAGGTATGATGCTAATGTTGCTGATGCTGCTGAGTCGAACAGTGCAATCGGCATTGGGCTAACTCTTTATATAGAACACTTTCTCTATTAACACATTTCAACTTAGTGCAATTTTGTGCTGAAAATTGTGGCTCTTGAACTTCAATATGAAAATACCACTGTTTCGCATTCCTGAGGTATGATGCTAATGTTGCTGATGCTGCTGAGTCGAACAGTGCAATAAAAATGGCGCATACTCTTTAAATTACCTTTTCCTCTATTAATAGGCTTCAAATTAGTGCAATTTTGTGCTGAAAATTGTCGCTCTTGAACTTCCATGTCAATATAGCACTATTTCGCATTCCTGAGGTATGATGCTAATGCTGCTGATGCTGCTGAGTCGAACAGTGCAAACGGTATGGGGCTAACTCTTTATATGGAACTCTGTCTCTATCAACACATTTCAACTTAGTGCAATTTTGTGAGGAAAATTGTCGCTCTTGAACTTCCATGTGAATATAGCAGTATTTCGCATTCCTGAGGTTTGATGCTAATGTTGCTGATGCTGCTGAGTAGAATCGTGCATTCAAAATGGCGCATACTCTTAAAATTACCTTTTCCTCTATTAATAGACTTCAAATTAGTGCAAATTTGTGAGGAAAATTGTCGCTCTTGAACTTCCATATGAAAATACCACTATTTTGCATTCCTGAGATATGATGCTAATGTTGCTGATGCTGCTGAGTAGAATCGTGCATTCAAAATGGCACATACTCTTTAAATTACCCTTTCCTGTATTAATAGACTTCAAATTAATGCAATTTTGTGAAAAAATTGTCGCTCTTGAACTGCTATGTGAATATAGCACTATTTTGCATTCCTGAGGTATGATGCTAATGTTGCTGAGTAGAATCGTGCATTCAAAATGGCGCATACTCTTTAAATTACCTTTTCCTCTATTAATAGACTTTAAATTAGTGCAATTTTGTGCTGAAAATTGTCGCTCTTGAACTTCCATGTCAATATAGCACTATTTCGCATTCCTGAGGTATGATGCTAATGTTGCTGATGCTGCTGAGTAGAATCGTGCATTCAAAATGGCGCATACTCTTTAAATTACCTTTTCCTCTATTAATAGACTTCAAATTAGTGCAATTTTGTGCAAAAAATTGTCGCTCTTGAACTGCTATGTGAATATAGCACTATTTTGCATTCCTGAGGTATGATGCTAATGTTGCTGATGCTGCTGAGTAGAATCGTGCATTCAAAATGGCGCATACTCTTTAAATTACCTTTTCCTCTATTAATAGACTTCAAATTAGTGCAATTTTGTGCAAAAAATTGTCGCCCATTAACTGCCATGTGCATATAGCCCTATTTTGAATTCCTTAGGTATCATGCTAATGTTGCTGATGCTGCTGAGTCGAACAGTGCAATCGTTAAGGGGCTAACTCTTTATATAGAACTCTTTCTCGACTAACACATTTTAACTTAGTGCAATTTTGTGCTGAAAATTGTGGCTCTTGAACTTCAATATGAATATAGCACTATTTCGCATTCCTGAGGTATGATGCTAATGTTGCTGATGCTGCTGAGTCGAACAGTGCAATCGGCATTGGGCTAACTCTTTATATAGAACACTTTCTCTATTAACACATTTCAACTTAGTGCAATTTTGTGCTGAAAATTGTGGCTCTTGAACTTCAATATGAAAATACCACTGTTTCGCATTCCTGAGGTATGATGCTAATGTTGCTGATGCTGCTGAGTCGAACAGTGCAATAAAAATGGCGCATACTCTTTAAATTACCTTTTCCTCTATTAATAGGCTTCAAATTAGTGCAATTTTGTGCTGAAAATTGTCGCTCTTGAACTTCCCTGTCAATATAGCACTATTTCGCATTCCTGAGGTATGATGCTAATGCTGATGATGCTGCTGAGTCGAACAGTGCAATCGGTATGGGGCTAACTCTTTATATGGAATTCTGTCTCTATCAACACATTTCAACTTAGTGCAATTTTGTGAGGAAAATTGTCGCTCTTGAACTTCCATGTGAATATAGCAGTATTTCGCATTCCTGAGGTTTGATGCTAATGTTGCTGATGCTGCTGAGTAGAATCGTGCATTCAAAATGGCGCATACTCTTAAAATTACCTTTTCCTCTATTAATAGACTTCAAATTAGTGCAATTTTGTGTGGAAAATTGTCGCTCTTGAACTTCCATATGAAAATACCACTATTTTGCATTCCTGAGATATGATGCTAATGTAGCTGATGCTACTTAGTAGAACCGTTCATTCAAAATGGCGTAAACTCGTTTAATTACCTTTTTCTCTATTAATATATTTCAAATTAGTGCAATTTTGCATTCCTGAGGTATGATGCTAACGTTGCTGATGCTGCTGAGTCGAACAGTGCAATGAAAATGGCGCATACTCTTTAAATTACCTTTTCCTCTATTAATAGAATTCATATTAGTGCAATTTTGTGCAAAAAATTGTCGCTCTTGAACTGCTATGTGAATACAGCACTATTTTGCATTCCTGAGGTATGATGCTAATGTTGCTGATGCTGCTGAGTCGAACAGTGCAATCGGTATGGGGCTAACTCTTTATATAGAACTCTTTCTCGACTAACACATTTTAACTTAGTGCAATTTTGTGCTGAAAATTGTGGCTCTTGAACTTCAATATGAATATAGCAATATTTCGCATTCCTGAGGTATGATGCTAATGTTGCTGATGCTGCTGAGTCGAACAGTGCAATCGGCATTGGGCTAACTCTTTATATAGAACTCTTTCTCTATTAACACATTTCAACTTAGTGCAATTTTGTTCTGAAAATTGTCGCTCTCGAACTTCCATGTGAATATAGCACTATTTCGCATTCCTGAGGTATGATGCTAATGTTGCTGATGCCACTGAGTAGAATCGTGCATTCAAAATGGCGCATACTCTTTAAATTACCTTTTCCTCTATTAATAGACTTAAAATTAGTGCAATTTTGTGCTGAAAATTGTCGCTCTTGAACTTCCATGTCAAAATAGCACTATTTCGCATTCCTGAGGTATGATGCTAATGTTGCTGATGCTGCTGAGTAGAATCGTGCATTCAAAATGGCGCATACTCTTTAAATTACCTTTTCCTCTATTAATAGACTTCAAATTAGTGCAATTTTGTGCTGAAAATTGTCGCTCTTGAACTTCCATGTCAATATAGCACTATTTCGCATTCCTGAGGTATGATGCTAATGTTGCTGATGCTGCTGAGTAGAATCGTGCATTCAAAATGGCGCATACTCTTTAAATTACCTTTTCCTCTATTAATAGACTTCAAATTAGTGCAATTTTGTGCAAAAAATTGTCGCTCTTGAACTGCTATGTGAATATAGCACTATTTTGCATTCCTGAGGTATGATGCTAATGTTGCTTATGCTGCTGACTCGAACAGTGCAATCGGTATGGCGAAAACTCTTTAAATAGAACTCTGTCTCTATTAACACATTTCAACTTAGAGCAATTTTGTTCTGAAAATTGTCGCTCTCGAACTTCCATGTGAATATAGCACTATTTCGCATTCCTGAGGTATGATGCTAATGTTGCTGATGCTGCTGAGTAGAATCGTGCATACAAAATGGCGCATACTCTTTAAATTACCTTTTCCTCTATTAATAGACTTCAAATTAGTGCAATTTTGTGCAAAAAATTGTCGCCCATTAACTGCCATGTGCATATAGCCCTATTTTGAATTCCTTAGGTATCATGCTAATGTTGCTGATGCTGCTGACTCGAACAGTGCAATCGGTATGGCGAAAACTCTTTAAATAGAACTCTGTCTCTATTAACACATTTCAACTTAGTGCAATTTTGTGAGGAAGATTGTCGCTCTTGAACTTCCATGTGAAAATACCACTATTTTGCATTCCTGAGATGTGATGCTAACGTTGCTGATGCTGCTCAGTAGAACCGTTCATTCAAAATGGCGTATACTCGTTTAATTACCTTTATCTGTATTAATATATTTCAAATTAGTGATATTTTGCATTCCTGAGGTATGATGCTAACGTTGCTGATGCTGCTGAGTCGAACAGTGCATTCAAAATGGCGCATACTCGTTAAATTACCCTGTATAAATATATTTCAAATTAGTGCAATTTTGTGCAATAGATTGTCGCCCATTAACTGCCATGTGCATATAGCCCTCTTTTGCATTCCTAAGGTATGATGCTAACGTTGCTGATGCTGCTCAGTAGAACCGTTCATTCAAAATGGCGTATACTCGTTTAATTACCTTTATCTGTATTAATATATTTCAAATTAGTGATATTTTGCATTCCTGAGGTATGATGCTAACGTTGCTGATGCTGCTGAGTCGAACAGTGCAATCAAAATGGCGCATACTCTTTATATTACCTTTTCCTCTATTAATAAACTTCAAATTAGTGCAATTTTGTGCTGAAAATTGTCGCTCTTGAACTTCCATGTGAAAATACCACTATTTTGGATGCCTGAGACATGATGCTAATGTTGCTGATGCTGCTGAGTCGAACAGTGCAATCAGAATGGCGCATACTCATTAAATTACCTTTTCTTCTATTAATAGACTTCAAATTAGTGCAATTTTGTGCTGAAAATTGTCGCTCTTGAACTTCCATGTGAATATAGCACTATTTCGCATTCCTGAGGTATGATGCTAATGTTGCTGATGCTGCTGAGTAGAATCGTGCATTCAAAATGGCGCATACTCTTAAAATTACCTTTTCCTCTATTAATAGACTTCAAATTAGTGCAATTTTGTGAGGAAAATTGTCGCTCTTGAACTTCCATGTTAAAATACCACTATTTTGTATTCCTGAGATATGATGCTAATGATGCTGATGCTGCTCAGTAGAACCGTTCATTCAAAATGGCGTATACTCGTTTAATTACCTTTATCTGTATTAATATAATTCAAATTAGTGATATTTTGCATTCCTGAGGTATTATGCTAACGTTGCTGATGCTGCTGAGTCGAACAGTGCAATCAAAATGGCGCATACTCTTTAAATTACCTTTTCCTCTATTAATAGACTTCAAATTAGTGCAATTTTTTGCAAAAAATTGTCGCTCTTGAACCGCCATGTGAATATAGCACTATTTTGCATACCTGAGGTATGATGCTAATGTTGCTGATGCTGCTGAGTCGAACAGTGCAATCGGCATTGGGCTAACTCTTTATATAGAACTCTTTCTCTATTAACACATTTCAACTTAGTGCAATTTTGTTCTGAAAATTGTCGCTCTCGAACTTCCATGAGAATATAGCACTATTTCGCATTCCTGAGGTATGATGCTAATGTTGCTGATGCTGCTGAGTAGAATCGTGCATTCAAAATGGCGCATACTCTTTAAATTACCTTTTCCTCTATTAATAGACTTCAAATTAGTGCAATTTTGTGCTGAAAATTGTCGCTCTTGAACTTCCATGTGAAAATAGCGCTATTTCGCATTCCGGAGGTATGATGCTTCTGTTGCTGATGCTGCTGGGTCGAACAGTGCAATCGATATGGGGCTAACTCTTCATATGGAACTCTGTCTCTATTAACACATTTCAACTTAGTGCAATTTTGTGAGAAAAATTGTCGCTCTTGAACTTCCATGTGAAAATACCACTATTTTGCATTCCTGAGATATGATGCTAATGTTGCTGATGCTGCTCAGTAGAACCGTTCATTCAAAATGGCGTATACTCGTTTAATTACCTTTATCTGTATTAATATATTTCAAATTAGTGATATTTTGCATTCCTGAGGTATGATGCTAACGTTTCTGATGCTGCTGAGTCGAACAGTGCAATCAAAATGGCGCATACTCTTTAAATTACCTTTTCCTCTATTAATAGACTTCAAATTAGAGCAATTTTTTGCAAAAAATTGTCGCTCTTGAACTGCTATGTGAATACAGCACTATTTTGCATTCCTGAGGTATGATGCTAATGTTGCTGATGCTGCTTAGTCGAACAGTGCAATCGGTATGGGGCTAACTCTTTATATAGAACTCTTTCTCGACTAACACATTTCAACTTAGTGCAATTTTGTTCTGAAAATTGACGCTCTCGAACTTCCATGTGAATATAGCACTATTTCGCATTCCTGAGGTATGATGCTAATGTTGCTGATGCTACTGAGTAGAATCGTGCATTCAAAATGGCGCATACTCTTTAAATTACCTTTTCCTCTATTAATAGGCTTCAAATTAGTGCAATTTTGTGCTGAAAATTGTCGCTCTTGAACTTCCCTGTCAATATAGCACTATTTCGCATTCCTGAGGTATGATGCTAATGCTGATGATGCTGCTGAGTCGAACAGTGCAATCGGTATGGGGCTAACTCTTTATATGGAACTCTGTCTCTATCAACACATTTCAACTTAGTGCAATTTTGTGAGGAAAATTGTCGCTCTTGAACTTCCATGTGAATATAGCAGTATTTCGCATTCCTGAGGTTTGATGCTAATGTTGCTGATGCTGCTGAGTAGAATCGTGCATTCAAAATGGCGCATACTCTTAAAATTACCTTTTCCTCTATTAATAGACTTCAAATTAGTGCAATTTTGTGCTAAAAATTGTCGCTCTTGAACTGCTATGTGAATATAGCACTATTTCGCATTCCTGAGGTATGATGCTAATGTTGCTGATGTTGCTGAGTCGAACAGTGCAATCGGCATTGGGCTAACTCTTTATATAGAACTCTTTCTCTATTAACACATTTCAACTTAGTGCAATTTTGTTCTGAAAATTGTCGCTCTCGAACTTCCATGTGAATATAGCACTATTTCGCATTCCTGAGGTATGATGCTAATGTTGCTGATGCTACTGAGTAGAATCGTGCATTCAAAATGGCGCATACTCTTTAAATTACCTTTTCCTCTATTAATAGACTTCAAATTAGTGCAATTTAGTGCTGAAAATTGTCGCTCTTGAACTTCCATGTCAATATAGCACTATTTCGCATTCCTGAGGTATGATGCTAATGCTGCTGGCGCTGCTGAGTCGAACAGTGCAATCGGTATGGGGCTAACTCTTTATATGGAACTCTGTCTCTATCAACACATTTCAACTTAGTGCAATTTTGTGAGGAAAATTGTCGCTCTTGAACTTCCATGTGAATATAGCAGTATTTCGCATTCCTGAGGTTTGATGCTAATGTTGCTGATGCTGCTGAGTAGAATCGTGCATTCAAAATGGCGCATACTCTTAAAATTACCTTGTCCTCTATTAATAGACTTCAAATTAGTGCAAATTTGTGAGGGAAATTGTCGCTCTTGAACTTCCATATGAAAATACCACTATTTTGCATTCCTGAGATATGATGCTAATGTTGCTGATGCTGCTGAGTAGAATCGTGCTTTCAAAATGGCGCATGCTCTTTAAATTACCTTTTCCTCTATTAATAGACTTCAAATTAGAACAATTTTGTGCAAAAAATTGTCGCTCTTGAACTGCTATGTGAATATAGCACTATTTTGCATTCCTGAGGTATGATGCTAATGTTGCTGATGCTGCTGAGTAGAATCGTGCATTCAAAATGGCGCATTCTCTTTAAATTACCTTTTCCTCCATTAATAGACTTCAAATTAGTGCAATTTTGTGCAAAAAATTGTCGCCCATTAACTGCCATGTGCATATAGCCCTATTTTGAATTCCTTAGGTATCATGCTAATGTTGCTGATGCTGCTGAGTCGAACAGTGCAATCGGTATGGGGTTAACTCTTTATATAGAACTCTTTCTCGACTAACACATTTTAACTTAGTGCAATTTTGTGCTGAAAATTGTGGCTCTTGAACTTCAATATGAATATAGCACTATTTCGCATTCCTGAGGTATGATGCTAATGTTGCTGATGCTGCTGAGTCGAACAGTGCAATCGGCATTGGGCTAACTCTTTATATAGAACTCTTTCTCTATTAACACATTTCAACTTAGTGCAATTTTGTTCTGAAAATTGTCGCTCTCGAACTTCCATGTGAATATAGCACTATTTCGCATTCCTGAGGTATGATGCTAATGTTGCTGATGCTACTGAGTAGAATCGTGCATTCAAAATGGCGCATACTCTTTAAATTACCTTTTCCTCTATTAATAGGCTTCAAATTAGTGCAATTTTGTGCTGAAAATTGTCGCTCTTGAACTTCCATGTCAATATAGCACTATATCGCATTCCTGAGGTATGATGCTGATGCTGCTTATGCTGCTGAGTCGAACAGTGCAATGAAAATGGCGCATACTCTTTAAATTACCTTTTCCTCTATTAATAGACTTCAAATTAGTGCAATTTTGTGCTGAAAATTGTCGCTCTTGAACTTCCATGTCAATATAGCACTATTTCGCATTCCTGAGGTATGATGCTAATGTTGCTGATGCTGCTGAGTAGAATCGTGCATTCAAAATGGCGCATACCCTTTAAATTACCTTTTCCTCTATTAATAGACTTCAAATTAGTGCAATTTTGTGCAAAAAATTGTCGCCCATTAACTGCCATGTGCATATAGCCCTATTTTGAATTCCTTAGGTATCATGCTAATGTTGCTGATGCTGCTGAGTCGAACAGTGCAATCGGTATGGGGCTAACTCTTTATATAGAACTCTTTCTCGACTAACACATTTTAACTTAGTGCAATTTTGTGCTGAAAATTGCCGCTCTCGAACTTCGATGTGAATATAGCACTATATCGCATTCCTGAGGTATGATGCTAATGTTGCTGATGCTGCTGAGTCGAACAGTGCAATCGGTATGGGGCTAACTCTTTATATAGAACTCCTTCTCGACTAACACATTTTAACTAAGTGCAATTTTGTGCTGAAAATTGTGGCTCTTGAACTTCAATATGAATATGGCACTATTTCTCAATCCTGAGGTATGATGCCAATGTTGCTGATGCTGCTGAGTCGAACAGTGCAATGAAAATGGCGCATACTCTTTAAATTACCTTTTCCTCTATTAATAGAATTCATATTAGTGCAATTTTGTGCAAAAAATTGTCGCTCTTGAACTGCTATGTGAATATAGCACTATTTTGCATTCCCGAGGTATGATGCTAATGTTGCTGATGCTGCTGAGTCGAACAGTGCAATCGGTATGGGGCTAACTCTTTATATAGAACTCTTTCTCGACTGACACATTTTAACTTAGTGCAATTTTGTGCTGAAAATTGTGGCTCTTGAACATCAATATGAATATAGAACTATTTCGCATTCCTGAGGTATGATGCTAATGTTGCTGATGATGCTGAGTCGAACAGTGCAATCGGCATTGGGCTAACTCTTTATATAGAACTCTTTCTCTATTAACACTTTCAACTTAGTGCAATTTTGTTCTGAAAATTGTCGCTCTCGAACTTCCATGTGAATATAGCACTATTTCGCATTCCTGAGGTATGATGCTAATATTGCTGATGCTGCTGAGTAGAATCGTGCATTCAAAATGGCGCATACTCTTTAAATTACCTTTTCCTCTATTAATAGACTTCAAATTAGTGCAATTTTGTGCAAAAAATTGTCGCCCATTAACTGCCATGTGCATATAGCCCAATTTTGAATTCCTTAGGTGTTATGCTAATGTTGCTGATGCTGCTGAGTAGAACAGTGCAATCGGTATGGGGCTAACTCTTTATATGGAACTCTGTCTCTATCAACACATTTCAACTTAGTGCAATTTTGTGAGGAAAATTGTCGCTCTTGAACTTCCATGTGAAAATACCACTATTTTGCATTCCTGAGATGTGATGCTAACGTTGTGATGCTGCTCAGTAGAACCGTTCATTCAAAATGGCGTATACTCGTTTAATTACCTTTATCTGTATTAATATATTTCAAATTAGTGATATTTTGCATTCCTGAGGTATGATGCTAACGTTGCTGATGCTGCTGAGTCGAACAGTGCAATCGGTATGGGGCTAACTCTTTATATGGAACTCTGTCTCTATCAACACATTTCAACTTAGTGCAATTTTGTGAGGAAAATTGTCGCTCTTGAACTTCCATGTGAAAATACCACTATTTTGCATTCCTGAGATGTGATGCTAACGTTGTGATGCTGCTCAGTAGAACCGTTCATTCAAAATGGCGTATACTCGTTTAATTACCTTTATCTGTATTAATATATTTCAAATTAGTGATATTTTGCATTCCTGAGGTATGATGCTAACGTTGCTGATGCTGCTGAGTCGAACAGTGCATTCAAAATGGCGCATACTCGTTAAATTACCCTGTATTAATATATTTCAAATTAGTGCAATTTTTTGCTGAAAATTGTGGCTCTTGAACTTCAATATGAATATAGCGTTATTTCGCATTCCTGAGGTATGATGCTAATGTTGCTGATGCTGCTGAGTCGAACAGTGCAATCGGCATTGGGCTAACTCTTTATATAGAACTCTTTCTCTTTTAACACATTTCAACTTAGTGCAATTTTCTTCTGAAAATTGTCGCTCTCGAACTTCCATGTGAATATAGCACTATTTCGCATTCCTGAGGTATGATGCTAATGTTGCTGATGCTACTGAGTAGAATCGTGCATTCAAAATGGCGCATACTCTTTAAATTACCTTTTCCTCTATTAATAGACTTCAAATTAGTGCAATTTTGTGCTGAAAATTGTCGCTCTTGAACTTCCATGTCAATATAGCACTATTTCGCATTCCTGAGGTATGATGCTAATGCTGCTGATGCTGCTGAGTCGAACAGTGCAAACGGTATGGGGCTAACTCTTTATATGGAACTCTGTCTCTATCAACACATTTCAACTTAGTGCAATTTTGTGAGGAAAATTGTCGCTCTTGAACTTCCATGTGAATATAGCAGTATTTCGCATTCCTGAGGTTTGATGCTAATGTTGCTGATGCTGCTGAGTAGAATCGTGCATTCAAAATGGCGCATACTCTTAAAATTACCTTTTCCTCTATTAATAGACTTCAAATTAGTGCAAATTTGTGAGGAAAATTGTCGCTCTTGAACTTCCATATGAAAATACCACTATTTTGCATTCCTGAGATATGATGCTAATGTTGCTGATGCTGCTGAGTAGAATCGTGCATTCAAAATGGCACATACTCTTTAAATTACCTTTTCCTGTATTAATAGACTTCAAATTAATGCAATTTTGTGAAAAAATTGTCGCTCTTGAACTGCTATGTGAATATAGCACTATTTTGCATTCCTGAGGTATGATGCTAATGTTGCTGATGCTGCTGAGTAGAATCGTGCATTCAAAATGGCGCATACTCTTTAAATTACCTTTTCCTCTATTAATAGACTTCAAATTAGTGCAATTTTGTGCAAAAAATTGTCGCCCATTAACTGCCATGTGCATATAGCCCTATTTTGAATTCCTTAGGTATCATGCTAATGTTGCTGATGCTGCTGAGTCGAACAGTGCAATCGTTAAGGGGCTAACTCTTTATATAGAACTCTTTCTCGACTAACACATTTTAACTTAGTGCAATTTTGTGCTGAAAATTGTGGCTCTTGAACTTCAATATGAATATAGCACTATTTCGCATTCCTGAGGTATGATGCTAATGTTGCTGATGCTGCTGAGTCGAACAGTGCAATCGGCATTGGGCTAACTCTTTATATAGAACACTTTCTCTATTAACACATTTCAACTTAGTGCAATTTTGTGCTGAAAATTGTGGCTCTTGAACTTCAATATGAAAATACCACTGTTTCGCATTCCTGAGGTATGATGCTAATGTTGCTGATGCTGCTGAGTCGAACAGTGCAATAAAAATGGCGCATACTCTTTAAATTACCTTTTCCTCTATTAATAGGCTTCAAATTAGTGCAATTTTGTGCTGAAAATTGTCGCTCTTGAACTTCCATGTCAATATAGCACTATTTCGCATTCCTGAGGTATGATGCTAATGCTGCTGATGCTGCTGAGTCGAACAGTGCAAACGGTATGGGGCTAACTCTTTATATGGAACTCTGTCTCTATCAACACATTTCAACTTAGTGCAATTTTGTGAGGAAAATTGTCGCTCTTGAACTTCCATGTGAATATAGCAGTATTTCGCATTCCTGAGGTTTGATGCTAATGTTGCTGATGCTGCTGAGTAGAATCGTGCATTCAAAATGGCGCATACTCTTAAAATTACCTTTTCCTCTATTAATAGACTTCAAATTAGTGCAAATTTGTGAGGAAAATTGTCGCTCTTGAACTTCCATATGAAAATACCACTATTTTGCATTCCTGAGATATGATGCTAATGTTGCTGATGCTGCTGAGTAGAATCGTGCATTCAAAATGGCACATACTCTTTAAATTACCCTTTCCTGTATTAATAGACTTCAAATTAATGCAATTTTGTGAAAAAATTGTCGCTCTTGAACTGCTATGTGAATATAGCACTATTTTGCATTCCTGAGGTATGATGCTAATGTTGCTGAGTAGAATCGTGCATTCAAAATGGCGCATACTCTTTAAATTACCTTTTCCTCTATTAATAGACTTTAAATTAGTGCAATTTTGTGCTGAAAATTGTCGCTCTTGAACTTCCATGTCAATATAGCACTATTTCGCATTCCTGAGGTATGATGCTAATGTTGCTGATGCTGCTGAGTAGAATCGTGCATTCAAAATGGCGCATACTCTTTAAATTACCTTTTCCTCTATTAATAGACTTCAAATTAGTGCAATTTTGTGCAAAAAATTGTCGCTCTTGAACTGCTATGTGAATATAGCACTATTTTGCATTCCTGAGGTATGATGCTAATGTTGCTGATGCTGCTGAGTAGAATCGTGCATTCAAAATGGCGCATACTCTTTAAATTACCTTTTCCTCTATTAATAGACTTCAAATTAGTGCAATTTTGTGCAAAAAATTGTCGCCCATTAACTGCCATGTGCATATAGCCCTATTTTGAATTCCTTAGGTATCATGCTAATGTTGCTGATGCTGCTGAGTCGAACAGTGCAATCGTTAAGGGGCTAACTCTTTATATAGAACTCTTTCTCGACTAACACATTTTAACTTAGTGCAATTTTGTGCTGAAAATTGTGGCTCTTGAACTTCAATATGAATATAGCACTATTTCGCATTCCTGAGGTATGATGCTAATGTTGCTGATGCTGCTGAGTCGAACAGTGCAATCGGCATTGGGCTAACTCTTTATATAGAACACTTTCTCTATTAACACATTTCAACTTAGTGCAATTTTGTGCTGAAAATTGTGGCTCTTGAACTTCAATATGAAAATACCACTGTTTCGCATTCCTGAGGTATGATGCTAATGTTGCTGATGCTGCTGAGTCGAACAGTGCAATAAAAATGGCGCATACTCTTTAAATTACCTTTTCCTCTATTAATAGGCTTCAAATTAGTGCAATTTTGTGCTGAAAATTGTCGCTCTTGAACTTCCCTGTCAATATAGCACTATTTCGCATTCCTGAGGTATGATGCTAATGCTGATGATGCTGCTGAGTCGAACAGTGCAATCGGTATGGGGCTAACTCTTTATATGGAATTCTGTCTCTATCAACACATTTCAACTTAGTGCAATTTTGTGAGGAAAATTGTCGCTCTTGAACTTCCATGTGAATATAGCAGTATTTCGCATTCCTGAGGTTTGATGCTAATGTTGCTGATGCTGCTGAGTAGAATCGTGCATTCAAAATGGCGCATACTCTTAAAATTACCTTTTCCTCTATTAATAGACTTCAAATTAGTGCAATTTTGTGTGGAAAATTGTCGCTCTTGAACTTCCATATGAAAATACCACTATTTTGCATTCCTGAGATATGATGCTAATGTAGCTGATGCTACTTAGTAGAACCGTTCATTCAAAATGGCGTAAACTCGTTTAATTACCTTTTTCTCTATTAATATATTTCAAATTAGTGCAATTTTGCATTCCTGAGGTATGATGCTAACGTTGCTGATGCTGCTGAGTCGAACAGTGCAATGAAAATGGCGCATACTCTTTAAATTACCTTTTCCTCTATTAATAGAATTCATATTAGTGCAATTTTGTGCAAAAAATTGTCGCTCTTGAACTGCTATGTGAATACAGCACTATTTTGCATTCCTGAGGTATGATGCTAATGTTGCTGATGCTGCTGAGTCGAACAGTGCAATCGGTATGGGGCTAACTCTTTATATAGAACTCTTTCTCGACTAACACATTTTAACTTAGTGCAATTTTGTGCTGAAAATTGTGGCTCTTGAACTTCAATATGAATATAGCAATATTTCGCATTCCTGAGGTATGATGCTAATGTTGCTGATGCTGCTGAGTCGAACAGTGCAATCGGCATTGGGCTAACTCTTTATATAGAACTCTTTCTCTATTAACACATTTCAACTTAGTGCAATTTTGTTCTGAAAATTGTCGCTCTCGAACTTCCATGTGAATATAGCACTATTTCGCATTCCTGAGGTATGATGCTAATGTTGCTGATGCCACTGAGTAGAATCGTGCATTCAAAATGGCGCATACTCTTTAAATTACCTTTTCCTCTATTAATAGACTTAAAATTAGTGCAATTTTGTGCTGAAAATTGTCGCCTTGAACTTCCATGTCAAAATAGCACTATTTCGCATTCCTGAGGTATGATGCTAATGTTGCTGATGCTGCTGAGTAGAATCGTGCATTCAAAATGGCGCATACTCTTTAAATTACCTTTTCCTATATTAATAGACTTCAAATTAGTGCAATTTTGTGCAAAAATTGTCGCTCTTGAACTGCTATGTGAATATTGCACTATTTTGCATTCCTGAGGTATGATGCTAATGTTGCTGATGCTGCTGAGTCGAACAGTGCAATCGGCATTGGGCTAACTCTTTATATAGAACTCTTTCTCTATTAACACATTTCAACTTAGTGCAATTTTGTTCTGAAAATTGTCGCTCTCGAACTTCCATGTGAATATAGCACTATTTCGCATTCCTGAGGTATGATGCTAATGTTGCTGATGCCACTCAGTAGAATCGTGCATTCAAAATGGCGCATACTCTTTAAATTACCTTTTCCTCTATTAATAGACTTAAAATTAGTGCAATTTTGTGCTGAAAATTGTCGCTCTTGAACTTCCATGTCAAAATAGCACTATTTCGCATTCCTGAGGTATGATGCTAATGTTGCTGATGCTGCTGAGTAGAATCGTGCATTCAAAATGGCGCATACTCTTTAAATTACCTTTTCCTATATTAATAGACTTCAAATTAGTGCAATTTTGTGCAAAAAATTGTCGCTCTTGAACTGCTATGTGAATATAGCACTATTTTGCATTCCTGAGGTATGATGCTAATGTTGCTGATGCTGCTGAGTCGAACAGTGCAATCGGTATGGGGCTAACTCTTTATATAGAACTCTTTCTCGACTAACACATTTTAACTTAGTGCAATTTTGTGCTGAAAATTGTGGCTCTTGAACTTCAATATGAATATAGCACTATTTCTCATTCCTGAGGTATGATGCTAATGTTGCTGATGCTGCTGAGTCGAACAGTGCAATAGAAAATGGCGCATACTCTTTAAATTACCTTTTCCTCTATTAATAGAATTCATATTAGTGCAATTTTGTGCAAAAAATTGTCGCTCTTGAACTGCTATGTGAATATAGCACTATTTTGCATTCCTGAGGTATGATGCTAATGTTGCTGATGCTGCTGAGTCGAACAGTGCAATCGGTATGGGGCTAACTCTTTATATAGAACTCTTTCTCGACTAACACATTTTAACTTAGTGCAATTTTGTGCTGAAAATTGTGGCTCTTGAACTTCAATATAAATATAGCACTATTTTGCATTCCTGAGATATGATGCTAATGTAGCTGATGCTACTCAGTAGAACCGTTCATTCAAAATGGCGTAAACTCGTTTAATTACCTTTTTCCCTATTAATTTATTTCAAATTAGTGCAATTTTGCATTCCTGAGGTATGATGCTAACGTTGCTGATGCTGCTGAGTCGAACAGTGCAATGAAAATGGCGCATACTCTTTAAATTACCTTTTCCTCTATTAATAGAATTCATATTAGTGCAATTTTGTGCAAATAATTGTCGCTCTTGAACTGCTATGTGAATACAGCACTATTTTGCATTCCTGAGGTATGATGCTAATGTTGCTGATGCTGCTGAGTCGAACAGTGCAATCGGTATGGGGCTAACTCTTTATATAGAACTCTTTCTCGACTAACACATTTTAACTTAGTGCAATTTTGTGCTGAAAATTGTGGCTCTTGAACTTCAATATGAATATAGCACTATTTCGCATTCCTGAGGTATGATGCTAATGTTGCTGATGCTGCTGAGTCGAACAGTGCAATCGGCATTGGGCTAACTCTTTATATAGAACTCTTTCTCTATTAACACATTTCAACTTAGTGCAATTTTGTTCTGAAAATTGTCGCTCTCGAACTTCCATGTGAATATAGCACTATTTCGCATTCCTGAGGTATGATGCTAATGTTGCTGATGCCACTGAGTAGAATCGTGCATTCAAAATGGCGCATACTCTTTAAATTACCTTTTCCTCTATTAATAGACTTAAAATTAGTGCAATTTTGTGCTGAAAATTGTCGCTCTTGAACTTCCATGTCAAAATAGCACTATTTCGCATTCCTGAGGTATGATGCTAATGTTGCTGATGCTGCTGAGTAGAATCGTGCATTCAAAATGGCGCATACTCTTTAAATTACCTTTTACTATATTAATAGACTCCAAATTAGTGCAATTTTGTGCAAAAAATTGTCGCTCTTGAACTGCTATGTGAATATAGCACTATATTGCATTCCTGAGGTATGATGCTAATGTTGCTGATGCTGCTGAGTCGAACAGTGCAATCGGTATGGGGCTAACTCATTATATAGAACTCTTTCTCGACTAACACATTTTAACTTAGTGCAATTTTGTGCTGAAAATTGTGGCTCTTGAACTTCAATATGAATATAGCACTATTTCTCATTCCTGAGGTATGATGCTAATGTTGCTGATGCTGCTGAGTCGAACAGTGCAATGAAAATGGCGCATACTCTTTAAATTACCTTTTCCTCTATTAATAGAATTCATATTAGTGCAATTTTGTGCAAAAAATTGTCGCTCTTGAACTGCTATGTGAATATAGCACTATTTTGCATTCCTGAGGTATGATGCTAATGTTGCTGATGCTGCTGAGTCGAACAGTGCAATCGGTATGGGGCTAACTCTTTATATAGAACTCTTTCTCTTTTAACACATTTCAACTTAGTGCAATTTTGTTCTGAAAATTGTCGCTCTCGAACTTCCATGTGAATATAGCACTATTTCGCATTCCTGAGGTATGATGCTAATGTTGCTGATGCTACTGAGTAGAATCGTGCATTCAAAATGGCGCATACTCTTTAAATTACCTTTTCCTCTATTAATAGACTTCAAATTAGTGCAATTTTGTGCTGAAAATTGTCGCTCTTGAACTTCCATGTCAATATAGCACTATTTCGCATTCCTGAGGTATGATGCTAATGCTGCTGATGCTGCTGAGTCGAACAGTGCAAACGGTATGGGGCTAACTCTTTATATGGAACTCTGTCTCTATCAACACATTTCAACTAAGTGCAATTTTGTGAGGAAAATTGTCGCTCTTGAACTTCCATGTGAATATAGCAGTATTTCGCATTCCTGAGGTTTGATGCTAATGTTGCTGATGCTGCTGAGTAGAATCGTGCATTCAAAATGGCGCATACTCTTAAAATTACCTTTTCCTCTATTAATAGACTTCAAATTAGTGCAAATTTGTGAGGAAAATTGTCGCTCTTGAACTTCCATATGAAAATACCACTATTTTGCATTCCTGAGATATGATGCTAATGTTGCTGATGCTGCTGAGTAGAATCGTGCATTCAAAATGGCACATACTCTTTAAATTACCTTTTCCTGTATTAATAGACTTCAAATTAATGCAATTTTGTGAAAAAATTGTCGCTCTTGAACTGCTATGTGAATATAGCACTATTTTGCATTCCTGAGGTATGATGCTAATGTTGCTGAGTAGAATCGTGCATTCAAAATGGCGCATACTCTTTAAATTACCTTTTCCTCTATTAATAGACTTTAAATTAGTGCAATTTTGTGCTGAAAATTGTCGCTCTTGAACTTCCATGTCAATATAGCACTATTTCGCATTCCTGAGGTATGATGCTAATGTTGCTGATGCTGCTGAGTAGAATCGTGCATTCAAAATGGCGCATACTCTTTAAATTACCTTTTCCTCTATTAATAGACTTCAAATTAGTGCAATTTTGTGCAAAAAATTGTCGCTCTTGAACTGCTATGTGAATATAGCACTATTTTGCATTCCTGAGGTATGATGCTAATGTTGCTGATGCTGCTGAGTAGAATCGTGCATTCAAAATGGCGCATACTCTTTAAATTACCTTTTCCTCTATTAATAGGCTTCAAATTAGTGCAATTTTGTGCTGAAAATTGTCGCTCTTGAACTTCCATGTCAATATAGCACTATATCGCATTCCTGAGGTATGATGCTGATGCTGCTTATGCTGCTGAGTCGAACAGTGCAATGAAAATGGCGCATACTCTTTAAATTACCTTTTCCTCTATTAATAGAATTCATATTAGTGCAATTTTGTGCAAAAAATTGTCGCTCTTGAACTGCTATGTGAATATAGCACTATTTTGCATTCCTGAGGTATGATGCTAATGTTGCTGATGCTGCTGAGTCGAACAGTGCAATCGGTATGGGGCTAACTCTTTATATAGAACTCTTTCTCGACTAACACATTTTAACTTAGTGCAATTTTGTGCTGAAGATTGTGGCTCTTGAACTTCAATATGAATATAGCACTATTTCGCATTCCTGAGGTATGATGCTAATGTTGCTGATGCTGCTGAGTCGAACAGTGCAATCGGCATTGGGCTAACTCTTTATATAGAACACTTTCTCTATTAACACATTTCAACTTAGTGCAATTTTGTGCTGAAAATTGTGGCTCTTGAACTTCAATATGAAAATACCACTGTTTCGCATTCCTGAGGTATGATGCTAATGTTGCTGATGCTGCTGAGTCGAACAGTGCAATAAAAATGGCGCATACTCTTTAAATTACCTTTTCCTCTATTAATAGGCTTCAAATTAGTGCAATTTTGTGCTGAAAATTGTCGCTCTTGAACTTCCCTGTCAATATAGCACTATTTCGCATTCCTGAGGTATGATGCTAATGCTGATGATGCTGCTGAGTCGAACAGTGCAATCGGTATGGGGCTAACTCTTTATATGGAATTCTGTCTCTATCAACACATTTCAACTTAGTGCAATTTTGTGAGGAAAATTGTCGCTCTTGAACTTCCATGTGAATATAGCAGTATTTCGCATTCCTGAGGTTTGATGCTAATGTTGCTGATGCTGCTGAGTAGAATCGTGCATTCAAAATGGCGCATACTCTTAAAATTACCTTTTCCTCTATTAATAGACTTCAAATTAGTGCAATTTTGTGTGGAAAATTGTCGCTCTTGAACTTCCATATGAAAATACCACTATTTTTCATTCCTGAGATATGATGCTAATGTAGCTGATGCTACTTAGTAGAACCGTTCATTCAAAATGGCGTAAACTCGTTTAATTACCTTTTTCTCTATTAATATATTTCAAATTAGTGCAATTTTGCATTCCTGAGGTATGATGCTAACGTTGCTGATGCTGCTGAGTCGAACAGTGCAATGAAAATGGCGCATACTCTTTAAATTACCTTTTCCTCTATTAATAGAATTCATATTAGTGCAATTTTTTGCAAAAAATTGTCGCTCTTGAACTGCTATGTGAATACAGCACTATTTTGCATTCCTGAGGTATGATGCTAATGTTGCTGATGCTGCTGAGTCGAACAGTGCAATCGGTATGGGGCTAACTCTTTATATAGAACTCTTTCTCGACTAACACATTTTAACTTAGTGCAATTTTGTGCTGAAAATTGTGGCTCTTGAACTTCAATATGAATATAGCAATATTTCGCATTCCTGAGGTATGATGCTAATGTTGCTGATGCCACTGAGTAGAATCGTGCATTCAAAATGGCGCATACTCTTTAAATTACCTTTTCCTCTATTAATAGACTTAAAATTAGTGCAATTTTGTGCTGAAAATTGTCGCTCTTGAACTTCCATGTCAAAATAGCACTATTTCGCATTCCTGAGGTATGATGCTAATGTTGCTGATGCTGCTGAGTAGAATCGTGCATTCAAAATGGCGCATACTCTTTAAATTACCTTTTCCTATATTAATAGACTTCAAATTAGTGCAATTTTGTGCAAAAAATTGTCGCTCTTGAACTGCTATGTGAATATAGCACTATTTTGCATTCCTGAGGTATGATGCTAATGTTGCTGATGCTGCTGAGTCGAACAGTGCAATCGGTATGGGGCTAACTCTTTAAATAGAACTCTTTCTCGACTAACACATTTTAACTTAGTGCAATTTTGTGCTGAAAATTGTGGCTCTTGAACTTCAGTATGAATATAGCACTATTTCTCATTCCTGAGGTATGATGCTATTGTTGCTGATGCTGCTGAGGCGAACAGTGCAATGAAAATGGCGCATACTCTTTAAATTACCTTTTCCTCTATTAATAGAATTCATATTAGTGCAATTTTGTGCAAAAAATTGTCGCTCTTGAACTGCTATGTGAATATAGCACTATTTTGCATTCCTGAGGTATGATGCTAATGTTGCTGATGCTGCTGAGTCGAACAGTGCAATCGGCATTGGGCTAACTCTTTATATAGAACTCTTTCTCTATTAACACATTTCAACTTAGTGCAATTTTGTTCTGAAATTTGTCGCTCTCGAACTTCCATGTGAATATAGCACTATTTCGCATTCCTGAGGTATGATGCTAATGTTGCTGATGCTACTGAGTAGAATCGTGCATTCAAAATGGCGCATACTCTTTAAATTACCTTTTCCTCTATTAATAGACTTCAAATTAGTGCAATTTTGTGCTGAAAATTGTCGCTCTTGAACTGCTATGTGAATATTGCACTATTTTGCATTCCTGAGGTATGATGCTAATGTTGCTGATGCTGCTGAGTCGAACAGTGCAATCGGTATGGGGCTAACTCTTTATATAGAACTCTTTCTCGACTAACACATTTTAACTTAGTGCAATTTTGTGCTGAAAATTGTGGCTCTTGAACTTCAATATGAAAATACCACTATTTCGCATTCCTGAGGAATGATGCTAATGTTGCTGATGCTGCTGAGTCGAGCAGTGCAATCGGCATTGGGCTAACTCTTTATATAGAACTCTTTCTCTATTAACACATTTCAACTTAGTGCAATTTTGTTCTGAAAATTGTCGCTCTCGAACTTCCATGTGAATATAGCACTATTTCGCATTCCTGAGGTATGATGCTAATGTTGCTGATGCTACTGAGTAGAATCGTGCATTCAAAATGGCGCATATTCTTTAAATTACCTTTTCCTCTATTAATAGACTTCAAATTAGTGCAATTTAGTGCTGAAAATTGTCGCTCTTGAACTTCCATGTCAATATAGCACTATTTCGCATTCCTGAGGTATGATGCTAATGCTGCTGGCGCTGCTGAGTCGAACAGTGCAATCGGTATGGGGCTAACTCTTTATATGGAACTCTGTCTCTATCAACACATTTCAACTTAGTGCAATTTTGTGAGGAAAATTGTCGCTCTTGAACTTCCATGTGAATATAGCAGTATTTCGCATTCCTGAGGTTTGATGCTAATGTTGCTGATGCTGCTGAGTAGAATCGTGCATTCAAAATGGCGCATACTCTTAAAATTACCTTTTCCTCTATTAATAGACTTCAAATTAGTGCAATTTTGTGTGGAAAATTGTCGCTCTTGAACTTCCATATGAAAATACCACTATTTTGCATTCCTGAGATATGATGCTAATGTAGCTGATGCTACTCAGTAGAACCGTTCATTCAAAATGGCGTAAACTCGTTTAATTACCTTTTTCTCTATTAATATATTTCAAATTAGTGCAATTTTGCATTCCTGAGGTATGATGCTAACGTTGCTGATGCTGCTGAGTCGAACAGTGCAATGAAAATGGCGCATACTCTTTAAATTACCTTTTCCTCTATTAATAGAATTCATATTAGTGCAATTTTGTGCAAAAAATTGTCGCTCTTGAACTGCTATGTGAATACAGCACTATTTTGCATTCCTGAGGTATGATGCTAATGTTGCTGATGCTGCTGAGTCGAACAGTGCAATCGGTATGGGGCTAACTCTTTATATAGAACTCTTTCTCGACTAACACATTTTAACTTAGTGCAATTTTGTGCTGAAAATTGTGGCTCTTGAACTTCAATATGAATATAGCACTATTTCGCATTCCTGAGGTATGATGCTAATGTTGCTGATGCTGCTGAGTCGAACAGTGCAATCGGCATTGGGCTAACTCTTTATATAGAACTCTTTCTCTATTAACACATTTCAACTTAGTGCAATTTTGTTCTGAAAATTGTCGCTCTCGAACTTCCATGTGAATATAGCACTATTTCGCATTCCTGAGGTATGATGCTAATGTTGCTGATGCCACTGAGTAGAATCGTGCATTCAAAATGGCGCGTACTCTTTAAATTACCTTTTCCTCTATTAATAGACTTAAAATTAGTGCAATTTTGTGCTGAAAATTGTCGCTCTTGAACTTCCATGTCAAAATAGCACTATTTCGCATTCCTGAGGTATGATGCTAATGTTGCTGATGCTGCTGAGTAGAATCGTGCATTCAAAATGGCGCATACTCTTTAAATTACCTTTTCCTATATTAATAGACTTCAAATTAGTGCAATTTTGTGCAAAAAATTGTCGCTCTTGAACTGCTATGTGAATATAGCACTATTTTGCATTCCTGAGGTATGATGCTAATGTTGCTGATGCTGCTGAGTCGAACAGTGCAATTGGTATGGGGCTAACTCTTTATATAGAACTCTTTCTCGACTAACACATTTTAACTTAGTGCAATTTTGTGCTGAAAATTGTGGCTCTTGAACTTCAATATGAATATAGCACTATTTCTCATTCCTGAGGTATGATGCTAATGTTGCTGATGCTGCTGAGTCGAACAGTGCAATGAAAATGGCGCATACTCTTTAAATTACCTTTTCCTCTATTAATAGAATTCATATTAGTGCAATTTTGTGCAAAAAATTGTCGCTCTTGAACTGCTATGTGAATATAGCACTATTTTGCATTCCTGAGGTATGATGCTAATGTTGCTGATGCTGCTGAGTCGAACAGTGCAATCGGTATGGGGCTAACTCTTTATATAGAACTCTTTCTCGACTAACACATTTTAACTTAGTGCAATTTTGTGCTGAAAATTGTGGCTCTTGAACTTCAATATGAATATAGCACTATTTTGCATTCCTGAGATATGATGCTAATGTAGCTGATGCTACTCAGTAGAACCGTTCATTCAAAATGGCGTAAACTCGTTTAATTACCTTTTTCTCTATTAATTTATTTCAAATTAGTGCAATTTTGCATTCCTGAGGTATGATGCTAACGTTGCTGATGCTGCTGAGTCGAACAGTGCAATGAAAATGGCGCATACTCTTTAAATTACCTTTTCCTCTATTAATAGAATTCATATTAGTGCAATTTTGTGCAAAAAATTGTCGCTCTTGAACTGCTATGTGAATACAGCACTATTTTGCATTCCTGAGGTATGATGCTAATGTTGCTGATGCTGCTGAGTCGAACAGTGCAATCGGTATGGGGCTAACTCTTTATATAGAACTCTTTCTCGACTAACACATTTTAACTTAGTGCAATTTTGTGCTGAAAATTGTGGCTCTTGAACTTCAATATGAATATAGCACTATTTCGCATTCCTGAGGTATGATGCTAATGTTGCTGATGCTGCTGAGTCGAACAGTGCAATCGGCATTGGGCTAACTCTTTATATAGAACTCTTTCTCTATTAACACATTTCAACTTAGTGCAATTTTGTTCTGAAAATTGTCGCTCTCGAACTTCCATGTGAATATAGCACTATTTCGCATTCCTGAGGTATGATGCTAATGTTGCTGATGCCACTGAGTAGAATCGTGCATTCAAAATGGCGCATACTCTTTAAATTACCTTTTCCTCTATTAATAGACTTAAAATTAGTGCAATTTTGTGCTGAAAATTGTCGCTCTTGAACTTCCATGTCAAAATTGCACTATTTCGCATTCCTGAGGTATGATGCTAATGTTGCTGATGCTGCTGAGTAGAATCGTGCATTCAAAATGGCGCATACTCTTTAAATTACCTTTTACTATATTAATAGACTTCAAATTAGTGCAATTTTGTGCAAAAAATTGTCGCTCTTGAACTGCTATGTGAATATAGCACTATTTTGCATTCCTGAGGTATGATGCTAATGTTGCTGATGCTGCTGAGTCGAACAGTGCAATCGGTATGGGGCTAACTCTTTATATAGAACTCTTTCTCGACTAACACATTTTAACTTAGTGCAATTTTGTGCTGAAAATTGTGGCTCTTGAACTTCAATATGAATATAGCACTATTTCGCATTCCTGAGGTATGATGCTAATGTTGCTGATGCTGCTGAGTCGAACAGTGCAATCGGCATTGGGCTAACTCTTTATATAGAACTCTTTCTCTATTAACACATTTCAACTTAGTGCAATTTTGTTCTGAAATTTGTCGCTCTCGAACTTCCATGTGAATATAGCACTATTTCGCATTCCTGAGGTATGATGCTAATGTTTCTGATGCTACTGAGTAGAATCGTGCATTCAAAATGGCGCATACTCTTTAAATTACCTTTTCCTCTATTAATAGACTTCAAATTAGTGTAATTTTGTGCTAAAAATTGTCGCTCTTGAACTGCTATGTGAATATTACACTATTTTGCATTCCTGAGGTATGATGCTAATGTTGCTGATGCTGCTGAGTCAAGCAGCTCAATCGGTATGGGGCTAACTCTTTATATAGAACTCTTTCTCGACTAACACATTTTAACTTAGTGCAATTTTGTGCTGAAAATTGTGGCTCTTGAACTTCAATATGAAAATACCACTATTTCGCATTCCTGAGGTATGATGCTAATGTTGCTGATGCTGCTGAGTCGAACAGTGCAATCGGCATTGGGCTAACTCTTTATATAGAACTCTTTCTCTATTAACACATTTCAACTTAGTGCAATTTTGTTCTGAAAATTGTCGCTCTCGAACTTCCATGTGAATATAGCACTATTTCGCATTCCTGAGGTATGATGCTAATGTTGCTGATGCTACTGAGTAGAATCGTGCATTCAAAATGGCGCATACTCTTTAAATTACCTTTTCCTCTATTAATAGACTTCAAATTAGTGCAATTTAGTGCTGAAAATTGTCGCTCTTGAACTTCCATGTCAATATAGCACTATTTCGCATTCCTGAGGTATGATGCTAATGCTGCTGGCGCTGCTGAGTCGAACAGTGCAATCGGTATGGGGCTAACTCTTTATATGGAACTCTGTCTCTATCAACACATTTCAACTTAGTGCAATTTTGTGAGGAAAATTGTCGCTCTTGAACTTCCATGTGAATATAGCAGTATTTCGCATTCCTGAGGTTTGATGCTAATGTTGCTGATGCTGCTGAGTAGAATCGTGCATTCAAAATGGCGCATACTCTTAAAATTACCTTTTCCTCTATTAATAGACTTCAAATTAGTGCAAATTTGTGAGGGAAATTGTCGCTCTTGAACTTCCATATGAAAATACCACTATTTTGCATTCCTGAGATATGATGCTAATGTTGCTGATGCTGCTGAGTAGAATCGTGCTTTCAAAATGGCGCATGCTCTTTAAATTACCTTTTCCTCTATTAATAGACTTCAAATTAGAACAATTTTGTGCAAAAAATTGTCGCTCTTGAACTGCTATGTGAATATAGCACTATTTTGCATTCCTGAGGTATGATGCTAATGTTGCTGATGCTGCTGAGTAGAATCGTGCATTCAAAATTGCGCATACTCTTTAAATTACCTTTTCCTCTATTAATAGACTTCAAATTAGTGCAATTTTGTGCTGAAAATTGTCGCTCTTGAACTTCCATGTCAATATAGCACTATTTCGCATTCCTGAGGTATGATGCTAATGTTGCTGATGCTGCTGAGTAGAATCGTGCATTCAAAATGGCGCATACTCTTTAAATTACCTTTTCCTCTATTAATAGACTTCAAATTAGTGCAATTTTGTGCAAAAAATTGTCGCTCTTGAACTGCTATGTGAATATAGCACTATTTTGCATTCCTGAGGTATGATGCTAATGTTGCTGATGCTGCTGAGTCGAACAGTGCAATCGGTATGGGGCTAACTCTTTATATAGAACTCTTTCTCGACTAACACATTTTAACTTAGTGCAATTTTGTGCTGAAAATTGTGGCTCTTGAACTTCAATATGAATATAGCACTATTTCGCATTCCTGAGGTATGATGCTAATGTTGCTGATGCTGCTAAGTCGAACAGTGCAATCGGCATTGGGCTAACTCTTTATATAGAACTCTTTCTCTATTAACACATTTCAACTTAGTGCAATTTTGTTCTGAAAATTGTCGCTCTCGAACTTCCATGTGAATATAGCACTATTTCGCATTCCTGAGGTATGATGCTAATGTTTCTGATGCTACTGAGTAGAATCGTGCATTCAAAATGGCGCATACTCTTTAAATTACCTTTTCCTCTATTAATAGACTTCAAATTAGTGTAATTTTGTGCTAAAAATTGTCGCTCTTGAACTGCTATGTGAATATTACACTATTTTGCATTCCTGAGGTATGATGCTAATGTTGCTGATGCTGCTGAGTCAAACAGTGCAATCGGTATGGGGCTAACTCTTTATATAGAACTCTTTCTCGACTAACACATTTTAACTTAGTGCAATTTTGTGCTGAAAATTGTGGCTCTTGAACTTCAATATGAAAATACCACTATTTCGCATTCCTGAGGTATGATGCTAATGTTGCTGATGCTGCTGAGTCGAACAGTGCAATCGGCATTGGGCTAACTCTTTATATAGAACTCTTTCTCTATTAACACATTTCAACTTAGTGCAATTTTGTTCTGAAAATTGTCGCTCTCGAACTGCCATGTGAATATAGCACTATTTTGCATTCCCGAGGTATGATGCTAATGTTGCTGATGCTGCTGAGTCGAACAGTGCAATCGGTATGGGGCTAACTCTTTATATAGAACTCTTTCTCGACTAACACATTTTAACTTAGTGCAATTTTGTGCTGAAAATTGTGGCTCTTGAACTTCAATATGAATATAGCACTATTTCGCATTCCTGAGGTATGATGCTAATATTGCTGATGCTGCTGAGTAGAATCGTGCATTCAAAATGGCGCATACTCTTTAAATGACCTTTTCCTCTATTAATAGACTTCAAATTAGTGCAATTTTGTGCAAAAAATTGTCGCCCATTAACTGCCATGTGCATATAGCCCAATTTTGAATTCCTTAGGTGTTATGCTAATGTTGCTGATGCTGCTGAGTAGAACAGTGCAATCGGTATGGGGCTAACTCTTTATATGGAACTCTGTCTCTATCAACACATTTCAACTTAGTGCAATTTTGTGAGGAAAATTGTCGCTCTTGAACTTCCATGTGAAAATACCACTATTTTGCATTCCTGAGATGTGATGCTAACGTTGTGATGCTGCTCAGTAGAACCGTTCATTCAAAATGGCGTATACTCGTTTAATTACCTTTATCTGTATTAATATATTTCAAATTAGTGATATTTCGCATTCCTGAGGTATGATGCTAACGTTGCTGATGCTGCTGAGTCGAACAGTGCATTCAAAATGGCGCATACTCGTTAAATTTCCCTGTATTAATATATTTCAAATTAGTGCAATTTTTTGCTGAAAATTGTGGCTCTTGAACTTCAATATGAATATAGCGTTATTTCGCATTCCTGAGGTATGATGCTAATGTTGCTGATGCTGCTGAGTCGAACAGTGCAATCGGCATTGGGCTAACTCTTTATATAGAACTCTTTCTCTTTTAACACATTTCAACTTAGTGCAATTTTGTTCTGAAAATTGTCGCTCTCGAACTTCCATGTGAATATAGCACTATTTCGCATTCCTGAGGTATGATGCTAATGTTGCTGATGCTACTGAGTAGAATCGTGCATTCAAAATGGCGCATACTCTTTAAATTACCTTTTCCTCTATTAATAGACTTCAAATTAGTGCAATTTTGTGCTGAAAATTGTCGCTCTTGAACTTCCATGTCAATATAGCACTATTTCGCATTCCTGAGGTATGATGCTAATGCTGCTGATGCTGCTGAGTCGAACAGTGCAAACGGTATGGGGCTAACTCTTTATATGGAACTCTGTCTCTATCAACACATTTCAACTTAGTGCAATTTTGTGAGGAAAATTGTCGCTCTTGAACTTCCATGTGAATATAGCAGTATTTCGCATTCCTGAGGTTTGATGCTAATGTTGCTGATGCTGCTGAGTAGAATCGTGCATTCAAAATGGCGCATACTCTTAAAATTACCTTTTCCTCTATTAATAGACTTCAAATTAGTGCAAATTTGTGAGGAAAATTGTCGCTCTTGAACTTCCATATGAAAATACCACTATTTTGCATTCCTGAGATATGATGCAAATGTTGCTGATGCTGCTGAGTAGAATCGTGCATTCAAAATGGCACATACTCTTTAAATTACCTTTTCCTGTATTAATAGACTTCAAATTAATGCAATTTTGTGAAAAAATTGTCGCTCTTGAACTGCTATGTGAATATAGCACTATTTTGCATTCCTGAGGTATGATTCTAATGTTGCTGAGTAGAATCGTGCATTCAAAATGGCGCATACTCTTTAAATTACCTTTTCCTCTATTAATAGACTTCAAATTAGTGCAATTTTGTGCTGAAAATTGTCGCTCTTGAACTTCCATGTCAATATAGCACTATTTCGCATTCCTGAGGTATGATGCAAATGTTGCTGATGCTGCTGAGTAGAATCGAGCATTCAAAATGGCGCATACTCTTTAAATTACCTTTTCCTCTATTAATAGACTTCAAATTAGTGCAATTTTGTGCAAAAAATTGTCGCTCTTGAACTGCTATGTGAATATAGCACTATTTTGCATTCCTGAGGTATGATGCTAATGTTGCTGATGCTGCTGAGTAGAATCGTGCATTCAAAATGGCGCATACTCTTTAAATTACCTTTTCCTCTATTAATAGACTTCAAATTAGTGCAATTTTGTGCAAAAAATTGTCGCTCTTGAACTGCTATGTGAATATAGCACTATTTTGCATTCCTGAGGTATGATGCTAATGTTGCTGATGCTGCTGAGTAGAATCGTGCATTCAAAATGGCGCATTCTCTTTAAATTACCTTTTCCTCTATTAATATACTTCAAATTAGTGCAATTTTGTGCAAAAAATTGTCGCCCATTAACTGCCATGTGCATATAGCCCTATTTTGAATTCCTTAGGTATCATGCTAATGTTGCTGATGCTGCTGAGTCGAACAGTGCAATCGCTATGGGGCTAACTCTTTATATAGAACTCTTTCTCGACTAACACATTTTAACTTAGTGCAATTTTGTGCTGAAAATTGCCGCTCTCGAACTTCGATGTGAATATAGCACTATATCGCATTCCTGAGGTATGATGCTAATGTTGCTGATGCCACTGAGTAGAATCGTGCATTCAAAATAGCGCATACTCTTTAAATTACCTTTTCCTCTATTAATTGGCTTCAAATTAGTGCAATTTTGTGAGGAAAATTGTCGCTCTTGAACTTCCATGTCAATATAGCACTATTTCGCATTCCTGAGGTATGATGCTAATGTTGCTGATGCTGCTGAGTAGAATCGTGGATTCAAAATGGCGCATACTCTTTAAATTACCTTTTCCTCTATTAATAGACTTCAAATTAGTGCAATTTTGTGCAAAAAATTGTCGCTCTTGAACTGCTATGTGAATATAGCACTATTTTGCATTCCTGAGGTATGATGCTAATGTTGCTGATGCTGCTGAGTAGAATCGTGCATTCAAAATGGCGCATACTCTTTAAATTACCTTTTCCTCTATTAATAGACTTCAAATTAGTGCAATTTTGTGCAAAAAATTGTCGCCCATTAACTGCCATGTGCATATAGCCCTATTTTGAATTCCTTAGGTATCATGCTAATGTTGCTGATGCTGCTGAGTCGAACAGTGCAATCGGTATGGGGCTAATTCTTTATATAGAACTCTTTCTCGACTAACACATTTTAACTTAGTGCAATTTTGTGCTGAAAATTGTGGCTCTTGAACTTCAATATGAATATAGCACTATTTCGTATTCCTGAGGTATGATGCTAATGTTGCTGATGCTGCTGAGTCGAACAGTGCAATCGGCATTGGGCTAACTCTTTATATAGAACTCTTTCTCTATTAACACATTTCAACTTAGTGCAATTTTGTTCTGAAAATTGTCGCTCTCGAACTTCCATGTGAATATAGCACTATTTCGCATTCCTGAGGTATGATGCTAATGTTGCTGATGCTACTGAGTAGAATCGTGCATTCAAAATGGCGCATACTCTTTAAATTACCTTTTCCTCTATTAATAGACTTCAAATTAGTGCAATTTTGTGCAAAAAATTGTCGCTCTTGAACTGCTATGTGAATACAGCACTATTTTGCATTCCTGAGGTATGATGCTAATGTTGCTGATGCTGCTGAGTCGAACAGTGCAATCGGTATGGGGCTAACTCTTTATATAGAACTCTTTCTCGACTAACACATTTCAACTTAGTGCAATTTTGTTCTGAAAATTGTCGCTCTCGAACTTCCATGTGAATATAGCACTATTTCGCATTCCTGAGGTATGATGCTAATGTTGCTGATGCTACTGAGTAGAATCGTGCATTCAAAATGGCGCATACTCTTTAAATTACCTTTTCCTCTATTAATAGGCTTCAAATTAGTGCAATTTTGTGCTGAAAATTGTCGCTCTTGAACTTCCCTGTCAATATAGCACTATTTCGCATTCCTGAGGTATGATGCTAATGCTGATGATGCTGCTGAGTCGAACAGTGCAATCGGTATGGGGCTAACTCTTTATATGGAACTCTGTCTCTATCAACACATTTCAACTTAGTGCAATTTTGTGAGGAAAATTGTCGCTCTTGAACTTCCATGTGAATATAGCAGTATTTCGCATTCCTGAGGTTTGATGCTAATGTTGCTGATGCTGCTGAGTAGAATCGTGCATTCAAAATGGCGCATACTCTTAAAATTACCTTTTCCTCTATTAATAGACTTCAAATTAGTGCAATTTTGTGTGGAAAATTGTCGCTCTTGAACTTCCATATGAAAATACCACTATTTTGCATTCCTGAGATATGATGCTAATGTAGCTGATGCTACTCAGTAGAACCGTTCATTCAAAATGGCGTAAACTCGTTTAATTACCTTTTTCTCTATTAATATATTTCAAATTAGTGCAATTTTGCATTCCTGAGGTATGATGCTAACGTTGCTGATGCTGCTGAGTCGAACAGTGCAATGAAAATGGCGCATACTCTTTAAATTACCTTTTCCTCTATTAATAGAATTCATATTAGTGCAATTTTGTGCAAAAAGTTGTCGCTCTTGAACTGCTATGTGAATACAGCACTATTTTGCATTCCTGAGGTATGATGCTAATGTTGCTGATGCTGCTGAGTCGAACAGTGCAATCGGTATGGGGCTAACTCTTTATATAGAACTCTTTCTCGACTAACACATTTTAACTTAGTGCAATTTTGTGCTGAAAATTGTCGCTCTCGAACTTCCATGTGAATATAGCACTATTTCGCATTCCTGAGGTATGATGCTAATGTTTCTGATGCTACTGAGTAGAATCGTGCATTCAAAATGGCGCATACTCTTTAAATTACCTTTTCCTCTATTAATAGACTTCAAATTAGTGTAATTTTGTGCTAAAAATTGTCGCTCTTGAACTGCTATGTGAATATTACACTATATTGCATTCCTGAGGTATGATGCTAATGTTGCTGATGCTGCTGAGTCAAACAGTGCAATCGGTATGGGGCTAACTCTTTATATAGAACTCTTTCTCAATTAACACATTTCAACTTAGTGCAATTTTGTTCTGAAAATTGTCGCTCTCGAACTTCCATGTGAATATAGCACTATTTCGCATTCCTGAGGTATGATGCTAATGTTGCTGATGCTACTGAGTAGAATCGTGCATTCAAAATGGCGCATACTCTTTAAATTACCTTTTCCTCTATTAATAGACTTCAAATTAGTGCAATTTAGTGCTGAAAATTGTCGCTCTTGAACTTCCATGTCAATATAGCACTATTTCGCATTCCTGAGGTATGATGCTAATGCTGCTGGCGCTGCTGAGTCGAACAGTGCAATCGGTATGGGGCTAACTCTTTATATGGAACTCTGTCTCTATCAACACATTTCAACTTAGTGCAATTTTGTGAGGAAAATTGTCGCTCTTGAACTTCCATGTGAATATAGCAGTATTTCGCATTCCTGAGGTTTGATGCTAATGTTGCTGATGCTGCTGAGTAGAATCGTGCATTCAAAATGGCGCATACTCTTAAAATTACCTTTTCCTCTATTAATAGACTTCAAATTAGTGCAAATTTGTGAGGGAAATTGTCGCTCTTGAACTTCCATATGAAAATACCACTATTTTGCATTCCTGAGATATGATGCTAATGTTGCTGATGCTGCTGAGTAGAATCGTGCTTTCAAAATGGCGCATGCTCTTTAAATTACCTTTTCCTCTATTAATAGACTTCAAATTAGAACAATTTTGTGCAAAAAATTGTCGCTCTTGAACTGCTATGTGAATATAGCACTATTTTGCATTCCTGAGGTATGATGCTAATGTTGCTGATGCTGCTGAGTAGAATCGTGCATTCAAAATTGCGCATACTCTTTAAATTACCTTTTCCTCTATTAATAGACTTCAAATTAGTGCAATTTTGTGCTGAAAATTGTCGCTCTTGAACTTCCATGTCAATATAGCACTATTTCGCATTCCTGAGGTATGATGCTAATGTTGCTGATGCTGCTGAGTAGAATCGTGCATTCAAAATGGCGCATACTCTTTAAATTACCTTTTCCTCTATTAATAGACTTCAAATTAGTGCAATTTTGTGCAAAAAATTGTCGCTCTTGAACTGCTATGTGAATATAGCACTATTTTGCATTCCTGAGGTATGATGCTAATGTTGCTGATGCTGCTGAGTAGAATCGTGCATTCAAAATGGCGCATTCTCTTTAAATTACCTTTTCCTCTATTAATAGACTTCAAATTAGTGCAATTTTGTGCAAAAAATTGTCGCCCATTAACTGCCATGTGCATATAGCCCTATTTTGAATTCCTTAGGTATCATGCTAATGTTGCTGATGCTGCTGAGTCGAACAGTGCAATCGGTATGGGGCTAACTCTTTATATAGAACTCTTTCTCGACTAACACATTTTAACTTAGTGCAATTTTGTGCTGAAAATTGCCGCTCTCGAACTTCGATGTGAATATAGCACTATATCGCATTCCTGAGGTATGATGCTAATGTTGCTGATGCCACTGAGTAGAATCGTGCATTCAAAATGGCGCATACTCTTTAAATTACCTTTTCCTCTATTAATAGACTTCAAATTAGTGCAATTTTGTGCAAAAAATTGTCGCTCTTGAACTGCTATGTGAATATAGCGTTATTTCGCATTCCTGAGGTATGATGCTAATGTTGCTGATGCTGCTGAGTCGAACAGTGCAATCGGCATTGGGCTAACTCTTTATATAGAACTCTTTCTCTTTTAACACATTTCAACTTAGTGCAATTTTGTTCTGAAAATTGTCGCTCTCGAACTTCCATGTGAATATAGCACTATTTCGCATTCCTGAGGTATGATGCTAATGTTGCTGATGCTACTGAGTAGAATCGTGCATTCAAAATGGCGCATACTCTTTAAATTACCTTTTCCTCTATTAATAGACTTCAAATTAGTGCAATTTTGTGCTGAAAATTGTCGCTCTTGAACTTCCATGTCAATATAGCACTATTTCGCATTCCTGAGGTATGATGCTAATGCTGCTGATGCTGCTGAGTCGAACAGTGCAAACGGTATGGGGCTAACTCTTTATATGGAACTCTGTCTCTATCAACACATTTCAACTTAGTGCAATTTTGTGAGGAAAATTGTCGCTCTTGAACTTCCATGTGAATATAGCAGTATTTCGCATTCCTGAGGTTTGATGCTAATGTTGCTGATGCTGCTGAGTAGAATCGTGCATTCAAAATGGCGCATACTCTTAAAATTACCTTTTCCTCTATTAATAGACTTCAAATTAGTGCAAATTTGTGAGGAAAATTGTCGCTCTTGAACTTCCATATGAAAATACCACTATTTTGCATTCCTGAGATATGATGCAAATGTTGCTGATGCTGCTGAGTAGAATCGTGCATTCAAAATGGCACATACTCTTTAAATTACCTTTTCCTGTATTAATAGACTTCAAATTAATGCAATTTTGTGAAAAAATTGTCGCTCTTGAACTGCTATGTGAATATAGCACTATTTTGCATTCCTGAGGTATGATTCTAATGTTGCTGAGTAGAATCGTGCATTCAAAATGGCGCATACTCTTTAAATTACCTTTTCCTCTATTAATAGACTTCAAATTAGTGCAATTTTGTGCTGAAAATTGTCGCTCTTGAACTTCCATGTCAATATAGCACTATTTCGCATTCCTGAGGTATGATGCAAATGTTGCTGATGCTGCTGAGTAGAATCGAGCATTCAAAATGGCGCATACTCTTTAAATTACCTTTTCCTCTATTAATAGACTTCAAATTAGTGCAATTTTGTGCAAAAAATTGTCGCTCTTGAACTGCTATGTGAATATAGCACTATTTTGCATTCCTGAGGTATGATGCTAATGTTGCTGATGCTGCTGAGTAGAATCGTGCATTCAAAATGGCGCATACTCTTTAAATTACCTTTTCCTCTATTAATAGACTTCAAATTAGTGCAATTTTGTGCAAAAAATTGTCGCTCTTGAACTGCTATGTGAATATAGCACTATTTTGCATTCCTGAGGTATGATGCTAATGTTGCTGATGCTGCTGAGTAGAATCGTGCATTCAAAATGGCGCATTCTCTTTAAATTACCTTTTCCTCTATTAATATACTTCAAATTAGTGCAATTTTGTGCAAAAAATTGTCGCCCATTAACTGCCATGTGCATATAGCCCTATTTTGAATTCCTTAGGTATCATGCTAATGTTGCTGATGCTGCTGAGTCGAACAGTGCAATCGCTATGGGGCTAACTCTTTATATAGAACTCTTTCTCGACTAACACATTTTAACTTAGTGCAATTTTGTGCTGAAAATTGCCGCTCTCGAACTTCGATGTGAATATAGCACTATATCGCATTCCTGAGGTATGATGCTAATGTTGCTGATGCCACTGAGTAGAATCGTGCATTCAAAATAGCGCATACTCTTTAAATTACCTTTTCCTCTATTAATTGGCTTCAAATTAGTGCAATTTTGTGAGGAAAATTGTCGCTCTTGAACTTCCATGTCAATATAGCACTATTTCGCATTCCTGAGGTATGATGCTAATGTTGCTGATGCTGCTGAGTAGAATCGTGGATTCAAAATGGCGCATACTCTTTAAATTACCTTTTCCTCTATTAATAGACTTCAAATTAGTGCAATTTTGTGCAAAAAATTGTCGCTCTTGAACTGCTATGTGAATATAGCACTATTTTGCATTCCTGAGGTATGATGCTAATGTTGCTGATGCTGCTGAGTAGAATCGTGCATTCAAAATGGCGCATACTCTTTAAATTACCTTTTCCTCTATTAATAGACTTCAAATTAGTGCAATTTTGTGCAAAAAATTGTCGCCCATTAACTGCCATGTGCATATAGCCCTATTTTGAATTCCTTAGGTATCATGCTAATGTTGCTGATGCTGCTGAGTCGAACAGTGCAATCGGTATGGGGCTAATTCTTTATATAGAACTCTTTCTCGACTAACACATTTTAACTTAGTGCAATTTTGTGCTGAAAATTGTGGCTCTTGAACTTCAATATGAATATAGCACTATTTCGTATTCCTGAGGTATGATGCTAATGTTGCTGATGCTGCTGAGTCGAACAGTGCAATCGGCATTGGGCTAACTCTTTATATAGAACTCTTTCTCTATTAACACATTTCAACTTAGTGCAATTTTGTTCTGAAAATTGTCGCTCTCGAACTTCCATGTGAATATAGCACTATTTCGCATTCCTGAGGTATGATGCTAATGTTGCTGATGCTACTGAGTAGAATCGTGCATTCAAAATGGCGCATACTCTTTAAATTACCTTTTCCTCTATTAATAGACTTCAAATTAGTGCAATTTTGTGCAAAAAATTGTCGCTCTTGAACTGCTATGTGAATACAGCACTATTTTGCATTCCTGAGGTATGATGCTAATGTTGCTGATGCTGCTGAGTCGAACAGTGCAATCGGTATGGGGCTAACTCTTTATATAGAACTCTTTCTCGACTAACACATTTCAACTTAGTGCAATTTTGTTCTGAAAATTGTCGCTCTCGAACTTCCATGTGAATATAGCACTATTTCGCATTCCTGAGGTATGATGCTAATGTTGCTGATGCTACTGAGTAGAATCGTGCATTCAAAATGGCGCATACTCTTTAAATTACCTTTTCCTCTATTAATAGGCTTCAAATTAGTGCAATTTTGTGCTGAAAATTGTCGCTCTTGAACTTCCCTGTCAATATAGCACTATTTCGCATTCCTGAGGTATGATGCTAATGCTGATGATGCTGCTGAGTCGAACAGTGCAATCGGTATGGGGCTAACTCTTTATATGGAACTCTGTCTCTATCAACACATTTCAACTTAGTGCAATTTTGTGAGGAAAATTGTCGCTCTTGAACTTCCATGTGAATATAGCAGTATTTCGCATTCCTGAGGTTTGATGCTAATGTTGCTGATGCTGCTGAGTAGAATCGTGCATTCAAAATGGCGCATACTCTTAAAATTACCTTTTCCTCTATTAATAGACTTCAAATTAGTGCAATTTTGTGTGGAAAATTGTCGCTCTTGAACTTCCATATGAAAATACCACTATTTTGCATTCCTGAGATATGATGCTAATGTAGCTGATGCTACTCAGTAGAACCGTTCATTCAAAATGGCGTAAACTCGTTTAATTACCTTTTTCTCTATTAATATATTTCAAATTAGTGCAATTTTGCATTCCTGAGGTATGATGCTAACGTTGCTGATGCTGCTGAGTCGAACAGTGCAATGAAAATGGCGCATACTCTTTAAATTACCTTTTCCTCTATTAATAGAATTCATATTAGTGCAATTTTGTGCAAAAAGTTGTCGCTCTTGAACTGCTATGTGAATACAGCACTATTTTGCATTCCTGAGGTATGATGCTAATGTTGCTGATGCTGCTGAGTCGAACAGTGCAATCGGTATGGGGCTAACTCTTTATATAGAACTCTTTCTCGACTAACACATTTTAACTTAGTGCAATTTTGTGCTGAAAATTGTCGCTCTCGAACTTCCATGTGAATATAGCACTATTTCGCATTCCTGAGGTATGATGCTAATGTTTCTGATGCTACTGAGTAGAATCGTGCATTCAAAATGGCGCATACTCTTTAAATTACCTTTTCCTCTATTAATAGACTTCAAATTAGTGTAATTTTGTGCTAAAAATTGTCGCTCTTGAACTGCTATGTGAATATTACACTATATTGCATTCCTGAGGTATGATGCTAATGTTGCTGATGCTGCTGAGTCAAACAGTGCAATCGGTATGGGGCTAACTCTTTATATAGAACTCTTTCTCAATTAACACATTTCAACTTAGTGCAATTTTGTTCTGAAAATTGTCGCTCTCGAACTTCCATGTGAATATAGCACTATTTCGCATTCCTGAGGTATGATGCTAATGTTGCTGATGCTACTGAGTAGAATCGTGCATTCAAAATGGCGCATACTCTTTAAATTACCTTTTCCTCTATTAATAGACTTCAAATTAGTGCAATTTAGTGCTGAAAATTGTCGCTCTTGAACTTCCATGTCAATATAGCACTATTTCGCATTCCTGAGGTATGATGCTAATGCTGCTGGCGCTGCTGAGTCGAACAGTGCAATCGGTATGGGGCTAACTCTTTATATGGAACTCTGTCTCTATCAACACATTTCAACTTAGTGCAATTTTGTGAGGAAAATTGTCGCTCTTGAACTTCCATGTGAATATAGCAGTATTTCGCATTCCTGAGGTTTGATGCTAATGTTGCTGATGCTGCTGAGTAGAATCGTGCATTCAAAATGGCGCATACTCTTAAAATTACCTTTTCCTCTATTAATAGACTTCAAATTAGTGCAAATTTGTGAGGGAAATTGTCGCTCTTGAACTTCCATATGAAAATACCACTATTTTGCATTCCTGAGATATGATGCTAATGTTGCTGATGCTGCTGAGTAGAATCGTGCTTTCAAAATGGCGCATGCTCTTTAAATTACCTTTTCCTCTATTAATAGACTTCAAATTAGAACAATTTTGTGCAAAAAATTGTCGCTCTTGAACTGCTATGTGAATATAGCACTATTTTGCATTCCTGAGGTATGATGCTAATGTTGCTGATGCTGCTGAGTAGAATCGTGCATTCAAAATTGCGCATACTCTTTAAATTACCTTTTCCTCTATTAATAGACTTCAAATTAGTGCAATTTTGTGCTGAAAATTGTCGCTCTTGAACTTCCATGTCAATATAGCACTATTTCGCATTCCTGAGGTATGATGCTAATGTTGCTGATGCTGCTGAGTAGAATCGTGCATTCAAAATGGCGCATACTCTTTAAATTACCTTTTCCTCTATTAATAGACTTCAAATTAGTGCAATTTTGTGCAAAAAATTGTCGCTCTTGAACTGCTATGTGAATATAGCACTATTTTGCATTCCTGAGGTATGATGCTAATGTTGCTGATGCTGCTGAGTAGAATCGTGCATTCAAAATGGCGCATTCTCTTTAAATTACCTTTTCCTCTATTAATAGACTTCAAATTAGTGCAATTTTGTGCAAAAAATTGTCGCCCATTAACTGCCATGTGCATATAGCCCTATTTTGAATTCCTTAGGTATCATGCTAATGTTGCTGATGCTGCTGAGTCGAACAGTGCAATCGGTATGGGGCTAACTCTTTATATAGAACTCTTTCTCGACTAACACATTTTAACTTAGTGCAATTTTGTGCTGAAAATTGCCGCTCTCGAACTTCGATGTGAATATAGCACTATATCGCATTCCTGAGGTATGATGCTAATGTTGCTGATGCCACTGAGTAGAATCGTGCATTCAAAATGGCGCATACTCTTTAAATTACCTTTTCCTCTATTAATAGACTTCAAATTAGTGCAATTTTGTGCAAAAAATTGTCGCTCTTGAACTGCTATGTGAATATAGCACTATTTTGCATTCCTGAGGTATGATGCTAATGTTGCTGATGCTGCTGAGTCGAACAGTGCAATCGGTATGGGGCTAACTCTTTATATAGAACTCCTTCTCGACTAACACATTTTAACTTAGTGCAATTTTGTGCTGAAAATTGTGGCTCTTGAACTTCAATATGAATATGGCACTATTTCTCAATCCTGAGGTATGATGCCAATGTTGCTGATGCTGCTGAGTCGAACAGTGCAATGAAAATGGCGCATACTCTTTAAATTACCTTTTCCTCTATTAATAGAATTCATATTAGTGCAATTTTGTGCAAAAAATTGTCGCTCTTGAACTGCCATGTGAATATAGCACTATTTTGCATTCCCGAGGTATGATGCTAATGTTGCTGATGCTGCTGAGTCGAACAGTGCAATCGGTATGGGGGTAACTCTTTATATAGAACTCTTTCTCGACTAACACATTTTAACTTAGTGCAATTTTGTGCTGAAAATTGTGGCTCTTGAACATCAATATGAATATAGAACTATTTCGCATTCCTGAGGTATGATGCTAATGTTGCTGATGATGCTGAGTCGAACAGTGCAATCGGCATTGGGCTAACTCTTTATATAGAACTCTTTCTCTATTAACACTTTCAACTTAGTGCAATTTTGTTCTGAAAATTGTCGCTCTCGAACTTCCATGTGAATATAGCACTATTTCGCATTCCTGAGGTATGATGCTAATATTGCTGATGCTGCTGAGTAGAATCGTGCATTCAAAATGGCGCATACTCTTTAAATGACCTTTTCCTCTATTAATAGACTTCAAATTAGTGCAATTTTGTGCAAAAAATTGTCGCCCATTAACTGCCATGTGCATATAGCCCAATTTTGAATTCCTTAGGTGTTATGCTAATGTTGCTGATGCTGCTGAGTAGAACAGTGCAATCGGTATGGGGCTAACTCTTTATATGGAACTCTGTCTCTATCAACACATTTCAACTTAGTGCAATTTTGTGAGGAAAATTGTCGCTCTTGAACTTCCATGTGAAAATACCACTATTTTGCATTCCTGAGATGTGATGCTAACGTTGTGATGCTGCTCAGTAGAACCGTTCATTCAAAATGGCGTATACTCGTTTAATTACCTTTATCTGTATTAATATATTTCAAATTAGTGATATTTTGCATTCCTGAGGTATGATGCTAACGTTGCTGATGCTGCTGAGTCGAACAGTGCATTCAAAATGGCGCATACTCTTTAAATTACCTTTTCCTCTATTAATAGACTTCAAATTAGTGCAATTTTGTGCTGAAAATTGTCGCTCTTGAACTTCCATGTCAATATAGCACTATTTCGCATTCCTGAGGTATGATGCTAATGCTGCTGATGCTGCTGAGTCGAACAGTGCAAACGGTATGGGGCTAACTCTTTATATGGAACTCTGTCTCTATCAACACATTTCAACTTAGTGCAATTTTGTGAGGAAAATTGTCGCTCTTGAACTTCCATGTGAATATAGCAGTATTTCGCATTCCTGAGGTTTGATGCTAATGTTGCTGATGCTGCTGAGTAGAATCGTGCATTCAAAATGGCGCATACTCTTAAAATTACCTTTTCCTCTATTAATAGACTTCAAATTAGTGCAAATTTGTGAGGAAAATTGTCGCTCTTGAACTTCCATATGAAAATACCACTATTTTGCATTCCTGAGATATGATGCTAATGTTGCTGATGCTGCTGAGTAGAATCGTGCATTCAAAATGGCACATACTCTTTAAATTACCTTTTCCTGTATTAATAGACTTCAAATTAATGCAATTTTGTGAAAAAATTGTCGCTCTTGAACTGCTATGTGAATATAGCACTATTTTGCATTCCTGAGGTATGATGCTAATGTTGCTGAGTAGAATCGTGCATTCAAAATGGCGCATACTCTTTAAATTACCTTTTCCTCTATTAATAGACTTCAAATTAGTGCAATTTTGTGCTGAAAATTGTCGCTCTTGAACTTCCATGTCAATATAGCACTATTTCGCATTCCTGAGGTATGATGCAAATGTTGCTGATGCTGCTGAGTAGAATCGTGCATTCAAAATGGCGCATACTCTTTAAATTACCTTTTCCTCTATTAATAGACATCAAATTAGTGCAATTTTGTGCAAAAAATTGTCGCTCTTGAACTGCTATGTGAATATAGCACTATTTTGCATTCCTGAGGTATGATGCTAATGTTGCTGATGCTGCTGAGTAGAATCGTGCATTCAAAATGGCGCATACTCTTTAAATTACCTTTTCCTCTATTAATAGACTTCAAATTAGTGCAATTTTGTGCAAAAAATTGTCGCTCTTGAACTGCTATGTGAATATAGCACTATTTTGCATTCCTGAGGTATGATGCTAATGTTGCTGATGCTGCTGAGTAGAATCGTGCATTCAAAATGGCGCATTCTCTTTAAATTACCTTTTCCTCTATTAATATACTTCAAATTAGTGCAATTTTGTGCAAAAAATTGTCGCCCATTAACTGCCATGTGCATATAGCCCTATTTTGAATTCCTTAGGTATCATGCTAATGTTGCTGATGCTGCTGAGTCGAACAGTGCAATCGTTATGGGGCTAACTCTTTATATAGAACTCTTTCTCGACTAACACATTTTAACTTAGTGCAATTTTGTGCTGAAAATTGCCGCTCTCGAACTTCGATGTGAATATAGCACTATATCGCATTCCTGAGGTATGATGCTAATGTTGCTGATGCCACTGAGTAGAATCGTGCATTCAAAATGGCGCATACTCTTTAAATTACCTTTTCCTCTATTAATAGACTTCAAATTAGTGCAATTTTGTGCTGAAAATTGTCGCTCTTGAACTTCCATGTCAATATAGCACTATTTCGCATTCCTGAGGTATGATGCTAATGTTGCTGATGCTGCTGAGTAGAACCGTGCATTCAAAATGGCGCATACTCTTTAAATTACCTTTTCCTCTATTAATAGACTTCAAATTAGTGCAATTTTGTGCAAAAAATTGTCGCTCTTGAACTGCTATGTGAATATAGCACTATTTTGCATTCCTGAGGTATGATGCTAATGTTGCTGATGCTGCTGAGTAGAATCGTGCATTCAAAATGGCGCATACTCTTTAAATTACCTTTTCCTCTATTAATAGACTTCAAATTAGTGCAATTTTGTGCAAAAAATTGTCGCCCATTAACTGCCATGTGCATATAGCCCTATTTTGAATTCCTTAGGTATCATGCTAATGTTGCTGATGCTGCTGAGTCGAACAGTGCAATCGGTATGGGGCTAACTCTTTATATAGAACTCTTTCTCGACTAACACATTTTAACTTAGTGCAATTTTGTGCTGAAAATTGTGGCTCTTGAACTTCAATATGAATATAGCACTATTTCGCATTCCTGAGGTATGATGCTAATGTTGCTGATGCTGCTGAGTCGAACAGTGCAATCGGCATTGCGCTAACTCTTTATATAGAACTCTTTCTCTATTAACACATTTCAACTTAGTGCAATTTTGTTCTGAAAATTGTCGCTCTCGAACTTCCATGTGAATATAGCACTATTTCGCATTCCTGAGGTATGATGCTAATGTTGCTGATGCTACTGAGTAGAATCGTGCATTCAAAATGGCGCATACTCTTTAAATTACCTTTTCCTCTATTAATAGAATTCATATTAGTGCAATTTTGTGCAAAAAATTGTCGCTCCTGAACTGCTATGTGAATACAGCACTATTTTGCATTCCTGAGGTATGATGCTAATGTTGCTGATGCTGCTGAGTCGAACAGTGCAATCGGTATGGGGCTAACTCTTTATATAGAACTCTTTCTCGACTAACACATTTCAACTTAGTGCAATTTTGTTCTGAAAATTGTCGCTCTCGAACTTCCATGTGAATATAGCACTATTTCGCATTCCTGAGGCATGATGCTAATGTTGCTGATGCTACTGAGTAGAATCGTGCATTCAAAATGGCGCATACTCTTTAAATTACCTTTTCCTCTATTAATAGGCTTCAAATTAGTGCAATTTTGTGCTGAAAATTGTCGCTCTTGAACTTCCCTGTCAATATAGCACTATTTCGCATTCCTGAGGTATGATGCTAATGCTGATGATGCTGCTGAGTCGAACAGTGCAATCGGTATGGGGCTAACTCTTTATATGGAACTCTGTCTCTATCAACACATTTCAACTTAGTGCAATTTTGTGAGGAAAATTGTCGCTCTTGAACTTCCATGTGAATATAGCAGTATTTCGCATTCCTGAGGTTTGATGCTAATGTTGCTGATGCTGCTGAGTAGAATCGTGCATTCAAAATGGCGCATACTCTTAAAATTACCTTTTCCTCTATTAATAGACTTCAAATTAGTGCAATTTTGTGTGGAAAATTGTCGCTCTTGAACTTCCATATGAAAATACCACTATTTTGCATTCCTGAGATATGATGCTAATGTAGCTGATGCTACTCAGTAGAACCGTTCATTCAAAATGGCGTAAACTCGTTTAATTACCTTTTTCTCTATTAATATATTTCAAATTAGTGCAATTTTGCATTCCTGAGGTATGATGCTAACGTTGCTGATGCTGCTGAGTCGAACAGTGCAATGAAAATGGCGCATACTCTTTAAATTACCTTTTCCTCTATTAATAGAATTCATATTAGTGCAATTTTGTGCAAAAAGTTGTCGCTCTTGAACTGCTATGTGAATACAGCACTATTTTGCATTCCTGAGGTATGATGCTAATGTTGCTGATGCTGCTGAGTCGAACAGTGCAATCGGTATGGGGCTAACTCTTTATATAGAACTCTTTCTCGACTAACACATTTTAACTTAGTGCAATTTTGTGCTGAAAATTGTGGCTCTTGAACTTCAATATGAATATACCACTATTTCGCATTCCTGAGGTATGATGCTAATGTTGCTGATGCTGCTGAGTCGAACAGTGCAATCGGCATTGGGCTAACTCTTTATATAGAACTCTTTCTCTATTAACACATTTCAACTTAGTGCAATTTTGTTCTGAAATTTGTCGCTCTCGAACTTCCATGTGAATATAGCACTATTTCCCATTCCTGAGGTATGATGCTAATGTTTCTGATGCTACTGAGTAGAATCGTGCATTCAAAATGGCGCATACTCTTTAAATTACCTTTTCCTCTATTAATAGACTTCAAATTAGTGCAATTTTGTGCTAAAAATTGTCGCTCTTGAACTGCTATGTGAATATTGCACTATTTTGCATTCCTGAGGTATGGTGCTAATGTTGCTGATGCTGCTGAGTCGAACAGTGCAATCGGTATGGGGCTAACTCTTTATATAGAACTCTTTCTCGACTAACACATTTTAACTTAGTGCAATTTTGTGCTGAAAATTGTGGCTCTTGAACTTCAATATGAAAATACCACTATTTCGCATTCCTGAGGTATGATGCTAATGTTGCTGATGCTGCTGAGTCGAACAGTGCAATCGGCATTGGGCTAACTCTTTATATAGAACTCTTTCTCTATTAACACATTTCAACTTAGTGCAATTTTGTTCTGAAAATTGTCGCTCTCGAACTTCCATGTGAATATAGCACTATTTCGCATTCCTGAGGTATGATGCTAATGTTGCTGATGCTACTGAGTAGAATCGTGCATTCAAAATGGCGCATACTCTTTAAATTACCTTTTCCTCTATTAATAGACTTCAAATTAGTGCAATTTAGTGCTGAAAATTGTCGCTCTTGAACTTCCATGTCAATATAGCACTATTTCGCATTCCTGAGGTATGATGCTAATGCTGCTGGCGCTGCTGAGTCGAACAGTGCAATCGGTATGGGGCTAACTCTTTATATGGAACTCTGTCTCTATCAACACATTTCAACTTAGTGCAATTTTGTGAGGAAAATTGTCGCTTTTGAACTTCCATGTGAATATAGCAGTATTTCGCATTCCTGAGGTTTGATGCTAATGTTGCTGATGCTGCTGAGTAGAATCGTGCATTCAAAATGGCGCATACTCTTTAAATTACCTTTTCCTCTATTAATAGACTTCAAATTAGTGCAATTTTGTGCTGAAAATTGTCGCTCTTGAACTTCCATGTCAATATAGCACTATTTCGCATTCCTGAGGTATGATGCTAATGTTGCTGATGCTGCTGAGTAGAATCGTGCATTCAAAATGGCGCATACTCTTTAAATTACCTTTTCCTCTATTAATAGACTTCAAATTAGTGCAATTTTGTGCAAAAAATTGTCGCTCTTGAACTGCTATGTGAATATAGCACTATTTTGCATTCCTGAGGTATGATGGTAATGTTGCTGATGCTGCTGAGTAGAATCGTGCATTCAAAATGGCGCATACTCTTTAAATTACCTTTTCCTCTATTAATAGACTTCAAATTAGTGCAATTTTGTGCAAAAAATTGTCGCCCATTAACTGCCATGTGCATATAGCCCTATTTTGAATTCCTTAGGTATCATGCTAATGTTGCTGATGCTGCTGAGTCGAACAGTGCAATCGGTATGGGGCTAACTCTTTATATAGAACTCTTTCTCCACTAACACATTTTAACTTAGTGCAATTTTGTGCTGAAAATTGTGGCTCTTGAACTTCAATATGAATATAGCACTATTTGGCATTCCTGAGGTATGATGCTAATGTTGCTGATGCTGCTGAGTCGAACAGTGCAATCGGCATTGGGCTAACTCTTTATATAGAACTCTTTCTCTATTAACACATTTCAACTTAGTGCAATTTTGTTCTGAAAATTGTCGCTCTCGAACTTCCATGTGAATATAGCACTATTTCGCATTCCTGAGGTATGATGCTAATGTTGCTGATGCTACTGAGTAGAATCGTGCATTCAAAATGGCGCCTACTCTTTAAATTACCTTTTCCTCTATTAATAGGCTTCAAATTAGTGCAATTTTGTGCTGAAAATTGTCGCTCTTGAACTTCCATGTCAATATAGCACTATATCGCATTCCTGAGGTATGATGCTGATGCTGCTGATGCTGCTGAGTCGAACAGTGCAATCGGTATGGGGCTAACTCTTTATATGGAACTCTGTCTCTATCAACACATTTCAACTTAGTGCAATTTTGTGAGGAAAATTGTCGCTCTTGAACTTCCATGTGAATATAGCAGTATTTCGCATTCCTGAGGTTTGATGCTAATGTTGCTGATGCTGCTGAGTAGAATCGTGCATTCAAAATGGCGCATACTCTTTAAATTACCTTTTCCTCTATTAATAGACTTCAAATTAGTGCAATTTTGTGCTGAAAATTGTCGCTCTTGAACTTCCATGTCAATATAGCACTATTTCGCATTCCTGAGGTATGATGCTAATGTTGCTGATGCTGCTGAGTAGAATCGTGCATTCAAAATGGCGCATACTCTTTAAATTACCTTTTCCTCTATTAATAGACTTCAAATTAGTGCAATTTTGTGCAAAAAATTGTCGCTCTTGAACTGCTATGTGAATATAGCACTATTTTGCATTCCTGAGGTATGATGGTAATGTTGCTGATGCTGCTGAGTAGAATCGTGCATTCAAAATGGCGCATACTCTTTAAATTACCTTTTCCTCTATTAATAGACTTCAAATTAGTGCAATTTTGTGCAAAAAATTGTCGCCCATTAACTGCCATGTGCATATAGCCCTATTTTGAATTCCTTAGGTATCATGCTAATGTTGCTGATGCTGCTGAGTCGAACAGTGCAATCGGTATGGGGCTAACTCTTTATATAGAACTCTTTCTCCACTAACACATTTTAACTTAGTGCAATTTTGTGCTGAAAATTGTGGCTCTTGAACTTCAATATGAATATAGCACTATTTGGCATTCCTGAGGTATGATGCTAATGTTGCTGATGCTGCTGAGTCGAACAGTGCAATCGGCATTGGGCTAACTCTTTATATAGAACTCTTTCTCTATTAACACATTTCAACTTAGTGCAATTTTGTTCTGAAAATTGTCGCTCTCGAACTTCCATGTGAATATAGCACTATTTCGCTTTCCTGAGGTATGATGCTAATGTTGCTGATGCTACTGAGTATAATCGTGCATTCAAAATGGCGCATACTCTTTAAATTACCTTTTCCTCTATTAATAGGCTTCAAATTAGTGCAATTTTGTGCTGAAAATTGTCGCTCTTGAACTTCCATGTCAATATAGCACTATATCGCATTCCTGAGGTATGATGCTAATGCTGCTGATGCTGCTGAGTCGAACAGTGCAATCGGTATGGGGCTAACTCTTTATATGGAACTCTGTCTCTATCAACACATTTCAACTTAGTGTAATTTTGTGAGGAAAATTGTCGCTCTTGAACTTCCATGTGAATATAGCAGTATTTCGCATTCCTGAGGTTTGATGCTAATGTTGCTGATGCTGCTGAGTAGAATCGTGCATTCAAAATGGTGCATACTCTTTAAATTACCTTTTCCTCTATTAATAGAATTCATATTAGTGCAATTTTGTGCAAAAAATTGTCGCTCTTGAACTGCTATGTGAATATAGCACTATTTTGCATTCCCGAGGTATGATGCTAATGTTGCTGATGCTGCTGAGTCGAACAGTGCAATCGGTATGGGGCTAACTCTTTATATAGAACTCTTTCTCGACTAACACATTTTAACTTAGTGCAATTTTGTGCTGAAAATTGTGGCTCTTGAACTTCAATATGAATATAGCACTATTTCTCAATCCTGAGGTATGATGCTAATGTTGCTGATGCTGCTGAGTCGAACAGTGCAATGAAAATGGCGCATACTCTTTAAATTACCTTTTCCTCTATTAATAGAATTCATATTAGTGCAATTTTGTGCAAAAAATTGTCGCTCTTGAACTGCTATGTGAATATAGCACTATTTTGCATTCCCGAGGTATGATGCTAATGTTGCTGATGCTGCTGAGTCGAACAGTGCAATCGGTATGGGGCTAACTCTTTATATAGAACTCTTTCTCGTCTAACACATTTTAACTTAGTGCAATTTTGTGCTGAAAATTGTGGCTCTTGAACATCAATATGAATATAGAACTATTTCGCATTCCTGAGGTATGATGCTAATGTTGCTGATGATGCTGAGTCGAACAGTGCATTCGGCATTGGGCTAACTCTTTATATTGAACTCTTTCTCTATTAACACTTTCAACTTAGTGCAATTTTGTTCTGAAAATTGTCGCTCTCGAACTTCCATGTGAATATAGCACTATTTCGCATTCCTGAGGTATGATGCTAATATTGCTGATGCTGCTGAGTAGAATCGTGCATTCAAAATGGCGCATACTCTTTAAATTACCTTTTCCTCTATTAATAGACTTCAAATTAGTGCAATTTTGTGCAAAAAATTGTCGCCCATTAACTGCCATGTGCATATAGCCCAATTTTGAATTCCTTAGGTGTTATGCTAATGTTGCTGATGCTGCTGAGTAGAACAGTGCAATCGGTATGGGGCTAACTCTTTATATGGAACTCTGTCTCTATCAACACATTTCAACTTAGTGCAATTTTGTGAGGAAAATTGTCGCTCTTGAACTTCCATGTGAAAATAGCACTATTTCGCATTCCTGAGGTATGATGCTAACGTTGTGATGCTGCTCAGTAGAACCGTTCATTCAAAATGGCGTATACTCGTTTAATTACCTTTATCTGTATTAATATATTTCAAATTAGTGATATTTTGCATTCCTGAGGTATGATGCTGACGTTGCTGATGCTGCTGAGTCGAACAGTGCATTCAAAATGGCGCATACTCGTTAAATTACCCTGTATTAATATATTTCAAATTAGTGCAATTTTTTGCTGAAAATTGTGGCTCTTGAACTTCAATATGAATATAGCGTTATTTCGCATTCCTGAGGTATGATGCTAATGTTGCTGATGCTACTGAGTGGAATCGTGCAATCGGCATTGGGCTAACTCTTTATATAGAACTCTTTCTCTATTAACACATTTCAACTTAGTGCAATTTTGTTCTGAAAATTGTCGCTCTCGAACTTCCATGTGAAAATAGCACTATTTCGCATTCCTGAGGTATGATGCTAATGTTGCTGATGCTACTGAGTAGAATCGTGCATTCAAAATGGCGCATACTCTTTAAATTACCTTTTCCTCTATTAATAGACTTCAAATTAGTGCAATTTTGTGCTGAAAATTGTCGCTCTTGAACTTCCATGTCAATATAGCACTATTTCGCATTCCTGAGGTATGATGCTAATGCTGCTGATGCTGCTGAGTCGAACAGTGCAAACGGTATGGGGCTAACTCTTTATATGGAACTCTGTCTCTATCAACACATTTCAACTTAGTGCAATTTTGTGAGGAAAATTGTCGCTCTTGAACTTCCATGTGAATATAGCAGTATTTCGCATTCCTGAGGTTTGATGCTAATGTTGCTGATGCTGCTGAGTAGAATCGTGCATTCAAAATGGCGCATACTTTATAAATTACCTTTTCGTCTATTAATAGATTTCAACTTAGTGCAATTTTGTTCTGAAAATTGTCGCTCTCGAACTTCCATGTGAATATAGCACTATTTCGCATTCCTGAGGTATGATGCTAATGTTGCTGATGCTACTGAGTAGAATCGTGCATTCAAAATGGCGCATACTCTTTAAATTACCTTTTCCTCTATTAATAGGCTTCAAATTAGTGCAATTTTGTGCTGAAAATTGTCGCTCTTGAACTTCCATGTCAATATAGCACTATATCGCATTCCTGAGGTATGATGCTGATGCTGCTGATGCTGCTGAGTCGAACAGTGCAATCGGTATGGGGCTAACTCTTTATATGGAACTCTGTCTCTATCAACACATTTCAACTTAGTGCAATTTTGTGAGGAAAATTGTCGCTCTTGAACTTCCATGTGAATATAGCAGTATTTCGCATTCCTGAGGTTTGATGCTAATGTTGCTGATGCTGCTGAGTAGAATCGTGCATTCAAAATGGCGCATACTCTTTAAATTACCTTTTCCTCTATTAATAGACTTCAAATTAGTGCAATTTTGTGCTGAAAATTGTCGCTCTTGAACTTCCATGTCAATATAGCACTATTTCGCATTCCTGAGGTATGATGCTAATGTTGCTGATGCTGCTGAGTAGAATCGTGCATTCAAAATGGCGCATACTCTTTAAATTACCTTTTCCTCTATTAATAGACTTCAAATTAGTGCAATTTTGTGCAAAAAATTGTCGCTCTTGAACTGCTATGTGAATATAGCACTATTTTGCATTCCTGAGGTATGATGCTAATGTTGCTGATGCTGCTGAGTAGAATCGTGCATTCAAAATGGCGCATACTCTTTAAATTACCTTTTCCTCTATTAATAGACTTCAAATTAGTGCAATTTTGTGCAAAAAATTGTCGCCCATTAACTGCCATGTGCATATAGCCCTATTTTGAATTCCTTAGGTATCATGCTAATGTTGCTGATGCTGCTGAGTCGAACAGTGCAATCGGTATGGGGCTAACTCTTTATATAGAACTCTTTCTCCACTAACACATTTTAACTTAGTGCAATTTTGTGCTGAAAATTGTGGCTCTTGAACTTCAATATGAATATAGCACTATTTCGCATTCCTGAGGTATGATGCTAATGTTGCTGATGCTACTGAGTAGAATCGTGCAATCGGCATTGGGCTAACTCTTTATATAGAACTCTTTCTCTATTAACACATTTCAACTTAGTGCAATTTTGTTCTGAAAATTGTCGCTCTCGAACTTCCATGTGAATATAGCACTATTTCGCATTCCTGAGGTATGATGCTAATGTTGCTGATGCTACTGAGTAGAATCGTGCATTCAAAATGGCGCATACTCTTTAAATTACCTTTTCCTCTATTAATAGACTTCAAATTAGTGCAATTTTGTGCTGAAAATTGTCGCTCTTGAACTTCCATGTCAATATAGCACTATTTCGCATTCCTGAGGTATGATGCTAATGCTGCTGATGCTGCTGAGTCGAACAGTGCAAACGGTATGGGGCTAACTCTTTATATGGAACTCTGTCTCTATCAACACATTTCAACTTAGTGCAATTTTGTGAGGAAAATTGTCGCTCTTGAACTTCCATGTGAATATAGCAGTATTTCGCATTCCTGAGGTTTGATGCTAATGTTGCTGATGCTGCTGAGTAGAATCGTGCATTCAAAATGGCGCATACTCTTAAAATTACCTTTTCCTCTATTAATAGATTTCAAATTAGTGCAAATTTGTGAGGAAAATTGTCGCTCTTAAACTTCCATATGAAAATACCACTATTTTGCATTCCTGAGATATGATGCTAATGTTGCTGATGCTGCTGAGTAGAATCGTGCATTCAAAATGGCACATACTCTTTAAATTACCTTTTCCTGTATTAATAGACTTCAAATTAATGCAATTTTGTGAAAAAATTGTCGCTCTTGAACTGCTATGTGAATATAGCACTATTTTGCATTCCTGAGGTATGATGCTAATGTTGCTGAGTAGAATCGTGCATTCAAAATGGCGCATACTCTTTAAATTACCTTTTCCTCTATTAATAGACTTCAAATTAGTGCAATTTTGTGCTGAAAATTGTCGCTCTTGAACTTCCATGTCAATATAGCACTATTTCGCATTCCTGAGGTATGATGCTAATGTTGCTGATGCTGCTGAGTAGAATCGTGCATTCAAAATGGCGCATACTCTTTAAATTACCTTTTCCTCTATTAATAGACTTCAAATTAGTGCAATTTTGTGCAAAAAATTGTCGCCCATTAACTGCCATGTGCATATAGCCCTATTTTGAATTCCTTAGGTATCATGCTAATGTTGCTGATGCTGCTGAGTCGAACAGTGCAATCGGTATGGGGCTAACTCTTTATATAGAACTCTTTCTCGACTAACACATTTTAACTTAGTGCAATTTTGTTCTGAAAATTGTCGCTCTCGAACTTCCATGTGAATATAGCACTATTTCGCATTCCTGAGGTATGATGCTAATGTTGCTGATGCTACTGAGTAGAATCGTGCATTCAAAATGGCGCATACTCTTTAAATTACCTTTTCCTCTATTAATAGGCTTCAAATTAGTGCAATTTTGTGCTGAAAATTGTCGCTCTTGAACTTCCATGTCAATATAGCACTATATCGCATTCCTGAGGTATGATGCTAATGCTGCTGATGCTGCTGAGTCGAACAGTGCAATCGGTATGGGGCTAACTCTTTATATGGAACTCTGTCTCTATCAACACATTTCAACTTAGTGCAATTTTGTGAGGAAAATTGTCGCTCTTGAACTTCCATGTGAATATAGCAGTATTTCGCATTCCTGAGGTTTGATGCTAATGTTGCTGATGCTGCTGAGTAGAATCGTGCATTCAAAATGGCGCATACTCTTAAAATTACCTTTTCCTCTATTAATAGACTTCAAATTAGTGCAATTTTGTGTGGAAAATTGTCGCTCTTGAACTTCCATATGAAAATACCACTATTTTGCATTCCTGAGATATGATGCTAATGTTGCTGATGCTACTCAGTAGAACCGTTCATTCAAAATGGCGTAAACTCGTTTAATTACCTTTTTCTCTATTAATATATTTCAAATTAGTGCAATATTGCATTCCTGAGGTATGATGCTAACGTTGCTGATGCTGCTGAGTCGAACAGTGCAATGAAAATGGCGCATACTCTTTAAATTACCTTTTCCTCTATTAATAGAATTCATATTTGTTCAAATTTGTGCAAAAAATTCTCGCTCTTGAACTGCTATGTGAATACAGCACTATTTTGCATTCCTGAGGTATGATGCTAATGTTGCTGATGCTGCTGAGTCGAACAGTGCAATCGGTATGGGGCTAACTCTTTATATAGAACTCTTTCTCGACTAACACATTTTAACTTAGTGCAATTTTGTGCTGAAAATTGTGGCTCTTGAACTTCAATATGAATATAGCACTATTTCGCATTCCTGAGGTATGATGCTAATGTTGCTGATGCTACTGAGTAGAATCGTGCATTCAAAATGGCGCATACTCTTTAAATTACCTTTTCCTCTATTAATAGGCTTCAAATTAGTGCAATTTTGTGCTGAAAATTGTCGCTCTTGAACTTCCATGTCAATATAGCACTATTTCGCATTCCTGAGGTATGATGCTAGTGCTGCTGATGCTGCTGAGTCGAACAGTGCAATCGGTATGGGGCTAACTCTCTATATGGAACTCTGTCTCTATCAACACATTTCAACTTAGTGCAATTTTGTGAGGAAAATTGTCGCTCTTGAGCTTCAATATGAATATAGCACTATTTCGCATACCTGAGGTATGATGCTAATGTTGCTGATGCTGCTGAGTCGAACAGTGCAATCGGTATGGGGCTAACTCTTTATATAGAACTCTTTCTCGACTAACACTTTTTAACTTAGTGCAATTTTGTTCTGAAAATTGTCGCTCTCGAACTTCCATGTGAATATAGCACTATTTCGCATTCCTGAGGAATGATGCTAATGTTGCTGATGCCACTGAGTAGAATCGTGCATTCAAAATGGCGCATACTCTTTAAATTACCTTTTCCTCTATTAATAGACTTCAAATTAGTGCAATTTTGTGCAAAAAATTGTCGCTCTTGAACTGCTATGTGAATATAGCACTATTTTGCATTCCTGAGGTATGATGCTAATGTTGCTGATGCTGCTGAGTCGAACAGTGCAATCGGTATGGGGCTAACTCTTTATATAGAACTCTTTGTCGACTAACACATTTTAACTTAGTGCAATTTTGTGCTGAAAATTGTGGCTCTTGAACTTCAATATGAATATAGCACTATTTCTCATTCCTGAGGTATGATGCTAATGTTGCTGATGCTGCTGAGTCGAACAGTGCAATGAAAATGGCGCATACTCTTTAAATTACCTTTTCCTCTATTAATAGAATTCATATTAGTGCAATTTTGTGCAAAAAATTGTCGCTCTTGAACTGCTATGTGAATATAGCACTATATTGCATTCCTGAGGTATGATGCTATTGTTGCTGATGCTGCTGAGTCGAACAGTGCAATCGGTATGGGGGTAACTCTTTATATAGAACTCTTTCTCGACTAACACATTTTAACTTAGTGCAATTTTGTGCTGAAAATTGTGGCTCTTGAACTTCAATATGAATATAGCACTATTTCGCATTCCTGAGGTATGATGCTAATGTTGCTGATGCTGCTGAGTCGAACAGTGCAATCGGTATGGGGCTAGCTCTTTATATGGAACTCTGTCTCTATCAACACATTTCAACTTAGTGCAATTTTGTGAGGAAAATTGTCGTTCTTGAACTTCCATGTGAATATAGCAGTATTTCGCATTCCTGAGGTTTGATGCTAATGTTGCTGATGCTGCTAAGTAGAATCGTGTATTCAAAATGGCGCATACTCTTAAAATTACCTTTTCCTCTATTAATAGACTTCAAATTAGTGCAAATTTGTGAGGAAAATTGTCGCTCTTGAACTTCTATTTGAAAATACCACTATTTTGCATTCCTGAGATATGATGCTAATGTTGCTGATGCTGCTGAGTAGAATCGTGCATTCAAATTGGCGCATACTCTATAAATTACCTTTTCCTCTATTAATAGACTTCAAATTAGTGCAATTTTGTGCAAAAAATTGTCGCTCTTGAACTGCTATGTGAATATAGCACTATTTTGCATTCCTGAGGTATGATGCTAATGTTGCTGATGCTGCTGAGTAGAATCGTGCATTCAAAATGGCGCATACTCTTTAAATTACCTTTTCCTCTATTAATAGACTTCAAATTAGTGCAATTTTGTGCTGAAAATTGTCGCTCTTGAACTTCCATGTCAATATAGCACTATTTCGCATTCCTGAGGTATGATGCTAATGTTGCTGATGCTGCTGAGTCGAACAGTGCAATCGGCATTGGGCTAACTCTTTATATAGAACTCTTTCTCTATTAACACATTTCAACTTAGTGCAATTTTGTTCTGAAAATTGTCGCTCTCGAACTTCCATGTGAATATAGCACCATTTCGCATTCCTGAGGTATGATGCTAATGTTGCTGATGCTACTGAGTAGAATCGTGCATTCAAAATGGCGCATACTCTTTAAATTACCTTTTCCTCTATTAATAGACTTCAAATTAGTGCAATTTTTTGCTGAAAATTGTCGCTCTTGAACTTCCCTGTCAATATAGCACTATTTCGCATTCCTGAGGTATGATGCTAATGCTGCTGATGCTGCTGAGTCGAACAGTGCAATCGGTATGGGGCTAACTCTTTATATAGAACTCTGTCTCTATCAACACATTTCAACTTAGTGCAATTTTGTGAGGAAAATTGTCGCTCTTGAACTTCCATGTGAAAATAGCAGTATTTCGCATTCCTGAGGTTTGATGCTAATGTTGCTGATGCTGCTGAGTAGAATCGTGCATTCAAAATGGCGTAAACTCGTTTAATTACCTTTTTCTCTATTAATATATTTCAAATTAGTGCAATTTTGCATTCCTGAGGTATGATGCTAACGTTGCTGATGCTGCTGAGTCGAATCGTGCATTCAAAATGGCGCATACTTTTTAAATTACCTTTTCCTCTATTAATAGGCTTCAAATTAGTGCAATTTTGTGCTGAAAATTGTCGCTCTTGAACTTCCCTGTCAATATAGAACTACTTCGCATTCCTGAGGTATGATGCTAATGCTGCTGATGCTGCTGAGTCGAACAGTGCAATCGGTATGGGAAAAACTCTTTATATAGAACTCTGTCTCTATCAACACATTTCAACTTAGTGCAATTTTGTGAGGAAAATTGTCGCTCTTGAACTTCCATATGAAAATACCACTATTTTGCATTCCTGAGATATGATGCTAATGTAGCTGATGCTACTCAGTAGAACCGTTCATTCAAAATGGCGTAAACTCGTTTAATTACCTTTTTCTCTATTAATATATTTCAAATTAGTGCAATTTTGCATTCCTGAGGTATGATGCTAACGTTGCTGATGCTGCTGAGTCGAACAGTGCAATGAAAATGGCGCATACTCTTTAAATTACCTTTTCCTCTATTAATAGAATTCATATTAGTGCAATTTTGTGCAAAAAATTGTCGCTCTTGAACTGCCATGTGAATACAGCACTATTTTGCATTCCTGAGGTATGATGCTAATGTTGCTGACGCTGCTGAGTCGAACAGTGCAATCGGTATGGGGCTAACTCTTTATATAGAACTCTTTCTCGACTAACATATTTTAACTTAGTGCAATTTTGTGCTGAAAATTGTGGCTCTTGAACTTCAATATGAATATAGCACTATTTCGCATTCCTGAGGTATGATGCTAATGTTTCTGATGCTACTGAGTAGAATCGTGCATTCAAAATGGCGCATACTCTTTAAATTACCTTTTCCTCAATTAATAGGCTTCAAATTAGTGCAATTTTGTGCTGAAAATTGTCGCTCTTGAACTTCCATGTCAATATAGCACTATTTCGCATTCCTGAGGTATGATGCTAATGCTGCTGATGCTGCTGAGTCGAACAGTACAATCGGTATGGGGCTAACTCTTTATATGGAACTCTGTCTCTATCAACACATTTCAACTTAGTGCAATTTTGTGAGGAAAATTGTCGCTCTTGAACTTCCATGTGAATATAGCAGTATTTCGCATTCCTGAGGTTTGATGCTAATGTTGCTGATGCTGCTGAGTAGAATCGTGCATTCAAAATGGCGCATACTCTTAAAATTACCTTTTCCTCTATTAATAGACTTCAAATTAGTGCAATTTTGTGTGGAAAATTGTCGCTCTTGAACTTCCATATGAAAATACCACTATTTTGCATTCCTGTGATATGATGCTAATGTAGCTGATGCTACTCAGTAGAACCGTTCATTCAAAATGGCGTAAACTCGTTTAATTACCTTTTTCTCTATTAATAAATTTCAAATTAGTGCAATTTTGCATTCTTGAGGTATGATGCTAACGTTGCTGATGCTGCTGAGTCGAACAGTGCAATGAAAATGGCGCATACTCTTTAAATTACCTTTTCCTCTATTAATAGAATTCATATTAGTGCAATTTTGTGCTGAAAATTGTCGCTCTTGAGCTTCCATGTCAATATAGCACTATTTCGCATTCCTGAGGTATGATGCTAATGTTGCTGATGCTGCAGAGTCGAACAGTGCAATCGGCATTGGGCTAACTCTTTATATAGAACTCTTTCTCTATTAACACATTTCAACTTAGTGCAATTTTGTTCTGAAAATTGTCGCTCTTGAACTTCCGTGTGAATATAGCACTATTTCGCTTTCCTGAGGTATGATGCTAATGTTGCTGATGCTACTGAGTAGAATCGTGCATTCAAAATGGCGCATACTCTTTAAATTACCTTTTCCTCTATTAATAGGCTTCAAATTAGTGCAATTTTGTGCTGAAAATTGTCGCTCTTGAACTTCCATGTCAATATAGCACTATATCGCATTCCTGAGGTATGATGCTAATGCTGCTGATGCTGCTGAGTCGAACAGTGCAATCGGTACGGGGCTAACTCTTTATATGGAACTCTGTCTCTATCAACACATTTCAACTTAGTGCAATTTTGTGAGGAAAATTGTCGCTCTTGAACTTCCATGTGAATATAGCAGTATTTCGCATTCCTGAGGTTTGATGCTAATGTTGCTGATGCTGCTGAGTAGAATCGTGCATACAAAATGGCGCATAATCTTAAAATTACCTTTTCCTCTATTAATAGACTTCAAATTAGTGCAATTTTGTGTGGAAAATTGTCGCTCTTGAACTTCCATATGAAAATACCACTATTTTGCATTCCTGAGATATGATGCTAATGTTGCTGATGCTACTCAGTAGAACCGTTCATTCAAAATGGCGTAAACTCGTTTAATTACCTTTTTCTCTATTAATATATTTCAAATTAGTGCAATATTGCATTCCTGAGGTATGATGCTAACGTTGCTGATGCTGCTGAGTCGAACAGTGCAATGAAAATGGCGCATACTCTTTAAATCACCTTTTCCTCTATTAATAGAATTCATATTTGTGCAATTTTGTGCAAAAAATTCTCGCTCTTGAACTGCTATGTGAATACAGCACTATTTTGCATTCCTGAGGTATGATGCTAATGTTGCTGATGCTGCTGAGTCGAACAGTGCAATCGGTATGGGGCTAACTCTTTATATAGAACTCTTTCTCGACTAACACATTTTAACTTAGTGCAATTTTGTGAGGAAAATTGTCGCTCTTGAACTTCCATGTGAAAATAGCAGTATTTCGCATTCCTGAGGTTTGATGCTAATGTTGCTGATGCTGCTGAGTAGAATCGTGCATTCAAAATGGCGTAAACTCGTTTAATTACCTTTTTCTCTATTAATATATTTCAAATTAGTGCAATTTTGCATTCCTGAGGTATGATGCTAACGTTGCTGATGCTGCTGAGTCGAATCGTGCATTCAAAATGGCGCATACTCTTTAAATTACCTTTTCCTCTATTAATAGGCTTCAAATTAGTGCAATTTTGTGCTGAAAATTGTCGCTCTTGAACTTCCCTGTCAATATAGAACTACTTCGCATTCGTGAGGTATGATGCTAATGCTGCTGATGCTGCTGAGTCGAACAGTGCAATCGGTATGGGAAAAACTCTTTATATAGAACTCTGTCTCTATCAACACATTTCAACTTAGTGCAATTTTGTGAGGAAAATTGTCGCTCTTGAACTTCCATATGAAAATACCACTATTTTGCATTCCTGAGATATGATGCTAATGTAGCTGATGCTACTCAGTAGAACCGTTCATTCAAAATGGCGTAAACTCGTTTAATTACCTTTTTCTCTATTAATATATTTCAAATTAGTGCAATTTTGCATTCCTGAGGTATGATGCTAACGTTGCTGATGCTGCTGAGTCGAACAGTGCAATGAAAATGGCGCATACTCTTTAAATTACCTTTTCCTCTATTAATAGAATTCATATTAGTGCAATTTTGTGCAAAAAATTGTCGCTCTTGAACTGCCATGTGAATACAGCACTATTTTGCATTCCTGAGGTATGATGCTAATGTTGCTGACGCTGCTGAGTCGAACAGTGCAATCGGTATGGGGCTAACTCTTTATATAGAACTCTTTCTCGACTAACATATTTTAACTTAGTGCAATTTTGTGCTGAAAATTGTGGCTCTTGAACTTCAATATGAATATAGCACTATTTCGCATTCCTGAGGTATGATGCTAATGTTTCTGATGCTACTGAGTAGAATCGTGCATTCAAAATGGCGCATACTCTTTAAATTACCTTTTCCTCAATTAATAGGCTTCAAATTAGTGCAATTTTGTGCTGAAAATTGTCGCTCTTGAACTTCCATGTCAATATAGCACTATTTCGCATTCCTGAGGTATGATGCTAATGCTGCTGATGCTGCTGAGTCGAACAGTACAATCGGTATGGGGCTAACTCTTTATATGGAACTCTGTCTCTATCAACACATTTCAACTTAGTGCAATTTTGTGAGGAAAATTGTCGCTCTTGAACTTCCATGTGAATATAGCAGTATTTCGCATTCCTGAGGTTTGATGCTAATGTTGCTGATGCTGCTGAGTAGAATCGTGCATTCAAAATGGCGCATACTCTTAAAATTACCTTTTCCTCTATTAATAGACTTCAAATTAGTGCAATTTTGTGTGGAAAATTGTCGCTCTTGAACTTCCATATGAAAATACCACTATTTTGCATTCCTGTGATATGATGCTAATGTAGCTGATGCTACTCAGTAGAACCGTTCATTCAAAATGGCGTAAACTCGTTTAATTACCTTTTTCTCTATTAATAAATTTCAAATTAGTGCAATTTTGCATTCTTGAGGTATGATGCTAACGTTGCTGATGCTGCTGAGTCGAACAGTGCAATGAAAATGGCGCATACTCTTTAAATTACCTTTTCCTCTATTAATAGAATTCATATTAGTGCAATTTTGTGCTGAAAATTGTCGCTCTTGAGCTTCCATGTCAATATAGCACTATTTCGCATTCCTGAGGTATGATGCTAATGTTGCTGATGCTGCAGAGTCGAACAGTGCAATCGGCATTGGGCTAACTCTTTATATAGAACTCTTTCTCTATTAACACATTTCAACTTAGTGCAATTTTGTTCTGAAAATTGTCGCTCTTGAACTTCCATGTGAATATAGCACTATTTCGCTTTCCTGAGGTATGATGCTAATGTTGCTGATGCTACTGAGTAGAATCGTGCATTCAAAATGGCGCATACTCTTTAAATTACCTTTTCCTCTATTAATAGGCTTCAAATTAGTGCAATTTTGTGCTGAAAATTGTCGCTCTTGAACTTCCATGTCAATATAGCACTATATCGCATTCCTGAGGTATGATGCTAATGCTGCTGATGCTGCTGAGTCGAACAGTGCAATCGGTACGGGGCTAACTCTTTATATGGAACTCTGTCTCTATCAACACATTTCAACTTAGTGCAATTTTGTGAGGAAAATTGTCGCTCTTGAACTTCCATGTGAATATAGCAGTATTTCGCATTCCTGAGGTTTGATGCTAATGTTGCTGATGCTGCTGAGTAGAATCGTGCATACAAAATGGCGCATAATCTTAAAATTACCTTTTCCTCTATTAATAGACTTCAAATTAGTGCAATTTTGTGTGGAAAATTGTCGCTCTTGAACTTCCATATGAAAATACCACTATTTTGCATTCCTGAGATATGATGCTAATGTTGCTGATGCTACTCAGTAGAACCGTTCATTCAAAATGGCGTAAACTCGTTTAATTACCTTTTTCTCTATTAATATATTTCAAATTAGTGCAATATTGCATTCCTGAGGTATGATGCTAACGTTGCTGATGCTGCTGAGTCGAACAGTGCAATGAAAATGGCGCATACTCTTTAAATCACCTTTTCCTCTATTAATAGAATTCATATTTGTGCAATTTTGTGCAAAAAATTCTCGCTCTTGAACTGCTATGTGAATACAGCACTATTTTGCATTCCTGAGGTATGATGCTAATGTTGCTGATGCTGCTGAGTCGAACAGTGCAATCGGTATGGGGCTAACTCTTTATATAGAACTCTTTCTCGACTAACACATTTTAACTTAGTGCAATTTTGTGCTGAAAATTGTGGCTCTTGAACTTCAATATGAATATAGCACTATTTCGCATTCCTGAGGTATGATGCTAATGTTGCTGATGCTACTGAGTAGAATCGTGCATTCAAAATGGCGCATACTCTTTAAATTACCTTTTCCTCTATTAATAGGCTTCAAATTAGTGCAATTTTGTGCTGAAAATTGTCGCTCTTGAACTTCCATGTCAATATAGCACTATTTCGCATTCCTGAGGTATGATGCGAGTGCTGCTGATGCTGCTGAGTCGAACAGTGCAATCGGTATGGGGCTACCTCTCCATATGGAACTCTGTCTCTATCAACACATTTCAACTTAGTGCAATTTTGTGAGGAAAATTGTCGCTCTTGAGCTTCAATATGAATATAGCACTATTTCGCATTCCTGAGGTATGATGCTAATGTTGCTGATGCTGCTGAGTCGAACAGTGCAATCGGTATGGGGCTAACTCTTTATATAGAACTCTTTCTCGACTAACACTTTTTCACTTAGTGCAATTTTGTTCTGAAAATTGTCGCTCTCGAACTTCCATGTGAATATAGCACTATTTCGCATTCCTGAGGAATGATGCTAATGTTGCTGATGCCACTGAGTAGAATCGTGCATTCAAAATGGCGCATACTCTTTAAATTACCTTTTCCTCTATTAATAGACTTAAAATTAGTGCAATTTTGTGCTGAAAATTGTCGCTCTTGAACTTCCATGTCAAAATAGCACTATTTCGCATTCCTGAGGTATGATGCTAATGTTGCTGATGCTGCTGAGTAGAATCGTGCATTCAAAATGGCCCATACTCTTTAAATTACCTTTTCCTCTATTAATAGACTTCAAATTAGTGCAATTTTGTGCAAAAAATTGTCGCTCTTGAACTGCTATGTGAATATAGCACTATTTTGCATTCCTGAGGTATGATGCTAATGTTGCTGATGCTGCTGAGTCGAACAGTGCAATCGGTATGGGGCTAACTCTTTATATAGAACTCTTTGTCGACTAACACATTTTAACTTAGTGCAATTTTGTGCTGAAAATTGTGGCTCTTGAACTTCAATATGAATATAGCACTATTTCTCATTCCTGAGGTATGATGCTAATGTTGCTGATGCTGCTGAGTCGAACAGTGCAATGAAAATGGCGCATACTCTTTAAATTACCTTTTCCTCTATTAATAGAATTCATATTAGTGCAATTTTGTGCAAAAAATTGTCGCTCTTGAACTGCTATGTGAATATGGCACTATATTGCATTCCTGAGGTATGATGCTATTGTTGCTGATGCTGCTGAGTCGAACAGTGCAATCGGTATGGGGGTAACTCTTTATATAGAACTCTTTCTCGACTAACACATTTTAACTTAGTGCAATTTTGTGCTGAAAATTGTGGCTCTTGAACTTCAATATGAATATAGCACTATTTCGCATTCCTGAGGTATGATGCTAATGTTGCTGATGCTGGTGAGTCGAACAGTGCAATCGGTATGGGGCTAACTCTTTATATGGAACTCTGTCTCTATCAACACATTTCAACTTAGTGCAATTTTGTGAGGAAAATTGTCGCTCTTGAACTTCCATATGAAAATACCACTATTTTGCATTCCTGAGATATGATGCTAATGTTGCTGATGCTGCTGAGTAGAATCGTGCATTCAAATTGGCGCATACTCTATAAATTACCTTTTCCTCTATTAATAGACTTCAAATTAGTGCAATTTTGTGCAAAAAATTGTCGCTCTTGAACTTCCATGTCAATATAGCACTATTTGGCATTCCTGAGGTATGATGCTAATGTTTCTGATGCTGCTGAGTAGAATCGTGCATTCAAAATGGCGCATACTCTTTAAATTACCTTTTCCTCTATTAATAGACTTCAAATTAGTGCAATTTTGTGCAAAAAATTGTCGCCCATTGACTGCCATGTGCATATTGCCCTATTTTGAATTCCTTAGGTATCATGCTAATGTTGCTGATGCTGCTGAATCGAACAGTGCAATCGGTATGGGGGTAACTCTTTATATAGAACTCTTTCTCGACTAACACATTTTAACTTAGTGCAATTTTGTGCTGAAAATTGTGGCTCTTGAACTTCAATATGAATATAGCACTATTTCGCATTCCTGAGGTATGATGCTAATGTTGCTGATGCTGCTGAGTCGAACAGTGCAATCGGTATGGGGCTACCTCTCCATATGGAACTCTGTCTCTATCAACACATTTCAACTTAGTGCAATTTTGTGAGGAAAATTGTCGCTCTTGAGCTTCAATATGAATATAGCACTATTTCGCATTCCTGAGGTATGATGCTAATGTTGCTGATGCTGCTGAGTCGAACAGTGCAATCGGTATGGGGCTAACTCTTTATATAGAACTCTTTCTCGACTAACACTTTTTCACTTAGTGCAATTTTGTTCTGAAAATTGTCGCTCTCGAACTTCCATGTGAATATAGCACTATTTCGCATTCCTGAGGAATGATGCTAATGTTGCTGATGCCACTGAGTAGAATCGTGCATTCAAAATGGCGCATACTCTTTAAATTACCTTTTCCTCTATTAATAGACTTAAAATTAGTGCAATTTTGTGCTGAAAATTGTCGCTCTTGAACTTCCATGTCAAAATAGCACTATTTCGCATTCCTGAGGTATGATGCTAATGTTGCTGATGCTGCTGAGTAGAATCGTGCATTCAAAATGGCCCATACTCTTTAAATTACCTTTTCATCTATTAATAGACTTCAAATTAGTGCAATTTTGTGCAAAAAATTGTCGCTCTTGAACTGCTATGTGAATATAGCACTATTTTGCATTCCTGAGGTATGATGCTAATGTTGCTGATGCTGCTGAGTCGAACAGTGCAATCGGTATGGGGCTAACTCTTTATATAGAACTCTTTGTCGACTAACACATTTTAACTTAGTGCAATTTTGTGCTGAAAATTGTGGCTCTTGAACTTCGATATGAATATAGCACTATTTCTCATTCCTGAGGTATGATGCTAATGTTGCTGATGCTGCTGAGTCGAACAGTGCAATGAAAATGGCGCATACTCTTTAAATTACCTTTTCCTCTATTAATAGAATTCATATTGGTGCAATTTTGTGCAAAAAATTGTCGCTCTTGAACTGCTATGTGAATATGGCACTATATTGCATTCCTGAGGTATGATGCTATTGTTGCTGATGCTGCTGAGTCGAACAGTGCAATCGGTATGGGGGTAACTCTTTATATAGAACTCTTTCTCGACTAACACATTTTAACTTAGTGCAATTTTGTGCTGAAAATTGTGGCTCTTGAACTTCAATATGAATATAGCACTATTTCGCATTCCTGAGGTATGATGCTAATGTTGCTGATGCTGGTGAGTCGAACAGTGCAATCGGTATGGGGCTAACTCTTTATATGGAACTCTGTCTCTATCAACACATTTCAACTTAGTGCAATTTTGTGAGGAAAATTGTCGCTCTTGAACTTCCATATGAAAATACCACTATTTTGCATTCCTGAGATATGATGCTAATGTTGCTGATGCTGCTGAGTAGAATCGTGCATTCAAATTGGCGCATACTCTATAAATTACCTTTTCCTCTATTAATAGACTTCAAATTAGTGCAATTTTGTGCAAAAAATTGTCGCTCTTGAACTTCCATGTCAATATAGCACTATTTGGCATTCCTGAGGTATGATGCTAATGCTTCTGATGCTGCTGAGTAGAATCGTGCATTCAAAATGGCGCATACTCTTTAAATTACCTTTTCCTCTATTAATAGACTTCAAATTAGTGCAATTTTGTGCAAAAAATTGTCGCCCATTGACTGCCATGTGCATATAGCCCTATTTTGAATTCCTTAGGTATCATGCTAATGTTGCTGATGCTGCTGAATCGAACAGTGCAATCGGTATGGGGGTAACTCTTTATATAGAACTCTTTCTCGACTAACACATTTTAACTTAGTGCAATTTTGTGCTGAAAATTGTGGCTCTTGAACTTCAATATGAATATAGCACTATTTCGCATTCCTGAGGTATGATGCTAATGTTGCTGATGCTGCTGAGTCGAACAGTGCAATCGGTATGGGGCTAGCTCTTTATATGGAACTCTGTCTCTATCAACACATTTCAACTTAGTGCAATTTTGTGAGGAAAATTGTCGTTCTTGAACTTCCATGTGAATATAGCAGTATTTCGCATTCCTGAGGTTTGATGCTAATGTTGCTGATGCTGCTGAGTAGAATCGTGTATTCAAAATGGCGCATACTCTTAAAATTACCTTTTCCTCTATTAATAGACTTCAAATTAGTGCAAATTTGTGAGGAAAATTGTCGCTCTTGAACTTCTATTTGAAAATACCACTATTTTGCATTCCTGAGATATGATGCTAATGTTGCTGATGCTGCTGAGTAGAATCGTGCATTCAAATTGGCGCATACTCTATAAATTACCTTTTCCTCTATTAATAGACTTCAAATTGGTGCAATTTTGTGCAAAAAATTGTCGCTCTTGAACTGCTATGTGAATATAGCACTATTTTGCATTCCTGAGGTATGATGCTAATGTTGCTGATGCTGCTGAGTAGAATCGTGCATTCAAAATGGCGCATACTCTTTAAATTACCTTTTCCTCTATTAATAGACTTCAAATTAGTGCAATTTTGTGCTGAAAATTGTCGCTCTTGAACTTCCATGTCAATATAGCACTATTTCGCATTCCTGAGGTATGATGCTAATGTTGCTGATGCTGCTGAGTCGAACAGTGCAATCGGCATTGGGCTAACTCTTTATATAGAACTCTTTCTCTATTAACACATTTCAACTTAGTGCAATTTTGTTCTGAAAATTGTCGCTCTCGAACTTCCATGTGAATATAGCACTATTTCGCATTCCTGAGGTATGATGCTAATGTTGCTGATGCTACTGAGTAGAATCGTGCATTCAAAATGGCGCATACTCTTTAAATTACCTTTTCCTCTATTAATAGACTTCAAATTAGTGCAATTTTTTGCTGAAAATTGTCGCTCATGAACTTCCCTGTCAATATAGCACTATTTCGCATTCCTGAGGTATGATGCTAATGCTGCTGATGCTGCTGAGTCGAACAGTGCAATCGGTATGGGGCTAACTCTTTATATAGAACTCTGTCTCTATCAACACATTTCAATTTAGTGCAATTTTGTGAGGAAAATTGTCGCTCTTGAACTTCCATATGAAAATACTACTATTTTGCATTCCTGAGATATGATGCTAATGTAGCTGATGCTACTCAGTAGAACCGTTCATTCAAAATGGCGTAAACTCGTTTAATTACCTTTTTCTCTATTAATATATTTCAAATTAGTGCAATTTTGCATTCCTGAGGTATGATGCTAACGTTGCTGATGCTGCTGAGTCGAACAGTGCAATGAAAATGGCGCATACTCTTTAAATTACCTTTTCCTCTATTAATAGAATTCATATTAGTGCAATTTTGTGCAAAAAATTGTCGCTCTTGAACTGCCATGTGAATACAGCACTATTTTGCATTCCTGAGGTATGATGCTAATGTTGCTGACGCTGCTGAGTCGAACAGTGCAATCGGTATGGGGCTAACTCTTTATATAGAACTCTTTCTCGACTAACATATTTTAACTTAGTGCAATTTTGTGCTGAAAATTGTGGCTCTTGAACTTCAATATGAATATAGCACTATTTCGCATTCCTGAGGTATGATGCTAATGTTTCTGATGTTACTGAGTAGAATCGTGCATTCAAAATGGCGCATACTCTTTAAATTACCTTTTCCTCAATTAATAGGCTTCAAATTAGTGCAATTTTGTGCTGAAAATTGTCGCTCTTGAACTTCCATGTCAATATAGCACTATTTCGCATTCCTGAGGTATGATGCTAATGCTGCTGATGCTGCTGAGTCGAACAGTGCAATCGGTATGGGGCTAACTCTTTATATGGAACTCTGTCTCTATCAACACATTTCAACTTAGTGCAATTTTGTGAGGAAAATTGTCGCTCTTGAACTTCCATGTGAATATAGCAGTATTTCGCATTCCTGAGGTTTGATGCTAATGTTGCTGATGCTGCTGAGTAGAATCGTGCATTCAAAATGGCGCATACTCTTAAAATTACCTTTTCCTCTATTAATAGACTTCAAATTAGTGCAATTTTGTGTGGAAAATTGTCGCTCTTGAACTTCCATATGAAAATACCACTATTTTGCATTCCTGTGATATGATGCTAATGTAGCTGATGCTACTCAGTAGAACCGTTCATTCAAAATGGCGTAAACTCGTTTAATTACCTTTTTCTCTATTAATATATTTCAAATTAGTGCAATTTTGCATTCTTGAGGTATGATGCTAACGTTGCTGATGCTGCTGAGTCGAACAGTGCAATGAAAATGGCGCATACTCTTTAAATTACCTTTTCCTCTATTAATAGAATTCATATTAGTGCAATTTTGTGCTGAAAATTGTCGCTCTTGAGCTTCCATGTCAATATAGCACTATTTCGCATTCCTGAGGTATGATGCTAATGTTGCTGATGCTGCAGAGTCGAACAGTGCAATCGGCATTGGGCTAACTCTTTATATAGAACTCTTTCTCTATTAACACATTTCAACTTAGTGCAATTTTGTTCTGAAAATTGTCGCTCTTGAACTTCCATGTGAATATAGCACTATTTCGCTTTCCTGAGGTATGATGCTAATGTTGCTGATGCTACTGAGTAGAATCGTGCATTCAAAATGGCGCATACTCTTTAAATTACCTTTTCCTCTATTAATAGGCTTCAAATTAGTGCAATTTTGTGCTGAAAATTGTCGCTCTTGAACTTCCATGTCAATATAGCACTATATCGCATTCCTGAGGTATGATGCTAATGCTGCTGATGCTGCTGAGTCGAACAGTGCAATCGGTACGGGGCTAACTCTTTATATGGAACTCTGTCTCTATCAACACATTTCAACTTAGTGCAATTTTGTGAGGAAAATTGTCGCTCTTGAACTTCCATGTGAATATAGCAGTATTTCGCATTCCTGAGGTTTGATGCTAATGTTGCTGATGCTGCTGAGTAGAATCGTGCATACAAAATGGCGCATAATCTTAAAATTACCTTTTCCTCTATTAATAGACTTCAAATTAGTGCAATTTTGTGTGGAAAATTGTCGCTCTTGAACTTCCATATGAAAATACCACTATTTTGCATTCCTGAGATATGATGCTAATGTTGCTGATGCTACTCAGTAGAACCGTTCATTCAAAATGGCGTAAACTCGTTTAATTACCTTTTTCTCTATTAATATATTTCAAATTAGTGCAATTTTGCATTCCTGAGGTATGATGCTAACGTTGCTGATGCTGCTGAGTCGAATCGTGCATTCAAAATGGCGCATACTCTTTAAATTACCTTTTCCTCTATTAATAGGCTTCAAATTAGTGCAATTTTGTGCTGAAAATTGTCGCTCTTGAACTTCCCTGTCAATATAGAACTACTTCGCGTTCCTGAGGTATGATGCTAATGCTGCTGATGCTGCTGAGTCGAACAGTGCAATCGGTATGGGGCTAACTCTTTATATAGAACTCTTTCTCGACTAACACATTTTAACTTAGTGCAATTTTGTGCTGAAAATTGTGGCTCTTGAACTTCAATATGAATATAGCACTATTTCGCATTCCTGAGGTATGATGCTAATGTTGCTGATGCTGCTGAGTCGAACAGTGCAATCGGTATGGGGCTAGCTCTTTATATGGAACTCTGTCTCTATCAACACATTTCAACTTAGTGCAATTTTGTGAGGAAAATTGTCGTTCTTGAACTTCCATGTGAATATAGCAGTATTTCGCATTCCTGAGGTTTGATGCTAATGTTGCTGATGCTGCTGAGTAGAATCGTGTATTCAAAATGGCGCATACTCTTAAAATTACCTTTTCCTCTATTAATAGACTTCAAATTAGTGCAAATTTGTGAGGAAAATTGTCGCTCTTGAACTTCTATTTGAAAATACCACTATTTTGCATTCCTGAGATATGATGCTAATGTTGCTGATGCTGCTGAGTAGAATCGTGCATTCAAATTGGCGCATACTCTATAAATTACCTTTTCCTCTATTAATAGACTTCAAATTGGTGCAATTTTGTGCAAAAAATTGTCGCTCTTGAACTGCTATGTGAATATAGCACTATTTTGCATTCCTGAGGTATGATGCTAATGTTGCTGATGCTGCTGAGTAGAATCGTGCATTCAAAATGGCGCATACTCTTTAAATTACCTTTTCCTCTATTAATAGACTTCAAATTAGTGCAATTTTGTGCTGAAAATTGTCGCTCTTGAACTTCCATGTCAATATAGCACTATTTCGCATTCCTGAGGTATGTTGCTAATGTTGCTGATGCTGCTGAGTCGAACAGTGCAATCGGCATTGGGCTAACTCTTTATATAGAACTCTTTCTCTATTAACACATTTCAACTTAGTGCAATTTTGTTCTGAAAATTGTCGCTCTCGAACTTCCATGTGAATATAGCACTATTTCGCATTCCTGAGGTATGATGCTAATGTTGCTGATGCTACTGAGTAGAATCGTGCATTCAAAATGGCGCATACTCTTTAAATTACCTTTTCCTCTATTAATAGACTTCAAATTAGTGCAATTTTTTGCTGAAAATTGTCGCTCATGAACTTCCCTGTCAATATAGCACTATTTCGCATTCCTGAGGTATGATGCTAATGCTGCTGATGCTGCTGAGTCGAACAGTGCAATCGGTATGGGGCTAACTCTTTATATAGAACTCTGTCTCTATCAACACATTTCAATTTAGTGCAATTTTGTGAGGAAAATTGTCGCTCTTGAACTTCCATATGAAAATACCACTATTTTGCATTCCTGAGATATGATGCTAATGTAGCTGATGCTACTCAGTAGAACCGTTCATTCAAAATGGCGTAAACTCGTTTAATTACCTTTTTCTCTATTAATATATTTCAAATTAGTGCAATTTTGCATTCCTGAGGTATGATGCTAACGTTGCTGATGCTGCTGAGTCGAACAGTGCAATGAAAATGGCGCATACTCTTTAAATTACCTTTTCCTCTATTAATAGAATTCATATTAGTGCAATTTTGTGCAAAAAATTGTCGCTCTTGAACTGCCATGTGAATACAGCACTATTTTGCATTCCTGAGGTATGATGCTAATGTTGCTGACGCTGCTGAGTCGAACAGTGCAATCGGTATGGGGCTAACTCTTTATATAGAACTCTTTCTCGACTAACATATTTTAACTTAGTGCAATTTTGTGCTGAAAATTGTGGCTCTTGAACTTCAATATGAATATAGCACTATTTCGCATTCCTGAGGTATGATGCTAATGTTTCTGATGTTACTGAGTAGAATCGTGCATTCAAAATGGCGCATACTCTTTAAATTACCTTTTCCTCAATTAATAGGCTTCAAATTAGTGCAATTTTGTGCTGAAAATTGTCGCTCTTGAACTTCCATGTCAATATAGCACTATTTCGCATTCCTGAGGTATGATGCTAATGCTGCTGATGCTGCTGAGTCGAACAGTGCAATCGGTATGGGGCTAACTCTTTATATGGAACTCTGTCTCTATCAACACATTTCAACTTAGTGCAATTTTGTGAGGAAAATTGTCGCTCTTGAACTTCCATGTGAATATAGCAGTATTTCGCATTCCTGAGGTTTGATGCTAATGTTGCTGATGCTGCTGAGTAGAATCGTGCATTCAAAATGGCGCATACTCTTAAAATTACCTTTTCCTCTATTAATAGACTTCAAATTAGTGCAATTTTGTGTGGAAAATTGTCGCTCTTGAACTTCCATATGAAAATACCACTATTTTGCATTCCTGTGATATGATGCTAATGTAGCTGATGCTACTCAGTAGAACCGTTCATTCAAAATGGCGTAAACTCGTTTAATTACCTTTTTCTCTATTAATATATTTCAAATTAGTGCAATTTTGCATTCTTGAGGTATGATGCTAACGTTGCTGATGCTGCTGAGTCGAACAGTGCAATGAAAATGGCGCATACTCTTTAAATTACCTTTTCCTCTATTAATAGAATTCATATTAGTGCAATTTTGTGCTGAAAATTGTCGCTCTTGAGCTTCCATGTCAATATAGCACTATTTCGCATTCCTGAGGTATGATGCTAATGTTGCTGATGCTGCAGAGTCGAACAGTGCAATCGGCATTGGGCTAACTCTTTATATAGAACTCTTTCTCTATTAACACATTTCAACTTAGTGCAATTTTGTTCTGAAAATTGTCGCTCTTGAACTTCCATGTGAATATAGCACTATTTCGCTTTCCTGAGGTATGATGCTAATGTTGCTGATGCTACTGAGTAGAATCGTGCATTCAAAATGGCGCATACTCTTTAAATTACCTTTTCCTCTATTAATAGGCTTCAAATTAGTGCAATTTTGTGCTGAAAATTGTCGCTCTTGAACTTCCATGTCAATATAGCACTATATCGCATTCCTGAGGTATGATGCTAATGCTGCTGATGCTGCTGAGTCGAACAGTGCAATCGGTACGGGGCTAACTCTTTATATGGAACTCTGTCTCTATCAACACATTTCAACTTAGTGCAATTTTGTGAGGAAAATTGTCGCTCTTGAACTTCCATGTGAATATAGCAGTATTTCGCATTCCTGAGGTTTGATGCTAATGTTGCTGATGCTGCTGAGTAGAATCGTGCATACAAAATGGCGCATAATCTTAAAATTACCTTTTCCTCTATTAATAGACTTCAAATTAGTGCAATTTTGTGTGGAAAATTGTCGCTCTTGAACTTCCATATGAAAATACCACTATTTTGCATTCCTGAGATATGATGCTAATGTTGCTGATGCTACTCAGTAGAACCGTTCATTCAAAATGGCGTAAACTCGTTTAATTACCTTTTTCTCTATTAATATATTTCAAATTAGTGCAATTTTGCATTCCTGAGGTATGATGCTAACGTTGCTGATGCTGCTGAGTCGAATCGTGCATTCAAAATGGCGCATACTCTTTAAATTACCTTTTCCTCTATTAATAGGCTTCAAATTAGTGCAATTTTGTGCTGAAAATTGTCGCTCTTGAACTTCCCTGTCAATATAGAACTACTTCGCGTTCCTGAGGTATGATGCTAATGCTGCTGATGCTGCTGAGTCGAACAGTGCAATCGGTATGGGGCTAACTCTTTATATAGAACTCTGTCTCTATCAACACATTTCAACTTAGTGCAATTTTGTGAGGAAAATTGTCGCTCTTGAACTTCCATATGAAAATACCACTATTTTGCATTCCTGACATATGATGCTAATGTAGCTGATGCTACTCAGTAGAACCGTTCATTCAAAATGGCGTAAACTCGTTTAATTACCTTTTTCTCTATTAATATATTTCAAATTAGTGCAATTTTGCATTTATGAGGTATGATGCTAACGTTGCTGATGCTGCTGAGTCGAACAGTGCAATGAAAATGGCGCATACTCTTTAAATTACCTTTTCCTCTATTAATAGAATTCATATTAGTGCAATTTTGTGCAAAAAATTGTCGCTCTTGAACTGCCATGTGAATACAGCACTATTTTGCATTCCTGAGGTATGATGCTAATGTTGCTGACGCTGCTGAGTCGAACAGTGCAATCGGTATGGGGCTAACTCTTTATATAGAACTCTTTCTCGACTAACATATTTTAACTTAGTGCAATTTTGTGCTGAAAATTGTGGCTCTTGAACTTCAATATGAATATAGCACTATTTCGCATTCCTGAGGTATGATGCTAATGTTTCTGATGCTACTGAGTAGAATCGTGCATTCAAAATGGCGCATACTCTTTAAATTACCTTTTCCTCAATTAATAGGCTTCAAATTAGTGCAATTTTGTGCTGAAAATTGTCGCTCTTGAACTTCCATGTCAATATAGCACTATTTCGCATTCCTGAGGTATGATGCTAATGCTGCTGATGCTGCTGAGTCGAACAGTGCAATCGGTATGGGGCTAACTCTTTATATGGAACTCTGTCTCTATCAACACATTTCAACTTAGTGCAATTTTGTGAGGAAAATTGTCGCTCTTGAACTTCCATGTGAATATAGCAGTATTTCGCATTCCTGAGGTTTGATGCTAATGTTGCTGATGCTGCTGAGTAGAATCGTGCATTCAAAATGGCGCATACTCTTAAAATTACCTTTTCCTCTATTAATAGACTTCAAATTAGTGCAATTTTGTGTGGAAAATTGTCGCTCTTGAACTTCCATATGAAAATACCACTATTTTGCATTCCTGTGATATGATGCTAATGTAGCTGATGCTACTCAGTAGAACCGTTCATTCAAAATGGCGTAAACTCGTTTAATTACCTTTTTCTCTATTAATATATTTCAAATTAGTGCAATTTTGCATTCTTGAGGTATGATGCTAACGTTGCTGATGCTGCTGAGTCGAACAGTGCAATGAAAATGGCGCATACTCTTTAAATTACCTTTTTCTCTATTAATAGAATTCATATTAGTGCAATTTTGTGCTGAAAATTGTCGCTCTTGAGCTTCCATGTCAATATAGCACTATTTCGCATTCCTGAGGTATGATGCTAATGTTGCTGATGCTGCAGAGTCGAACAGTGCAATCGGCATTGGGCTAACTCTTTATATAGAACTCTTTCTCTATTAACACATTTCAACTTAGTGCAATTTTGTTCTGAAAATTGTCGCTCTTGAACTTCCATGTGAATATAGCACTATTTCGCTTTCCTGAGGTATGATGCTAATGTTGCTGATGCTACTGAGTAGAATCGTGCATTCAAAATGGCGCATACTCTTTAAATTACCTTTTCCTCTATTAATAGGCTTCAAATTAGTGCAATTTTGTGCTGAAAATTGTCGCTCTTGAACTTCCATGTCAATATAGCACTATATCGCATTCCTGAGGTATGATGCTAATGCTGCTGATGCTGCTGAGTCGAACAGTGCAATCGGTACGGGGCTAACTCTTTATATGGAACTCTGTCTCTATCAACACATTTCAACTTAGTGCAATTTTGTGAGGAAAATTGTCGCTCTTGAACTTCCATGTGAATATAGCAGTATTTCGCATTCCTGAGGTTTGATGCTAATGTTGCTGATGCTGCTGAGTAGAATCGTGCATACAAAATGGCGCATAATCTTAAAATTACCTTTTCCTCTATTAATAGACTTCAAATTAGTGCAATTTTGTGTGGAAAATTGTCGCTCTTGAACTTCCATATGAAAATACCACTATTTTGCATTCCTGAGATATGATGCTAATGTTGCTGATGCTACTCAGTAGAACCGTTCATTCAAAATGGCGTAAACTCGTTTAATTACCTTTTTCTCTATTAATATATTTCAAATTAGTGCAATATTGCATTCCTGAGGTATGATGCTAACGTTGCTGATGCTGCTGAGTCGAACAGTGCAATGAAAATGGCGCATACACTTTAAATCACCTTTTCCTCTATTAATAGAATTCATATTTGTGCAATTTTGTGCAAAAAATTCTCGCTCTTGAACTGCTATGTGAATACAGCACTATTTTGCATTCCTGAGGTATGATGCTAATGTTGCTGATGCTGCTGAGTCGAACAGTGCAATCGGTATGGGGCTAACTCTTTATATAGAACTCTTTCTCGACTAACACATTTTAACTTAGTGCAATTTTGTGCTGAAAATTGTGGCTCTTGAACTTCAATATGAATATAGCACTATTTCGCATTCCTGAGGTATGATGCTAATGTTGCTGATGCTACTGAGTAGAATCGTGCGTTCAAAATGGCGCATACTCTTTAAATTACCTTTTCCTCTATTAATAGGCTTCAAATTAGTGCAATTTTGTGCTGAAAATTGTCGCTCTTGAACTTCCATGTCAATATAGCACTATTTCGCATTCCTGAGGTATGATGCTAGTGCTGCTGATGCTGCTGAGTCGAACAGTGCAATCGGTATGGGGCTACCTCTCCATATGGAACTCTGTCTCTATCAACACATTTCTACTTAGTGCAATTTTGTGAGGAAAATTGTCGCTCTTGAGCTTCAATATGAATATAGCACTATTTCGCATTCCTGAGGTATGATGCTAATGTTGCTGATGCTGCTGAGTCGAACAGTGCAATCGGTATGGGGCTAACTCTTTATATAGAACTCTTTCTCGACTAACACTTTTTCACTTAGTGCAATTTTGTTCTGAAAATTGTCGCTCTCGAACTTCCATGTGAATATAGCACTATTTCGCATTCCTGAGGAATGATGCTAATGTTGCTGATGCCACTGAGTAGAATCGTGCATTCAAAATGGCGCATACTCTTTAAATTACCTTTTCCTCTATTAATAGACTTAAAATTAGTGCAATTTTGTGCTGAAAATTGTCGCTCTTGAACTTCCATGTCAAAATAGCACTATTTCGCATTCCTGAGGTATGATGCTAATGTTGCTGATGCTGCTGAGTAGAATCGTGCATTCAAAATGGCCCATACTCTTTAAATTACCTTTTCCTCTATTAATAGACTTCAAATTAGTGCAATTTTGTGCAAAAAATTGTCGCTTTTGAACTGCTATGTGAATATAGCACTATTTTGCATTCCTGAGGTATGATGCTAATGTTGCTGATGCTGCTGAGTGGAATCGTGCATTCAAAATGGCGCATACTCTTTAAATTACCTTTTCCTCTATTAATAGACTTCAAATTAGTGCAATTTTGTGCTGAAAATTGTCGCTCTTGAACTTCCATGTCAATATAGCACTATTTCGCATTCCTGAGGTATGATGCTAATGTTTCTGATGCTGCTGAGTAGAATCGTGCATTCAAAATGGCGCATACTCTTTAAATTACCTTTTCCTCTATTAATAGACTTCAAATTAGTGCAATTTTGTGCAAAAAATTGTCGCCCATTGACTGGCATGTGCATATAGCCCTATTTTGAATTCCTTAGGTATCATGCTAATGTTGCTGATGCTGCTGAGTCGAACAGTGCAATCGGTATGGGGCTAACTCTTTATATAGAACTCTTTCTCGACTAATACATTTTAACTTAGTGCAATTTTGTGCTGAAAATTGTGGCTCTTGAACTTCAATATGAATATAGCACTATTTCGCATTCCTGAGGTATGATGCTAATGTTGCTGATGCTGCTGAGTCGAACAGTGCAATCGGCATTGGGCTAACTCTTTATATAGAACTCTTTCTCTATTAACACATTTCAACTTAGTCCAATTTTGTTCTGAAAATTGTCGCTCTCGAACTTCCATGTGAATATAGCACTATTTCGCATTCCTGACGTATGATGCTAATGTTGCTGATGCTACTGAGTAGAATCGTGCATTCAAAATGGCGCATACTCTTTAAATTACCTTTTCCTCTATTAATAGGCTTCAAATTAGTGCAATTTTGTGCTGAAAATTGTCGCTCTTGAACTTCCCTGTCAATATAGCACTATTTCGCATTCCTGAGGTATGATGCTAATGCTGCTGATGCTGCTGAGTCGAACAGTGCAATCGGTATGGGGCTAACTCTTTATATAGAACTCTGTCTCTATCAACACATTTCAACTTAGTGCAATTTTGTGAGGAAAATTGTCGCTCTTGAACTTCCATGTGAAAATAGCAGTATTTCGCATTCCTGAGGTTTGATGCTAATGTTGCTGAAGCTGCTGAGTAGAATCGTGCATTCAAAATGGCGTAAACTCGTTTAATTACCTTTTTCTCTATTAATATATTTCAAATTAGTGCAATTTTGCATTCCTGAGGTATGATGCTAACGTTGCTGATGCTGCTGAGTCGAATCGTGCATTCAAAATGGCGCATACTCTTTAAATTACCTTTTCCTCTATTAATAGGCTTCAAATTAGTGCAATTTTGTGCTGAAAATTGTCGCTCTTGAACTTCCCTGTCAATATAGAGCTATTTCGCATTCCTGAGGTATGATGCTAATGCTGCTGATGCTGCTGAGTCGAACAGTGCAATCGGTATGGGGCTAACTCTTTATATAGAACTCTGTCTCTATCAACACATTTCAACTTAGTGCAATTTTGTGAGGAAAATTGTCGCTCTTGAACTTCCATGTGAAAATAGCAGTATTTCGCATTCCTGAGGTTTGATGCTAATGTTGCTGATGCTGCTGAGTAGAGTCGTGCATTCAAAATGGCGTAAACTCGTTTAATTACCTTTTTCTCTATTAATATATTTCAAATTAGTGCAATTTTGCATTCCTGAGGTATGATGCTAACGTTGCTGATGCTGCTGAGTCGAACAGTGCAATGAAAATGGCGCATACTCTTAAAATTACCTTTTCCTCTATTAATAGACTTCAAATTAGTGCAATTTTGTGTGGAAAATTGTTGCTCTTGAACTTCCATATGAAAATACCACTATTTTGCATTCCTGAGATATGATGCTAATGTAGCTGATGCTACTCAGTAGAACCGTTCATTCAAAATGGCGTAAACTCGTTTAATTACCTTTTTCTCTATTAATATATTTAAAATTAGTGCAATTTTGCATTCCTGAGGTATGATGCTAACGTTGCTGATGCTGCTGAGTCGAACAGTGCAATGAAAATGGCGCATACTCTTTAAATTACCTTTTCCTCTATTAATAGAATTCATATTAGTGCAATTTTGTGCAAAAAATTGTCGCTCTTGAACTGCTATGTGAATACAGCACTATTTTGCATTCCTGAGGTATGATGCTAATGTTGCTGACGCTGCTGAGTCGAACAGTGCAATCGGTATGGGGCTAACTCTTTATATAGATCTCTTTCTCGACTAACACATTTTAACTTAGTGCAATTTTGTTCTGAAAATTGTCGCTCTCGAACTTCCATGTGAATATAGCACTATTTCGCATTCCTGAGGAATGATGCTAATGTTGCTGATGCCACTGAGTAGAATCGTGCATTCAAAATGGCGCATACTCTTTAAATTACCTTTTCCTCTATTAATAGACTTAAAATTAGTGCAATTTTGTGCTGAAAATTGTCGCTCTTGAACTTCCATGTCAAAATAGCACTATTTCGCATTCCTGAGGTATGATGCTAATGTTTCTGATGCTGCTGAGTAGAATCGTGCATTCAAAATGGCCCATACTCTTTAAATTACCTTTTCCTCTATTAATAGACTTCAAATTAGTGCAATTTTGTGCTGAAAATTGTGGCTCTTGAACTTCAATATGAATATACCACTATTTCTCATTCCTGAGGTATGATGCTAATGTTGCTGATGCTGCTGAGTCGAACAGTGCAATTAAAATGGCGCATACTCTTTAAATTACCTTTTCCTCTATTAATAGAATTCATATTAGTGCAATTTTGTGAAAAAAATTGTCGCTCTTGAACTGCTATGTGAATATAGCACTATATTGCATTCCTGAGGTATGATGCTATTGTTGCTGATGCTGCTGAGTCGAACAGTGCAATCGGTATGGGGGTAACTCTTTATATAGAACTCTTTCTCGACTAACACATTTTAACTTAGTGCAATTTTGTGCTGAAAATTGTGGCTCTTGAACTTCAATATGAATATAGCACTATTTCGCATTCCTGAGGTATGATGCTAATGTTGCTGATGCTGCTGAGTCGAACAGTGCAATCGGTATGGGGCTAACTCTTTATATGGAACTCTGTCTCTATCAACACATTTCAACTTAGTGCAATTTTGTGAGGAAAATTGTCGTTCTTGAACTTCCATGTGAATATAGCAGTATTTCGCATTCCTGAGGTTTGATGCTAATGTTTCTGATGCTGCTGAGTAGAATCGTGCATTCAAAATGGCGCATACTCTTAAAATTACCTTTTCCTCTATCAACACATTTCAACTTAGTGCAATTTTGTGAGGAAAATTGTCGCTCTTGAACTTCCATATGAAAATACCACTATTTTGCATTCCTGAGATATGATGCTAATGTTGCTGATGCTGCTGAGTAGAATCGTGCATTCAAATTGGCGCATACTCTATAAATTACCTTTTCCTCTATTAATAGACTTCAAATTAGTGCAATTTTGTGCAAAAAATTGTCGCTCTTGAACTGCTATGTGAATATAGCACTATTTTGCATTCCTGAGGTATGATGCTAATGTTGCTGATGCTGCTGAGTAGAATCGTGCATTCAAAATGGCGCATACTCTTTAAATTACCTTTTCCTCTATTAATAGACTTCAAATTAGTGCAATTTTGTGCTGAAAATTGTCGCTCTTGAACTTCCATGTCAATATAGCACTATTTCGCATTCCTGAGGTATGATGCTAATGTTGCTGATGCTGCTGAGTAGAATCGTGCATTCAAAATGGCGCATACTCTTTAAATTACCTTTTCCTCTATTAATAGACTTCAAATTAGTGCAATTTTGTGCAAAAAATTGTCGCTCTTGAACTGCTATGTGAATATAGCACTATTTTGCATTCCTGAGGTATGATGCTAATGTAGCTGATGCTGCTGAGTAGAATCGTGCATTCAAAATGGCGCATACTCTTTAAATTACCTTTTCCTCTATTAATAGACTTCAAATTAGTGCAATTTTGTGCAAAAAATTGTCGCCCATTGACTGCCATGTGCATATAGCCCTATTTTGAATTCCTTAGGTATCATGCTAATGTTGCTGATGCTGCTGAGTCGAACAGTGCAATCGGTATGGGGCTAACTCTTTATATAGAACTCTTTCTCGACTAATACATTTTAACTTAGTGCAATTTTGTGCTGAAAATTGTGGCTCTTGAACTTCAATATGAATATAGCACTATTTCGCATTCCTGAGGTATGATGCTAATGTTGCTGATGCTGCTGAGTCGAACAGTGCAATCGGCATTGGGCTAACTCTTTATATAGAACTCTTTCTCTATTAACACATTTCAACTTAGTGCAATTTTGTTCTGAAAATTGTCGCTCTCGAACTTCCATGTGAATATAGCACTATTTCGCATTCCTGAGGTATGATGCTAATGCTGCTGATGCTGCTGAGTCGAACAGTGCAATCGGTATGGGGCTAACTCTTTATATAGAACTCTTTCTCGACTAATACATTTTAACTTAGTGCAATTTTGTGCTGAAAATTGTGGCTCTTGAACTTCAATATGAATATAGCACTATTTCGCATTCCTGAGGTATGATGCTAATGTTGCTGATGCTGCTGAGTCGAACAGTGCAATCGGCATTGGGCTAACTCTTTATATAGAACTCTGTCTCTATCAACACATTTCAACTTAGTGCAATTTTGTGAGGAAAATTGTCGCTCTTGAACTTCCATGTGAAAATAACAGTATTTCGCATTCCTGAGGTTTGATGCTAATGTTGCTGATGCTGCTGAGTAGAATCGTGCATTCAAAATGGCGTAAACTCGTTTAATTACCTTTTTCTCTATTAATATATTTCAAATTAGTGCAATTTTGCATTCCTGAGGTATGATGCTAACGTTGCTGATGCTGCTGAGTCGAATCGTGCATTCAAAATGGCGCATACTCTTTAAATTACCTTTTCCTCTATTAATAGGCTTCAAATTAGTGCAATTTTGTGCTGAAAATTGTCGCTCTTGAACTTCCCTGTCAATATAGAACTATTTCGCATTCCTGAGGTATGATGCTAATGCTGCTGATGCTGCTGAGTCGAACAGTGCAATCGGTATGGGGCTAACTCTTTATATAGAACTCTGTCTCTATCAACACATTTCAACTTAGTGCAATTTTGTGAGGAAAATTGTCGCTCTTGAACTTCCATGTGAAAATAGCAGTATTTCGCATTCCTGAGGTTTGATGCTAATGTTGCTGATGCTGCTGAGTAGAGTCGTGCATTCAAAATGGCGTAAACTCGTTTAATTACCTTTTTCTCTATTAATATATTTCAAATTAGTGCAATTTTGCATTCCTGAGGTATGATGCTAACGTTGCTGATGCTGCTGAGTCGAACAGTGCAATGAAAATGGCGCATACTCTTAAAATTACCTTTTCCTCTATTAATAGACTTCAAATTAGTGCAATTTTGTGTGGAAAATTGTTGCTCTTGAACTTACATATGAAAATACCACTATTTTGCATTCCTGAGATATGATGCTAATGTAGCTGATGCTACTCAGTAGAACCGTTCATTCAAAATGGCGTAAACTCGTTTAATTACCTTTTTCTCTATTAATATATTTAAAATTAGTGCAATTTTGCATTCCTGAGGTATGATGCTAACGTTGCTGATGCTGCTGAGTCGAACAGTGCAATGAAAATGGCGCATACTCATTAAATTACCTTTTCCTCTATTAATAGAATTCATATTAGTGCAATTTTGTGCAAAAAATTGTCGCTCTTGAACTGCTATGTGAATACAGCACTATTTTGCATTCCTGAGGTATGATGCTAATGTTGCTGACGCTGCTGAGTCGAACAGTGCAATCGGTATGGGGCTAACTCTTTATATAGAACTCTTTCTCGACTAACACATTTTAACTTAGTGCAATTTTGTGCTGAAAATTGTGGCTCTTGAACTTCAATATGAATATAGCACTATTTCGCATTCCTGAGGTATGATGCTAATGTTGCTGATGCTACTGAGTAGAATCGTGCATTCAAAATGGCGCATACTCTTTAAATTACCTTTTCCTCTATTAATAGGCTTCAAATTAGTGCAATTTTGTGCTGAAAATTGTGGCTCTTGAACTTCAATATGAATATAGCACTATTTCGCATTCCTGAGGTATGATGCCAATGTTGCTGATGCTGCTGAGTCGAACAGTGCAATCGGTATGGGGCTAACTCTTTATATGGAACTCTGTCTCTATCAACACATTTCAACTTAGTGCAATTTTGTGAGGAAAATTGTCGTTCTTGAACTTCCATGTGAATATAGCAGTATTTCGCATTCCTGAGGTTTGATGCTAATGTTGCTGATGCTGCTGAGTAGAATCGTGCATTCAAAATGGCGCATACTCTTAAAATTACCTTTTCCTCTATTAATAGACTTCAAATTAGTGCAAATTTGTGAGGAAAATTGTCGCTCTTGAACTTCCATATGAAAATACCACTATTTTGCATTCCTGAGATATGATGCTAATGTTGCTGATGCTGCTGAGTAGAATCGTGCATTCAAATTGGCGCATACTCTATAAATTACCTTTTCCTCTATTAATAGACTTCAAATTAGTGCAATTTTGTGCAAAAAATTGTCGCTCTTGAACTGCTATGTGAATATAGCACTATTTTGCATTCCTGAGGTATGATGCTAATGTTGCTGATGCTCCTGAGTAGAATCGTGCATTCAAAATGGCGCATACTCTTTAAATTACCTTTTCCTCTATTAATAGACTTCAAATTAGAGCAATTTTGTGCTGAAAATTGTCGCTCTTGAACTTCCATGTCAATATAGCACTATTTCGCATTCCTGAGGTATGATGCTAATGTTGCTGATGCTGCTGAGTAGAATCGTGCATTCAAAATGGCGCATACTCTTTAAATTACCTTTTCCTCTATTAATAGACTTCAAATTAGTGCAATTTTGTGCAAAAAATTGTCGCTCTTGAACTGCTATGTGAATATAGCACTATTTTGCATTCCTGAGGTATGATGCTAATGTAGCTGATGCTGCTGAGTAGAATCGTGCATTCAAAATGGCGCATACTCTTTAAGTTACCTTTTCCTCTATTAATGGACTTCAAATTAGTGCAATTTTGTGCAAAAAATTGTCGCCCATTGACTGCCATGTGCATATAGCCCTATTTTGAATTCCTTAGGTATCATGCTAATGTTGCTGATGCTGCTGAGTCGAACAGTGCAATCGGTATGGGGCTAACTCTTTATATAGAACTCTTTCTCGACTAATACATTTTAACTTAGTGCAATTTTGTGCTGAAAATTGTGGCTCTTGAACTTCAATATGAATATAGCACTATTTCGCATTCCTGAGGTATGATGCTAATGTTGCTGATGCTGCTGAGTCGAACAGTGCAATCGGCATTGGGCTAACTCTTTATATAGAACTCTTTCTCTATTAACACATTTCAACTTAGTGCAATTTTGTTCTGAAAATTGTCGCTCTCGAACTTCCATGTGAATATAGCACTATTTCGCATTCCTGAGGTATGATGCTAATGTTGCTGATGCTACTGAGTAGAATCGTGCATTCAAAATGGCGCATACTCTTTAAATTACCTTTTCCTCTATTAATAGGCTTCAAATTAGTGCAATTTTGTGCTGAAAATTGTCGCTCTTGAACTTCCCTGTCAATATAGAACTATTTCGCATTCCTGAGGTATGATGCTAATGCTGCTGATGCTGCTGAGTCGAACAGTGCAATCGGTATGGGGCTAACTCTTTATATAGAACTCTGTCTCTATCAACACATTTCAACTTAGTGCAATTTTGTGAGGAAAATTGTCGCTCTTGAACTTCCATGTGAAAATAACAGTATTTCGCATTCCTGAGGTTTGATGCTAATGTTGCTGATGCTGCTGAGTAGAATCGTGCATTCAAAATGGCGTAAACTCGTTTAATTACCTTTTTCTCTATTAATATATTTCAAATTAGTGCAATTTTGCATTCCTGAGGTATGATGCTAACGTTGCTGATGCTGCTGAGTCGAATCGTGCATTCAAAATGGCGCATACTCATTAAATTACCTTTTCCTCTATTAATAGGCTTCAAATTAGTGCAATTTTGTGCTGAAAATTGTCGCTCTTGAACTTCCCTGTTAATATAGAACTATTTCGCATTCCTGAGGTATGATGCTAATGCTGCTGATGCTGCTGAGTCGAACAGTGCAATCGGTATGGGGCTAACTCTTTATATAGAACTCTGTCTCTATCAACACATTTCAACTTAGTGCAATTTTGTGAGGAAAATTGTCGCTCTTGAACTTCCATGTGAAAATAGCAGTATTTCGCATTCCTGAGGTTTGATGCTAATGTTGCTGATGCTGCTGAGTAGAGTCGTGCATTCAAAATGGCGTAAACTCGTTTAATTACCTTTTTCTCTATTAATATATTTCAAATTAGTGCAATTTTGCATTCCTGAGGTATGATGCTAACGTTGCTGATGCTGCTGAGTCGAACAGTGCAATGAAAATGGCGCATACTCTTAAAATTACCTTTTCCTCTATTAATAGACTTCAAATTAGTGCAATTTTGTGTGGAAAATTGTTGCTCTTGAACTTCCATATGAAAATACCACTATTTTGCATTCCTGAGATATGATGCTAATGTAGCTGATGCTACTCAGTAGAACCGTTCATTCAAAATGGCGTAAACTCGTTTAATTACCCTTTTCTCTATTAATATATTTAAAATTAGTGCAATTTTGCATTCCTGAGGTATGATGCTAACGTTGCTGATGCTGCTGAGTCGAACAGTGCAATGAAAATGGCGCATACTCTTTAAATTACCTTTTCCTCTATTAATAGAATTCATATTAGTGCAATTTTGTGCAAAAAATTGTCGCTCTTGAACTGCTATGTGAATACAGCACTATTTTGCATTCCTGAGGTATGATGCTAATGTTGCTGACGCTGCTGAGTCGAACAGTGCAATCGGTATGGGGCTAACTCTTTATATAGAACTCTTTCTCGACTAACACATTTTAACTTAGTGCAATTTTGTGCTGAAAATTGTGGCTCTTGAACTACAATATGAATATAGCACTATTTCGCATTCCTGAGGTATGATGCTAATGTTGCTGATGCTACTGAGTAGAATCGTGCATTCAAAATGGCGCATACTCTTTAAATTACCTTTTCCTCTATTAATAGGCTTCAAATTAGTGCAATTTTGTGCTGAAAATTGTCGCTCTTGAACTTCCATGTCAATATAGCACTATTTCGCATTCCTGAGGTATGATGCTAATGCTGCTGATGCTGCTGAGTCGAACAGTGCAATCGGTATGGGGCTAACTCTTTATATGGAAGTCTGTCTCTATCAACACATTTCAACTTAGTGCAATTTTGTGAGGAAAATTGTCGCTCTTGAACTTCCATGTGAATATAGCAGTATTTCGCATTCCTGAGGTTTGATGCTAATGTTGCTGATGCTGCTGAGTAGAATCGTGCATTCAAAATGGCGCATACTCTTAAAATTACCTTTTCCTCTATTAATAGACTTCAAATTAGTGCAATTTTGTGTGGAAAATTGTCGCTCTTGAACTTCCATATGAAAATACCACTATTTTGCATTCCTGTGATATGATGCTAATGTAGCTGATGCTACTCAGTAGAACCGTTCATTCAAAATGGCGTAAACTCGTTTAATTACCTTTTTCTCTATTAATATATTTCAAATTAGTGCAATTTTGCATTCTTGAGGTATGATGCTAACGTTGCTGATGCTGCTGAGTCGAACAGTGCAATGAAAATGGCGCATACTCTTTAAATTACCTTTTCCTCTATTAATAGAATTCATATTAGTGCAATTTTGTGCTGAAAATTGTCGCTCTTGAGCTTCCATGTCAAAATAGCACTATTTCGCATTCCTGAGGTATGATGCTAATGTTGCTGATGCTGCTGAGTCGAACAGTGCAATGAAAATGGCGCATACTCTTTAAATTACCTTTTCCTCTATTAATAGAATTCATATTAGTGCAATTTTGTGCAAAAAATTGTCGCTCTTGAACTGCTATGTGAATATAGCACTATTTCGCATTCCTGAGGTATGATGCTAATGTTGCTGATGCTACTGAGTAGAATCGTGCATTCAAAATGGCGCATACTCTTTAAATTACCTTTTCCTCTATTAATAGACTTCAAATTAGTGCAATTTTGTGTGGAAAATTGTTGCTCTTGAACTTCCATATGAAAATACCACTATTTTGCATTCCTGAGATATGATGCTAATGTAGCTGATGCTACTCAGTAGAACCGTTCATTCAAAATGGCGTAAACTCGTTTAATTACCCTTTTCTCTATTAATATATTTAAAATTAGTGCAATTTTGCATTCCTGAGGTATGATGCTAACGTTGCTGATGCTGCTGAGTCGAACAGTGCAATGAAAATGGCGCATACTCTTTAAATTACCTTTTCCTCTATTAATAGAATTCATATTAGTGCAATTTTGTGCAAAAAATTGTCGCTCTTGAACTGCTATGTGAATACAGCACTATTTTGCATTCCTGAGGTATGATGCTAATGTTGCTGACGCTGCTGAGTCGAACAGTGCAATCGGTATGGGGCTAACTCTTTATATAGAACTCTTTCTCGACTAACACATTTTAACTTAGTGCAATTTTGTGCTGAAAATTGTGGCTCTTGAACTACAATATGAATATAGCACTATTTCGCATTCCTGAGGTATGATGCTAATGTTGCTGATGCTACTGAGTAGAATCGTGCATTCAAAATGGCGCATACTCTTTAAATTACCTTTTCCTCTATTAATAGGCTTCAAATTAGTGCAATTTTGTGCTGAAAATTGTCGCTCTTGAACTTCCATGTCAATATAGCACTATTTCGCATTCCTGAGGTATGATGCTAATGCTGCTGATGCTGCTGAGTCGAACAGTGCAATCGGTATGGGGCTAACTCTTTATATGGAAGTCTGTCTCTATCAACACATTTCAACTTAGTGCAATTTTGTGAGGAAAATTGTCGCTCTTGAACTTCCATGTGAATATAGCAGTATTTCGCATTCCTGAGGTTTGATGCTAATGTTGCTGATGCTGCTGAGTAGAATCGTGCATTCAAAATGGCGCATACTCTTAAAATTACCTTTTCCTCTATTAATAGACTTCAAATTAGTGCAATTTTGTGTGGAAAATTGTCGCTCTTGAACTTCCATATGAAAATACCACTATTTTGCATTCCTGTGATATGATGCTAATGTAGCTGATGCTACTCAGTAGAACCGTTCATTCAAAATGGCGTAAACTCGTTTAATTACCTTTTTCTCTATTAATATATTTCAAATTAGTGCAATTTTGCATTCTTGAGGTATGATGCTAACGTTGCTGATGCTGCTGAGTCGAACAGTGCAATGAAAATGGCGCATACTCTTTAAATTACCTTTTCCTCTATTAATAGAATTCATATTAGTGCAATTTTGTGCTGAAAATTGTCGCTCTTGAGCTTCCATGTCAAAATAGCACTATTTCGCATTCCTGAGGTATGATGCTAATGTTGCTGATGCTGCTGAGTAGAATCGTGCATTCAAAATGGCGCATACTCTTTAAATTACCTTTTCCTCTATTAATAGACTTCAAATTAGTGCAATTTTATGCAAAAAATTGTCGCTCTTGAACTGCTATGTGAATATAGCACTATTTTGCATTCCTGAGGTATGATGCTAATGTTGATGATGCTGCTGAGTCGAACAGTGCAATCGGTATGGGGCTAACTCTTTATATAGAACTCTTTGTCGACTAACACATTTTAACTTAGTGCAATTTTGTGCTGAAAATTGTGGCTCTTGAACTTCAATATGAATATAGCACTATTTCTCATTCCTGAGGTATGATGCTAATGTTGCTGATGCTGCTGAGTCGAACAGTGCAATGAAAATGGCGCATACTCTTTAAATTACCTTTTCCTCTATTAATAGAATTCATATTAGTGCAATTTTGTGCAAAAAATTGTCGCTCTTGAACTGCTATGTGAATATAGCACTATTTTGCATTCCTGAGGTATGATGCTAATGTTGCTGATGCTGCTGAGTCGAACAGTGCAATCGGTATGGGGCTAACTCTTTATATGGAACTCTGTCTCTATCAACACATTTCAACTTAGTGCAATTTTGTGAGGAAAATTGTCGTTCTTGAACTTCCATGTGAATATAGCAGTATTTCGCATTCCTGAGGTTTGATGCTAATGTTTCTGATGCTGCTGAGTAGAATCGTGCATTCAAAATGGCGCATACTCTTAAAATTACCTTTTCCTCTATTAATAGACTTCAAATTAGTGCAAATTTGTGAGGAAAATTGTCGCTCTTGAACTTCCATATGAAAATACCACTATTTTGCATTCCTGAGATATGATGCTAATGTTGCTGATGCTGCTGAGTAGAATCGTGCATTCAAATTGGCGCATACTCTATAAATTACCTTTTCCTCTATTAATAGACTTCAAATTAGTGCAATTTTGTGCAAAAAATTGTCGCTCTTGAACTGCTATGTGAATATAGCACTATTTTGCATTCCTGAGGTATGATGCTAATGTTGCTGATGCTGCTGAGTAGAATCGTGCATTCAAAATGGCGCATACTCTTTAAATTACCTTTTCCTCTATTAATAGACTTCAAATTAGTGCAATTTTGTGCTGAAAATTGTCGCTCTTGAACTTCCATGTCAATATAGCACTATTTCGCATTCCTGAGGTATGATGCTAATGTTGCTGATGCTGGTGAGTCGAACAGAGCAATCGGTATGGGGCTAACTCTTTATATGGAACTCTGTCTCTATCAACACATTTCAACTTAGTGCAATTTTGTGAGGAAAATTGTCGCTCTTGAACTTCCATATGAAAATACCACTATTTTGCATTCCTGAGATATGATGCTAATGTTGCTGATGCTGCTGAGTAGAATCGTGCATTCAAATTGGCGCATACTCTATAAATTACCTTTTCCTCTATTAATAGACTTCAAATTAGTGCAATTTTGTGCAAAAAATTGTCGCTCTTGAACTGCTATGTGAATATAGCACTATTTTGCATTCCTGAGGTATGATGCTAATGTTGCTGATGCTCCTGAGTAGAATCGTGCATTCAAAATGGCGCATACTCTTTAAATTACCTTTTCCTCTATTAATAGACTTCAAATTAGTGCAATTTTGTGCTGAAAATTGTCGCTCTTGAACTTCCATGTCAATATAGCACTATTTCGCATTCCTGAGGTATGATGCTAATGTTGCTGATGCTGCTGAGTAGAATCGTGCATTCAAAATGGCGCATACTCTTTAAATTACCTTTTCCTCTATTAATAGACTTCAAATTAGTGCAATTTTGTGCAAAAAATTGTCGCTCTTGAACTGCTATGTGAATATAGCACTATTTTGCATTCCTGAGGTATGATGCTAATGTAGCTGATGCTGCTGAGTAGAATCGTGCATTCAAAATGGCGCATACTCTTTAAGTTACCTTTTCCTCTATTAATGGACTTCAAATTAGTGCAATTTTGTGCAAAAAATTGTCGCCCATTGACTGCCATGTGCATATAGCCCTATTTTGAATTCCTTAGGTATCATGCTAATGTTGCTGATGCTGCTGAGTCGAACAGTGCAATCGGTATGGGGCTAACTCTTTATATAGAACTCTTTCTCGACTAATACATTTTAACTTAGTGCAATTTTGTGCTGAAAATTGTGGCTCTTGAACTTCAATATGAATATAGCACTATTTCGCATTCCTGAGGTATGATGCTAATGTTGCTGATGCTGCTGAGTCGAACAGTGCAATCGGCATTGGGCTAACTCTTTATATAGAACTCTTTCTCTATTAACACATTTCAACTTAGTGCAATTTTGTTCTGAAAATTGTCGCTCTCGAACTTCCATGTGAATATAGCACTATTTCGCATTCCTGAGGTATGATGCTAATGTTGCTGATGCTACTGAGTAGAATCGTGCATTCAAAATGGCGCATACTCTTTAAATTACCTTTTCCTCTATTAATAGGCTTCAAATTAGTGCAATTTTGTGCTGAAAATTGTCGCTCTTGAACTTCCCTGTCAATATAGAACTATTTCGCATTCCTGAGGTATGATGCTAATGCTGCTGATGCTGCTGAGTCGAACAGTGCAATCGGTATGGGGCTAACTCTTTATATAGAACTCTGTCTCTATCAACACATTTCAACTTAGTGCAATTTTGTGAGGAAAATTGTCGCTCTTGAACTTCCATGTGAAAATAGCAGTATTTCGCATTCCTGAGGTTTGATGCTAATGTTGCTGATGCTGCTGAGTAGAATCGTGCATTCAAAATGGCGTAAACTCGTTTAATTACCTTTTTCTCTATTAATATATTTCAAATTAGTGCAATTTTGCATTCCTGAGGTATGATGCTAACGTTGCTGATGCTGCTGAGTCGAATCGTGCATTCAAAATGGCGCATACTCTTTAAATTACCTTTTCCTCTATTAATAGGCTTCAAATTAGTGCAATTTTGTGCTGAAAATTGTCGCTCTTGAACTTCCCTGTTAATATAGAACTATTTCGCATTCCTGAGGTATGATGCTAATGCTGCTGATGCTGCTGAGTCGAACAGTGCAATCGGTATGGGGCTAACTCTTTATATAGAACTCTGTCTCTATCAACACATTTCAACTTAGTGCAATTTTGTGAGGAAAATTGTCGCTCTTGAACTTCCATGTGAAAATAGCAGTATTTCGCATTCCTGAGGTTTGATGCTAATGTTGCTGATGCTGCTGAGTAGAGTCGTGCATTCAAAATGGCGTAAACTCGTTTAATTACCTTTTTCTCTATTAATATATTTCAAATTAGTGCAATTTTGCATTCCTGAGGTATGATGCTAACGTTGCTGATGCTACTGAGTCGAACAGTGCAATGAAAATGGCGCATACTCTTAAAATTACCTTTTCCTCTATTAATAGACTTCAAATTAGTGCAATTTTGTGTGGAAAATTGTTGCTCTTGAACTTCCATATGAAAATACCACTATTTTGCATTCCTGAGATATGATGCTAATGTAGCTGATGCTACTCAGTAGAACCGTTCATTCAAAATGGCGTAAACTCGTTTAATTACCCTTTTCTCTATTAATATATTTAAAATTAGTGCAATTTTGCATTCCTGAGGTATGATGCTAACGTTGCTGATGCTGCTGAGTCGAACAGTGCAATGAAAATGGCGCATACTCTTTAAATTACCTTTTCCTCTATTAATAGAATTCATATTAGTGCAATTTTGTGCAAAAAATTGTCGCTCTTGAACTGCTATGTGAATACAGCACTATTTTGCATTCCTGAGGTATGATGCTAATGTTGCTGACGCTGCTGAGTCGAACAGTGCAATCGGTATGGGGCTAACTCTTTATATAGAACTCTTTCTCGACTAACACATTTTAACTTAGTGCAATTTTGTGCTGAAAATTGTGGCTCTTGAACTACAATATGAATATAGCACTATTTCGCATTCCTGAGGTATGATGCTAATGTTGCTGATGCTACTGAGTAGAATCGTGCATTCAAAATGGCGCATACTCTTTAAATTACCTTTTCCTCTATTAATAGGCTTCAAATTAGTGCAATTTTGTGCTGAAAATTGTCGCTCTTGAACTTCCATGTCAATATAGCACTATTTCGCATTCCTGAGGTATGATGCTAATGCTGCTGATGCTGCTGAGTCGAACAGTGCAATCGGTATGGGGCTAACTCTTTATATGGAAGTCTGTCTCTATCAACACATTTCAACTTAGTGCAATTTTGTGAGGAAAATTGTCGCTCTTGAACTTCCATGTGAATATAGCAGTATTTCGCATTCCTGAGGTTTGATGCTAATGTTGCTGATGCTGCTGAGTAGAATCGTGCATTCAAAATGGCGCATACTCTTAAAATTACCTTTTCCTCTATTAATAGACTTCAAATTAGTGCAATTTTGTGTGGAAAATTGTCGCTCTTGAACTTCCATATGAAAATACCACTATTTTGCATTCCTGTGATATGATGCTAATGTAGCTGATGCTACTCAGTAGAACCGTTCATTCAAAATGGCGTAAACTCGTTTAATTACCTTTTTCTCTATTAATATATTTCAAATTAGTGCAATTTTGCATTCTTGAGGTATGATGCTAACGTTGCTGATGCTGCTGAGTCGAACAGTGCAATGAAAATGGCGCATACTCTTTAAATTACCTTTTCCTCTATTAATAGAATTCATATTAGTGCAATTTTGTGCTGAAAATTGTCGCTCTTGAGCTTCCATGTCAAAATAGCACTATTTCGCATTCCTGAGGTATGATGCTAATGTTGCTGATGCTGCTGAGTAGAATCGTGCATTCAAAATGGCGCATACTCTTTAAATTACCTTTTCCTCTATTAATAGACTTAAAATTAGTGCAATTTTGTGCTGAAAATTGTCGCTCTTGAACTTCCATGTCAAAATAGCACTATTTCGCATTCCTGAGGTATGATGCTAATGTTGCTGATGCTGCTGAGTAGAATCGTGCATTCAAAATGGCGCATACTCTTTAAATTACCTTTTCCTCTATTAATAGACTTCAAATTAGTGCAATTTTATGCAAAAAATTGTCGCTCTTGAACTGCTATGTGAATATAGCACTATTTTGCATTCCTGAGGTATGATGCTAATGTTGATGATGCTGCTGAGTGGAACAGTGCAATCGGTATGGGGCTAACTCTTTATATAGAACTCTTTGTCGACTAACACATTTTAACTTAGTGCAATTTTGTGCTGAAAATTGTGGCTCTTGAACTTCAATATGAATATAGCACTATTTCTCATTCCTGAGGTATGATGCTAATGTTGCTGATGCTGCTGAGTCGAACAGTGCAATGAAAATGGCGCATACTCTTTAAATTACCTTTTCCTCTATTAATAGAATTCATATTAGTGCAATTTTGTGCAAAAAATTGTCGCTCTTGAACTGCTATGTGAATATAGCACTATTTTGCATTCCTGAGGTATGATGCTAATGTTGCTGATGCTGCTGAGTCGAACAGTGCAATCGGTATGGGGCTAACTCTTTATATGGAACTCTGTCTCTATCAACACATTTCAACTTAGTGCAATTTTGTGAGGAAAATTGTCGTTCTTGAACTTCCATGTGAATATAGCAGTATTTCGCATTCCTGAGGTTTGATGCTAATGTTTCTGATGCTGCTGAGTAGAATCGTGCATTCAAAATGGCGCATACTCTTAAAATTACCTTTTCCTCTATTAATAGACTTCAAATTAGTGCAAATTTGTGAGGAAAATTGTCGCTCTTGAACTTCCATATGAAAATACCACTATTTTGCATTCCTGAGATATGATGCTAATGTTGCTGATGCTGCTGAGTAGAATCGTGCATTCAAATTGGCGCATACTCTATAAATTACCTTTTCCTCTATTAATAGACTTCAAATTAGTGCAATTTTGTGCAAAAAATTGTCGCTCTTGAACTGCTATGTGAATATAGCACTATTTTGCATTCCTGAGGTATGATGCTAATGTTGCTGATGCTGCTGAGTAGAATCGTGCATTCAAAATGGCGCATACTCTTTAAATTACCTTTTCCTCTATTAATAGACTTCAAATTAGTGCAATTTTGTGCTGAAAATTGTCGCTCTTGAACTTCCATGTCAATATAGCACTATTTCGCATTCCTGAGGTATGATGCTAATGTTGCTGATGCTGGTGAGTCGAACAGAGCAATCGGTATGGGGCTAACTCTTTATATGGAACTCTGTCTCTATCAACACATTTCAACTTAGTGCAATTTTGTGAGGAAAATTGTCGCTCTTGAACTTCCATATGAAAATACCACTATTTTGCATTCCTGAGATATGATGCTAATGTTGCTGATGCTGCTGAGTAGAATCGTGCATTCAAATTGGCGCATACTCTATAAATTACCTTTTCCTCTATTAATAGACTTCAAATTAGTGCAATTTTGTGCAAAAAATTGTCGCTCTTGAACTGCTATGTGAATATAGCACTATTTTGCATTCCTGAGGTATGATGCTAATGTTGCTGATGCTGCTGAGTAGAATCGTGCATTCAAAATGGCGCATACTCTTTAAGTTACCTTTTCCTCTATTAATAGACTTCAAATTAGTGCAATTTTGTGCTGAAAATTGTCGCTCTTGAACTTCCATGTCAATATAGCACTATTTCGCATTCATGAGGTATGATGCTAATGTTGCTGATGCTGCTGAGTCGAACAGTGCAATCGGTATGGGGCTAACTCTTTATATAGAACTCTTTCTCGACTAATACATTTTAACTTAGTGCAATTTTGTGCTGAAAATTGTGGCTCTTGAACTTCAATATGAATATAGCACTATTTCGCATTCCTGAGGTATGATGCTAATGTTGCTGATGCTGCTGAGTCGAACAGTGCAATCGGCATTGGGCTAACTCTTTATATAGAACTCTTTCTCTATTAACACATTTCAACTTAGTGCAATTTTGTTCTGAAAATTGTCGCTCTCGAACTTCCATGTGAATATAGCACTATTTCGCATTCCTGAGGTATGATGCTAATGCTGCTGATGCTGCTGAGTCGAACAGTGCAATCGGTATGGGGCTAACTCTTTATATAGAACTCTTTCTCGACTAATACATTTTAACTTAGTGCAATTTTGTGCTGAAAATTGTGGCTCTTGAACTTCAATATGAATATAGCACTATTTCGCATTCCTGAGGTATGATGCTAATGTTGCTGATGCTGCTGAGTCGAACAGTGCAATCGGCATTGGGCTAACTCTTTATATAGAACTCTGTCTCTATCAACACATTTCAACTTAGTGCAATTTTGTGAGGAAAATTGTCGCTCTTGAACTTCCATGTGAAAATAACAGTATTTCGCATTCCTGAGGTTTGATGCTAATGTTGCTGATGCTGCTGAGTAGAATCGTGCATTCAAAATGGCGTAAACTCGTTTAATTACCTTTTTCTCTATTAATATATTTCAAATTAGTGCAATTTTGCATTCCTGAGGTATGATGCTAACGTTGCTGATGCTGCTGAGTCGAATCGTACATTCAAAATGGCGCATACTCTTTAAATTACCTTTTCCTCTATTAATAGGCTTCAAATTAGTGCAATTTTGTGCTGAAAATTGTCGCTCTTGAACTTCCCTGTCAATATAGAACTATTTCGCATTCCTGAGGTATGATGCTAATGCTGCTGATGCTGCTGAGTCGAACAGTGCAATCGGTATGGGGCTAACTCTTTATATAGAACTCTGTCTCTATCAACACATTTCAACTTAGTGCAATTTTGTGAGGAAAATTGTCGCTCTTGAACTTCCATGTGAAAATAGCAGTATTTCGCATTCCTGAGGTTTGATGCTAATGTTGCTGATGCTGCTGAGTAGAGTCGTGCATTCAAAATGGCGTAAACTCGTTTAATTACCTTTTTCTCTATTAATATATTTCAAATTAGTGCAATTTTGCATTCCTGAGGTATGATGCTAACGTTGCTGATGCTGCTGAGTCGAACAGTGCAATGAAAATGGCGCATACTCTTAAAATTACCTTTTCCTCTATTAATAGACTTCAAATTAGTGCAATTTTGTGTGGAAAATTGTTGCTCTTGAACTTACATATGAAAATACCACTATTTTGCATTCCTGAGATATGATGCTAATGTAGCTGATGCTACTCAGTAGAACCGTTCATTCAAAATGGCGTAAACTCGTTTAATTACCTTTTTCTCTATTAATATATTTAAAATTAGTGCAATTTTGCATTCCTGAGGTATGATGCTAACGTTGCTGATGCTGCTGAGTCGAACAGTGCAATGAAAATGGCGCATACTCATTAAATTACCTTTTCCTCTATTAATAGAATTCATATTAGTGCAATTTTGTGCAAAAAATTGTCGCTCTTGAACTGCTATGTGAATACAGCACTATTTTGCATTCCTGAGGTATGATGCTAATGTTGCTGACGCTGCTGAGTCGAACAGTGCAATCGGTATGGGGCTAACTCTTTATATAGAACTCTTTCTCGACTAACACATTTTAACTTAGTGCAATTTTGTGCTGAAAATTGTGGCTCTTGAACTTCAATATGAATATAGCACTATTTCGCATTCCTGAGGTATGATGCTAATGTTGCTGATGCTACTGAGTAGAATCGTGCATTCAAAATGGCGCATACTCTTTAAATTACCTTTTCCTCTATTAATAGGCTTCAAATTAGTGCAATTTTGTGCTGAAAATTGTGGCTCTTGAACTTCAATATGAATATAGCACTATTTCGCATTCCTGAGGTATGATGCCAATGTTGCTGATGCTGCTGAGTCGAACAGTGCAATCGGTATGGGGCTAACTCTTTATATGGAACTCTGTCTCTATCAACACATTTCAACTTAGTGCAATTTTGTGAGGAAAATTGTCGTTCTTGAACTTCCATGTGAATATAGCAGTATTTCGCATTCCTGAGGTTTGATGCTAATGTTGCTGATGCTGCTGAGTAGAATCGTGCATTCAAAATGGCGCATACTCTTAAAATTACCTTTTCCTCTATTAATAGACTTCAAATTAGTGCAAATTTGTGAGGAAAATTGTCGCTCTTGAACTTCCATATGAAAATACCACTATTTTGCATTCCTGAGATATGATGCTAATGTTGCTGATGCTGCTGAGTAGAATCGTGCATTCAAATTGGCGCATACTCTATAAATTACCTTTTCCTCTATTAATAGACTTCAAATTAGTGCAATTTTGTGCAAAAAATTGTCGCTCTTGAACTGCTATGTGAATATAGCACTATTTTGCATTCCTGAGGTATGATGCTAATGTTGCTGATGCTACTGAGTAGAATCGTGCATTCAAAATGGCGCATACTCTTTAAATTACCTTTTCCTCTATTAATAGACTTCAAATTAGTGCAATTTTGTGCTGAAAATTGTCGCTCTTGAACTTCCATGTCAATATAGCACTATTTCGCATTCCTGAGGTATGATGCTAATGTTGCTGATGCTGCTGAGTAGAATCGTGCATTCAAAATGGCGCATACTCTTTAAATTACCTTTTCCTCTATTAATAGACTTCAAATTAGTGCAATTTTGTGCAAAAAATTGTCGCTCTTGAACTGCTATGTGAATATAGCACTATTTTGCATTCCTGAGGTATGATGCTAATGTAGCTGATGCTGCTGAGTAGAATCGTGCATTCAAAATGGCGCATACTCTTTAAGTTACCTTTTCCTCTATTAATGGACTTCAAATTAGTGCAATTTTGTGCAAAAAATTGTCGCCCATTGACTGCCATGTGCATATAGCCCTATTTTGAATTCCTTAGGTATCATGCTAATGTTGCTGATGCTGCTGAGTCGAACAGTGCAATCGGTATGGGGCTAACTCTTTATATAGAACTCTTTCTCGACTAATACATTTTAACTTAGTGCAATTTTGTGCTGAAAATTGTGGCTCTTGAACTTCAATATGAATATAGCACTATTTCGCATTCCTGAGGTATGATGCTAATGTTGCTGATGCTGCTGAGTCGAACAGTGCAATCGGCATTGGGCTAACTCTTTATATAGAACTCTTTCTCTATTAACACATTTCAACTTAGTGCAATTTTGTTCTGAAAATTGTCGCTCTCGAACTTCCATGTGAATATAGCACTATTTCGCATTCCTGAGGTTTGATGCTAATGTTGCTGATGCTACTGAGTAGAATCGTGCATTCAAAATGGCGCATACTCTTTAAATTACCTTTTCCTCTATTAATAGGCTTCAAATTAGTGCAATTTTGTGCTGAAAATTGTCGCTCTTGAACTTCCCTGTCAATATAGAACTATTTCGCATTCCTGAGGTATGATGCTAATGCTGCTGATGCTGCTGAGTCGAACAGTGCAATCGGTATGGGGCTAACTCTTTATATAGAACTCTGTCTCTATCAACACATTTCAACTTAGTGCAATTTTGTGAGGAAAATTGTCGCTCTTGAACATCCATGTGAAAATAGCAGTATTTCGCATTCCTGAGGTTTGATGCTAATGTTGCTGATGCTGCTGAGTAGAATCGTGCATTCAAAATGGCGTAAACTCGTTTAATTACCTTTTTCTCTATTAATATATTTCAAATTAGTGCAATTTTGCATTCCTGAGGTATGATGCTAACGTTGCTGATGCTGCTGAGTCGAATCGTGCATTCAAAATGGCGCATACTCTTTAAATTACCTTTTCCTCTATTAATAGGCTTCAAATTAGTGCAATTTTGTGCTGAAAATTGTCGCTCTTGAACTTCCCTGTTAATATAGAACTATTTCGCATTCCTGAGGTATGATGCTAATGCTGCTGATGCTGCTGAGTCGAACAGTGCAATCGGTATGGGGCTAACTCTTTATATAGAACTCTGTCTCTATCAACACATTTCAACTTAGTGTAATTTTGTGAGGAAAATTGTCGCTCTTGAACTTCCATGTGAAAATAGCAGTATTTCGCATTCCTGAGGTTTGATGCTAATGTTGCTGATGCTGCTGAGTAGAGTCGTGCATTCAAAATGGCGTAAACTCGTTTAATTACCTTTTTCTCTATTAATATATTTCAAATTAGTGCAATTTTGCATTCCTGAGGTATGATGCTAACGTTGCTGATGCTGCTGAGTCGAACAGTGCAATGAAAATGGCGCATACTCTTAAAATTACCTTTTCCTCTATTAATAGACTTCAAATTAGTGCAATTTTGTGTGGAAAATTGTTGCTCTTGAACTTCCATATGAAAATACCACTATTTTGCATTCCTGAGATATGATGCTAATGTAGCTGATGCTACTCAGTAGAACCGTTCATTCAAAATGGCGTAAACTCGTTTAATTACCCTTTTCTCTATTAATATATTTAAAATTAGTGCAATTTTGCATTCCTGAGGTATGATGCTAACGTTGCTGATGCTGCTGAGTCGAACAGTGCAATGAAAATGGCGCATACTCTTTAAATTACCTTTTCCTCTATTAATAGAATTCATATTAGTGCAATTTTGTGCAAAAAATTGTCGCTCTTGAACTGCTATGTGAATACAGCACTATTTTGCATTCCTGAGGTATGATGCTAATGTTGCTGACGCTGCTGAGTCGAACAGTGCAATCGGTATGGGGCTAACTCTTTATATAGAACTCTTTCTCGACTAACACATTTTAACTTAGTGCAATTTTGTGCTGAAAATTGTGGCTCTTGAACTACAATATGAATATAGCACTATTTCGCATTCCTGAGGTATGATGCTAATGTTGCTGATGCTACTGAGTAGAATCGTGCATTCAAAATGGCGCATACTCTTTAAATTACCTTTTCCTCTATTAATAGGCTTCAAATTAGTGCAATTTTGTGCTGAAAATTGTCGCTCTTGAACTTCCATGTCAATATAGCACTATTTCGCATTCCTGAGGTATGATGCTAATGCTGCTGATGCTGCTGAGTCGAACAGTGCAATCGGTATGGGGCTAACTCTTTATATGGAAGTCTGTCTCTATCAACACATTTCAACTTAGTGCAATTTTGTGAGGAAAATTGTCGCTCTTGAACTTCCATGTGAATATAGCAGTATTTCGCATTCCTGAGGTTTGATGCTAATGTTGCTGATGCTGCTGAGTAGAATCGTGCATTCAAAATGGCGCATACTCTTAAAATTACCTTTTCCTCTATTAATAGACTTCAAATTAGTGCAATTTTGTGTGGAAAATTGTCGCTCTTGAACTTCCATATGAAAATACCACTATTTTGCATTCCTGTGATATGATGCTAATGTAGCTGATGCTACTCAGTAGAACCGTTCATTCAAAATGGCGTAAACTCGTTTAATTACCTTTTTCTCTATTAATATATTTCAAATTAGTGCAATTTTGCATTCTTGAGGTATGATGCTAACGTTGCTGATGCTGCTGAGTCGAACAGTGCAATGAAAATGGCGCATACTCTTTAAATTACCTTTTCCTCTATTAATAGAATTCATATTAGTGCAATTTTGTGCTGAAAATTGTCGCTCTTGAGCTTCCATGTCAAAATAGCACTATTTCGCATTCCTGAGGTATGATGCTAATGTTGCTGATGCTGCTGAGTAGAATCGTGCATTCAAAATGGCGCATACTCTTTAAATTACCTTTTCCTCTATTAATAGACTTAAAATTAGTGCAATTTTGTGCTGAAAATTGTCGCTCTTGAACTTCCATGTCAAAATAGCACTATTTCGCATTCCTGAGGTATGATGCTAATGTTGCTGATGCTGCTGAGTAGAATCGTGCATTCAAAATGGCGCATACTCTTTAAATTACCTTTTCCTCTATTAATAGACTTCAAATTAGTGCAATTTTATGCAAAAAATTGTCGCTCTTGAACTGCTATGTGAATATAGCACTATTTTGCATTCCTGAGGTATGATGCTAATGTTGATGATGCTGCTGAGTCGAACAGTGCAATCGGTATGGGGCTAACTCTTTATATAGAACTCTTTGTCGACTAACAAATTTTAACTTAGTGCAATTTTGTGCTGAAAATTGTGGCTCTTGAACTTCAATATGAATATAGCACTATTTCTCATTCCTGAGGTATGATGCTAATGTTGCTGATGCTGCTGAGTCGAACAGTGCAATGAAAATGGCGCATACTCTTTAAATTACCTTTTCCTCTATTAATAGAATTCATATTAGTGCAATTTTGTGCAAAAAATTGTCGCTCTTGAACTGCTATGTGAATATAGCACTATTTTGCATTCCTGAGGTATGATGCTAATGTTGCTGATGCTGCTGAGTCGAAAAGTGCAATCGGTATGGGGGTAACTCTTTATATAGAACTCTTTCTCGACTAACACATTTTAACTTAGTGCAATTTTGTGCTGAAAATTGTGGCTCTTGAACTTCAATATGAATATAGCACTATTTCGCATTCCTGAGGTATGATGCTAATGTTGCTGATGCTGCTGAGTCGAACAGTGCAATCGGTATTGGGCTAACTCTTTATATGGAACTCTGTCTCTATCAACACATTTCAACTTAGTGCAATTTTGTGAGGAAAATTGTCGTTCTTGAACTTCCATGTGAATATAGCAGTATTTCGCATTCCTGAGGTTTGATGCTAATATTGCTGATGCTGCTGAGTGGAATCGTGCATTCAAAATGGCGCATACTCTTAAAATTACCTTTTCCTCTATTAATAGACTTCAAATTAGTGCAAATTTGTGACGAAAATTGTCGCTCTTGAACTTCCATATGAAAATACCACTATTTTGCATTCCTGAGATATGATGCTAATGTTGCTGATGCTGCTGAGTAGAATCGTGCATTCAAAATGGCGCATACTCTTTAAATTACCTTTTCCTCTATTAATAGACTTCAAATTAGTGCAATTTTGTGCAAAAAATTGTTGCTCTTGAACTTCCATATGAAAATACCACTATTTTGCATTCCTGAGATATGATGCTAATGTAGCTGATGCTACTCAGTAGAACCGTTCATTCAAAATGGCGTAAACTCGTTTAATTACCTTTTTCTCTATTAATATATTTAAAATTAGTGCAATTTTGCATTCCTGAGGTATGATGCTAACGTTGCTGATGCTGCTGAGTCGAACAGTGCAATGAAAATGGCGCATACTCATTAAATTACCTTTTCCTCTATTAATAGAATTCATATTAGTGCAATTTTGTGCAAAAAATTGTCGCTCTTGAACTGCTATGTGAATACAGCACTATTTTGCATTCCTGAGGTATGATGCTAATGTTGCTGACGCTGCTGAGTCGAACAGTGCAATCGGTATGGGGCTAACTCTTTATATAGAACTCTTTCTCGACTAACACATTTTAACTTAGTGCAATTTTGTGCTGAAAATTGTGGCTCTTGAACTTCAATATGAATATAGCACTATTTCGCATTCCTGAGGTATGATGCTAATGTTGCTGATGCTGCTGAGTCGAACAGTGCAATCGGTATGGGGCTAACTCTTTATATGGAACTCTGTCTCTATCAACACATTTCAACATAGTGCAATTTTGTGAGGAAAATTGTCGTTCTTGAACTTCCATGTGAATATAGCAGTATTTCGCATTCCTGAGGTTTGATGCTAATGTTGCTGATGGTGCTGAGTAGAATCGTGCATTCAAATTGGCGCATACTCTATAAATTACCTTTTCCTCTATTAATAGACTTCAAATTAGTGCAATTTTGTGCAAAAAATTGTCGCTCTTGAACTGCTATGTGAATATAGCACTATTTTGCATTCCTGAGGTATGATGCTAATGTTGCTGATGCTGCTGAGTAGAATCGTGGATTCAAAATGGCGCATACTCTTTAAATTACCTTTTCCTCTATTAATAGACTTCAAATTAGTGCAATTTTGTGCTGAAAATTGTCGCTCTTGAACTTCCATGTCAATATAGCACTATTTCGCATTCATGAGGTATGATGCTAATGTTGCTGATGCTGCTGAGTAGAATCGTGCATTCAAAATGGCGCATACTCTTTAAATTACCTTTTCCTCTATTAATAGACTTCAAATTAGTGCAATTTTGTGCAAAAAATTGTCGCTCTTGAACTGCTATGTGAATATAGCACTATTTTGCATTCCTGAGGTATGATGCTAATGTAGCTGATGCTGCTGAGTAGAATCGTGCATTCAAAATGGCGCATACTCTTTAAATTACCTTTTCCTCTATTAATAGACTTCAAATTAGTGCAATTTTGTGCAAAAAATTGTCGCCCATTGACTGCCATGTGCATATAGCCCTATTTTGAATTCCTTAGGCATCATGCTAATGTTGCTGATGCTGCTGAGTCGAACAGTGCAATCGGTATGGGGCTAACTCTTTATATAGAACTCTTTCTCGACTAATACATTTTAACTTAGTGCAATTTTGTGCTGAAAATTGTGGCTCTTGAACTTCAATATGAATATAGCACTATTTCGCATTCCTGAGGTATGATGCTAATGTTGCTGATGCTGCTGAGTCGAACAGTGCAATCGGCATTGGGCTAACTCTTTATATAGAACTCTTTCTCTATTAACACATTTCAACTTAGTGCAATTTTGTTCTGAAAATTGTCGCTCTCGAACTTCCATGTGAATATAGCACTATTTCGCATTCCTGAGGTATGATGCTAATGCTGCTGATGCTGCTGAGTCGAACAGTGCAATCGGTATGGGGCTAACTCTTTATATAGAACTCTGTCTCTATCAACACATTTCAACTTAGTGCAATTTTGTGAGGAAAATTGTCGCTCTTGAACTTCCATGTGAAAATAGCAGTATTTCGCATTCCTGAGGTTTGATGCTAATGTTGCTGATGCTGCTGAGTAGAGTCGTGCATTCAAAATGGCGTAAACTCGTTTAATTACCTTTTTCTCTATTAATATATTTCAAATTAGTGCAATTTTGCATTCCTGAGGTATGGTGCTAACGTTGCTGATGCTGCTGAGTCGAACAGTGCAATCGGTATTGGGCTAACTCTTTATATGGAACTCTGTCTCTATCAACACATTTCAACTTAGTGCAATTTTGTGAGGAAAATTGTCGTTCTTGAACTTCCATGTGAATATAGCAGTATTTCGCATTCCTGAGGTTTGATGCTAATATTGCTGATGCTGCTGAGTGGAATCGTGCATTCAAAATGGCGCATACTCTTAAAATTACCTTTTCCTCTATTAATAGACTTCAAATTAGTGCAAATTTGTGACGAAAATTGTCGCTCTTGAACTTCCATATGAAAATACCACTATTTTGCATTCCTGAGATATGATGCTAATGTTGCTGATGCTGCTGAGTAGAATCGTGCATTCAAAATGGCGCATACTCTTTAAATTACCTTTTCCTCTATTAATAGACTTCAAATTAGTGCAATTTTGTGCAAAAAATTGTTGCTCTTGAACTTCCATATGAAAATACCACTATTTTGCATTCCTGAGATATGATGCTAATGTAGCTGATGCTACTCAGTAGAACCGTTCATTCAAAATGGCGTAAACTCGTTTAATTACCTTTTTCTCTATTAATATATTTAAAATTAGTGCAATTTTGCATTCCTGAGGTATGATGCTAACGTTGCTGATGCTGCTGAGTCGAACAGTGCAATGAAAATGGCGCATACTCATTAAATTACCTTTTCCTCTATTAATAGAATTCATATTAGTGCAATTTTGTGCAAAAAATTGTCGCTCTTGAACTGCTATGTGAATACAGCACTATTTTGCATTCCTGAGGTATGATGCTAATGTTGCTGACGCTGCTGAGTCGAACAGTGCAATCGGTATGGGGCTAACTCTTTATATAGAACTCTTTCTCGACTAACACATTTTAACTTAGTGCAATTTTGTGCTGAAAATTGTGGCTCTTGAACTTCAATATGAATATAGCACTATTTCGCATTCCTGAGGTATGATGCTAATGTTGCTGATGCTGCTGAGTCGAACAGTGCAATCGGTATGGGGCTAACTCTTTATATGGAACTCTGTCTCTATCAACACATTTCAACATAGTGCAATTTTGTGAGGAAAATTGTCGTTCTTGAACTTCCATGTGAATATAGCAGTATTTCGCATTCCTGAGGTTTGATGCTAATGTTGCTGATGGTGCTGAGTAGAATCGTGCATTCAAATTGGCGCATACTCTATAAATTACCTTTTCCTCTATTAATAGACTTCAAATTAGTGCAATTTTGTGCAAAAAATTGTCGCTCTTGAACTGCTATGTGAATATAGCACTATTTTGCATTCCTGAGGTATGATGCTAATGTTGCTGATGCTGCTGAGTAGAATCGTGGATTCAAAATGGCGCATACTCTTTAAATTACCTTTTCCTCTATTAATAGACTTCAAATTAGTGCAATTTTGTGCTGAAAATTGTCGCTCTTGAACTTCCATGTCAATATAGCACTATTTCGCATTCATGAGGTATGATGCTAATGTTGCTGATGCTGCTGAGTAGAATCGTGCATTCAAAATGGCGCATACTCTTTAAATTACCTTTTCCTCTATTAATAGACTTCAAATTAGTGCAATTTTGTGCAAAAAATTGTCGCTCTTGAACTGCTATGTGAATATAGCACTATTTTGCATTCCTGAGGTATGATGCTAATGTAGCTGATGCTGCTGAGTAGAATCGTGCATTCAAAATGGCGCATACTCTTTAAATTACCTTTTCCTCTATTAATAGACTTCAAATTAGTGCAATTTTGTGCAAAAAATTGTCGCCCATTGACTGCCATGTGCATATAGCCCTATTTTGAATTCCTTAGGCATCATGCTAATGTTGCTGATGCTGCTGAGTCGAACAGTGCAATCGGTATGGGGCTAACTCTTTATATAGAACTCTTTCTCGACTAATACATTTTAACTTAGTGCAATTTTGTGCTGAAAATTGTGGCTCTTGAACTTCAATATGAATATAGCACTATTTCGCATTCCTGAGGTATGATGCTAATGTTGCTGATGCTGCTGAGTCGAACAGTGCAATCGGCATTGGGCTAACTCTTTATATAGAACTCTTTCTCTATTAACACATTTCAACTTAGTGCAATTTTGTTCTGAAAATTGTCGCTCTCGAACTTCCATGTGAATATAGCACTATTTCGCATTCCTGAGGTATGATGCTAATGCTGCTGATGCTGCTGAGTCGAACAGTGCAATCGGTATGGGGCTAACTCTTTATATAGAACTCTGTCTCTATCAACACATTTCAACTTAGTGCAATTTTGTGAGGAAAATTGTCGCTCTTGAACTTCCATGTGAAAATAGCAGTATTTCGCATTCCTGAGGTTTGATGCTAATGTTGCTGATGCTGCTGAGTAGAGTCGTGCATTCAAAATGGCGTAAACTCGTTTAATTACCTTTTTCTCTATTAATATATTTCAAATTAGTGCAATTTTGCATTCCTGAGGTATGATGCTAACGTTGCTGATGCTGCTGAGTCGAACAGTGCAATGAAAATGGCGCATACTCTTAAAATTACCTTTTCCTCTATTAATAGACTTCAAATTAGTGCAATTTTGTGTGGAAAATTGTTGCTCTTGAACTTCCATATGAAAATACCACTATTTTGCATTCCTGAGATATGATGCTAATGTAGCTGATGCTACTCAGTAGAACCGTTCATTCAAAATGGCGTAAACTCGTTTAATTACCTTTTTCTCTATTAATATATTTAAAATTAGTGCAATTTTGCATTCCTGAGGTATGATGCTAACGTTGCTGATGCTGCTGAGTCGAACAGTGCAATGAAAATGGCGCATACTCATTAAATTACCTTTTCCTCTATTAATAGAATTCATATTAGTGCAATTTTGTGCAAAAAATTGTCGCTCTTGAACTGCTATGTGAATACAGCACTATTTTGCATTCCTGAGGTATGATGCTAATGTTGCTGACGCTGCTGAGTCGAACAGTGCAATCGGTATGGGGCTAACTCTTTATATAGAACTCTTTCTCGACTAACACATTTTAACTTAGTGCAATTTTGTGCTGAAAATTGTGGCTCTTGAACTTCAATATGAATATAGCACTATTTCGCATTCCTGAGGTATGATGCTAATGTTGCTGATGCTACTGAGTAGAATCGTGCATTCAAAATGGCGCATACTCTTTAAATTACCTTTTCCTCTATTAATAGGCTTCAAATTAGTGCAATTTTGTGCTGAAAATTGTGGCTCTTGAACTTCAATATGAATATAGCACTATTTCGCATTCCTGAGGTATGATGCTAATGTTGCTGATGCTGCTGAGTCGAACAGTGCAATCGGTATGGGGCTAACTCTTTATATGGAACTCTGTCTCTATCAACACATTTCAACTTAGTGCAATTTTGTGAGGAAAATTGTCGTTCTTGAACTTCCATGTGAATATAGCAGTATTTCGCATTCCTGAGGTTTGATGCTAATGTTGCTGATGCTGCTGAGTAGAATCGTGCATTCAAAATGGCGCATACTCTTAAAATTACCTTTTCCTCTATTAATAGACTTCAAATTAGTGCAAATTTGTGAGGAAAATTGTCGCTCTTGAACTTCCATATTAAAATACCACTATTTTGCATTCCTGAGATATGATGCTAATGTTGCTGATGCTGCTGAGTAGAATCGTTCATTCAAATTGGCGCATACTCTATAAATTACCTTTTCCTCTATTAATGGACTTCAAATTAGAGCAATTTTGTGCAAAAAATTGTCGCTCTTGAACTGCTATGTGAATATAGCACTATTTTGCATTCCTGAGGTATGATGCTAATGTTGCTGATGCTGCTGAGTAGAATCGTGCATTCAAACTGGCGCATACTCTTTAAATTACCTTTTCCTCTATTAATAGACTTAAAATTAGTGCAATTTTGTGCTGAAAATTGTCGCTCTTGAACTTCCATGTCAATATAGCACTATTTCGCATTCCTGAGGTATGATGCTAATGTTGCTGATGCTGCTGAGTAGAATCGTGCATTCAAAATGGCGCATACTCTTTAAATTACCTTTTCCTCTATTAATAGAATTCATATTAGTGCAATTTTGTGCAAAAAATTGTCGCTCTTGAACTGCTATGTGAATATAGCACTATTTTGCATTCCTGAGGTATGATGCTAATGTTGCTGATGCTGCTGAGTCGAAAAGTGCAATCGGTATGGGGGTAACTCTTTATTTAGAACTCTTTCTCGACTAACACATTTTAACTTAGTGCAATTTTGTGCTGAAAATTGTCGCTCTTGAACTTCCCTGTTAATATAGAACTATTTCGCATTCCTGAGGTATGATGCTAATGCTGCTGATGCTGCTGAGTCGAACAGTGCAATCGGTATGGGGCTAACTCTTTATATAGAACTCTGTCTCTATCAACACATTTCAACTTAGTGCAATTTTGTGAGGAAAATTGTCGCTCTTGAACTTCCATGTGAAAATAGCAGTATTTCGCATTCCTGAGGTTTGATGCTAATGTTGCTGATGCTGCTGAGTAGAGTCGTGCATTCAAAATGGCGTAAACTCGTTTAATTACCTTTTTCTCTATTAATATATTTCAAATTAGTGCAATTTTGCATTCCTGAGGTATGATGCTAACGTTGCTGATGCTGCTGAGTCGAACAGTGCAATGAAAATGGCGCATACTCTTAAAATTACCTTTTCCTCTATTAATAGACTTCAAATTAGTGCAATTTTGTGTGGAAAATTGTTGCTCTTGAACTTCCATATGAAAATACCACTATTTTGCATTCCTGAGATATGATGCTAATGTAGCTGATGCTACTCAGTAGAACCGTTCATTCAAAATGGCGTAAACTCGTTTAATTACCTTTTTCTCTATTAATATATTTAAAATTAGTGCAATTTTGCATTCCTGAGGTATGATGCTAACGTTGCTGATGCTGCTGAGTCGAACAGTGCAATGAAAATGGCGCATACTCTTTAAATTACCTTTTCCTCTATTAATAGAATTCATATTAGTGCAATTTTGTGCAAAAAATTGTCGCTCTTGAACTGCTATGTGAATACAGCACTATTTTGCATTCCTGAGGTATGATGCTAATGTTGCTGACGCTGCTGAGTCGAACAGTGCAATCGGTATGGGGCTAACTCTTTATATAGAACTCTTTCTCGACTAACACATTTTAACTTAGTGCAATTTTGTGCTGAAAATTGTGGCTCTTGAACTTCAATATGAATATAGCACTATTTCGCATTCCTGAGGTATGATGCTAATGTTGCTGATGCTACTGAGTAGAATCGTGCATTCAAAATGGCGCATACTCTTTAAATTACCTTTTCCTCTATTAATAGGCTTCAAATTAGTGCAATTTTGTGCTGAAAATTGTCGCTCTTGAACTTCCATGTCAATATAGCACTATTTCGCATTCCTGAGGTATGATGCTAATGCTGCTGATGCTGCTGAGTCGAACAGTGCAATCGGTATGGGGCTAACTCTTTATATGGAAGTCTGTCTCTATCAACACATTTCAACTTAGTGCAATTTTGTGAGGAAAATTGTCGCTCTTGAACTTCCATGTGAATATAGCAGTATTTCGCATTCCTGAGGTTTGATGCTAATGTTGCTGATGCTGCTGAGTAGAATAGTGCATTCAAAATGGTGCATACTCTTAAAATTACCTTTTCCTCTATTAATAGACTTCAAATTAGTGCAATTTTGTGTGGAAAATTGTCGCTCTTGAACTTCCATATGAAAATACCACTATTTTGCATTCCTGTGATATGATGCTAATGTAGCTGATGCTACTCAGTAGAACCGTTCATTCAAAATGGCGTAAACTCGTTTAATTACCTTTTTCTCTATTAATATATTTCAAATTAGTGCAATTTTGCATTCTTGAGGTATGATGCTAACGTTGCTGATGCTGCTGAGTCGAACAGTGCAATGAAAATGGCGCATACTCTTTAAATTACCTTTTCCTCTATTAATAGAATTCATATTAGTGCAATTTTGTGCTGAAAATTGTCGCTCTTGAGCTTCCATGTCAAAATAGCACTATTTCGCATTCCTGAGGTATGATGCTAATGTTGCTGATGCTGCTGAGTAGAATCGTGCATTCAAAATGGCGCATACTCTTTAAATTACCTTTTCCTCTATTAATAGACTTAAAATTAGTGCAATTTTGTGCTGAAAATTGTCGCTCTTGAACTTCCATGTCAAAATAGCACTATTTCGCATTCCTGAGGTATGATGCTAATGTTGCTGATGCTGCTGAGTAGAATCGTGCATTCAAAATGGCGCATACTCTTTAAATTACCTTTTCCTCTATTAATAGACTTCAAATTAGTGCAATTTTATGCAAAAAATTGTCGCTCTTGAACTGCTATGTGAATATAGCACTATTTTGCATTCCTGAGGTATGATGCTAATGTTGATGATGCTGCTGAGTCGAACAGTGCAATCGGTATGGGGCTAACTCTTTATATAGAACTCTTTGTCGACTAACACATTTTAACTTAGTGCAATTTTGTGCTGAAAATTGTGGCTCTTGAACTTCAATATGAATATAGCACTATTTCTCATTCCTGAGGTATGATGCTAATGTTGCTGATGCTGCTGAGTCGAACAGTGCAATGAAAATGGCGCATACTCTTTAAATTACCTTTTCCTCTATTAATAGAATTCATATTAGTGCAATTTTGTGCAAAAAATTGTCGCTCTTGAACTGCTATGTGAATATAGCACTATTTTGCATTCCTGAGGTATGATGCTAATGTTGCTGATGCTGCTGAGTCGAAAAGTGCAATCGGTATGGGGGTAACTCTTTATATAGAACTCTTTCTCGACTAACACATTTTAACTTAGTGCAATTTTGTGCTGAAAATTGTGGCTCTTGAACTTCAATATGAATATAGCACTATTTCGCATTCCTGAGGTATGATGCTAATGTTGCTGATGCTGCTGAGTCGAACAGTGCAATCGGTATTGGGCTAACTCTTTATATGGAACTCTGTCTCTATCAACACATTTCAACTTAGTGCAATTTTGTGAGGAAAATTGTCGTTCTTGAACTTCCATGTGAATATAGCAGTATTTCGCATTCCTGAGGTTTGATGCTAATGTTGCTGATGCTGCTGAGTAGAGTCGTGCATTCAAAATGGCGTAAACTCGTTTAATTACCTTTTTCTCTATTAATATATTTCAAATTAGTGCAATTTTGCATTCCTGAGGTATGATGCTAACGTTGCTGATGCTGCTGAGTCGAACAGTGCAATGAAAATGGCGCATACTCTTAAAATTACCTTTTCCTCTATTAATAGACTTCAAATTAGTGCAATTTTGTGTGGAAAATTGTTGCTCTTGAACTTCCATATGAAAATACCACTATTTTGCATTCCTGAGATATGATGCTAATGTAGCTGATGCTACTCAGTAGAACCGTTCATTCAAAATGGCGTAAACTCGTTTAATTACCTTTTTCTCTATTAATATATTTAAAATTAGTGCAATTTTGCATTCCTGAGGTATGATGCTAACGTTGCTGATGCTGCTGAGTCGAACAGTGCAATGAAAATGGCGCATACTCTTAAAATTACCTTTTCCTCTATTAATAGACTTCAAATTAGTGCAAATTTGTGAGGAAAATTGTCGCTCTTGAACTTCCATATGAAAATACCACTATTTTGCATTCCTGAGATATGATGCTAATGTTGCTGATGCTGCTGAGTAGAATCGTGCATTCAAAATGGCGCATACTCTTTAAATTACCTTTTCCTCTATTAATAGACTTCAAATTAGTGCAATTTTGTGCAAAAAATTGTCGCTCTTGAACTGCTATGTGAATATAGCACTATTTTGCATTCCTGAGGTATGATGCTAATGTTGCTGATGCTGCTGAGTAGAATCGTGCATTCAAACTGGCGCATACTCTTTAAATTACCTTTTCCTCTATTAATAGACTTAAAATTAGTGCAATTTTGTGCTGAAAATTGTCGCTCTTGAACTTCCATGTCAATATAGCACTATTTCGCATTCCTGAGGTATGATGCTAATGTTGCTGATGCTGCTGAGTAGAATCGTGCATTCAAAATGGCGCATACTCTTTAAATTACCTTTTCCTCTATTAATAGAATTCATATTAGTGCAATTTTGTGCAAAAAATTGTCGCTCTTGAACTGCTATGTGAATATAGCACTATTTTGCATTCCTGAGGTATGATGCTAATGTTGCTGATGCTGCTGAGTCGAAAAGTGCAATCGGTATGGGGGTAACTCTTTATATAGAACTCTTTCTCGACTAACACATTTTAACTTAGTGCAATTTTGTGCTGAAAATTGTGGCTCTTGAACTTCAATATGAATATAGCACTATTTCGCATTCCTGAGGTATGATGCTAATGTTGCTGATGCTGCTGAGTCGAACAGTGCAATCGGTATGGGGCTAACTCTTTATATGGAACTCTGTCTCTATCAACACATTTCAACTTAGTGCAATTTTGTGAGGAAAATTGTCGCTCTTGAACTTCCATATGAAAATACCACTATTTTGCATTCCTGAGATATGATGCTAATGTTGCTGATGCTGCTGAGTAGAATCGTGCATTCAAATTGGCGCATACTCTATAAATTACCTTTTCCTCTATTAATAGACTTCAAATTAGTGCAATTTTGTGCAAAAAATTGTCGCTCTTGAACTGCTATGTGAATATAGCACTATTTTGCATTCCTGAGGTATGATGCTAATGTTGCTGATGCTGCTGAGTAGAATCGTGCATTCAAACTGGCGCATACTCTTTAAATTACCTTTTCCTCTATTAATAGACTTAAAATTAGTGCAATTTTGTGCTGAAAATTGTCGCTCTTGAACTTCCATGTCAATATAGCACTATTTCGCATTCCTGAGGTATGATGCTAATGTTGCTGATGCTGCTGAGTAGAATCGTGCATTCAAAATGGCGCATACTCTTTAAATTACCTTTTCCTCTATTAATAGAATTCATATTAGTGCAATTTTGTGCAAAAAATTGTCGCTCTTGAACTGCTATGTGAATATAGCACTATTTTGCATTCCTGAGGTATGATGCTAATGTTGCTGATGCTGCTGAGTCGAAAAGTGCAATCGGTATGGGGGGTAACTCTTTATATAGAACTCTTTCTCGACTAACACATTTTAACTTAGTGCAATTTTGTGCTGAAAATTGTGGCTCTTGAACTTCAATATGAATATAGCACTATTTCGCATTCCTGAGGTATGATGCTAATGTTGCTGATGCTGCTGAGTCGAACAGTGCAATCGGTATGGGGCTAACTCTTTATATGGAACTCTGTCTCTATCAACACATTTCAACTTAGTGCAATTTTGTGAGGAAAATTGTCGTTCTTGAACTTCCATGTGAATATAGCAGTATTTCGCATTCCTGAGGTTTGATGCTAATGTTGCTGATGCTGCTGAGTAGAATCGTGCATTCAAAATGGCGCATACTCTTAAAATTACCTTTTCCTCTATTAATAGACTTCAAATTAGTGCAAATTTGTGAGGAAAATTGTCGCTCTTGAACTTCCATATGAAAATACCACTATTTTGCATTCCTGAGATATGATGCTAATGTTGCTGATGCTGCTGAGTAGAATCGTGCATTCAAAATGGCGCATACTCTTTAAATTACCTTTTCCTCTATTAATAGACTTCAAATTAGTGCAATTTTGTGCAAAAAATTGTTACTCTTGAACTTCCATATGAAAATACCACTATTTTGCATTCCTGAGATATGATGCTAATGTAGCTGATGCTACTCAGTAGAACCGTTTATTCAAAATGGCGTAAACTCGTTTAATTACCTTTTTCTCTATTAATATATTTAAAATTAGTTCAATTTTGCATTCCTGAGGTATGATGCTAACGTTGCTGATGCTGCTGAGTCGAACAGTGCAATGAAAATGGCGCATACTCATTAAATTACCTTTTCCTCTATTAATAGAATTCATATTAGTGCAATTTTGTGCAAAAAATTGTCGCTCTTGAACTGCTATGTGAATACAGCACTATTTTGCATTCCTGAGGTATGATGCTAATGTTGCTGACGCTGCTGAGTCGAACAGTGCAATCGGTATGGGGCTAACTCTTTATATAGAACTCTTTCTCGACTAACACATTTTAACTTAGTGCAATTTTGTGCTGAAAATTGTGGCTCTTGAACTTCAATATGAATATAGCACTATTTCGCATTCCTGAGGTATGATGCTAATGTTGCTGATGCTGCTGAGTCGAACAGTGCAATCGGTATGGGGCTAACTCTTTATATGGAACTCTGTCTCTATCAACACATTTCAACATAGTGCAATTTTGTGAGGAAAATTGTCGTTCTTGAACTTCCATGTGAATATAGCAGTATTTCGCATTCCTGAGGTTTGATGCTAATGTTGCTGATGCTGCTGAGTAGAATCGTGCATTCAAATTGGCGCATACTCTATAAATTACCTTTTCCTCTATTAATAGACTTCAAATTAGTGCAATTTTGTGCAAAAAATTGTCGCTCTTGAACTGCTATGTGAATATAGCACTATTTTGCATTCCTGAGGTATGATGCTAATGTTGCTGATGCTGCTGAGTAGAATCGTGCATTCAAAATGGCGCATACTCTTTAAATTACCTTTTCCTCTATTAATAGACTTCAAATTAGTGCAATTTTGTGCTGAAAATTGTCGCTCTTGAACTTCCATGTCAATATAGCACTATTTCGCATTCATGAGGTATGATGCTAATGTTGCTGATGCTGCTGAGTAGAATCGTGCATTCAAAATGGCGCATACTCTTTAAATTACCTTTTCCTCTATTAATAGACTTCAAATTAGTGCAATTTTGTGCAAAAAATTGTCGCTCTTGAACTGCTATGTGAATATAGCACTATTTTGCATTCCTGAGGTATGATGCTAATGTAGCTGATGCTGCTGAGTAGAATCGTGCATTCAAAATGGCGCATACTCTTTAAATTACCTTTTCCTCTATTAATAGACTTCAAATTAGTGCAATTTTGTGTGGAAAATTGTTGCTCTTGAACTTCCATATGAAAATACCACTATTTTGCATTCCTGAGATATGATGCTAATGCAGCTGATGCTACTCAGTAGAACCGTTCATTCAAAATGGCGTAAACTCGTTTAATTACCTTTTTCTCTATTAATATATTTAAAATTAGTGCAATTTTGCATTCCTGAGGTATGATGCTAACGTTGCTGATGCTGCTGAGTCGAACAGTGCAATGAAAATGGCGCATACTCATTAAATTACCTTTTCCTCTATTAATAGAATTCATATTAGTGCAATTTTGTGCAAAAAATTGTCGCTCTTGAACTGCTATGTGAATACAGCACTATTTTGCATTCCTGAGGTATGATGCTAATGTTGCTGACGCTGCTGAGTCGAACAGTGCAATCGGTATGGGGCTAACTCTTTATATAGAACTCTTTCTCGACTAACACATTTTAACTTAGTGCAATTTTGTGCTGAAAATTGTGGCTCTTGAACTTCAATATGAATATAGCACTATTTCGCATTCCTGAGGTATGATGCTAATGTTGCTGATGCTACTGAGTAGAATCGTGCATTCAAAATGGCGCATACTCTTTAAATTACCTTTTCCTCTATTAATAGGCTTCAAATTAGTGTAATTTTGTGCTGAAAATTGTGGCTCTTGAACTTCAATATGAATATAGCACTATTTCGCATTCCTGAGGTATGATGCTAATGTTGCTGATGCTGCTGAGTCGAACAGTGCAATCGGTATGGGGCTAACTCTTTATATGGAACTCTGTCTCTATCAACACATTTCAACTTAGTGCAATTTTGTGCTGAAAATTGTCGCTCTTGAACTTCCATGTCAATATAGCACTATTTCGCATTCATGAGGTATGATGCTAATGTTGCTGATGCTGCTGAGTAGAATCGTGCATTCAAAATGGCGCATACTCTTTAAATTACCTTTTCCTCTATTAATAGACTTCAAATTAGTGCAATTTTGTGCAAAAAATTGTCGCTCTTGAACTGCTATGTGAATATAGCACTATTTTGCATTCCTGAGGTATGATGCTAATGTAGCTGATGCTGCTGAGTAGAATCGTGCATTCAAAATGGCGCATACTCTTTAAATTACCTTTTCCTCTATTAATAGACTTCAAATTAGTGCAATTTTGTGTGGAAAATTGTTGCTCTTGAACTTCCATATGAAAATACCACTATTTTGCATTCCTGAGATATGATGCTAATGCAGCTGATGCTACTCAGTAGAACCGTTCATTCAAAATGGCGTAAACTCGTTTAATTACCTTTTTCTCTATTAATATATTTAAAATTAGTGCAATTTTGCATTCCTGAGGTATGATGCTAACGTTGCTGATGCTGCTGAGTCGAACAGTGCAATGAAAATGGCGCATACTCATTAAATTACCTTTTCCTCTATTAATAGAATTCATATTAGTGCAATTTTGTGCAAAAAATTGTCGCTCTTGAACTGCTATGTGAATACAGCACTATTTTGCATTCCTGAGGTATGATGCTAATGTTGCTGACGCTGCTGAGTCGAACAGTGCAATCGGTATGGGGCTAACTCTTTATATAGAACTCTTTCTCGACTAACACATTTTAACTTAGTGCAATTTTGTGCTGAAAATTGTGGCTCTTGAACTTCAATATGAATATAGCACTATTTCGCATTCCTGAGGTATGATGCTAATGTTGCTGATGCTACTGAGTAGAATCGTGCATTCAAAATGGCGCATACTCTTTAAATTACCTTTTCCTCTATTAATAGGCTTCAAATTAGTGTAATTTTGTGCTGAAAATTGTGGCTCTTGAACTTCAATATGAATATAGCACTATTTCGCATTCCTGAGGTATGATGCTAATGCTGCTGATGCTGCTGAGTCGAACAGTGCAATCGGTATGGGGCTAACTCTTTATATGGAACTCTGTCTCTATCAACACATTTCAACTTAGTGCAATTTTGAGAGGAAAATTGTCGTTCTTGAACTTCCATGTGAATATAGCAGTATTTCGCATTCCTGAGGTTTGATGCTAATGTTGCTGATGCTGCTGAGTAGAATCGTGCATTCAAAATGGCGCATACTCTTTAAATTACCTTTTCCTCTATTAATAGACTTCAAATTAGTGCAATTTTGTGCTGAAAATTGTCGCTCTTGAACTTCCATGTCAATATAGCACTATTTCGCATTCATGAGGTATGATGCTAATGTTGCTGATGCTGCTGAGTAGAATCGTGCATTCAAAATGGCGCATACTCTTTAAATTACCTTTTCCTCTATTAATAGACTTCAAATTAGTGCAATTTTGTGCAAAAAATTGTCGCTCTTGAACTGCTATGTGAATATAGCACTATTTTGCATTCCTGAGGTATGATGCTAATGTAGCTGATGCTGCTGAGTAGAATCGTGCATTCAAAATGGCGCATACTCTTTAAATTACCTTTTCCTCTATTAATGGACTTCAAATTAGTGCAATTTTGTGCAAAAAATTGTCGCCCATTGACTGCCATGTGCATATAGCCCTATTTTGAATTCCTTAGGTATCATGCTAATGTTGCTGATGCTGCTGAGTCGAACAGTGCAATCGGTATGGGGCTAACTCTTTATATAGAACTCTTTCTCGACTAATACATTTTAACTTAGTGCAATTTTGTGCTGAAAATTGTGGCTCTTGAACTTCAATATGAATATAGCACTATTTCGCATTCCTGAGGTATGATGCTAATGTTGCTGATGCTGCTGAGTCGAACAGTGCAATCGGCATTGGGCTAACTCTTTATATAGAACTCTTTCTCTATTAACACATTTCAACTTAGTGCAATTTTGTTCTGAAAATTGTCGCTCTCGAACTTCCATGTGAATTTAGCACTATTTCGCATTCCTGAGGAATGATGCTAATGTTGCTGATGCTACTGAGTAGAATCGTGCATTCAAAATGGCGCATACTCTTTAAATTACCTTTTCCTCTATTAATAGGCTTCAAATTAGTGCAATTTTGTGCTGAAAATTGTCGCTCTTGAACTTCCCTGTCAATATAGCACTATTTCGCATTCCTGAGGTATGATGCTAATGCTGCTGATGCTGCTGAGTCGAACAGTGCAATCGGTATGGGGCTAACTCTTTATATAGAACTCTGTCTCTATCAACACATTTCAACTTAGTGCAATTTTGTGAGGAAAATTGTCGCTCTTGAACTTCCATGTGAAAATAGCAGTATTTCGCATTCCTGAGGTTTGATGCTAATGTTGCTGATGCTGCTGAGTAGAATCGTGCATTCAAAATGGCGTAAACTCGTTTAATTACCTTTTTCTCTATTAATATATTTCAAATTAGTGCAATTTTGCATTCCTGAGGTATGATGCTAACGTTGCTGATGCTGCTGAGTCGAATCGTGCATTCAAAATGGCGCATACTCTTTAAATTACCTTTTCCTCTATTAATATTCTTCAAATTAGTGCAATTTTGTGCTGAAAATTGTCGCTCTTGAACTTCCCTGTCAATATAGAACTATTTCGCATTCCTGAGGTATGATGCTAATGCTGCTGATGCTGCTGAGTCGAACAGTGCAATCGGTATGGGGCTAACTCTTTATATAGAACTCTGTCTCTATCAACACATTTCAACTTAGTGCAATTTTGTGAGGAAAATTGTCGCTCTTGAACTTCCATGTGAAAATAGCAGTATTTCGCATTCCTGAGGTTTGATGCTAATGTTGCTGATGCTGCTGAGTAGAGTCGTGCATTCAAAATGGCGTAAACTCGTTTAATTACCTTTTCCTCTATTAATAGGCTTCAAATTAGTGCAATTTTGTGCTGAAAATTGTCGCTCTTGAACTTCCATGTCAAAATAGCACTATTTCGCATTCCTGAGGTATGATGCTAATGTTGCTGATGCTGCTGAGTAGAATCGTGCATTCAAAATGGCGCATGCTCTTTAAATTACCTTTTCCTCTATTAATAAACTTCAAATTAGTGCAATTTTATGCAAAAAATTGTCGCTCTTGAACTGCTATGTGAATATAGCACTATTTTGCATTCCTGAGGTATGATGCTAATGTTGCTGACGCTGCTGAGTCGAACAGTGCAATCGGTATGGGGCTAACTCTTTATATAGAACTCTTTCTCGACTAACACATTTTAACTTAGTGCAATTTTGTGCTGAAAATTGTGGCTCTTGAACTTCAATATGAATATAGCACTATTTCGCATTCCTGAGGTATGATGCTAATGTTGCTGATGCTACTGAGTAGAATCGTGCATTCAAAATGGCGCATACTCTTTAAATTACCTTTTCCTCTATTAATAGGCTTCAAATTAGTGCAATTTTGTGCTGAAAATTGTGGCTCTTGAACTTCAATATGAATATAGCACTATTTCGCATTCCTGAGGTATGATGCTAATGTTGCTGATGCTGCTGAGTCGAACAGTGCAATCGGTATGGGGCTAACTCTTTATATGGAACTCTGTCTCTATCAACACATTTCAACTTAGTGCAATTTTGTGAGGAAAATTGTCGTTCTTGAACTTCCATGTGAATATAGCAGTATTTCGCATTCCTGAGGTTTGATGCTAATGTTGCTGATGCTGCTGAGTAGAATCGTGCATTCAAAATGGCGCATACTCTTTAAATTACCTTTTCCTCTATTAATAGACTTCAAATTAGTGCAATTTTGTGGTGAAAATTGTCGCTCTTGAACTTCCATGTCAATATAGCACTATTTCGCATTCATGAGGTATGATGCTAATGTTGCTGATGCTGCTGAGTAGAATCGTGCATTCAAAATGGCGCATACTCTTTAAATTACCTTTTCCTCTATTAATGGACTTCAAATTAGTGCAATTTTGTGCAAAAAATTGTCGCCCATTGACTGCCATGTGCATATAGCCCTATTTTGAATTCCTTAGGTATAATGCTAATGTTGCTGATGCTGCTGAGTCGAACAGTGCAATCGGTATGGGGCTAACTCTTTATATAGAACTCTTTCTCGACTAATACATTTTAACTTAGTGCAATTTTGTGCTGAAAATTGTGGCTCTTGAACTTCAATATGAATATAGCACTATTTCGCATTCCTGAGGTATGATGCTAATGTTGCTGATGCTGCTGAGTCGAACAGTGCAATCGGCATTGGGCTAACTCTTTATATAGAACTCTTTCTCTATTAACACATTTCAACTTAGTGCAATTTTGTTCTGAAAATTGTCGCTCTCGAACTTCCATGTGAATATAGCACTATTTCGCATTCCTGAGGAATGATGCTAATGTTGCTGATGCTACTGAGTAGAATCGTGCATTCAAAATGGCGCATACTCTTTAAATTACCTTTTCCTCTATTAATAGGCTTCAAATTAGTGCAATTTTGTGCTGAAAATTGTCGCTCTTGAACTTCCCTGTCAATATAGCACTATTTCGCATTCCTGAGGTATGATGCTAATGCTGCTGATGCTGCTGAGTCGAACAGTGCAATCGGTATGGGGCTAACTCTTTATATAGAACTCTTTCTCGACTAACACATTTTAACTTAGTGCAATTTTGTGCTGAAAATTGTGGCTCTTGAACTTCAATATGAATATAGCACTATTTCGCATTCCTGAGGTATGATGCTAATGTTGCTGATGCTACTGAGTAGAATCGTGCATTCAAAATGGCGCATACTCTTTAAATTACCTTTTCCTCTATTAATAGGCTTCAAATTAGTGCAATTTTGTGCTGAAAATTGTGGCTCTTGAACTTCAATATGAATATAGCACTATTTCGCATTCCTGAGGTATGATGCTAATGTTGCTGATGCTGCTGAGTCGAACAGTGCAATCGGTATGGGGCTAACTCTTTATATGGAACTCTGTCTCTATCAACACATTTCAACTTAGTGCAATTTTGTGAGGAAAATTGTCGTTGTTGAACTTCCATGTGAATATAGCAGTATTTCGCATTCCTGAGGTTTGATGCTAATGTTGCTGATGCTGCTGAGTAGAATCGTGCATTCAAAATGGCGCATACTCTTTAAATTACCTTTTCCTCTATTAATAGACTTCAAATTAGTGCAATTTTGTGCAAAAAATTGTCGCTCTTGAACTGCTATGTGAATATAGCACTATTTTGCATTCCTGAGGTATGATGCTAATGTAGCTGATGCTGCTGAGTAGAATCGTGCATTCAAAATGGCGCATACTCTTTAAATTACCTTTTCCTCTATTAATGGACTTCAAATTAGTGCAATTTTGTGCAAAAAATTGTCGCCCATTGACTGCCATGTGCATATAGCCCTATTTTGAATTCCTTAGGTATCATGCTAATGTTGCTGATGCTGCTGAGTCGAACAGTGCAATCGGTATGGGGCTAACTCTTTATATAGAACTCTTTCTCGACTAATACATTTTAACTTAGTGCAATTTTGTGCTGAAAATTGTGGCTCTTGAACTTCAATATGAATATAGCACTATTTCGCATTCCTGAGGTATGATGCTAATGTTGCTGATGCTGCTGAGTCGAACAGTGCAATCGGCATTGGGCTAACTCTTTATAGAGAACTCTTTCTCTATTAACACATTTCAACTTAGTGCAATTTTGTTCTGAAAATTGTCGCTCTCGAACTTCCATGTGAATATAGCACTATTTCGCATTCCTGAGGAATGATGCTAATGTTGCTGATGCTACTGAGTAGAATCGTGCATTCAAAATGGCGCATACTCTTTAAATTACCTTTTCCTCTATTAATAGGCTTCAAATTAGTGCAATTTTGTGCTGAAAATTGTCGCTCTTGAACTTCCCTGTCAATATAGCACTATTTCGCATTCCTGAGGTATGATGCTAATGCTGCTGATGCTGCTGAGTCGAACAGTGCAATCGGTATGGGGCTAACTCTTTATATAGAACTCTGTCTCTATCAACACATTTCAACTTAGTGCAATTTTGTGAGGAAAATTGTCGCTCTTGAACTTCCATGTGAAAATAGCAGTATTTCGCATTCCTGAGGTTTGATGCTAATGTTGCTGATGCTGCTGAGTAGAATCGTGCATTCAAAATGGCGTAAACTCGTTTAATTACCTTTTTCTCTATTAATATATTTCAAATTAGTGCAATTTTGCATTCCTGAGGTATGATGCTAACGTTGCTGATGCTGCTGAGTCGAATCGTGCATTCAAAATGGCGCATACTCTTTAAATTACCTTTTCCTCTATTAATATTCTTCAAATTAGTGCAATTTTGTGCTGAAAATTGTCGCTCTTGAACTTCCCTGTCAATATAGAACTATTTCGCATTCCTGAGGTATGATGCTAATGCTGCTGATGCTGCTGAGTCGAACAGTGCAATCGGTATGGGGCTAACTCTTTATATAGAACTCTGTCTCTATCAACACATTTCAACTTAGTGCAATTTTGTGAGGAAAATTGTCGCTCTTGAACTTCCATGTGAAAATAGCAGTATTTCGCATTCCTGAGGTTTGATGCTAATGTTGCTGATGCTGCTGAGTAGAGTCGTGCATTCAAAATGGCGTAAACTCGTTTAATTACCTTTTCCTCTATTAATAGGCTTCAAATTAGTGCAATTTTGTGCTGAAAATTGTCGCTCTTGAACTTCCATGTCAAAATAGCACTATTTCGCATTCCTGAGGTATGATGCTAATGTTGCTGATGCTGCTGAGTAGAATCGTGCATTCAAAATGGCGCATGCTCTTTAAATTACCTTTTCCTCTATTAATAAACTTCAAATTAGTGCAATTTTATGCAAAAAATTGTCGCTCTTGAACTGCTATGTGAATATAGCACTATTTTGCATTCCTGAGGTATGATGCTAATGTTGATGATGCTGCTGAGTCGAACAGTGCAATCGGTATGGGGCTAACTCTTTATATAGAACTCTTTGTCGACTAACACATTTTAACTTAGTGCAATTTTGTGCTGAAAATTGTGGCTCTTGAACTTCAATATGAATATAGCACTATTTCTCATTCCTGAGGTATGATGCTAATGTTGCTGATGCTGCTGAGTAGAATCGTGCATTCAAAATGGCGCATGCTCTTTAAATTACCTTTTCCTCTATTAATAAACTTCAAATTAGTGCAATTTTATGCAAAAAATTGTCGCTCTTGAACTGCTATGTGAATTTAGCACTATTTTGCATTCCTGAGGTATGATGCTAACGTTGCTGATGCTGCTGAGTCGAACAGTGCAATGAAAATGGCGCATACTCTTTAAATTACCTTTTCCTCTATTAATAGAATTCATATTAGTGCAATTTTGTGCAAAAAATTGTCGCTCTTGAACTGCTATGTGAATATAGCACTATTTTGCATTCCTGAGGTATGATGCTAATGTTGCTGATGCTGCTGAGTCGAACAGTGCAATCGGTATGGGGGTAACTCTTTATATAGAACTCTTTCTCGACTAACACATTTTAACTTAGTGCAATTTTGTGCTGAAAATTGTCGCTCTTGAACTTCCCTGTCAATATAGCACTATATCGCATTCCTGAGGTATGATGCTAATGTTGCTGATGCTGCTGAGTCGAACAGTGCAATCGGTATGGGGCTAACTCTTTATATGGAACTCTGTCTCTATCAACACATTTCAACTTAGTGCAATTTTGTGAGGAAAATTGTCGTTCTTGAACTTCCATGTGAATATAGCAGTATTTCGCATTCCTGAGGTTTGATGCTAATGTTGCTGATGCTGCTGAGTAGAATCGTGCATTCAAAATGGCGCATACTATTAAAATTACCTTTTCCTCTATTAATAGACTTCAAATTAGTGCAAATTTGTGAGGAAAATATTCGCTCTTGAACTTCCATATAAAAATACCACTATTTTGCATTCCTGAGATATGATGCTAATGTTGCTGATGCTGCTGAGTAGAATCGTGCATTCAAATTGGCGCATACTCTTTAAATTACCTTTTCCTCTATTAATAGACTTCAAATTAGTGCAATTTTGTGCAAAAAATTGTCGCTCATGAACTGCTATGTGAATATAGCACTATTTTGCATTCCTGAGGTATGATGCTAATGTTGCTGATGCTGCTGAGTAGAATCGTGCATTCAAAATGGCGCATACTCTTTAAATTACCTTTTCCTCTATTAATAGACTTCAAATTAGTGCAATTTTGTGCTGAAAATTGTCGCTCTTGAACTTCCATGTCAATATAGCACTATTTCGCATTCCTGAGGTATGATGCTAATGTTGCTGATGCTGCTGAGTAGAATCGTGCATTCAAAATGGCGCATACTCTTTAAATTACCTTTTCCTCTATTAATAGACTTCAAATTAGTGCAATTTTGTGCAAAAAATTGTCGCTCTTGAACTGCTATGTGAATATAGCACTATTTTGCATTCCTGAGGTATGATGCTAATGTAGCTGATGCTGCTGAGTAGAATCGTGCATTCAAAATGGCGCATACTCTTTAAATTACCTTTTCCTCTATTAATAGACTTCAAATTAGTGCAATTTTGTGCAAAAAATTGTCGCCCATTGACTGCCATGTGCATATAGCCCTATTTTGAATTCCTTAGGTATCATGCTAATGTTGCTGATACTGCTGAGTCGAACAGTGCAATCGGTATGGGGCTAACTCTTTATATAGAACTCTTTCTCGACTAATACATTTTAACTTAGTGCAATTTTGTGCTGAAAATTGTGGCTCTTGAACTTCAATATGAATATAGCACTATTTCGCATTCCTGAGGTATGATGCTAATGTTGCTGATGCTGCTGAGTCGAACAGTGCAATCGGCATTGGGCTAACTCTTTATATAGAACCCTTTCTCTATTAACACATTTTAACTTAGTGCAATTTTATGCTGAAAATTGTCGCTCTCGAACTTTCATGTGAATATAGCACTATTTCGCATTCCTGAGGTATGATGCTAATGTTGCTGATGCTACTGAGTAGAATCGTGCATTCAAAATGGCGCATACTCTTTAAATTACCTTTTCCTTTATTAATAGGCTTCAAATTAGTGCAATTTTGTGCTGAAAATTGTCGCTCTTGAACTTCCCTGTCAATATAGCACTATTTCGCATTCCTGAGGTATGATGCTAATGCTGCTGATGCTGCTGAGTCGAACAGTGCAATCGGTATGGGGCTAACTCTTTATATAGAACTCTGTCTCTATCAACACATTTCAACTTAGTGCAATTTTGTGAGGAAAATTGTCGCTCTTGAACTTCCATGTGAAAATAGCAGTATTTCGCATTCCTGAGGTTTGATGCTAATGTTGCTGATGCTGCTGAGTAGAATCGTGCATTCAAAATGGCGTAAACTCGTTTAATTACCTTTTTCTCTATTAATATATTTCAAATTAGTGCAATTTTGCATTCCTGAGGTATGATGCTAACGTTGCTGATGCTGCTGAGTCGAATCGTGCATTCAAAATGGCGCATACTCTTTAAATTACCTTTTCCTCTATTAATAGGCTTCAAATTAGTGCAATTTTGTGCTGAAAATTGTCGCTCTTGAACTTCCCTGTCAATATAGCACTATTTCGCATTCCTGAGGTATGATGCTAATGCTGCTGATGCTGCTGAGTCGAACAGTGCAATCGGTATGGGGCTAACTCTTTATATAGAACTCTGTCTCTATCAACACATTTCAACTTAGTGCAATTTTGTGAGGAAAATTGTCGCTCTTGAACTTCCATGTGAAAATAGCAGTATTTCGCATTCCTGAGGTTTGATGCTAATGTTGCTGATGCTGCTGAGTAGAATCGTGCATTCAAAATGGCGTAAACTCGTTTAATTACCTTTTTCTCTATTAATATATTTCAAATTAGTGCAATTTTGCATTCCTGAGCTATGATGCTAACGTTGCTGATGCTGCTGAGTCGAACAGTGCAATGAAAATGGCGCATACTCTTAAAATTACCTTTTCCTCTATTAATAGACTTCAAATTAGTGCAATTTTGTGTGGAAAATTGTCGCTCTTGAACTTCAATATGAATATAGCACTATTTCGCATTCCTGAGGTATGATGCTAATGTTGCTGATGCTACTGAGTAGAATCGTGCATTCAAAATGGCGCATACTCTTTAAATTACCTTTTCCTCTATTAATAGGCTTCAAATTAGTGCAATTTTGTGCTGAAAATTGTCGCTCTTGAACTTCCATGTGAAAATAGCAGTATTTCGCATTCCTGAGGTTTGATGCTAATGTTACTGATGCTGCTGAGTAGAATCGTGCATTCAAAATTGCGTAAACTCGTTTAATTACCTTTTTCTCTATTAATATATTTCAAATTAGTGCAATTTTGCATTCCTGAGGTATGATGCTAACGTTGCTGATGCTGCTGAGTCGAACAGTGCAATCGGTATGGGGCTAACTCTTTATATAGAACTCTTTCTCGACTAACACATTTTAACTTAGTGCAATTTTGTGCTGAAAATTGTGGCTCTTGAACTTCAATATGAATATAGCACTATTTCGCATTCCTGAGGTATGATGCTAATGTTGCTGATGCTACTGAGTCGAATCGTGCATTCAAAATGGCGCATACTCTTGAAATTACCTTTTCCTCTATTAATAGGCTTCAAATTAGTGCAATTTTGTGCTGAAAATTGTCGCTCTTGAACTTCCATGTCAATATAGCACTATTTCGCATTCCTGAGGAATGATGCTAATGCTGCTGATGCTGCTGAGTCGAACAGTGCAATCGGTATGGGGCTAACTATTTATATGGAACTCTGTCTCTATCAACACATTTCAACTTAGTGCAATTTTGTGAGGAAAATTGTCGCTCTTGAACTTCCATGTGAATATAGCAGTATTTCGCATTCCTGAGGTTTGATGCTAATGTTGCTGATGCTGCTGAGTAGAATCGTGCATTCAAAATGGCGCATACTCTTAAAATTACCTTTTCCTCTATTAATAGACTTCAAATTAGTGCAAATTTGTGAGGAAAATATTCGCTCTTGAACTTCCATATAAAAATACCACTATTTTGCATTCCTGAGATATGATGCTAATGTTGCTGATGCTGCTGAGTAGAATCGTGCATTCAAATTGGCGCATACTCTTTAAATTACCTTTTCCTCTATTAATAGACTTCAAATTAGTGCAATTTTGTGCAAAAAATTGTCGCTCATGAACTGCTATGTGAATATAGCACTATTTTGCATTCCTGAGGTATGATGCTAATGTTGCTGATGCTGCTGAGTAGAATCGTGCATTCAAAATGGCGCATACTCTTTAAATTACTTTTTCCTCTATTAATAGACTTCAAATTAGTGCAATTTTGTGCTGAAAATTGTCGCTCTTGAACTTCCATGTCAATATAGCACTATTTCGCATTCCTGAGGTATGATGCTAATGTTGCTGATGCTGCTGAGTAGAATCGTGCATTCAAAATGGCGCATACTCTTTAAATTACCTTTTCCTCTATTAATAGACTTCAAATTAGTGCAATTTTGTGCAAAAAATTGTCGCTCTTGAACTGCTATGTGAATATAGCACTATTTTGCATTCCTGAGGTATGATGCTAATGTAGCTGATGCTGCTGAGTAGAATCGTGCATTCAAAATGGCGCATACTCTTTAAATTACCTTTTCCTCTATTAATAGACTTCAAATTAGTGCAATTTTGTGCAAAAAATTGTCGCCCATTGACTGCCATGTGCATATAGCCCTATTTTGAATTCCTTAGGTATCATGCTAATGTTGCTGATACTGCTGAGTCGAACAGTGCAATCGGTATGGGGCTAACTCTTTATATAGAACTCTTTCTCGACTAATACATTTTAACTTAGTGCAATTTTGTGCTGAAAATTGTGGCTCTTGAACTTCAATATGAATATAGCACTATTTCGCATTCCTGAGGTATGATGCTAATGTTGCTGATGCTGCTGAGTCGAACAGTGCAATCGGCATTGGGCTAACTCTTTATATAGAACCCTTTCTCTATTAACACATTTTAACTTAGTGCAATTTTATGCTGAAAATTGTCGCTCTCGAACTTCCATGTGAATATAGCACTATTTCGCATTCCTGAGGTATGATGCTAATGTTGCTGATGCTACTGAGTAGAATCGTGCATTCAAAATGGCGCATACTCTTTAAATTACCTTTTCCTCTATTAATAGGCTTCAAATTAGTGCAATTTTGTGCTGAAAATTGTCGCTCTTGAACTTCCCTGTCAATATAGCACTATTTCGCATTCCTGAGGTATGATGCTAATGCTGCTGATGCTGCTGAGTCGAACAGTGCAATCGGTATGGGGCTAACTCTTTATATAGAACTCTGTCTCTATCAACACATTTCAACTTAGTGCAATTTTGTGAGGAAAATTGTCGCTCTTGAACTTCCATGTGAAAATAGCAGTATTTCGCATTCCTGAGGTTTGATGCTAATGTTGCTGATGCTGCTGAGTAGAATCGTGCATTCAAAATGGCGTAAACTCGTTTAATTACCTTTTTCTCTATTAATATATTTCAAATTAGTGCAATTTTGCATTCCTGAGGTATGATGCTAACGTTGCTGATGCTGCTGAGTCGAATCGTGCATTCAAAATGGCGCATACTCTTTAAATTACCTTTTCCTCTATTAATAGGCTTCAAATTAGTGCAATTTTGTGCTGAAAATTGTCGCTCTTGAACTTCCCTGTCAATATAGCACTATTTCGCATTCCTGAGGTATGATGCTAATGCTGCTGATGCTGCTGAGTCGAACAGTGCAATCGGTATGGGGCTAACTCTTTATATAGAACTCTGTCTCTATCAACACATTTCAACTTAGTGCAATTTTGTGAGGAAAATTGTCGCTCTTGAACTTCCATGTGAAAATAGCAGTATTTCGCATTCCTGAGGTTTGATGCTAATGTTGCTGATGCTGCTGAGTAGAATCGTGCATTCAAAATGGCGTAAACTCGTTTAATTACCTTTTTCTCTATTAATATATTTCAAATTAGTGCAATTTTGCATTCCTGAGGTATGATGCTAACGTTGCTGATGCTGCTGAGTCGAATCGTGCATTCAAAATGGCGCATACTCTTTAAATTACCTTTTCCTCTATTAATAGGCTTCAAATTAGTGCAATTTTGTGCTGAAAATTGTCGCTCTTGAACTTCCCTGTCAATATAGCACTATTTCGCATTCCTGAGGTATGATGCTAATGCTGCTGATGCTGCTGAGTCGAACAGTGCAATCGGTATGGGGCTAACTCTTTATATAGAACTCTGTCTCTATCAACACATTTCAACTTAGTGCAATTTTGTGAGGAAAATTGTCGCTCTTGAACTTCCATGTGAAAATAGCAGTATTTCGCATTCCTGAGGTTTGATGCTAATGTTGCTGATGCTGCTGAGTAGAATCGTGCATTCAAAATGGCGTAAACTCGTTTAATTACCTTTTTCTCTATTAATATATTTCAAATTAGTGCAATTTTGCATTCCTGAGCTATGATGCTAACGTTGCTGATGCTGCTGAGTCGAACAGTGCAATGAAAATGGCGCATACTCTTAAAATTACCTTTTCCTCTATTAATAGACTTCAAATTAGTGCAATTTTGTGTGGAAAATTGTCGCTCTTGAACTTCAATATGAATATAGCACTATTTCGCATTCCTGAGGTATGATGCTAATGTTGCTGATGCTACTGAGTAGAATCGTGCATTCAAAATGGCGCATGCTCTTTAAATTACCTTTTCCTCTATTAATAGGCTTCAAATTAGTGCAATTTTGTGCTGAAAATTGTCGCTCTTGAACTTCCATGTGAAAATAGCAGTATTTTGCATTCCTGAGGTTTGATGCTAATGTTACTGATGCTGCTGAGTAGAATCGTGCATTCAAAATTGCGTAAACTCGTTTAATTACCTTTTTCTCTATTAATATATTTCAAATTAGTGCAATTTTGCATTCCTGAGGTATGATGCTAACGTTGCTGATGCTGCTGAGTCGAACAGTGCAATCGGTATGGGGCTAACTCTTTATATAGAACTCTTTCTCGACTAACACATTTTAACTTAGTGCAATTTTGTGCTGAAAATTGTGGCTCTTGAACTTCAATATGAATATAGCACTATTTCGCATTCCTGAGGTATGATGCTAATGTTGCTGATGCTACTGAGTCGAATCGTGCATTCAAAATGGCGCATACTCTTGAAATTACCTTTTCCTCTATTAATAGGCTTCAAATTAGTGCAATTTTGTGCTGAAAATTGTCGCTCTTGAACTTCCATGTCAATATAGCACTATTTCGCATTCCTGAGGAATGATGCTAATGCTGCTGATGCTGCTGAGTCGAACAGTGCAATCGGTATGGGGCTAACTCTTTATATGGAACTCTGTCTCTATCAACACATTTCAACTTAGTGCAATTTTGTGAGGAAAATTGTCGCTCTTGAACTTCCATGTGAATATAGCAGTATTTCGCATTCCTGAGGTTTGATGCTAATGTTGCTGATGCTGCTGAGTAGAATCGTGCATTCAAAATGGCGCATACTCTTAAAATTACCTTTTCCTCTATTAATAGACTTCAAATTAGTGCAATTTTGTGTGGAAAATTGTCGCTCTTGAACTTCCATATGAAAATACTACTATTTTGCATTCCTGTGATATGATGCTAATGTAGCTGATGCTACTCAGTAGAATCGTTCATTCAAAATGGCGTAAACTCGTTTAATTACCTTTTTCTCTATTAATATATTTCAAATTAGTGCAATTTTGCATTCTTGAGGTATGATGCTAACGTTGCTGATGCTGCTGAGTCGAACAGTGCAATCGGTATGGGGCTAACTCTTTATATAGAACTCTTTCTCGACCATCACATTTTAACTTAGTGCAATTTTGTGCTGAAAATTGTCGCTCTTGAACTTCCCTGTCAATATAGCACTATTTCGCATTCCTGAGGTATGATGCTAATGTTGCTGATGCTGCTGAGTCGAACAGTGCAATCGGCATTGGGCTAACTCTTTATATAGAACTCTTTCTCTATTAACACATTTCAACATAGTGCAATTTTGTTCTGAAAATTGTCGCTCTCGAACTTCCATGTGAATATAGCACTATTTCGCATTTCTGAGGTATGGTGCTAATGTTGCTGATGCCACTGAGTAGAATCGTGCATTCAAAATGGCGCATACTCTTTAAATTACCTTTTCCTCTATTAATAGACTTAAAATTAGTGCAATTTTGTGCTGAAAATTGTCGCTCTTGAACTTCCACGTCAAAATAGCACTATTTCGCATCCCTGAGGTATGATGCTAATGTTGCTGATGCTGCTGAGTAGAATCGTGCATTCAAAATGGCGCATACTCTTTAAATTACCTTTTCCTCTATTAATAGGCTTCAAATTAGTGCAATTTTGTGCTGAAAATTGTCGCTCTTGAACTTCCCTGTCAATATAGCACTATTTCGCATTCCTGAGGTATGATGCTAATGCTGCTGATGCTGCTGAGTCGAACAGTGCAATCGGTATGGGGCTAACTCTTTATATAGAACTCTGTCTCTATCAACACATTTCAACTTAGTGCAATTTTGTGAGGAAAATTGTCGCTCTTGAACTTCCATGTGAAAATAGCAGTATTTCGCATTCCTGAGGTTTGATGCTAATGTTGCTGATGCTGCTGAGTAGAATCGTGCATTCAAAATGGCGTAAACTCGTTTAATTACCTTTTTCTCTATTAATATATTTCAAATTAGTGCAATTTTGCATTCCTGAGGTATGATGCTAACGTTGCTGATGCTGCTGAGTCGAATCGTGCATTCAAAATGGCGCATACTCTTTAAATTACCTTTTCCTCTATTAATAGGCTTCAAATTAGTGCAATTTTGTGCTGAAAATTGTCGCTCTTGAACTTCCCTGTCAATATAGCACTATTTCGCATTCCTGAGGTATGATGCTAATGCTGCTGATGCTGCTGAGTCGAACAGTGCAATCGGTATGGGGCTAACTCTTTATATAGAACTCTGTCTCTATCAACACATTTCAACTTAGTGCAATTTTGTGAGGAAAATTGTCGCTCTTGAACTTCCATGTGAAAATAGCAGTATTTCGCATTCCTGAGGTTTGATGCTAATGTTGCTGATGCTGCTGAGTAGAATCGTGCATTCAAAATGGTGTAAACTCGTTTAATTACCTTTTTCTCTATTAATATATTTCAAATTAGTGCAATTTTGCATACCTGAGGTATGATGCTAACGTTGCTGATGCTGCTGAGTCGAATCGTGCATTCAAAATGGCGCATACTCTTTAAATTACCTTTTCCTCTATTAATAGGCTTCAAATTAGTGCAATTTTGTGCTGAAAATTGTCGCTCTTGAACTTCCATGTCAATATAGCACTATTTCGCATTCCTGAGGAATGATGCTAATGCTGCTGATGCTGCTGAGTCGAACAGTGCAATCGGTATGGGGCTAACTCTTTATATGGAACTCTGTCTCTATCAACACATTTCAACTTAGTGCAATTTTGTGAGGAAAATTGTCGCTCTTGAACTTCCATGTGAATATAGCAGTATTTCGCATTCCTGAGGTTTGATGCTAATGTTGCTGATGCTGCTGAGTAGAATCGTGCATTCAAAATGGCGCATACTCTTAAAATTACCTTTTCCTCTATTAATAGACTTCAAATTAGTGCAATTTTGTGTGGAAAATTGTCGCTCTTGAACTTCCATATGAAAATACTACTATTTTGCATTCCTGTGATATGATGCTAATGTAGCTGATGCTACTCAGTAGAATCGTTCATTCAAAATGGCGTAAACTCGTTTAATTACCTTTTTCTCTATTAATATATTTCAAATTAGTGCAATTTTGCATTCTTGAGGTATGATGCTAACGTTGCTGATGCTGCTGAGTCGAACAGTGCAATCGGTATGGGGCTAACTCTTTATATAGAACTCTTTCTCGACTATCACATTTTAACTTAGTGCAATTTTGTGCTGAAAATTGTCGCTCTTGAACTTCCCTGTCAATATAGCACTATTTCGCATTCCTGAGGTATGATGCTAATGTTGCTGATGCTGCTGAGTCGAACAGTGCAATCGGCATTGGGCTAACTCTTTATATAGAACTCTTTCTCTATTAACACATTTCAACATAGTGCAATTTTGTTCTGAAAATTGTCGCTCTCGAACTTCCATGTGAATATAGCACTATTTCGCATTTCTGAGGTATGGTGCTAATGTTGCTGATGCCACTGAGTAGAATCGTGCATTCAAAATGGCGCATACTCTTTAAATTACCTTTTCCTCTATTAATAGACTTAAAATTAGTGCAATTTTGTGCTGAAAATTGTCGCTCTTGAACTTCCACGTCAAAATAGCACTATTTCGCATTCCTGAGGTATGATGCTAATGTTGCTGATGCTGCTGAGTAGAATCGTGCATTCAAAATGGCGCATACTCTTTAAATTACCTTTTCCTCTATTAATAGACTTCAAATTAGTGCAATTTTATGCAAAAAATTGTCGCTCTTGAACTGCTATGTGAATATAGCACTATTTTGCATTCCTGAGGTATGATGCTAATGTTGATGATGCAGCTGAGTCGAACAGTGCAATCGGTATGGGGCTAACTCTTTATATAGAACTCTTTGTCGACTAACACATTTTAACTTAGTGCAATTTTGTGCTGAAAATTGTGGCTCTTGAACTTCAATATGAATATAGCACTATTTCTCATTCCTGAGGTATGATGCTAATGTTGCTGATGCTGCTGAGTCGAACAGTGCAATGAAAATGGCGCATACTCTTTAAATTACCTTTTCCTCTATTAATAGAATTCATATTAGTGCAATTTTGTGCAAAAAATTGTCGCTCTTGAACTGCTATGTGAATATAGCACTATTTTGCATCCCTGAGGTATGATGCTAATGTTGCTGATGCTGCTGAGTCGAAAAGTGCAATCGGTATGGGGGTAACTCTTTTTATAGAACTCTTTCTCGACTAACACATTTTAACTTAGTGCAATTTTGTGCTGAAAATTGTGGCTCTTGAACTTCAATATGAATATAGCACTATTTCGCATTCCTGAGGTATGATGCTAATGTTGCTGATGCTGCTGAGTCGAACAGTGCAATCGGTATGGGGCTAACTCTTTATTTGGAACTCTGTCTCTATCAACACATTTCAACTTAGTGCAATTTTGTGAGGAAAATTGTCTTTCTTGAACTTCCATGTGAATATAGCAGTATTTCGCATTCCTGAGGTTTGATGCTAATGTTGCTGATGCTGCTGAGTAGAATCGTGAATTCAAAATGGCGCATACTCTTAAAATTACCTTTTCCTCTATTAATAGACTTCAAATTAGTGCAAATTTGTGAGGAAAATTGTCGCTCTTGAACTTCCATATGAAAATACCACTATTTTGCATTCCTGAGATATGATGCTAATGTTGCTGATGCTGCTGAGTAGAATCGTGCATTCAAAATGGCGCATACTCTTTAAATTACCTTTTCCTCTATTAATAGACTTCAAATTAGTGCAATTTTGTGCAAAAAATTGTCGCTCTTGAACTGCTATGTGAATATAGCACTATTTTGCATTCCTAAGGTATGATGCTAATGTTGCTGATGCTGCTGAGTAGAATCGTGCATTAAAAATGGCGCATACTCTTTAAATTACCTTTTTCTCTATTAATATATTTCAAATTAGTGCAATTTTGCATTCCTGAGGTATGATGCTAACGTTGCTGATGCTGCTGAGTCGAACAGTGCAATGAAAATGGCGCATACTCTTTAAATTACCTTTTCCTCTATTAATAGAATTCATATTAGTGCAATTTTGTGCAAAAAATTGTCGCTCTTGAACTGCTATGTGAATATAGCACTATTTTGCATTCCTGAGGTATGATGCTAACGTTGCTGATGCTGCTGAGTCGAACAGTGCAATCGGTATGGGGCTAACTCTTTATATAGAACTCTTTCTCGACTATCACATTTTAACTTAGTGCAATTTTGTGCTGAAAATTGTCGCTCTTGAACTTCCCTGTCAATATAGCACTATTTCGCATTCCTGAGGTATGATGCTAATGTTGCTGATGCTGCTGAGTCGAACAGTGCAATCGGCATTGGGCTAACTCTTTATATAGAACTCTTTCTCTATTAACACATTTCAACATAGTGCAATTTTGTTCTGAAAATTGTCGCTCTCGAACTTCCATGTGAATATAGCACTATTTCGCATTTCTGAGGTATGGTGCTAATGTTGCTGATGCCACTGAGTAGAATCGTGCATTCAAAATGGCGCATACTCTTTAAATTACCTTTTCCTCTATTAATAGACTTAAAATTAGTGCAATTTTGTGCTGAAAATTGTCGCTCTTGAACTTCCACGTCAAAATAGCACTATTTCGCATTCCTGAGGTATGATGCTAATGTTGCTGATGCTGCTGAGTAGAATCGTGCATTCAAAATGGCGCATACTCTTTAAATTACCTTTTCCTCTATTAATAGGCTTCAAATTAGTGCAATTTTGTGCTGAAAATTGTCGCTCTTGAACTTCCCTGTCAATATAGCACTATTTCGCATTCCTGAGGTATGATGCTAATGCTGCTGATGCTGCTGAGTCGAACAGTGCAATCGGTATGGGGCTAACTCTTTATATAGAACTCTGTCTCTATCAACACATTTCAACTTAGTGCAATTTTGTGAGGAAAATTGTCGCTCTTGAACTTCCATGTGAAAATAGCAGTATTTCGCATTCCTGAGGTTTGATGCTAATGTTGCTGATGCTGCTGAGTAGAATCGTGCATTCAAAATGGCGTAAACTCGTTTAATTACCTTTTTCTCTATTAATATATTTCAAATTAGTGCAATTTTGCATTCTTGAGGTATGATGCTAACGTTGCTGATGCTGCTGAGTCGAACAGTGCAATCGGTATGGGGCTAACTCTTTATATAGAACTCTTTCTCGACTATCACATTTTAACTTAGTGCAATTTTGTGCTGAAAATTGTCGCTCTTGAACTTCCCTGTCAATATAGCACTATTTCGCATTCCTGAGGTATGATGCTAATGTTGCTGATGCTGCTGAGTCGAACAGTGCAATCGGTATGGGGCTAACTCTTTATTTGGAACTCTGTCTCTATCAACACATTTCAACTTAGTGCAATTTTGTGAGGAAAATTGTCGTTCTTGAACTTCCATGTGAATATAGCAGTATTTCGCATTCCTGAGGTTTGATGCTAATGTTGCTGATGCTGCTGAGTAGAATCGTGAATTCAAAATGGCGCATACTCTTAAAATTACCTTTTCCTCTATTAATAGACTTCAAATTAGTGCAAATTTGTGAGGAAAATTGTCGCTCTTGAACTTCCATATGAAAATACCACTATTTTGCATTCCTGAGATATGATGCTAATGTTGCTGATGCTGCTGAGTAGAATCGTGCATTCAAAATGGCGCATACTCTTTAAATTACCTTTTCCTCTATTAATAGACTTCAAATTAGTGCAATTTTGTGCAAAAAATTGTCGCTCTTGAACTGCTATGTGAATATAGCACTATTTTGCATTCCTAAGGTATGATGCTAATGTTGCTGATGCTGCTGAGTAGAATCGTGCATTAAAAATGGCGCATACTCTTTAAATTACCTTTTTCTCTATTAATATATTTCAAATTAGTGCAATTTTGCATTCCTGAGGTATGATGCTAACGTTGCTGATGCTGCTGAGTCGAACAGTGCAATGAAAATGGCGCATACTCTTTAAATTACCTTTTCCTCTATTAATAGAATTCATATTAGTGCAATTTTGTGCAAAAAATTGTCGCTCTTGAACTTCCACGTCAAAATAGCACTATTTCGCATTCCTGAGGTATGATGCTAATGTTGCTGATGCTGCTGAGTAGAATCGTGCATTCAAAATGGCGCATACTCTTTAAATTACCTTTTCCTCTATTAATAGACTTCAAATTAGTGCAATTTTATGCAAAAAATTGTCGCTCTTGAACTGCTATGTGAATATAGCACTATTTTGCATTCCTGAGGTATGATGCTAATGTTGATGATGCAGCTGAGTCGAACAGTGCAATCGGTATGGGGCTAACTCTTTATATAGAACTCTTTGTCGACTAACACATTTTAACTTAGTGCAATTTTGTGCTGAAAATTGTGGCTCTTGAACTTCAATATGAATATAGCACTATTTCTCATTCCTGAGGTATGATGCTAATGTTGCTGATGCTGCTGAGTCGAACAGTGCAATGAAAATGGCGCATACTCTTTAAATTACCTTTTCCTCTATTAATAGAATTCATATTAGTGCAATTTTGTGCAAAAAATTGTCGCTCTTGAACTGCTATGTGAATATAGCACTATTTTGCATCCCTGAGGTATGATGCTAATGTTGCTGATGCTGCTGAGTCGAAAAGTGCAATCGGTATGGGGGTAACTCTTTTTATAGAACTCTTTCTCGACTAACACATTTTAACTTAGTGCAATTTTGTGCTGAAAATTGTGGCTCTTGAACTTCAATATGAATATAGCACTATTTCGCATTCCTGAGGTATGATGCTAATGTTGCTGATGCTGCTGAGTCGAACAGTGCAATCGGTATGGGGCTAACTCTTTATTTGGAACTCTGTCTCTATCAACACATTTCAACTTAGTGCAATTTTGTGAGGAAAATTGTCGTTCTTGAACTTCCATGTGAATATAGCAGTATTTCGCATTCCTGAGGTTTGATGCTAATGTTGCTGATGCTGCTGAGTAGAATCGTGAATTCAAAATGGCGCATACTCTTAAAATTACCTTTTCCTCTATTAATAGACTTCAAATTAGTGCAAATTTGTGAGGAAAATTGTCGCTCTTGAACTTCCATATGAAAATACCACTATTTTGCATTCCTGAGATATGATGCTAATGTTGCTGATGCTGCTGAGTAGAATCGTGCATTCAAAATGGCGCATACTCTTTAAATTACCTTTTCCTCTATTAATAGACTTCAAATTAGTGCAATTTTGTGCAAAAAATTGTCGCTCTTGAACTGCTATGTGAATATAGCACTATTTTGCATTCCTAAGGTATGATGCTAATGTTGCTGATGCTGCTGAGTAGAATCGTGCATTAAAAATGGCGCATACTCTTTAAATTACCTTTTTCTCTATTAATATATTTCAAATTAGTGCAATTTTGCATTCCTGAGGTATGATGCTAACGTTGCTGATGCTGCTGAGTCGAACAGTGCAATGAAAATGGCGCATACTCTTTAAATTACCTTTTCCTCTATTAATAGAATTCATATTAGTGCAATTTTGTGCAAAAAATTGTCGCTCTTGAACTGCTATGTGAATATAGCACTATTTTGCATTCCTGAGGTATGATGCTAACGTTGCTGATGCTGCTGAGTCGAACAGTGCAATCGGTATGGGGCTAACTCTTTATATAGAACTCTTTCTCGACTATCACATTTTAACTTAGTGCAATTTTGTGCTGAAAATTGTCGCTCTTGAACTTCCCTGTCAATATAGCACTATTTCGCATTCCTGAGGTATGATGCTAATGTTGCTGATGCTGCTGAGTCGAACAGTGCAATCGGCATTGGGCTAACTCTTTATATAGAACTCTTTCTCTATTAACACATTTCAACATAGTGCAATTTTGTTCTGAAAATTGTCGCTCTCGAACTTCCATGTGAATATAGCACTATTTCGCATTTCTGAGGTATGGTGCTAATGTTGCTGATGCCACTGAGTAGAATCGTGCATTCAAAATGGCGCATACTCTTTAAATTACCTTTTCCTCTATTAATAGACTTAAAATTAGTGCAATTTTGTGCTGAAAATTGTCGCTCTTGAACTTCCACGTCAAAATAGCACTATTTCGCATTCCTGAGGTATGATGCTAATGTTGCTGATGCTGCTGAGTAGAATCGTGCATTCAAAATGGCGCATACTCTTTAAATTACCTTTTCCTCTATTAATAGGCTTCAAATTAGTGCAATTTTGTGCTGAAAATTGTCGCTCTTGAACTTCCCTGTCAATATAGCACTATTTCGCATTCCTGAGGTATGATGCTAATGCTGCTGATGCTGCTGAGTCGAACAGTGCAATCGGTATGGGGCTAACTCTTTATATAGAACTCTGTCTCTATCAACACATTTCAACTTAGTGCAATTTTGTGAGGAAAATTGTCGCTCTTGAACTTCCATGTGAAAATAGCAGTATTTCGCATTCCTGAGGTTTGATGCTAATGTTGCTGATGCTGCTGAGTAGAATCGTGCATTCAAAATGGCGTAAACTCGTTTAATTACCTTTTTCTCTATTAATATATTTCAAATTAGTGCAATTTTGCATTCCTGAGGTATGATGCTAACGTTGCTGATGCTGCTGAGTCGAATCGTGCATTCAAAATGGCGCATACTCTTTAAATTACCTTTTCCTCTATTAATAGGCTTCAAATTAGTGCAATTTTGTGCTGAAAATTGTCGCTCTTGAACTTCCCTGTCAATATAGCACTATTTCGCATTCCTGAGGTATGATGCTAATGCTGCTGATGCTGCTGAGTCGAACAGTGCAATCGGTATGGGGCTAACTCTTTATATAGAACTCTGTCTCTATCAACACATTTCAACTTAGTGCAATTTTGTGAGGAAAATTGTCGCTCTTGAACTTCCATGTGAAAATAGCAGTATTTCGCATTCCTGAGGTTTGATGCTAATGTTGCTGATGCTGCTGAGTAGAATCGTGCATTCAAAATGGTGTAAACTCGTTTAATTACCTTTTTCTCTATTAATATATTTCAAATTAGTGCAATTTTGCATACCTGAGGTATGATGCTAACGTTGCTGATGCTGCTGAGTCGAATCGTGCATTCAAAATGGCGCATACTCTTTAAATTACCTTTTCCTCTATTAATAGGCTTCAAATTAGTGCAATTTTGTGCTGAAAATTGTCGCTCTTGAACTTCCATGTCAATATAGCACTATTTCGCATTCCTGAGGAATGATGCTAATGCTGCTGATGCTGCTGAGTCGAACAGTGCAATCGGTATGGGGCTAACTCTTTATATGGAACTCTGTCTCTATCAACACATTTCAACTTAGTGCAATTTTGTGAGGAAAATTGTCGCTCTTGAACTTCCATGTGAATATAGCAGTATTTCGCATTCCTGAGGTTTGATGCTAATGTTGCTGATGCTGCTGAGTAGAATCGTGCATTCAAAATGGCGCATACTCTTAAAATTACCTTTTCCTCTATTAATAGACTTCAAATTAGTGCAATTTTGTGTGGAAAATTGTCGCTCTTGAACTTCCATATGAAAATACTACTATTTTGCATTCCTGTGATATGATGCTAATGTAGCTGATGCTACTCAGTAGAATCGTTCATTCAAAATGGCGTAAACTCGTTTAATTACCTTTTTCTCTATTAATATATTTCAAATTAGTGCAATTTTGCATTCTTGAGGTATGATGCTAACGTTGCTGATGCTGCTGAGTCGAACAGTGCAATCGGTATGGGGCTAACTCTTTATATAGAACTCTTTCTCGACTATCACATTTTAACTTAGTGCAATTTTGTGCTGAAAATTGTCGCTCTTGAACTTCCCTGTCAATATAGCACTATTTCGCATTCCTGAGGTATGATGCTAATGTTGCTGATGCTGCTGAGTCGAACAGTGCAATCGGCATTGGGCTAACTCTTTATATAGAACTCTTTCTCTATTAACACATTTCAACATAGTGCAATTTTATTCTGAAAATTGTCGCTCTCGAACTTCCATGTGAATATAGCACTATTTCGCATTTCTGAGGTATGGTGCTAATGTTGCTGATGCCACTGAGTAGAATCGTGCATTCAAAATGGCGCATACTCTTTAAATTACCTTTTCCTCTATTAATAGACTTAAAATTAGTGCAATTTTGTGCTGAAAATTGTCGCTCTTGAACTTCCACGTCAAAATAGCACTATTTCGCATTCCTGAGGTATGATGCTAATGTTGCTGATGCTGCTGAGTAGAATCGTGCATTCAAAATGGCGCATACTCTTTAAATTACCTTTTCCTCTATTAATAGACTTCAAATTAGTGCAATTTTATGCAAAAAATTGTCGCTCTTGAACTGCTATGTGAATATAGCACTATTTTGCATTCCTGAGGTATGATGCTAATGTTGATGATGCAGCTGAGTCGAACAGTGCAATCGGTATGGGGCTAACTCTTTATATAGAACTCTTTGTCGACTAACACATTTTAACTTAGTGCAATTTTGTGCTGAAAATTGTGGCTCTTGAACTTCAATATGAATATAGCACTATTTCTCATTCCTGAGGTATGATGCTAATGTTGCTGATGCTGCTGAGTCGAACAGTGCAATGAAAATGGCGCATACTCTTTAAATTACCTTTTCCTCTATTAATAGAATTCATATTAGTGCAATTTTGTGCAAAAAATTGTCGCTCTTGAACTGCTATGTGAATATAGCACTATTTTGCATCCCTGAGGTATGATGCTAATGTTGCTGATGCTGCTGAGTCGAAAAGTGCAATCGGTATGGGGGTAACTCTTTTTATAGAACTCTTTCTCGACTAACACATTTTAACTTAGTGCAATTTTGTGCTGAAAATTGTGGCTCTTGAACTTCAATATGAATATAGCACTATTTCGCATTCCTGAGGTATGATGCTAATGTTGCTGATGCTGCTGAGTCGAACAGTGCAATCGGTATGGGGCTAACTCTTTATTTGGAACTCTGTCTCTATCAACACATTTCAACTTAGTGCAATTTTGTGAGGAAAATTGTCGTTCTTGAACTTCCATGTGAATATAGCAGTATTTCGCATTCCTGAGGTTTGATGCTAATGTTGCTGATGCTGCTGAGTAGAATCGTGAATTCAAAATGGCGCATACTCTTAAAATTACCTTTTCCTCTATTAATAGACTTCAAATTAGTGCAAATTTGTGAGGAAAATTGTCGCTCTTGAACTTCCATATGAAAATACCACTATTTTGCATTCCTGAGATATGATGCTAATGTTGCTGATGCTGCTGAGTAGAATCGTGCATTCAAAATGGCGCATACTCTTTAAATTACCTTTTCCTCTATTAATAGACTTCAAATTAGTGCAATTTTGTGCAAAAAATTGTCGCTCTTGAACTGCTATGTGAATATAGCACTATTTTGCATTCCTAAGGTATGATGCTAATGTTGCTGATGCTGCTGAGTAGAATCGTGCATTAAAAATGGCGCATACTCTTTAAATTACCTTTTTCTCTATTAATATATTTCAAATTAGTGCAATTTTGCATTCCTGAGGTATGATGCTAACGTTGCTGATGCTGCTGAGTCGAACAGTGCAATGAAAATGGCGCATACTCTTTAAATTACCTTTTCCTCTATTAATAGAATTCATATTAGTGCAATTTTGTGCAAAAAATTGTCGCTCTTGAACTGCTATGTGAATATAGCACTATTTTGCATTCCTGAGGTATGATGCTAATGTTGCTGATGCTGCTGAGTCGAACAGTGCAATCGGTATGGGGGTAACTCTTTATATAGAACTCTTTCTCGACTAACACATTTTAACTGAGTGCAATTTTGTGATTAAAATTGTCGTTCTTGAACTTCCATGTGAATATAGCAGTATTTCGCATTCCTGAGGTTTGATGCTAATGTTGCTGATGCTGCTGAGTAGAATCGTGCATTCAAAATGGCGCATACTCTTAAAATTACCTTTTCCTCTATTAATAGACTTCAAATTAGTGCAAATTTGTGAGGAAAATATTCGCTCTTGAACTTCCATATAAAAATACCACTATTTTGCATTCCTGAGATATGATGCTAATGTTGCTGATGCTGTTGAGTAGAATCGTGCATTCAAATTGGCGCATACTCTTTAAATTACCGTTTCCTCTATTAATAGACTTCAAATTAGTGCAATTTTGTGCAAAAAATTGTCGCTCATGAACTGCTATGTGAATATAGCACTATTTTGCATTCCTGAGGTATGATGCTAATGTTGCTGATGCTGCTGAGTAGAATCGTGCATTCAAAATGGCGCATACACTTTAAATTACCTTTTACTCTATTAATAGACTACAAATTAGTGCAATTTTGTGCTGAAAATTGTCGCTCTTGAACTTCCATGTCAATATAGCACTATTTCGCATTCCTGAGGTATGATGCTAATGTTGCTGATGCTGCTGAGTAGAATCGTGCATTCAAAATGGCGCATACTCTTTAAATTACCTTTTCCTCTATTAATAGACTTCAAATTAGTGCAATTTTGTGCAAAAAATTGTCGCTCTTGAACTGCTATGTGAATATAGCACTATTTTGCATTCCTGAGGTATGATGCTAATGTAGCTGATGCTGCTGAGTAGAATCGTGCATTCAAAATGGCGCATACTCTTTAAATTACCTTTTCCTCTATTAATAGACTTCAAATTAGTGCAATTTTGTGCAAAAAATTGTCGCCCATTGACTGCCATGTGCATATAGCCCTATTTTGAATTCCTTAGGTATCATGCTAATGTTGCTGATGCTGCTGAGTCGAACAGTGCAATCGGAATGGGGCTAACTCTTTATATAGAACTCTTTCTCGACTAATACATTTTAACTTAGTGCAATTTTGTGCTGAAAATTGTGGCTCTTGAACTTCAATATGAATATAGCACTATTTCGCATTCCTGAGGTATGATGCTAATGTTGCTGATGCTGCTGAGTCGAACAGTGCAATCGGCATTGGGCTAACTCTTTATATAGAACTCTTTCTCTATTAACACATTTTAACTTAGTGCAATTTTGTGCTGAAAATTGTCGCTCTCGAACTTCCATGTGAATATAGCACTATTTCGCATTCCTGAGGTATGATGCTAATGTTGCTGATGCTACTGAGTAGAATCGTGCATTCAAAATGGCGCATACTCTTTAAATTACCTTTTCCTCAATTAATAGGCTTCAAATTAGTGCAATTTTGTGCTGAAAATTGTCGCTCTTGAACTTCCCTGTCAATATAGCACTATTTCGCATTCCTGAGGTATGATGCTAATGCTGCTGATGCTGCTGAGTCGAACAGTGCAATCGGTATGGGGCTAACTCTTTATATAGAACTCTGTCTCTATCAACACATTTCAACTTAGTGCAATTTTGTGAGGAAAATTGTCGGTCTTGAACTTCCATGTGAAAATAGCAGTATTTCGCATTCCTGAGGTTTGATGCTAATGTTGCTGATGCTGCTGAGTAGAATCGTGCATTCAAAATGGCGTAAACTCGTTTAATTACCTTTTTCTCTATTAATATATTTCAAATTAGTGCAATTTTGCATTCCTGAGGTATGATGCTAACGTTGCTGATGCTGCTGAGTCGAACAGTGCAATGAAAATGGCGCATACTCTTAAAATTACCTTTTCCTCTATTAATAGACTTCAAATTAGTGCAATTTTGTGTGGAAAATTGTTGCTCTTGAACTTCCATATGAAAATACCACTATTTTGCATTCCTGAGATATGATGCTAATGTAGCTGATGCTACTCAGTAGAACCGTTCATTCAAAATGGCGTAAACTCGTTTAATTACCTTTTTCTCTATTAATATATTTCAAATTAGTGCAATTTTGCATTCCTGAGGTATGATGCTAACGTTGCTGATGCTGCTGAGTCGAACAGTGCAATGAAAATGGCGCATACTCTTTAAATTACCTTTTCCTCTATTAATAGAATTCATATTAGTGCAATTTTGTGCAAAAAATTGTCGCTCTTGAACTGCTATGTGAATACAGCAATATTTTGCATTCCTGAGGTATGATGCTAATGTTGCTGATGCTGCTGAGTCGAACAGTGCAATCGGTATGGGGCTAACTCTTTATATAGAACTCTTTCTCGACTAACACATTTTAACTTAGTACAATTTTGTGCTGAAAATTGTGGCTCTTGAACTTCAATATGGATATAGCACTATTTCGCATTCCTGAGGTATGATGCTAATGTTGCTGATGCTACTGAGTAGAATCGTGCATTCAAAATGGCGCATACTCTTTAAATTACCTTTTCCTCTATTAATAGGCTTCAAATTAGTGCAATTTTGTGCTGAAAATTGTCGCTCTTGAACTTCCATGTGAAAATAGCAGTATTTCGCATTCCTGAGGTTTGATGCTAATGTTGCTGATGCTGCTGAGTAGAATCGTGCATTCAAAATTGCGTAAACTCGTTTAATTACCTTTTTCTCTATTAATATATTTCAAATTAGTGCAATTTTGCATTCCTGAGGTATGATGCTAACGTTGCTGATGCTGCTGAGTCGAACAGTGCAATGAAAATGGCGCATACTCTTAAAATTACCTTTTCCTCTATTAATAGACTTCAAATTAGTGCAATTTTGTGTGGAAAATTGTCGCTCTTGAACTTCCATATGAAAATACCACTATTTTGCATTCCTGAGATATGATGCTAATGTAGCTGATGCTACTCAGTAGAACCGTTCATTCAAAATGGCGTAAACTCGTTTAATTACCTTTTTCTCTATTAATATATTTCAAATTAGTGCAATTTTGCATTCCTGAGGTATGATGCTAATGTTGCTGATGCTGCTGAGTCGAACAGTGCAATGAAAATGGCGCATACTCTTTAAATTACCTTTTCCTCTATTAATAGAATTCATATTAGTGCAATTTTGTGCAAAAAATTGTCGCTCTTGAACTGCTATGTGAATACAGCACTATTTTGCATTCCTGAGGTATGATGCTAATGTTGCTGATGCTGCTGAGTCGAACAGTGCAATCGGTATGGGGCTAACTCTTTATATAGAACTCTTTCTCGACTATCACATTTTAACTTAGTGCAATTTTGTGCTGAAAATTGTGGCTCTTGAACTTCAATATGAATATAGCACTATTTCGCATTCCTGAGGTATGATGCTAATGTTGCTGATGCTGCTGAGTCGAACAGTGCAATCGGCATTGGGCTAACTCTTTATATAGAACTCTTTCTCTATTAACACATTTCAACTTAGTGCAATTTTGTTCTGAAAATTGTCGCTCTCGAACTTCCATGTGAAGATAGCACTATTTCGCATTTCTGAGGTATGATGCTAATGTTGCTGATGCCACTGAGTAGAATCGTGCATTCAAAATGGCGCATACTCTTTAAATTACCTTTTCCTCTATTAATAGACTTAAAATTAGTGCAATTTTGTGCTGAAAATTGTCGCTCTTGAACTTCCACGTCAAAATAGCACTATTTCGCATTCCTGAGGTATGATGCTAATGTTGCTGATGCTGCTGAGTAGAATCGTGCATTCAAAATGGCGCATACTCTTAAAATTACCTTTTCCTCTATTAATAGACTTCAAATTAGTGCAATTTTGTGCAAAAAATTGTCGCTCTTGAACTGCCATGTGCATATAGCCCTATTTTGAATTCCTTAGGTATCATGCTAATGTTGCTGATGCTGCTGAGTCGAACAGTGCAATCGGTATGGGGCTAACTCTTTATATAGAACTCTTTCTCGACTAACACATTTTAACTTAGTGCAATTTTGTGCTGAAAATTGTGGCTCTTGAACTTCAATATGAATATAGCACTATTTCGCATTCCTGAGGTATGATGCTAATGTTGCTGATGCTGCTGAGTCGAACAGTGCAATCGGCATTGGGCTAACTCTTTATATAGAACTCTTTCTCTATTAACACATTTCAACTTAGTGCAATTTTGTTCTGAAATTTGTCGCTCTCGAACTTCCATGTGAATATAGCACTATTTCGCATTCCTGAGGTATGATGCTAATGTTTCTGATGCTACTGAGTAGAATCGTGCATTCAAAATGGCGCATACTCTTTAAATTACCTTTTCCTCTATTAATAGACTTCAAATTAGTGCAATTTTGTGCTAAAAATTGTCGCTCTTGAACTGCTATATGAATATAGCACTATTTTGCATTCCTGAGGTATGATGCTAATGTTGCTGATGCTGCTGAGTCGAACAGTGCAATCGGTATGGGGGTAACTCTTTATATAGAACTCTTTCTCTATTAACACATTTCAACTTAGTGCAATTTTGTTCTGAAAATTGTCGCTCTCGAACTTCCATGTGAATATAGCACTATTTCGCATTCCTGAGGTATGATGCTAATGTTGCTGATGCTACTGAGTAGAATCGTGCATTCAAAATGGCGCATACTCTTTAAATTACCTTTTCCTCTATTAATAGACTTCCAATTAGTGCAATTTTGTGCAAAAAATTGCCGCTCTTAAACTGCTATGTGAATATAGCACTATTTCGCATTCCTGAGGTATGATGCTAATGCTGCTGATGCTGCTGAGTCGAACAGTGCAATCGGTATGGGGCTAACTCTTTATATAGAACTCTTTCTCGACTAACACATTTTAACTTAGTGCAATTTTGTGCTGAAAATTGTGGCTCTTGAACTTCAATATGAAAATACCACTATTTCGCATTCCTGAGGTATGATGCTAATGTTGCTGATGCTGCTGAGTCGAACAGTGCAATCGGCATTGGGCTAACTCTTTATATAGAACTCTTTCTCTATTAACACATTTCAACTTAGTGCAATTTTGTTCTGAAAATTGTCGCTCTCGAACTTCCATGTGAATATAGCACTATTTCGCATTCCTGAGGTATGATGCTAATGCTGCTGATGCTGCTAAGTAGAATCGTGCATTCAAAATGGCGCATACTCTTTAAATTACCTTTTCCTCTATTAATAGACTTCCAATTAGTGCAATTTTGTGCAAAAAATTGTCGCTCTTGAACTGCTATGTGAATATAGCACTATTTCGCATTCCTGAGGTTTGATACTAATGCTGCTGATGCTGCTGAGTCGAACAGTGCAATCGGCATTGGGCTAACTCTATATATAGAACTCTTTCTCTATTAACACATTTCAACTTAGTGCAATTTTGTGCTGAAAATTGTCGCTCTTGAACTTCCATGTCAAAATAGCACTATTTCGCATTCCTGAGTTATGATGCTAATGCTGCTGATGCTGCTAAGTAGAATCGTGCATTCAAAATGGCGCATACTCTTTAAATTACCTTTTCCTCTATTAATAGACTTCCAATTAGTGCAATTTTGTGCAAAAAATTGTCGCTCTTGAACTGCTATGTGAATATAGCACTATTTCGCATTCCTGAGGTATGATGCTAATGCTGCTGATGCTGCTGAGTCGAACAGTGCAATCGGCATTGGGCTAACTCTATATATAGAACTCTTTCTCTATTAACACATTTCAACTTAGTGCAATTTTGTTCTGAAAATTGTCGCTCTCGAACTTCCATGTGAATATAGCACTATTTCGCATTCCTGAGGTATGATGCTAATGTTGCTGATGCTACTGAGTAGAATCGTGCATTCAAAATGGCGCATACTCTTTAAATTACCTTTTCCTCTATTAATAGACTTCAAATTAGTGCAATTTTGTGCTGAAAATTGTCGCTCTTGAACTTCCATGTCAATATAGCACTATTTCGCATTCCTGAGGTTTGATGCTAATGTTGCTGATGCTGCTGAGTGAAATCGTGCATTCAAAATGGCGCATACTCTTAAAATTACCTTTTCCTCTAATAATAGACTTCAAATTAGTGCAATTTTGTGTGGAAAATTGTCGCTCTTGAACTTCCATATGAAAATACCACTATTTTGCATTCCTGAGATATGATGCTAATGTAGCTGATGCTACTCAGTAGAACCGTTCATTCAAAATGGCGTAAACTCGTTTAATCACCTTTTTCTCTATTAATATATTTCAAATTAGTGCACTTTTGCATTCCTGAGGTATGATGCTAACGTTGCTGATGCTGCTGAGTCGAACAATGCAATGAAAATGGCGCATACTCTTTAAATTACCTTTTCCTCTATTAATAGAATTCATATTAGTGCAATTTTGTGCAAAAAATTGTCGCTCTTGAACTGCTATGTGAATATAGCACTATTTTGCATTCCTGATGTATGAAGCTAATGTTGCTGATGCTGCTGAGTCGAACAGTGCAATCGGCATTGGGCTAACTCTATATATAGAACTCTTTCTCTATTAACACATTTCAACTTAGTGCAATTTTGTGCTGAAAATTGTCGCTCTTGAACTTCCATGTCAAAATAGCACTATTTCGCATTCCTGAGTTATGATGCTAATGCTGCTGATGCTGCTAAGTAGAATCGTGCATTCAAAATGGCGCATACTCTTTAAATTACCTTTTCCTCTATTAATAGACTTCCAATTAGTGCAATTTTGTGCAAAAAATTGTCGCTCTTGAACTGCCATGTACATATAGCCCTATTTTGAATTCCTTAGGTATCATGCTAATGTTGCTGATGCTGCTGAGTCGAACAGTGCAATCGGTATGGGGCTAACTCTTTATATAGAACTCTTTCTCGACTAACACATTTTAACTTAGTGCAATTTTGTGCTGAAAATTGTGGCTCTTGAACTTCAATATGAATATAGCACTATTTCGCATTCCTGAGGTATGATGCTAATGTTGCTGATGCTGCTGAGTCGAACAGTGCAATCGGCATTGGGCTAACTCTTTATATAGAACTCTTTCTCTATTAACACATTTCAACTTAGTGCAATTTTGTTCTGAAATTTGTCGCTCTCGAACTTCCATGTGAATATAGCACTATTTCGCATTCCTGAGGTATGATGCTAATGTTTCTGATGCTACTGAGTAGAATCGTGCATTCAAAATGGCGCATACTCTTTAAATTACCTTTTCCTCTATTAACAGACTTCAAATTAGTGCAATTTTGTGCTAAAAATTGTCGCTCTTGAACTGCTATATGAATATAGCACTATTTTGCATTCCTGAGGTATGATGCTAATGTTGCTGATGCTGCTGAGTCGAACAGTGCAATCGGTATGGGGCTAACTCTTTATATAGAACTCTTTCTCGACTAACACATTTTAACTTAGTGCAATTTTGTGCTGAAAATTGTGGCTCTTGAACTTCAATATGAAAATACCACTATTTCGCATTCCTGAGGTATGATGCTAATGTTGCTGATGCTGCTGAGTCGAACAGTGCAATCGGCATTGGGCTAACTCTTTATATAGAACTCTTTCTCTATTAACACATTTCAACTTGGTGCAATTTTGTTCTGAAAATTGTCGCTCTCGAACTTCCATGTGAATATAGCACTATTTCGCATTCCTGAGGTATGATGCTAATGTTGCTGATGCTACTGAGTAGAATCGTGCATTCAAAATGGCGCATACTCTTTAAATTACCTTTTCCTCTATTAATAGACTTCAAATTAGTGCAATTTTGTGCTGAAAATTGTCGCTCTTGAACTTCCATGTCAATATAGCACTATTTCGCTTTCCTGAGGTTTGATGCTAATGTAGCTGATGCTACTCAGTAGAACCGTTCATTCAAAATGGCGTAAACTCGTTTAATCACCTTTTTCTCTATTAATATATTTCAAATTAGTGCACTTTTGCATTCCTGAGGTATGATGCTAACGTTGCTGATGCTGCTGAGTCGAACAATGCAATGAAAATGGCGCATACTCTTTAAATTACCTTTTCCTCTATTAATAGAATTCATATTAGTGCAATTTTGTGCAAAAAATTGTCGCTCTTGAACTGCTATGTGAATATAGCGCTATTTTGCATTCCTGAGGTATGATGCTAATGTTGCTGATGCTGCTGAGTCGAACAGTGCAATCGGCATTGGGCTAACTCTATATATAGAACTCTTTCTCTATTAACACATTTCAACTTAGTGCAATTTTGTGCTGAAAATTGTCGCTCTTGAACTTCCATGTCAAAATAGCACTATTTCGCATTCCTGAGTTATGATGCTAATGCTGCTGATGCTGCTAAGTAGAATCGTGCATTCAAAATGGCGCATACTCTTTAAATTACCTTTTCCTCTATTAATAGACTTCCAATTAGTGCAATTTTGTGCAAAAAATTGTCGCTCTTGAACTGCTATGTGAATATAGCACTATTTCGCATTCCTGAGGTATGATGCTAATGCTGCTGATGCTGCTGAGTCGAACAGTGCAATCGGCATTGGACTAACTCTATATATAGAACTCTTTCTCTATTAACACATTTCAACTTAGTGCAATTTTGTTCTGAAAATTGTCGCTCTCGAACTTCCATGTGAATATAGCACTATTTCGCATTCCTGAGGTATGATGCTAATGTTGCTGATGCTACTGAGTAGAATCGTGCATTCAAAATGGCGCATACTCTTTAAATTACCTTTTCCTCTATTAATAGACTTCAAATTAGTGCAATTTTGTGCTGAAAATTGTCGCTCTTGAACTTCCATGTCAATATAGCACTATTTCGCATTCCTGAGGTTTGATGCTAATGTTGCTGATGCTGCTGAGTAGAATCGTGCATTCAAAATGGCGCATACTCTTAAAATTACCTTTTCCTCTAATAATAGACTTCAAATTAGTGCAATTTTGTGTGGAAAATTGTCGCTCTTGAACTTCCATATGAAAATACCACTATTTTGCATTCCTGAGATATGATGCTAATGTAGCTGATGCTACTCAGTAGAACCGTTCATTCAAAATGGCGTTAACTCGTTTAATCACCTTTTTCTCTATTAATATATTTCAAATTAGTGCACTTTTGCATTCCTGAGGTATGATGCTAACGTTGCTGATGCTGCTGAGTCGAACAATGCAATGAAAATGGCGCATACTCTTTAAATTACCTTTTCCTCTATTAATAGAATTCATATTAGTGCAATTTTGTGCAAAAAATTGTCGCTCTTGAACTGCTATGTGAATATAGCACTATTTTGCATTCCTGAGGTATGAAGCTAATGTTGCTGATGCTGCTGAGTCGAACAGTGCAATCGGCATTGGGCTAACTCTATATATAGAACTCTTTCTCTATTAACACATTTCAACTTAGTGCAATTTTGTGCTGAAAATTGTCGCTCTTGAACTTCCATGTCAAAATAGCACTATTTCGCATTCCTGAGTTATGATGCTAATGCTGCTGATGCTGCTAAGTAGAATCGTGCATTCAAAATGGCGCATACTCTTTAAATTACCTTTTCCTCTATTAATAGACTTCCAATTAGTGCAATTTTGTGCAAAAAATTGTCGCTCTTGAACTGCCATGTGCATATAGCCCTATTTTGAATTCCTTAGGTATCATGCTAATGTTGCTGATGCTGCTGAGTCGAACAGTGCAATCGGTATGGGGCTAACTCTTTATATAGAACTCTTTCTCGACTAACACATTTTAACTTAGTGCAATTTTGTGCTGAAAATTGTGGCTCTTGAACTTCAATATGAATATAGCACTATTTCGCATTCCTGAGGTATGATGCTAATGTTGCTGATGCTGCTGAGTCGAACAGTGCAATCGGCATTGGGCTAACTCTTTATATAGAACTCTTTCTCTATTAACACATTTCAACTTAGTGCAATTTTGTTCTGAAATTTGTCGCTCTCGAACTTCCATGTGAATATAGCACTATTTCGCATTCCTGAGGTATGATGCTAATGTTTCTGATGCTACTGAGTAGAATCGTGCATTCAAAATGGCGCATACTCTTTAAATTACCTTTTCCTCTATTAATAGACTTCAAATTAGTGCAATTTTGTGCTAAAAATTGTCGCTCTTGAACTGCTATATGAATATAGCACTATTTTGCATTCCTGAGGTATGATGCTAATGTTGCTGATGCTGCTGAGTCGAACAGTGCAATCGGTATGGGGCTAACTCTTTATATAGAACTCTTTCTCGACTAACACATTTTAACTTAGTGCAATTTTGTGCTGAAAATTGTGGCTCTTGAACTTCAATATGAAAATACCACTATTTCGCATTCCTGAGGTATGATGCTAATGTTTCTGATGCTGCTGAGTCGAACAGTGCAATCGGCATTGGGCTAACTCTATATATAGAACTCTTTCTCTATTAACACATTTCAACTTAGTGCAATTTTGTGCTGAAAATTGTCGCTCTTGAACTTCCATGTCAAAATAGCACTATTTCGCATTCCTGAGTTATGATGCTAATGCTACTGATGCTGCTAAGTAGAATCGTGCATTCAAAATGGCGCATACTCTTTAAATTACCTTTTCCTCTATTAATAGACTTCCAATTAGTGCAATTTTGTCCAAAAAATTGCCGCTCTTAAACTGCTATGTGAATATAGCACTATTTCGCATTCCTGAGGTATGATGCTAATGCTGCTGATGCTGCTGAGTCGAACAGTGCAATCGGTATGGGGCTAACTCTTTATATAGAACTCTTTCTCGACTAACACATTTTAACTTAGTGCAATTTTGTGCTGAAAATTGTGGCTCTTGAACTTCAATATGAAAATACCACTATTTCGCATTCCTGAGGTATGATGCTAATGTTGCTGATGCTGCTGAGTCGAACAGTGCAATCGGCATTGGGCTAACTCTTTATATAGAACTCTTTCTCTATTAACACATTTCAACTTAGTGCAATTTTGTTCTGAAAATTGTCGCTCTCGAACTTCCATGTGAATATAGCACTATTTCGCATTCCTGAGGTATGATGCTAATGTTGCTGATGCTACTGAGTAGAATCGTGCATTCAAAATGGCGCATACTCTTTAAATTACCTTCTCCTCTATTAATAGACTTCAAATTAGTGCAATTTTGTGCTGAAAATTGTCGCTCTTGAACTTCCATGTCAATATAGCACTATTTCGCATTCCTGAGGTTTGATGCTAATGTTGCTGATGCTGCTGAGTAGAATCGTGCATTCAAAATGGCGCATACTCTTAAAATTACCTTTTCCTCTAATAATAGACTTCAAATTAGTGCAATTTTGTGTAGAAAATTGTCGCTCTTGAACTTCCATATGAAAATACCACTATTTTGCATTCCTGAGATATGATGCTACTCAGTAGAACCGTTCATTCAAAATGGCGTAAACTCGTTTAATCACCTTTTTCTCTATTAATATATTTCAAATTAGTGCACTTTTGCATTCCTGAGGTATGATGCTAACGTTGCTGATGCTGCTGAGTCGAACAATGCAATGAAAATGGCGCATACTCTTTCAATTACCTTTTCCTCTATTAATAGAATTCATATTAGTGCAATTTTGTGCAAAAAATTGTCGCTCTTGAACTGCTATGTGAATATAGCACTATTTTGCATTCCTGAGGTATGATGCTAATGTTGCTGATGCTGCTGAGTCGAACAGTGCAATCGGCATTGGGCTAACTCTATATATAGAACTCTTTCTCTATCAACACATTTCAACCTAGTGCAATTTTGTGCTGAAAATTGTCGCTCTTGAACTTCCATGTCAAAATAGCACTATTTCGCATTCCTGAGTTATGATGCTAATGCTGCTGATGCTGCTAAGTAGAATCGTGCATTCAAAATGGCGCATACTCTTTAAATTACCTTTTCCTCTATTAATAGACTTCCAATTAGTGCAATTTTGTGCAAAAAATTGTCGCTCTTGAACTGCCATGTGCATATAGCCCTATTTTGCATTCCTGAGGTATGGTGCTAATGTTGCTGATGCTGCTGAGTCGAACAGTGCAATCGGTATGGGGCTAACTCTTTATATAGAACTCTTTCTCGACTAACACATTTTAACTTAGTGCAATTTTGTGCTGAAAATTGTGGCTCTTGAACTTCAATATGAATATAGCACTATTTCGCATTCCTGAGGTATGATGCTAATGTTGCTGATGCTGCTCAGTCGAACAGTGCAATCGGCATTGGGCTAACTCTTTATATAGAACTCTTTCTCTATTAACACATTTCAACTTAGTGCAATTTTGTTCTGAAATTTGTCGCTCTCGAACTTCCATGTGAATATAGCACTATTTCGCATTCCTGAGGTATGATGCTAATGTTTCTGATGCTACTGAGTAGAATCGTGCATTCAAAATGGCGCATACTCTTTAAATTACCTTTTCCTCTATTAATAGACTTCAAATTAGTGCAATTTTGTGCTAAAAATTGTCGCTCTTGAACTGCTATATGAATATAGCACTATTTTGCATTCCTGAGGTATGATGCTAATGTTGCTGATGCTGCTGAGTCGAACAGTGCAATCGGTATGGGGCTAACTCTTTATATAGAACTCTTTCTCGACTAACACATTTTAACTTAGTGCAATTTTGTGCTGAAAATTGTGGCTCTTGAACTTCAATATGAAAATACCACTATTTCGCATTCCTGAGGTATGATGCTAATGTTGCTGATGCTGCTGAGTCGAACAGTGCAATCGGCATTGGGCTAACTCTATATATAGAACTCTTTCTCTATTAACACATTTCAACTTAGTGCAATTTTGTGCTGAAAATTGTCGCTCTTGAACTTCCATGTCAAAATAGCACTATTTCGCATTCCTGAGTTATGATGCTAATGCTACTGATGCTGCTAAGTAGAATCGTGCATTCAAAATGGCGCATACTCTTTAAATTACCTTTTCCTCTATTAATAGACTTCCAATTAGTGCAATTTTGTGCAAAAAATTGCCGCTCTTAAACTGCTATGTGAATATAGCACTATTTCGCATTCCTGAGGTATGATGCTAATGCTGCTGATGCTGCTGAGTCGAACAGTGCAATCGGTATGGGGCTAACTCTTTGTATAGAACTCTTTCTCGACTAACACATTTTAACTTAGTGCAATTTTGTGCTGAAAATTGTGGCTCTTGAACTTCAATATGAAAATACCACTATTTCGCATTCCTGAGGTATGATGCTAATGTTGCTGATGCTGCTGAGTCGAACAGTGCAATCGGCATTGGGCTAACTCTTTATATAGAACTCTTTCTCTATTAACACATTTCAACTTAGTGCAATTTTGTTCTGAAAATTGTCGCTCTCGAACTTCCATGTGAATATAGCACTATTTCGCATTCCTGAGGTATGATGCTAATGTTGCTGATGCTACTGAGTAGAATCGTGCATTCAAAATGGCGCATACTCTTTAAATTACCTTCTCCTCTATTAATAGACTTCAAATTAGTGCAATTTTGTGCTGAAAATTGTCGCTCTTGAACTTCCATGTCAATATAGCACTATTTCGCATTCCTGAGGTTTGATGCTAATGTTGCTGATGCTGCTGAGTAGAATCGTGCATTCAAAATGGCGCATACTCTTAAAATTACCTTTTCCTCTAATAATAGACTTCAAATTAGTGCAATTTTGTGTAGAAAATTGTCGCTCTTGAACTTCCATATGAAAATACCACTATTTTGCATTCCTGAGATATGATGCTACTCAGTAGAACCGTTCATTCAAAATGGCGTAAACTCGTTTAATCACCTTTTTCTCTATTAATATATTTCAAATTAGTGCACTTTTTCATTCCTGAGGTATGATGCTAACGTTGCTGATGCTGCTGAGTCGAACAATGCAATGAAAATGGCGCATACTCTTTCAATTACCTTTTCCTCTATTAATAGAATTCATATTAGTGCAATTTTGTGCAAAAAATTGTCGCTCTTGAACTGCTATGTGAATATAGCACTATTTTGCATTCCTGAGCTATGATGCTAATGTTGCTGATGCTGCTGAGTCGAACAGTGCAATCGGCATTGGGCTAACTCTATATATAGAACTCTTTCTCTATCAACACATTTCAACTTAGTGCAATTTTGTGCTGAAAATTGTCGCTCTTGAACTTCCATGTCAAAATAGCACTATTTCGCATTCCTGAGTTATGATGCTAATGCTGCTGATGCTGCTAAGTAGAATCGTGCATTCAAAATGGCGCATACTCTTTAAATTACCTTTTCCTCTATTAATAGACTTCCAATTAGTGCAATTTTGTGCAAAAAATTGTCGCTCTTGAACTGCCATGTGCATATAGCCCTATTTTGCATTCCTGAGGTATGGTGCTAATGTTGCTGATGCTGCTGAGTCGAACAGTGCAATCGGTATGGGGCTAACTCTTTATATAGAACTCTTTCTCGACTAACACATTTTAACTTAGTGCAATTTTGTGCTGAAAATTGTGGCTCTTGAACTTCAATATGAATATAGCACTATTTCGCATTCCTGAGGTATGATGCTAATGTTGCTGATGCTGCTGAGTCGAACAGTGCAATCGGCATTGGGCTAACTCTTTATATAGAACTCTTTCTCTATTAACACATTTCAACTTAGTGCAATTTTGTTCTGAAATTTGTCGCTCTCGAACTTCCATGTGAATATAGCACTATTTCGCATTCCCGAGGTATGATGCTAATGTTTCTGATGCTACTGAGTAGAATCGTGCATTCAAAATGGCGCATACTCTTTAAATTACCTTTTCCTCTATTAATAGACTTCAAATTAGTGCAATTTTGTGCTAAAAATTGTCGCTCTTGAACTGCTATATGAATATAGCACTATTTTGCATTCCTGAGGTATGATGCTAATGTTGCTGATGCTGCTGAGTCGAACAGTGCAATCGGTATGGGGCTAACTCTTTATATAGAACTCTTTCTCGACTAACACATTTTAACTTAGTGCAATTTTGTGCTGAAAATTGTGGCTCTTGAACTTCAATATGAAAATACCACTATTTCGCATTCCTGAGGTATGATGCTAATGTTGCTGATGCTGCTGAGTCGAACAGTGCAATCGGCATTGGGCTAACTCTTTATATAGAACTCTGTCTCTATTAACACATTTCAACTTTGTGCAATTTTGTGAGGAAAATTGTCGCTCTTGAACTTCCATGTGAAAATACCACTATTTTGCATTCCTGAGGTATGATGCTAACGTTGCTGATGCTGCTGAGTCGAACAGTGCAATCAAAATGGCGCATACTCTTTAAATTACCTTTTCCTCTATTAATAGACTTCAAATTAGAGCAATTTTTTGCAAAAAATTGTCGCTCTTGAACTGCCATGTGAATATAGCACTATTTCGCATTCCTGAGGTATGATGCTAATGTTGCTGATGCTGCTGAGTAAAATAGTGCATTCAAAATGGCGCATACTCTTAAAATTACCTTTTCCTCTATTAATAGACTTCAAATTAGTGCAATTTTGTGCTGAAAATTGTCGCTCTTGAACTTCCATGTCAATATAGCACTATTTCGCTTTCCTGAGGTTTGATGCTAATGTAGCTGATGCTACTCAGTAGAACCGTTCATTCAAAATGGCGTAAACTCGTTTAATCACCTTTTTCTCTATTAATATATTTCAAATTAGTGCACTTTTGCATTCCTGAGGTATGATGCTAACGTTGCTGATGCTGCTGAGTCGAACAATGCAATGAAAATGGCGCATACTCTTTAAATTACCTTTTCCTCTATTAATAGAATTCATATTAGTGCAATTTTGTGCAAAAAATTGTCGCTCTTGAACTGCTATGTGAATATAGCGCTATTTTGCATTCCTGAGGTATGATGCTAATGTTGCTGATGCTGCTGAGTCGAACAGTGCAATCGGCATTGGGCTAACTCTATATATAGAACTCTTTCTCTATTAACACATTTCAACTTAGTGCAATTTTGTGCTGAAAATTGTCGCTCTTGAACTTCCATGTCAAAATAGCACTATTTCGCATTCCTGAGTTATTATGCTAATGCTGCTGATGCTGCTAAGTAGAATCGTGCATTCAAAATGGCGCATACTCTTTAAATTACCTTTTCCTCTATTAATAGACTTCCAATTAGTGCAATTTTGTGCAAAAAATTGTCGCTCTTGAACTGCTATGTGAATATAGCACTATTTCGCATTCCTGAGGTATGATGCTAATGCTGCTGATGCTGCTGAGTCGAACAGTGCAATCGGCATTGGACTAACTCTATATATAGAACTCTTTCTCTATTAACACATTTCAACTTAGTGCAATTTTGTTCTGAAAATTGTCGCTCTCGAACTTCCATGTGAATATAGCACTATTTCGCATTCCTGAGGTATGATGCTAATGTTGCTGATGCTACTGAGTAGAATCGTGCATTCAAAATGGCGCATACTCTTTAAATTACCTTTTCCTCTATTAATAGACTTCAAATTAGTGCAATTTTGTGCTGAAAATTGTCGCTCTTGAACTTCCATGTCAATATAGCACTATTTCGCATTCCTGAGGTTTGATGCTAATGTTGCTGATGCTGCTGAGTAGAATCGTGCATTCAAAATGGCGCATACTCTTAAAATTACCTTTTCCTCTAATAATAGACTTCAAATTAGTGCAATTTTGTGTGGAAAATTGTCGCTCTTGAACTTCCATATGAAAATACCACTATTTTGCATTCCTGAGATATGATGCTAATGTAGCTGATGCTACTCAGTAGAACCGTTCATTCAAAATGGCGTAAACTCGTTTAATCACCTTTTTCTCTATTAATATATTTCAAATTAGTGCACTTTTGCATTCCTGAGGTATGATGCTAACGTTGCTGATGCTGCTGAGTCGAACAATGCAATGAAAATGGCGCATACTCTTTAAATTACCTTTTCCTCTATTAATAGAATTCATATTAGTGCAATTTTGTGCAAAAAATTGTCGCTCTTGAACTGCTATGTGAATATAGCACTATTTTGCATTCCTGAGGTATGAAGCTAATTTGCTGATGCTGCTGAGTCGAACAGTGCAATCGGCATTGGGCTAACTCTTTATATAGAACTCTTTCTCTATTAACACATTTCAACTTAGTGCAATTTTGTTCTGAAAATTGTCGCTCTCGAACTTCCATGTGAATATAGCACTATTTCGCATTCCTGAGGTATGATGCTAATGTTGCTGATGCTACTGAGTAGAATCGTGCATTCAAAATGGCGCATACTCTTTAAATTACCTTCTCCTCTATTAATAGACTTCAAATTAGTGCAATTTTGTGCTGAAAATTGTCGCTCTTGAACTTCCATGTCAATATAGCACTATTTCGCATTCCTGAGGTTTGATGCTAATGTTGCTGATGCTGCTGAGTAGAATCGTGCATTCAAAATGGCGCATACTCTTAAAATTACCTTTTCCTCTAATAATAGACTTCAAATTAGTGCAATTTTGTGTAGAAAATTGTCGCTCTTGAACTTCCATATGAAAATACCACTATTTTGCATTCCTGAGATATGATGCTACTCAGTAGAACCGTTCATTCAAAATGGCGTAAACTCGTTTAATCACCTTTTTCTCTATTAATATATTTCAAATTAGTGCACTTTTGCATTCCTGAGGTATGATGCTAACGTTGCTGATGCTGCTGAGTCGAACAATGCAATGAAAATGGCGCATACTCTTTCAATTACCTTTTCCTCTATTAATAGAATTCATATTAGTGCAATTTTGTGCAAAAAATTGTCGCTCTTGAACTGCTATGTGAATATAGCACTATTTTGCATTCCTGAGGTATGATGCTAATGTTGCTGATGCTGCTGAGTCGAACAGTGCAATCGGCATTGGGCTAACTCTATATATAGAACTCTTTCTCTATTAACACATTTCAACTTAGTGCAATTTTGTGCTGAAAATTGTCGCTCTAGAACTTCCATGTCAAAATAGCACTATTTCGCATTCCTGAGTTATGATGCTAATGCTGCTGATGCTGCTAAGTAGAATCGTGCATTCAAAATGGCGCATACTCTTTAAATTACCTTTTCCTCTATTAATAGACTTCCAATTAGTGCAATTTTGTGCAAAAAATTGTCGCTCTTGAACTGCCATGTGCATATAGCCCTATTTTGAATTCCTTAGGTATCATGCTAATGTTGCTGATGCTGCTGAGTCGAACAGTGCAATCGGTATGGGGCTAACTCTTTATATAGAACTCTTTCTCGACTAACACATTTTAACTTAGTGCAATTTTGTGCTGAAAATTGTGGCTCTTGAACTTCAATATGAATATAGCACTATTTCGCATTCCTGAGGTATGATGCTAATGTTGCTGATGCTGCTGAGTCGAACAGTGCAATCGGCATTGGGCTAACTCTTTATATAGAACTCTTTCTCTATTAACACATTTCAACTTAGTGCAATTTTGTTCTGAAATTTGTCGCTCTCGAACTTCCATGTGAATATAGCACTATTTCGCATTCCTGAGGTATGATGCTAATGTTTCTGATGCTACTGAGTAGAATCGTGCATTCAAAATGGCGCATACTCCTTAAATTACCTTTTCCTCTATTAATAGACTTCAAATTAGTGCAATTTTGTGCTAAAAATTGTCGCTCTTGAACTGCTATATGAATATAGCATTATTTTGCATTCCTGAGGTATGATGCTAATGTTGCTGATGCTGCTGAGTCGAACAGTGCAATCGGTATGGGGCTAACTCTTTATATAGAACTCTTTCTCGACTAACACATTTTAACTTAGTGCAATTTTGTGCTGAAAATTGTGGCTCTTGAACTTCAATATGAAAATACCACTATTTCGCATTCCTGAGGTATGATGCTAATGTTGCTGATGCTGCTGAGTCGAACAGTGCAATCGGTATGGGGCTAACTCTTTATATAGAACTCTTTCTCGACTAACACATTTTAACTTAGTGCAATTTTGTGCTGAAAATTGTGGCTCTTGAACTTCAATATGAATATAGCACTATTTCGCATTCCTGAGGTATGATGCTAATGTTGCTGATGGTGCTGAGTCGAACAGTGCAATCGGCATTGGGCTAACTCTTTATATAGAACTCTTTCTCTATTAACACATTTCAACTTAGTGCAATTTTGTTCTGAAATTTGTCGCTCTCGAACTTCCATGTGAATATAGCACTATTTCGCATTCCTGAGGTATGATGCTAAAGTTTCTGATGCTACTGAGTAGAATCGTGCATTCAAAATGGCGCATACTCTTTAAATTACCTTTTCCTCTATTAATAGACTTCAAATTAGTGCAATTTTGTGCTAAAAATTGTCGCTCTTGAACTGCTATATGAATATAGCACTATTTTGCATTCCTGAGGTATGATGCTAATGTTGCTGATGCTGCTGAGTCGAACAGTGCAATCGGTATGGGACTAACTCTTTATATAGAACTCTTTCTCGACTAACACATTTTAACTTAGTGCAATTTTGTGCTGAAAATTGTGGCTCTTGAACTTCAATATGAAAATACCACTATTTCGCATTCCTGAGGTATGATGCTAATGTTGCTGATGCTGCTGAGTCGAACAGTGCAATCGGCATTGGGCTAACTCTATATATAGAACTCTTTCTCTATTAACACATTTCAACTTAGTGCAATTTTGTGCTGAAAATTGTCGCTCTTGAACTTCCATGTCAAAATAGCACTATTTCGCATTCCTGAGTTATGATGCTAATGCTACTGATGCTGCTAAGTAGAATCGTGCATTCAAAATGGCGCATACTCTTTAAATTACCTTTTCCTCTATTAATAGACTTCCATTTAGTGCAATTTTGTGCAAAAAATTGCCGCTCTTAAACTGCTATGTGAATATAGCACTATTTCGCATTCCTGAGGTATGATGCTAATGCTGCTGATGCTGCTGAGTCGAACAGTGCAATCGGTATGGGGCTAACTCTTTATATAGAACTCTTTCTCGACTAACACATTTTAACTTAGTGCAATTTTGTGCTGAAAATTGTGGCTCTTGAACTTCAATATGAAAATACCACTATTTCGCATTCCTGAGGTATGATGCTAATGTTGCTGATGCTGCTGAGTCGAACAGTGCAATCGGCATTGGGCTAACTCTTTATATAGAACTCTTTCTCTATTAACACATTTCAACTTAGTGCAATTTTGTTCTGAAAATTGTCGCTCTCGAACTTCCATGTGAATATAGCACTATTTCGCATTCCTGAGGTATGATGCTAATGTTGCTGATGCTACTGAGTAGAATCGTGCATTCAAAATGGCGCATACTCTTTAAATTACCTTCTCCTCTATTAATAGACTTCAAATTAGTGCAATTTTGTGCTGAAAATTGTCGCTCTTGAACTTCCATGTCAATATAGCACTATTTCGCATTCCTGAGGTTTGATGCTAATGTTGCTGATGCTGCTGAGTAGAATCGTGCATTCAAAATGGCGCATACTCTTAAAATTACCTTTTCCTCTAATAATAGACTTCAAATTAGTGCAATTTTGTGTAGAAAATTGTCGCTCTTGAACTTCCATATGAAAATACCACTATTTTGCATTCCTGAGATATGATGCTACTCAGTAGAACCGTTCATTCAAAATGGCGTAAACTCGTTTAATCACCTTTTTCTCTATTAATATATTTCAAATTAGTGCACTTTTGCATTCCTGAGGTATGATGCTAACGTTGCTGATGCTGCTGAGTCGAACAATGCAATGAAAATGGCGCATACTCTTTCAATTACCTTTTCCTCTATTAATAGAATTCATATTAGTGCAATTTTGTGCAAAAAATTGTCGCTCTTGAACTGCTATGTGAATATAGCACTATTTTGCATTCCTGAGGTATGATGCTAATGTTGCTGATGCTGCTGAGTCGAACAGTGCAATCGGCATTGGGCTAACTCTATATATAGAACTCTTTCTCTATTAACACATTTCAACTTAGTGCAATTTTGTGCTGAAAATTGTCGCTCTAGAACTTCCATGTCAAAATAGCACTATTTCGCATTCCTGAGTTATGATGCTAATGCTGCTGATGCTGCTAAGTAGAATCGTGCATTCAAAATGGCGCATACTCTTTAAATTACCTTTTCCTCTATTAATAGACTTCCAATTAGTGCAATTTTGTGCAAAAAATTGTCGCTCTTGAACTGCCATGTGCATATAGCCCTATTTTGAATTCCTTAGGTATCATGCTAATGTTGCTGATGCTGCTGAGTCGAACAGTGCAATCGGTATGGGGCTAACTCTTTATATAGAACTCTTTCTCGACTAACACATTTTAACTTAGTGCAATTTTGTGCTGAAAATTGTGGCTCTTGAACTTCAATATGAATATAGCACTATTTCGCATTCCTGAGGTATGATGCTAATGTTGCTGATGCTGCTGAGTCGAACAGTGCAATCGGCATTGGGCTAACTCTTTATATAGAACTCTTTCTCTATTAACACATTTCAACTTAGTGCAATTTTGTTCTGAAATTTGTCGCTCTCGAACTTCCATGTGAATATAGCACTATTTCGCATTCCTGAGGTATGATGCTAATGTTTCTGATGCTACTGAGTAGAATCGTGCATTCAAAATGGCGCATACTCTTTAAATTACCTTTTCCTCTATTAATAGACTTCAAATTAGTGCAATTTTGTGCTAAAAATTGTCGCTCTTGAACTGCTATATGAATATAGCATTATTTTGCATTCCTGAGGTATGATGCTAATGTTGCTGATGCTGCTGAGTCGAACAGTGCAATCGGTATGGGGCTAACTCTTTATATAGAACTCTTTCTCGACTAACACATTTTAACTTAGTGCAATTATGTGCTGAAAATTGTGGCTCTTGAACTTCAATATGAAAATACCACTATTTCGCATTCCTGAGGTATGATGCTAATGTTGCTGATGCTGCTGAGTCGAACAGTGCAATCGGCATTGGGCTAACTCTTTATATAGAACTCTTTCTCTATTAACACATTTCAACTTAGTGCAATTTTGTTCTGAAAATTGTCGCTCTCGAACTTCCATGTGAATATAGCACTATTTCGCATTCCTGAGGTATGATGCTAATGTTGCTGATGCTACTGAGTAGAATCGTGCATTCAAAATGGCGCATACTCTTTAAATTACCTTTTCCTCTATTAATAGACTTCAAATTAGTGCAATTTTGTGCTGAAAATTGTCGCTCTTGAACTTCCATGTCAATATAGCACTATTTCGCATTCCTGAGGTTTGATGCTAATGTTGCTGATGCTGCTGAGTAGAATCGTGCATTCAAAATGGCGCATACTCTTAAAATTACCTTTTCCTCTAATAATAGACTTCAAATTAGTGCAATTTTGTGTGGAAAATTGTCGCACTTGAACTTCCATATGAAAACACCACTATTTTGCATTCCTGAGATATGATGCTAATGTAGCTGATGCTACTCAGTAGAACCGTTCATTCAAAATGGCGTAAACTCGTTTAATCACCTTTTTCTCTATTAATATATTTCAAATTAGTGCACTTTTGCATTCCTGAGGTATGATGCTAACGTTGCTGATGCTGCTGAGTCGAACAATGCAATGAAAATGGCGCATCCTCTTTAAATTACCTTTTCCTCTATTAATAGACTTCCAATTAGTGCAATTTTGTGCAAAAAATTGTCGCTCTTGAACTGCTATGTGAATATAGCACTATTTCGCATTCCTGAGGTATGATGCTAATGCTGCTGATGCTGCTGAGTCGAACAGTGCAATCGGCATTGGGCTAACTCTATATATAGAACTCTTTCTCTATTAACACATTTCAACTTAGTGCAATTTTGTGCTGAAAATTGTCGCTCTTGAACTTCCATGTCAAAATAGCACTATTTCGCATTCCTGAGTTATGATGCTAATGCTGCTGATGCTGCTAAGTAGAATCGTGCATTCAAAATGGCGCATACTCTTTAAATTACCTTTTCCTCTATTAATAGACTTCCAATTAGTGCAATTTTGTGCAAAAAATTGTCGCTCTTGAACTGCTATGTGAATATAGCACTATTTCGCATTCCTGAGGTATGATGCTAATGCTGCTGATGCTGCTGAGTCGAACAGTGCAATCGGCATTGGGCTAACTCTATATATAGAACTCTTTCTCTATTAACACATTTCAACTTAGTGCAATTTTGTTCTGAAAATTGTCGCTCTCGAACTTCCATGTGAATTTAGCACTATTTCGCATTCCTGAGGTATGATGCTAATGTTGCTGATGCTACTGAGTAGAATCGTGCATTCAAAATGGCGCATACTCTTTAAATTACCTTTTCCTCTATTAATAGACTTCAAATTAGTGCAATTTTGTGCTGAAAATTGTCGCTCTTGAACTTCCATGTCAATATAGCACTATTTCGCATTCCTGAGGTTTGATGCTAATGTTGCTGATGCTGCTGAGTAGAATCGTGCATTCAAAATGGCGCATACTCTTAAAATTACCTTTTCCTCTAATAATAGACTTCAAATTAGTGCAATTTTGTGTGGAAAATTGTCGCTCTTGAACTTCCATATGAAAATACCACTATTTTGCATTCCTGAGATATGATGCTAATGTAGCTGATGCTACTCAGTAGAACCGTTCATTCAAAATGGCGTAAACTCGTTTAATCACCTTTTTCTCTATTAATATATTTCAAATTAGTGCACTTTTGCATTCCTGAGGTATGATGCTAACGTTGCTGATGCTGCTGAGTCGAACAATGCAATGAAAATGGCGCATACTCTTTAAATTACCTTTTCCTCTATTAATAGAATTCATATTAGTGCAATTTTGTGCAAAAAATTGTCGCTCTTGAACTGCTATGTGAATATAGCACTATTTTGCATTCCTGAGGTATGATGCTAATGTTGCTGATGCTGCTGAGTCGAACAGTGCAATCGGCATTGGGCTAACTCTATATATAGAACTCTTTCTCTATTAACACATTTCAACTTAGTGCAATTTTGTGCTGAAAATTGTCGCTCTTGAACTTCCATGTCAAAATAGCACTATTTCGCATTCCTGAGTTATGATGCTAATGCTGCTGATGCTGCTAAGTAGAATCGTGCATTCAAAATGGCGCATACTCTTTAAATTACCTTTTCCTCTATTAATAGACTTCCAATTAGTGCAATTTTGTGCAAAAAATTGTCGCTCTTGAACTGCTATGTGAATATAGCACTATTTCGCATTCCTGAGGTATGATGCTAATGCTGCTGATGCTGCTGAGTCGAACAGTGCAATCGGCATTGGGCTAACTCTATATATAGAACTCTTTCTCTATTAACACATTTCAACTTAGTGCAATTTTGTGCTGAAAATTGTCGCTCTTGAACTTCCATGTCAAAATAGCACTATTTCGCATTCCTGAGTTATGATGCTAATGCTGCTGATGCTGCTAAGTAGAATCGTGCATTCAAAATGGCGCATACTCTTTAAATTACCTTTTCCTCTATTAATAGACTTCCAATTAGTGCAATTTTGTGCAAAAAATTGTCGCTCTTGAACTGCTATGTGAATATAGCACTATTTCGCATTCCTGAGGTATGATGCTAATGCTGCTGATGCTGCTGAGTCGAACAGTGCAATCGGCATTGGGCTAACTCTATATATAGAACTCTTTCTCTATTAACACATTTCAACTTAGTGCAATTTTGTTCTGAAAATTGTCGCTCTCGAACTTCCATGTGAATTTAGCACTATTTCGCATTCCTGAGGTATGATGCTAATGTTGCTGATGCTACTGAGTAGAATCGTGCATTCAAAATGGCGCATACTCTTTAAATTACCTTTTCCTCTATTAATAGACTTCAAATTAGTGCAATTTTGTGCTGAAAATTGTCGCTCTTGAACTTCCATGTCAATATAGCACTATTTTGCATTCCTGAGGTTTGATGCTAATGTTGCTGATGCTGCTGAGTAGAATCGTGCATTCAAAATGGCGCATACTCTTAAAATTACCTTTTCCTCTAATAATAGACTTCAAATTAGTGCAATTTTGTGTGGAAAATTGTCGCTCTTGAACTTCCATATGAAAATACCACTATTTTGCATTCCTGAGATATGATGCTAATGTAGCTGATGCTACTCAGTAGAACCGTTCATTCAAAATGGCGTAAACTCGTTTAATCACCTTTTTCTCTATTAATATATTTCAAATTAGTGCACTTTTGCATTCCTGAGGTATGATGCTAACGTTGCTGATGCTGCTGAGTCGAACAATGCAATGAAAATGGCGCATACTCTTTAAATTACCTTTTCCTCTATTAATAGAATTCATATTAGTGCAATTTTGTGCAAAAAATTGTCGCTCTTGAACTGCTATGTGAATATAGCACTATTTTGCATTCCTGAGGTATGATGCTAATGTTGCTGATGCTGCTGAGTCGAACAGTGCAATCGGCATTGGGCTAACTCTATATATAGAACTCTTTCTCTATTAACACATTTCAACTTAGTGCAATTTTGTGCTGAAAATTGTCGCTCTTGAACTTCCATGTCAAAATAGCACTATTTCGCATTCCTGAGTTATGATGCTAATGCTGCTGATGCTGCTAAGTAGAATCGTGCATTCAAAATGGCGCATACTCTTGAAATTACCTTTTCCTCTATTAATAGACTTCCAATTAGTGCAATTTTGTGCAAAAAATTGTCGCTCTTGAACTGCCATGTGCATATAGCCCTATTTTGAATTCCTTAGGTATCATGCTAACGTTGCTGATGCTGCTGAGTCGAACAGTGCAATCGGTATGGGGCTAACTCTTTATATAGAACTCTTTCTCGACTAACACATTTTAACTTAGTGCAATTTTGTGCTGAAAATTGTGGCTCTTGAACTTCAATATGAATATAGCACTATTTCGCATTCCTGAGGTATGATGCTAATGTTGCTGATGCTGCTGAGTCGAACAGTGCAATCGGCATTGGGCTAACTCTTTATATAGAACTCTTTCTCTATTAACACATTTCAACTTAGTGCAATTTTGTTCTGAAATTTGTCGCTCTCGAACTTCCATGTGAATATAGCACTATTTCGCATTCCTGAGGTATGATGCTAATGTTTCTGATGCTACTGAGTAGAATCGTGCATTCAAAATGGCGCATACGCTTTAAATTACCTTTTCCTCTATTAATAGACTTCAAATTAGTGCAATTTTGTGCTAAAAATTGTCGCTCTTGAACTGCTATATGAATATAGCACTATTTTGCATTCCTGAGGTATGATGCTAATGTTCCTGATGCTGCTGAGTCGAACAGTGCAATCGGTATGGGGCTAACTCTTTATATAGAACTCTTTCTCGACTAACACATTTTAACTTAGTGCAATTTTGTGCTGAAAATTGTGGCTCTTGAACTTCAATATGAAAATACCACTATTTCGCATTCCTGAGGTATGATGCTAATGTTGCTGATGCTGCTGAGTCGAACAGTGCAATCGGCATTGGGCTAACTCTTTATATAGAACTCTTTCTCTATTAACACATTTCAACTTAGTGCAATTTTGTTCTGAAAATTGTCGCTCTCGAACTTCCATGTGAATATAGCACTATTTCGCATTCCTGAGGTATGATGCTAATGTTGCTGATGCTACTGAGTAGAATCGTGCATTCAAAATGGCGCATACTCTTTATATTACCTTTTCCTCTATTAATAGACTTCAAATTAGTGCAATTTTGTGTGGAAAATTGTCGCACTTGAACTTCCATATGAAAATACCACTATTTTGCATTCCTGAGATATGATGCTAATGTAGCTGATGCTACTCAGTAGAACCGTTCATTCAAAATGGCGTAAACTCGTTTAATCACCTTTTTCTCTATTAATATATTTCAAATTAGTGCACTTTTGCATTCCTGAGGTATGATGCTAACGTTGCTGATGCTGCTGAGTCGAACAATGCAATGAAAATGGCGCATACTCTTTAAATTACCTTTTCCTCTATTAATAGAATTCATATTAGTACAATTTTGTGCAAAAAATTGTCGCTCTTGAACTGCTATGTGAATATAGCACTATTTTGCATTCCTGAGGTATGATGCTAATGTTGCTGATGCTGCTGAGTCGAACAGTGCAATCGGCATTGGGCTAACTCTATATATAGAACTCTTTCTCTATTAACACATTTCAACTTAGTGCAATTTTGTGCTGAAAATTGTCGCTCTTGAACTTCCATGTCAAAATAGCACTATTTCGCATTCCTGAGTTATGATGCTAATGCTGCTGATGCTGCTAAGTAGAATCGTGCATTCAAAATGGCGCATACTCTTTAAATTACCTTTTCCTCTATTAATAGACTTCCAATTAGTGCAATTTTGTGCAAAAAATTGTCGCTCTTGAACTGCTATGTGAATATAGCACTATTTCGCATTCCTGAGGTATGATGCTAATGCTGCTGATGCTGCTGAGTCGAACAGTGCAATCGGCATTGGGCTAACTCTATATATAGAACTCTTTCTCTATTAACACATTTCAACTTAGTGCAATTTTGTGCTGAAAATTGTCGCTCTTGAACTTCCATGTCAAAATAGCACTATTTCGCATTCCTGAGTTATGATGCTAATGCTGCTGATGCTGCTAAGTAGAATCGTGCATTCAAAATGGCGCATACTCTTTAAATTACCTTTTCCTCTATTAATAGACTTCCAATTAGTGCAATTTTGTTCTGAAAATTGTCGCTCTCGAACTTCCATGTGAATTTAGCACTATTTCGCATTCCTGAGGTATGATGCTAATGTTGCTGATGCTACTGAGTAGAATCGTGCATTCAAAATGGCGCATACTCTTTAAATTACCTTTTCCTCTATTAATAGACTTCAAATTAGTGCAATTTTGTGCTGAAAATTGTCGCTCTTGAACTTCCATGTCAATATAGCACTATTTCGCATTCCTGAGGTTTGATGCTAATGTTGCTGATGCTGCTGAGTAGAATCGTGCATTCAAAATGGCGCATACTCTTAAAATTACCTTTTCCTCTAATAATAGACTTCAAATTAGTGCAATTTTGTGTGGAAAATTGTCGCTCTTGAACTTCCATATGAAAATACCACTATTTTGCATTCCTGAGATATGATGCTAATGTAGCTGATGCTACTCAGTAGAACCGTTCATTCAAAATGGCGTAAACTCGTTTAATCACCTTTTTCTCTATTAATATATTTCAAATTAGTGCACTTTTGCATTCCTGAGGTATGATGCTAACGTTGCTGATGCTGCTGAGTCGAACAATGCAATGAAAATGGCGCATACTCTTTAAATTACCTTTTCCTCTATTAATAGAATTCATATTAGTGCAATTTTGTGCAAAAAATTGTCGCTCTTGAACTGCTATGTGAATATAGCACTATTTTGCATTCCTGAGGTATGATGCTAATGTTGCTGATGCTGCTGAGTCGAACAGTGCAATCGGCATTGGGCTAACTCTATATATAGAACTCTTTCTCTATTAACACATTTCAACTTAGTGCAATTTTGTGCTGAAAATTGTCGCTCTTGAACTTCCATGTCAAAATAGCACTATTTCGCATTCCTGAGTTATGATGCTAATGCTGCTGATGCTGCTAAGTAGAATCGTGCATTCAAAATGGCGCATACTCTTTAAATTACCTTTTCCTCTATTAATAGACTTCCAATTAGTGCAATTTTGTGCAAAAAATTGTCGCTCTTGAACTGCTATGTGAATATAGCACTATTTCGCATTCCTGAGGTATGATGCTAATGCTGCTGATGCTGCTGAGTCGAACAGTGCAATCGGCATTGGGCTAACTCTATATATAGAACTCTTTCTCTATTAACACATTTCAACTTAGTGCAATTTTGTGCTGAAAATTGTCGCTCTTGAACTTCCATGTCAAAATAGCACTATTTCGCATTCCTGAGTTATGATGCTAATGCTGCTGATGCTGCTAAGTAGAATCGTGCATTCAAAATGGCGCATACTCTTTAAATTACCTTTTCCTCTATTAATAGACTTCCAATTAGTGCACTTTTGCATTCCTGAGGTATGATGCTAACGTTGCTGATGCTGCTGAGTCGAACAATGCAATGAAAATGGCGCATACTCTTTAAATTACCTTTTCCTCTATTAATAGAATTCATATTAGTGCAATTTTGTGCAAAAAATTGTCGCTCTTGAACTGCTATGTGAATATAGCACTATTTTGCATTCCTGAGGTATGATGCTAATGTTGCTGATGCTGCTGAGTCGAACAGTGCAATCGGCATTGGGCTAACTCTATATATAGAACTCTTTCTCTATTAACACATTTCAACTTAGTGCAATTTTGTGCTGAAAATTGTCGCTCTTGAACTTCCATGTCAAAATAGCACTATTTCGCATTCCTGAGTTATGATGCTAATGCTGCTGATGCTGCTAAGTAGAATCGTGCATTCAAAATGGCGCATACTCTTTAAATTACCTTTTCCTCTATTAATAGACTTCCAATTAGTGCAATTTTGTGCAAAAAATTGTCGCTCTTGAACTGCCATGTGCATATAGCCCTATTTTGAATTCCTTAGGTATCATGCTAACGTTGCTGATGCTGCTGAGTCGAACAGTGCAATCGGTATGGGGCTAACTCTTTATATAGAACTCTTTCTCGACTAACACATTTTAACTTAGTGCAATTTTGTGCTGAAAATTGTGGCTCTTGAACTTCAATATGAATATAGCACTATTTCGCATTCCTGAGGTATGATGCTAATGTTGCTGATGCTGCTGAGTCGAACAGTGCAATCGGCATTGGGCTAACTCTTTATATAGAACTCTTTCTCTATTAACACATTTCAACTTAGTGCAATTTTGTTCTGAAATTTGTCGCTCTCGAACTTCCATGTGAATATAGCACTATTTCGCATTCCTGAGGTATGATGCTAATGTTTCTGATGCTACTGAGTAGAATCGTGCATTCAAAATGGCGCATACTCTTTAAATTACCTTTTCCTCTATTAATAGACTTCAAATTAGTGCAATTTTGTGCTGAAAATTGTCGCTCTTGAACTTCCATGTCAATATTGCACTATTTCGCATTCCTGAGGTTTGATGCTAATGTTGCTGATGCTGCTGAGTAGAATCGTGCATTCAAAATGGCGCATACTCTTAAAATTACCTTTTCCTCTAATAATAGACTTCAAATTAGTGCAATTTTGTGTGGAAAATTGTCGCTCTTGAACTTCCATATGAAAATACCACTATTTTGCATTCCTGAGATATGATGCTAATGTAGCTGATGCTACTCAGTAGAACCGTTCATTCAAAATGGCGTAAACTCGTTTAATCACCTTTTTCTCTATTAATATATTTCAAATTAGTGCACTTTTGCATTCCTGAGGTATGATGCTAACGTTGCTGATGCTGCTGAGTCGAACAATGCAATGAAAATGGCGCATACTCTTTAAATTACCTTTTCCTCTATTAATAGAATTCATATTAGTGCAATTTTGTGCAAAAAATTGTCGCTCTTGAACTGCTATGTGAATATAGCACTATTTTGCATTCCTGAGGTATGATGCTAATGTTGCTGATGCTGCTGAGTCGAACAGTGCAATCGGCATTGGGCTAACTCTATATATAGAACTCTTTCTCTATTAACACATTTCAACTTAGTGCAATTTTGTGCTGAAAATTGTCGCTCTTGAACTTCCATGTCAAAATAGCACTATTTCGCATTCCTGAGTTATGATGCTAATGCTGCTGATGCTGCTAAGTAGAATCGTGCATTCAAAATGGCGCATACTCTTTAAATTACCTTTTCCTCTATTAATAGACTTCCAATTAGTGCAATTTTGTGCAAAAAATTGTCGCTCTTGAACTGCTATGTGAATATAGCACTATTTCGCATTCCTGAGGTATGATGCTAATGCTGCTGATGCTGCTGAGTCGAACAGTGCAATCGGCATTGGGCTAACTCTATATATAGAACTCTTTCTCTATTAACACATTTCAACTTAGTGCAATTTTGTGCTGAAAATTGTCGCTCTTGAACTTCCATGTCAAAATAGCACTATTTCGCATTCCTGAGTTATGATGCTAATGCTGCTGATGCTGCTAAGTAGAATCGTGCATTCAAAATGGCGCATACTCTTTAAATTACCTTTTCCTCTATTAATAGACTTCCAATTAGTGCACTTTTGCATTCCTGAGGTATGATGCTAACGTTGCTGATGCTGCTGAGTCGAACAATGCAATGAAAATGGCGCATACTCTTTAAATTACCTTTTCCTCTATTAATAGAATTCATATTAGTGCAATTTTGTGCAAAAAATTGTCGCTCTTGAACTGCTATGTGAATATAGCACTATTTTGCATTCCTGAGGTATGATGCTAATGTTGCTGATGCTGCTGAGTCGAACAGTGCAATCGGCATTGGGCTAACTCTATATATAGAACTCTTTCTCTATTAACACATTTCAACTTAGTGCAATTTTGTGCTGAAAATTGTCGCTCTTGAACTTCCATGTCAAAATAGCACTATTTCGCATTCCTGAGTTATGATGCTAATGCTGCTGATGCTGCTAAGTAGAATCGTGCATTCAAAATGGCGCATACTCTTTAAATTACCTTTTCCTCTATTAATAGACTTCCAATTAGTGCAATTTTGTGCAAAAAATTGTCGCTCTTGAACTGCCATGTGCATATAGCCCTATTTTGAATTCCTTAGGTATCATGCTAACGTTGCTGATGCTGCTGAGTCGAACAGTGCAATCGGTATGGGGCTAACTCTTTATATAGAACTCTTTCTCGACTAACACATTTTAACTTAGTGCAATTTTGTGCTGAAAATTGTGGCTCTTGAACTTCAATATGAATATAGCACTATTTCGCATTCCTGAGGTATGATGCTAATGTTGCTGATGCTGCTGAGTCGAACAGTGCAATCGGCATTGGGCTAACTCTTTATATAGAACTCTTTCTCTATTAACACATTTCAACTTAGTGCAATTTTGTTCTGAAATTTGTCGCTCTCGAACTTCCATGTGAATATAGCACTATTTCGCATTCCTGAGGTATGATGCTAATGTTTCTGATGCTACTGAGTAGAATCGTGCATTCAAAATGGCGCATACTCTTTAAATTACCTTTTCCTCTATTAATAGACTTCAAATTAGTGCAATTTTGTGCTAAAAATTGTCGCTCTTGAACTGCTATATGAATATAGCACTATTTTGCATTCCTGAGGTATGATGCTAATATTCCTGATGCTGCTGAGTCGAACAGTGCAATCGGTATGGGGCTAACTCTTTATATAGAACTCTTTCTCGACTAACACATTTTAACTTAGTGCAATTTTGTGCTGAAAATTGTGGCTCTTGAACTTCAATATGAAAATACCACTATTTCGCATTCCTGAGGTATGATGCTAATGTTGCTGATGCTGCTGAGTCGAACAGTGCAATCGGCATTGGGCTAACTCTTTATATAGAACTCTTTCTCTATTAACACATTTCAACTTAGTGCAATTTTGTTCTGAAAATTGTCGCTCTCGAACTTCCATGTGAATATAGCACTATTTCGCATTCCTGAGGTATGATGCTAATGTTGCTGATGCTACTGAGTAGAATCGTGCATTCAAAATGGCCCATACTCTTTATATTACCTTTTCCTCTATTAATAGACTTCAAATTAGTGCAATTTTGTGTGGAAAATTGTCGCACTTGAACTTCCATATGAAAATACCACTATTTTGCATTCCTGAGATATGATGCTAATGTAGCTGATGCTACTCAGTAGAACCGTTCATTCAAAATGGCGTAAACTCGTTTAATCACCTTTTTCTCTATTAATATATTTCAAATTAGTGCACTTTTGCATTCCTGAGGTATGATGCTAACGTTGCTGATGCTGCTGAGTCGAACAATGCAATGAAAATGGCGCATACTCTTTAAATTACCTTTTCCTCTATTAATAGAATTCATATTAGTACAATTTTGTGCAAAAAATTGTCGCTCTTGAACTGCTATGTGAATATAGCACTATTTTGCATTCCTGAGGTATGATGCTAATGTTGCTGATGCTGCTGAGTCGAACAGTGCAATCGGCATTGGGCTAACTCTATATATAGAACTCTTTCTCTATTAACACATTTCAACTTAGTGCAATTTTGTGCTGAAAATTGTCGCTCTTGAACTTCCATGTCAAAATAGCACTATTTCGCATTCCTGAGTTATGATGCTAATGCTGCTGATGCTGCTAAGTAGAATCGTGCATTCAAAATGGCGCATACTCTTTAAATTACCTTTTCCTCTATTAATAGACTTCCAATTAGTGCAATTTTGTGCAAAAAATTGTCGCTCTTGAACTGCTATGTGAATATAGCACTATTTCGCATTCCTGAGGTATGATGCTAATGCTGCTGATGCTGCTGAGTCGAACAGTGCAATCGGCATTGGGCTAACTCTATATATAGAACTCTTTCTCTATTAACACATTTCAACTTAGTGCAATTTTGTGCTGAAAATTGTCGCTCTTGAACTTCCATGTCAAAATAGCACTATTTCGCATTCCTGAGTTATGATGCTAATGCTGCTGATGCTGCTAAGTAGAATCGTGCATTCAAAATGGCGCATACTCTTTAAATTACCTTTTCCTCTATTAATAGACTTCCAATTAGTGCAATTTTGTTCTGAAAATTGTCGCTCTCGAACTTCCATGTGAATTTAGCACTATTTCGCATTCCTGAGGTATGATGCTAATGTTGCTGATGCTACTGAGTAGAATCGTGCATTCAAAATGGCGCATACTCTTTAAATTACCTTTTCCTCTATTAATAGACTTCAAATTAGTGCAATTTTGTGCTGAAAATTGTCGCTCTTGAACTTCCATGTCAATATAGCACTATTTCGCATTCCTGAGGTTTGATGCTAATGTTGCTGATGCTGCTGAGTAGAATCGTGCATTCAAAATGGCGCATACTCTTAAAATTACCTTTTCCTCTAATAATAGACTTCAAATTAGTGCAATTTTGTGTGGAAAATTGTCGCTCTTGAACTTCCATATGAAAATACCACTATTTTGCATTCCTGAGATATGATGCTAATGTAGCTGATGCTACTCAGTAGAACCGTTCATTCAAAATGGCGTAAACTCGTTTAATCACCTTTTTCTCTATTAATATATTTCAAATTAGTGCACTTTTGCATTCCTGAGGTATGATGCTAACGTTGCTGATGCTGCTGAGTCGAACAATGCAATGAAAATGGCGCATACTCTTTAAATTACCTTTTCCTCTATTAATAGAATTCATATTAGTGCAATTTTGTGCAAAAAATTGTCGCTCTTGAACTGCTATGTGAATATAGCACTATTTTGCATTCCTGAGGTATGATGCTAATGTTGCTGATGCTGCTGAGTCGAACAGTGCAATCGGCATTGGGCTAACTCTATATATAGAACTCTTTCTCTATTAACACATTTCAACTTAGTGCAATTTTGTGCTGAAAATTGTCGCTCTTGAACTTCCATGTCAAAATAGCACTATTTCGCATTCCTGAGTTATGATGCTAATGCTGCTGATGCTGCTAAGTAGAATCGTGCATTCAAAATGGCGCATACTCTTTAAATTACCTTTTCCTCTATTAATAGACTTCCAATTAGTGCAATTTTGTGCAAAAAATTGTCGCTCTTGAACTGCTATGTGAATATAGCACTATTTCGCATTCCTGAGGTATGATGCTAATGCTGCTGATGCTGCTGAGTCGAACAGTGCAATCGGCATTGGGCTAACTCTATATATAGAACTCTTTCTCTATTAACACATTTCAACTTAGTGCAATTTTGTGCTGAAAATTGTCGCTCTTGAACTTCCATGTCAAAATAGCACTATTTCGCATTCCTGAGTTATGATGCTAATGCTGCTGATGCTGCTAAGTAGAATCGTGCATTCAAAATGGCGCATACTCTTTAAATTACCTTTTCCTCTATTAATAGACTTCCAATTAGTGCAATTTTGTGCAAAAAAATGTCGCTCTTGAACTGCTATGTGAATATAGCACTATTTCGCATTCCTGAGGTATGATGCTAATGCTGCTGATGCTGCTGAGTCGAACAGTGCAATCGGCATTGGGCTAACTCTATATATAGAACTCTTTCTCTATTAACACATTTCAACTTAGTGCAATTTTGTTCTGAAAATTGTCGCTCTCGAACTTCCATGTGAATTTAGCACTATTTCGCATTCCTGAGGTATGATGCTAATGTTGCTGATGCTACTGAGTAGAATCGTGCATTCAAAATGGCGCATACTCTTATAATTACCTTTTCCTCTATTAATAGACTTCAAATTAGTGCAATTTTGTGCTGAAAATTGTCGCTCTTGAACTTCCATGTCAATATAGCACTATTTTGCATTCCTGAGGTTTGATGCTAATGTTGCTGATGCTGCTGAGTAGAATCGTGCATTCAAAATGGCGCATACTCTTAAAATTACCTTTTCCTCTAATAATAGACTTCAAATTAGTGCAATTTTGTGTGGAAAATTGTCGCTCTTGAACTTCCATATGAAAATACCACTATTTTGCATTCCTGAGATATGATGCTAATGTAGCTGATGCTACTCAGTAGAACCGTTCATTCAAAATGGCGTAAACTCGTTTAATCACCTTTTTCTCTATTAATATATTTCAAATTAGTGCACTTTTGCATTCCTGAGGTATGATGCTAACGTTGCTGATGCTGCTGAGTCGAACAATGCAATGAAAATGGCGCATACTCTTTAAATTACCTTTTCCTCTATTAATAGAATTCATATTAGTGCAATTTTGTGCAAAAAATTGTCGCTCTTGAACTGCTATGTGAATATAGCACTATTTTGCATTCCTGAGGTATGATGCTAATGTTGCTGATGCTGCTGAGTCGAACAGTGCAATCGGCATTGGGCTAACTCTATATATAGAACTCTTTCTCTATTAACACATTTCAACTTAGTGCAATTTTGTGCTGAAAATTGTCGCTCTTGAACTTCCATGTCAAAATAGCACTATTTCGCATTCCTGAGTTATGATGCTAATGCTGCTGATGCTGCTAAGTAGAATCGTGCATTCAAAAGGGCGCATACTCTTTAAATTACCTTTTCCTCTATTAATAGACTTCCAATTAGTGCAATTTTGTGCAAAAAATTGTCGCTCTTGAACTGCCATGTGCATATAGCCCTATTTTGAATTCCTTAGGTATCATGCTAATGTTGCTGATGCTGCTGAGTCGAACAGTGCAATCGGTATGGGGCTAACTCTTTATATAGAACTCTTTCTCGACTAACACATTTTAACTTAGTGCAATTTTGTGCTGAAAATTGTGGCTCTTGAACTTCAATATGAATATAGCACTATTTCGCATTCCTGAGGTATGATGCTAATGTTGCTGATGCTGCTGAGTCGAACAGTGCAATCGGCATTGGGCTAACTCTTTATATAGAACTCTTTCTCTATTAACACATTTCAACTTAGTGCAATTTTGTTCTGAAATTTGTCGCTCTCGAACTTCCATGTGAATATAGCACTATTTCGCATTCCTGAGGTATGATGCTAATGTTTCTGATGCTACTGAGTAGAATCGTGCATTCAAAATGGCGCATACTCTTTAAATTACCTTTTCCTCTATTAATAGACTTCAAATTAGTGCAATTTTGTGCTAAAAATTGTCGCTCTTGAACTGCTATATGAATATAGCACTATTTTGCATTCCTGAGGTATGATGCTAATGTTCCTGATGCTGCTGAGTCGAACAGTGCAATCGGTATGGGGCTAACTCTTTATATAGAACTCTTTCTCGACTAACACATTTTAACTTAGTGCAATTTTGTGCTGAAAATTGTGGCTCTTGAACTTCAATATGAAAATACCACTATTTCGCATTCCTGAGGTATGATGCTAATGTTGCTGATGCTGCTGAGTCGAACAGTGCAATCGGCATTGGGCTAACTCTTTATATAGAACTCTTTCTCTATTAACACATTTCAACTTAGTGCAATTTTGTTCTGAAAATTGTCGCTCTCGAACTTCCATGTGAATATAGCACTATTTCGCATTCCTGAGGTATGATGCTAATGTTGCTGATGCTACTGAGTAGAATCGTGCATTCAAAATGGCGCATACTCTTTATATTACCTTTTCCTCTATTAATAGACTTCAAATTAGTGCAATTTTGTGTGGAAAATTGTCGCACTTGAACTTCCATATGAAAATACCACTATTTTGCATTCCTGAGATATGATGCTAATGTAGCTGATGCTACTCAGTAGAACCGTTCATTCAAAATGGCGTAAACTCGTTTAATCACCTTTTTCTCTATTAATATATTTCAAATTAGTGCACTTTTGCATTCCTGAGGTATGATGCTAATGCTGCTGATGCTGCTAAGTAGAATCGTGCATTCAAAATGGCGCATACTCTTTAAATTACCTTTTCCTCTATTAATAGACTTCCAATTAGTGCAATTTTGTGCAAAAAATTGTCGCTCTTGAACTGCTATGTGAATATAGCACTATTTTGCATTCCTGAGGTATGATGCTAATGTTGCTGATGCTGCTGAGTCGAACAGTGCAATCGGCATTGGGCTAACTCTATATATAGAACTCTTTCTCTATTAACACATTTCAACTTAGTGCAATTTTGTGCTGAAAATTGTCGCTCTTGAACTTCCATGTCAAAATAGCACTATTTCGCATTCCTGAGTTATGATGCTAATGCTGCTGATGCTGCTAAGTAGAATCGTGCATTCAAAATGGCGCATACTCTTTAAATTACCTTTTCCTCTATTAATAGACTTCCAATTAGTGCAATTTTGTGCAAAAAAATGTCGCTCTTGAACTGCTATGTGAATATAGCACTATTTCGCATTCCTGAGGTATGATGCTAATGCTGCTGATGCTGCTGAGTCGAACAGTGCAATCGGCATTGGGCTAACTCTATATATAGAACTCTTTCTCTATTAACACATTTCAACTTAGTGCAATTTTGTTCTGAAAATTGTCGCTCTCGAACTTCCATGTGAATTTAGCACTATTTCGCATTCCTGAGGTATGATGCTAATGTTGCTGATGCTACTGAGTAGAATCGTGCATTCAAAATGGCGCATACTCTTTAAATTACCTTTTCCTCTATTAATAGACTTCAAATTAGTGCAATTTTGTGCTGAAAATTGTCGCTCTTGAACTTCCATGTCAATATAGCACTATTTCGCATTCCTGAGGTTTGATGCTAATGTTGCTGATGCTGCTGAGTAGAATCGTGCATTCAAAATGGCGCATACTCTTAAAATTACCTTTTCCTCTAATAATAGACTTCAAATTAGTGCAATTTTGTGTGGAAAATTGTCGCTCTTGAACTTCCATATGAAAATACCACTATTTTGCATTCCTGAGATATGATGCTAATGTAGCTGATGCTACTCAGTAGAACCGTTCATTCAAAATGGCGTAAACTCGTTTAATCACCTTTTTCTCTATTAATATATTTCAAATTAGTGCACTTTTGCATTCCTGAGGTATGATGCTAACGTTGCTGATGCTGCTGAGTCGAACAATGCAATGAAAATGGCGCATACTCTTTAAATTACCTTTTCCTCTATTAATAGAATTCATATTAGTGCAATTTTGTGCAAAAAATTGTCGCTCTTGAACTGCTATGTGAATATAGCACTATTTTGCATTCCTGAGGTATGATGCTAATGTTGCTGATGCTGCTGAGTCGAACAGTGCAATCGGCATTGGGCTAACTCTATATATAGAACTCTTTCTCTATTAACACATTTCAACTTAGTGCAATTTTGTGCTGAAAATTGTCGCTCTTGAACTTCCATGTCAAAATAGCACTATTTCGCATTCCTGAGTTATGATGCTAATGCTGCTGATGCTGCTAAGTAGAATCGTGCATTCAAAATGGCGCATACTCTTTAAATTACCTTTTCCTCTATTAATAGACTTCCAATTAGTGCAATTTTGTGCAAAAAATTGTCGCTCTTGAACTGCCATGTGCATATAGCCCTATTTTGAATTCCTTAGGTATCATGCTAATGTTGCTGATGCTGCTGAGTCGAACAGTGCAATCGGTATGGGGCTAACTCTTTATATAGAACTCTTTCTCGACTAACACATTTTAACTTAGTGCAATTTTGTGCTGAAAATTGTGGCTCTTGAACTTCAATATGAATATAGCACTATTTCGCATTCCTGAGGTATGATGCTAATGTTGCTGATGCTGCTGAGTCGAACAGTGCAATCGGCATTGGGCTAACTCTTTATATAGAACTCTTTCTCTATTAACACATTTCAACTTAGTGCAATTTTGTTCTGAAATTTGTCGCTCTCGAACTTCCATGTGAATATAGCACTATTTCGCATTCCTGAGGTATGATGCTAATGTTTCTGATGCTACTGAGTAGAATCGTGCATTCAAAATGGCGCATACTCTTTAAATTACCTTTTCCTCTATTAATAGACTTCAAATTAGTGCAATTTTGTGCTAAAAATTGTCGCTCTTGAACTGCTATATGAATATAGCACTATTTTGCATTCCTGAGGTATGATGCTAATGTTCCTGATGCTGCTGAGTCGAACAGTGCAATCGGTATGGGGCTAACTCTTTATATAGAACTCTTTCTCGACTAACACATTTTAACTTAGTGCAATTTTGTGCTGAAAATTGTGGCTCTTGAACTTCAATATGAAAATACCACTATTTCGCATTCCTGAGGTATGATGCTAATGTTGCTGATGCTGCTGAGTCGAACAGTGCAATCGGCATTGGGCTAACTCTTTATATAGAACTCTTTCTCTATTAACACATTTCAACTTAGTGCAATTTTGTTCTGAAAATTGTCGCTCTCGAACTTCCATGTGAATATAGCACTATTTCGCATTCCTGAGGTATGATGCTAATGTTGCTGATGCTACTGAGTAGAATCGTGCATTCAAAATGGCGCATACTCTTTATATTACCTTTTCCTCTATTAATAGACTTCAAATTAGTGCAATTTTGTGTGGAAAATTGTCGCACTTGAACTTCCATATGAAAATACCACTATTTTGCATTCCTGAGATATGATGCTAATGTAGCTGATGCTACTCAGTAGAACCGTTCATTCAAAATGGCGTAAACTCGTTTAATCACCTTTTTCTCTATTAATATATTTCAAATTAGTGCACTTTTGCATTCCTGAGGTATGATGCTAACGTTGCTGATGCTGCTGAGTCGAACAATGCAATGAAAATGGCGCATACTCTTTAAATTACCTTTTCCTCTATTAATAGAATTCATATTAGTGCAATTTTGTGCAAAAAATTGTCGCTCTTGAACTGCTATGTGAATATAGCACTATTTTGCATTCCTGAGGTATGATGCTAATGTTGCTGATGCTGCTGAGTCGAACAGTGCAATCGGCATTGGGCTAACTCTATATATAGAACTCTTTCTCTATTAACACATTTCAACTTAGTGCAATTTTGTGCTGAAAATTGTCGCTCTTGAACTTCCATGTCAAAATAGCACTATTTCGCATTCCTGAGTTATGATGCTAATGCTGCTGATGCTGCTAAGTAGAATCGTGCATTCAAAATGGCGCATACTCTTTAAATTACCTTTTCCTCTATTAATAGACTTCCAATTAGTGCAATTTTGTGCAAAAAATTGTCGCTCTTGAACTGCTATGTGAATATAGCACTATTTCGCATTCCTGAGGTATGATGCTAATGCTGCTGATGCTGCTGAGTCGAACAGTGCAATCGGCATTGGGCTAACTCTATATATAGAACTCTTTCTCTATTAACACATTTCAACTTAGTGCAATTTTGTGCTGAAAATTGTCGCTCTTGAACTTCCATGTCAAAATAGCACTATTTCGCATTCCTGAGTTATGATGCTAATGCTGCTGATGCTGCTAAGTAGAATCGTGCATTCAAAATGGCGCATACTCTTTAAATTACCTTTTCCTCTATTAATAGACTTCAAATTAGTGCAATTTTGTGCTGAAAATTGTCGCTCTTGAACTTCCATGTCAATATAGCACTATTTCGCATTCCTGAGGTTTGATGCTAATGTTGCTGATGCTGCTGAGTAGAATCGTGCATTCAAAATGGCGCATACTCTTAAAATTACCTTTTCCTCTAATAATAGACTTCAAATTAGTGCAATTTTGTGTAGAAAATTGTCGCTCTTGAACTTCCATATGAAAATACCACTATTTTGCATTCCTGAGATATGATGCTAATGTAGCTGATGCTACTCAGTAGAACCGTTCATTCAAAATGGCGTAAACTCGTTTAATCACCTTTTTCTCTATTAATATATTTCAAATTAGTGCACTTTTGCATTCCTGAGGTATGATGCTAACGTTGCTGATGCTGCTGAGTCGAACAATGCAATGAAAATGGCGCATACTCTTTCAATTACCTTTTCCTCTATTAATAGAATTCATATTAGTGCAAAAAATTGTCGCTCTTGAACTGCTATGTGAATATAGCACTATTTTGCATTCCTGAGGTATGATGCTAATGTTGCTGATGCTGCTGAGTCGAACAGTGCAATCGGCATTGGGCTAACTCTATATATAGAACTCTTTCTCTATTAACACATTCCAACTTAGTGCAATTTTGTGCTGAAAATTGTCGCTCTTGAACTTCCATGTCAAAATAGCACTATTTCGCATTCCTGAGTTATGATGCTAATGCTGCTGATGCTGCTAAGTAGAATCGTGCATTCAAAATGGCGCATACTCTTTAAATTACCTTTTCCTCTATTAATAGACTTCCAATTAGTGCAATTTTGTGCAAAAAATTGTCGCTCTTGAACTGCCATGTGCATATAGCCCTATTTTGAATTCCTTAGGTATCATGCTAATGTTGCTGATGCTGCTGAGTCGAACAGTGCAATCGGTATGGGGCTAACTCTTTATATAGAACTCTTTCTCGACTAACACATTTTAACTTAGTGCAATTTTGTGCTGAAAATTGTGGCTCTTGAACTTCAATATGAATATAGCACTATTTCGCATTCCTGAGGTATGATGCTAATGTTGCTGATGCTGCTGAGTCGAACAGTGCAATCGGCATTGGGCTAACTCTTTATATAGAACTCTTTCTCTATTAACACATTTCAACTTAGTGCAATTTTGTTCTGAAATTTGTCGCTCTCGAACTTCCATGTGAATATAGCACTATTTCGCATTCCTGAGGTATGATGCTAATGTTTCTGATGCTACTGAGTAGAATCGTGCATTCAAAATGGCGCATACTCTTTAAATTACCTTTTCCTCTATTAATAGAATTCATATTAGTGCAATTTTGTGCAAAAAATTGTCGCTCTTGAACTGCTATGTGAATATAGCACTATTTTGCATTCCTGAGGTATGATGCTAATGTTGCTGATGCTGCTGAGTCGAACAGTGCAATCGGCATTGGGCTAACTCTATATATAGAACTCTTTCTCTATTAACACATTTCAACTTAGTGCAATTTTGTGCTGAAAATTGTCGCTCTTGAACTTCCATGTCAATATAGCACTATTTCGCATTCCTGAGGTTTGATGCTAATGTTGCTGATGCTGCTGAGTAGAATCGTGCATTCAAAATGGCGCATACTCTTTAAATTACCTTTTCCTCTATTAATAGACTTCAAATTAGTGCAATTTTGTGCTAAAAATTGTCGCTCTTGAACTGCTATATGAATATAGCACTATTTTGCATTCCTGAGGTATGATGCTAATGTTGCTGATGCTGCTGAGTCGAACAGTGCAATCGGTATGGGGCTAACTCTTTATATAGAACTCTTTCTCGACTAACACATTTTAACTTAGTGCAATTTTGTGCTGAAAATTGTGGCTCTTGAACTTCAATATGAAAATACCACTATTTCGCATTCCTGAGGTATGATGCTAATGTTGCTGATGCTGCTGAGTCGAACAGTGCAATCGGCATTGGGCTAACTCTTTATATAGAACTCTTTCTCTATTAACACATTTCAACTATGTGCAATTTTGTTCTGAAAATTGTCGCTCTCGAACTTCCATGTGAATATAGCACTATTTCGCATTCCTGAGGTATGATGCTAATGTTGCTGATGCTACTGAGTAGAATCGTGCATTCAAAATGGCGCATACTCTTTAAATTACCTTTTCCTCTATTAATAGACTTCAAATTAGTGCAATTTTGTGCTGAAAATTGTCGCTCTTGAACTTCCATGTCAATATAGCACTATTTCGCATTCCTGAGGTTTGATGCTAATGTTGCTGATGCTGCTGAGTAGAATCGTGCATTCAAAATGGCGCATACTCTTAAAATTACCTTTTCCTCTAATAATAGACTTCAAATTGGTGCAATTTTGTGTGGAAAATTGTCGCACTTGAACTTCCATATGAAAATACCACTATTTTGCATTCCTGAGATATGATGCAAATGTAGCTGATGCTACTCAGTAGAACCGTTCATTCAAAATGGCGTAAACTCGTTTAATCACCTTTTTCTCTATTAATATATTTCAAATTAGTGCACTTTTGCATTCCTGAGTTATGATGCTAATGCTGCTGATGCTGCTAAGTAGAATCGTGCATTCAAAATGGCGCATACTCTTTAAATTACCTTTTCCTCTATTAATAGACTTCCAATTAGTGCAATTTTGTGCAAAAAATTGTCGCTCTTGAACTGCTATGTGAATATAGCACTATTTCGCATTCCTGAGGTACGATGCTAATGCTGCTGATGCTGCTGAGTCGAACAGTGCAATCGGCATTGGTCTAACTCTATATATAGAACTCTTTCTCTATTAACACATTTCAACTTAGTGCAATTTTGTGCTGAAAATTGTCGCTCTTGAACTTCCATGTCAATATAGCACTATTTCGCATTCCTGAGGTTTGATGCTAATGTTGCTGATGCTGCTGAGTAGAATCGTGCATTCAAAATGGCGCATACTCTTAAAATTACCTTTTCCTCTAATAATAGACTTCAAATTAGTGCAATTTTGTGTAGAAAATTGTCGCTCTTGAACTTCCATATGAAAATACCACTATTTTGCATTCCTGAGATATGATGCTAATGTAGCTGATGCTACTCAGTAGAACCGTTCATTCAAAATGGCGTAAACTCGTTTAATCACCTTTTTCTCTATTAATATATTTCAAATTAGTGCACTTTTGCATTCCTGAGGTATGATGCTAACGTTGCTGATGCTGCTGAGTCGAACAATGCAATGAAAATGGCGCATACTCTTTCAATTACCTTTTCCTCTATTAATAGAATTCATATTAGTGCAATTTTGTGCAAAAAATTGTCGCTCTTGAACTGCTATGTGAATATAGCACTATTTTGCATTCCTGAGGTATGATGCTAATGTTGCTGATGCTGCTGAGTCGAACAGTGCAATCGGCATTGGGCTAACTCTATATATAGAACTCTTTCTCTATTAACACATTTCAACTTAGTGCAATTTTGTTCTGAAATTTGTCGCTCTCGAACTTCCATGTGAATATAGCACTATTTCGCATTCCTGAGGTATGATGCTAATGTTTCTGATGCTACTGAGTAGAATCGTGCATTCAAAATGGCGCATACTCTTTAAATTACCTTTTCCTCTATTAATAGACTTCAAATTAGTGCAATTTTGTGCTAAAAATTGTCGCTCTTGAACTGCTATATGAATATAGCACTATTTTGCATTCCTGAGGTATGATGCTAATGTTGCTGATGCTGCTGAGTCGAACAGTGCAATGAAAATGGCGCATACTCTTTCAATTACCTTTTCCTCTATTAATAGAATTCATATTAGTGCAATTTTGTGCAAAAAATTGTCGCTCTTGAACTGCTATGTGAATATAGCACTATTTCGCATTCCTGAGGTATGATGCTAATGTTGCTGATGCTGCTGAGTCGAACAGTGCAATCGGCATTGGGCTAACTCTTTATATAGAACTCTTTCTCTATTAACACATTTCAACTTAGTGCAATTTTGTTCTGAAATTTGTCGCTCTCGAACTTCCATGTGAATATAGCACTATTTCGCATTCCTGAGGTATGATGCTAATGTTTCTGATGCTACTGAGTAGAATCGTGCATTCAAAATGGCGCATACTCTTTAAATTACCTTTTCCTCTATTAATAGACTTCAAATTAGTGCAATTTTGTGCTAAAAATTGTCGCTCTTGAACTGCTATATGAATATAGCACTATTTTGCATTCCTGAGGTATGATGCTAATGTTGCTGATGCTGCTGAGTCGAACAGTGCAATCGGTATGGGGCTAACTCTTTATATAGAACTCTTTCTCGACTAACACATTTTAACTTAGTGCAATTTTGTGCTGAAAATTGTGGCTCTTGAACTTCAATATGAAAATACCACTATTTCGCATTCCTGAGGTATGATGCTAATGTTGCTGATGCTGCTGAGTCGAACAGTGCAATCGGCATTGGGCTAACTCTTTATATAGAACTCTTTCTCTATTAACACATTTCAACTTAGTGCAATTTTGTTCTGAAAATTGTCGCTCTCGAACTTCCATGTGAATATAGCACTATTTCGCATTCCTGAGGTATGATGCTAATGTTGCTGATGCTACTGAGTTGAATCGTGCATTCAAAATGGCGCATACTCTTTAAATTACCTTTTCCTCTATTAATAGACTTCAAATTAGTGCAATTTTGTGCTGAAAATTGTCGCTCTTGAACTTCCATGTCAATATAGCACTATTTTGCATTCCTGAGGTATGATGCTAATGTTGCTGATGCTGCTGAGTCGAACAGTGCAATCGGTATGGGGCTAACTCTTTATATAGAACTCTTTCTCGACTAACACATTTTAACTTAGTGCAATTTTGTGCTGAAAATTGTGGCTCTTGAACTTCAATATGAAAATACCACTATTTCGCATTCCTGAGGTATGATGCTAATGTTGCTGATGCTGCTGAGTCGAACAGTGCAATCGGCATTGGGCTAACTCTTTATATAGAACTCTTTCTCTATTAACACATTTCAACTTAGTGCAATTTTGTTCTGAAAATTGTCGCTCTCGAACTTCCATGTGAATATAGCACTATTTCGCATTCCTGAGGTATGATGCTAATGTTGCTGATGCTACTGAGTTGAATCGTGCATTCAAAATGGCGCATACTCTTTAAATTACCTTTTCCTCTATTAATAGACTTCAAATTAGTGCAATTTTGTGCTGAAAATTGTCGCTCTTGAACTTCCATGTCAATATAGCACTATTTCGCATTCCTGAGGTTTGATGCTAACGTTGCTGATGCTGCTGAGTCGAACAATGCAATGAAAATGGCGCATACTCTTTAAATTACCTTTTCCTCTATTAATAGAATTCATATTAGTGCAATTTTGTGCAAAAAATTGTCGCTCTTGAACTGCTATGTGAATATAGCACTATTTCGCATTCCTGAGGTATGATGCTAATGCTGGTGATGCTGCTGAGTCGAACAGTGCAATCGGCATTGGGCTAACTCTATATATAGAACTCTTTCTCTATTAACACATTTCAACTTAGTGCAATTTTGTTCTGAAAATTGTCGCTCTCGAACTTCCATGTGAATATAGCACTATTTCGCATTCCTGAGGTATGATGCTAATGTTGCTGATGCTACTGAGTAGAATCGTGCATTCAAAATGGCGCATACTCTTTAAATTACCTTTTCCTCTATTAATAGACTTCAAATTAGTGCAATTTTGTGCTGAAAATTGTCGCTCTTGAACTTCCATGTCAATATAGCACTATTTCGCATTCCTGAGGTTTGATGCTAATGTTGCTGATGCTGCTGAGTAGAATCGTGCATTCAAAATGGCGCATACTCTTAAAATTACCTTTTCCTCTAATAATAGACTTCAAATTAGTGCAATTTTGTGTGGAAAATTGTCGCTCTTGAACTTCCATATGAAAATACCACTATTTTGCATTCCTGAGATATGATGCTAATGTAGCTGATGCTACTCAGTAGAACCGTTCATTCAAAATGGCGTAAACTCGTTTAATCACCTTTTTCTCTATTAATATATTTCAAATTAGTGCACTTTTGCATTCCTGAGGTATGATGCTAACGTTGCTGATGCTGCTGAGTCGAACAATGCAATGAAAATGGCGCATACTCTTTAAATTACCTTTTCCTCTATTAATAGAATTCATATTAGTGCAATTTTGTGCAAAAAATTGTCGCTCTTGAACTGCTATGTGAATATAGCACTATTTCGCATTCCTGAGGTATGATGCTAATGCTGGTGATGCTGCTGAGTCGAACAGTGCAATCGGCATTGGGCTAACTCTATATATAAAACTCTTTCTCTATTAACACATTTCAACTTAGTGCAATTTTGTGCTGAAAATTGTCGCTCTTGAACTTCCATGTCAAAATAGCACTATTTCGCATTCCTGAGTTATGATGCTAATGCTGCTGATGCTGCTAAGTAGAATCGTGCATTCAAAATGGCGCATACTCTTTAAATTACCTTTTCCTCTATTAATAGACTTCCAATTAGTGCAATTTTGTGCAAAAAATTGTCGCTCTTGAACTGCTATGTGAATATAGCACTATTTCGCATTCCTGAGGTATGATGCTAATGCTGCTGATGCTGCTGAGTCGAACAGTGCAATCGGCATTGGGCTAACTCTATATATAGAACTCTTTCTCTATTAACACATTTCAACTTAGTGCAATTTTGTTCTGAAAATTGTCGCTCTCGAACTTCCATGTGAATATAGCACTATTTCGCATTCCTGAGGTATGATGCTAATGTTGCTGATGCTACTGAGTAGAATCGTGCATTCAAAATGGCGCATACTCTTTAAATTACCTTTTCCTCTATTAATAGACTTCAAATTAGTGCAATTTTGTGCTGAAAATTGTCGCTCTTGAACTTCCATGTCAATATAGCACTATTTCGCATTCCTGAGGTTTGATGCTAATGTTGCTGATGCTGCTGAGTAGAATCGTGCATTCAAAATGGCGCATACTCTTAAAATTACCTTTTCCTCTAATAATAGACTTCAAATTAGTGCAATTTTGTGTGGAAAATTGTCGCTCTTGAACTTCCATATGAAAATACCACTATTTTGCATTCCTGAGATATGATGCTAATGTAGCTGATGCTACTCAGTAGAACCGTTCATTCAAAATGGCGTAAACTCGTTTAATCACCTTTTTCTCTATTAATATATTTCAAATTAGTGCACTTTTGCATTCCTGAGGTATGATGCTAACGTTGCTGATGCTGCTGAGTCGAACAATGCAATGAAAATGGCGCATACTCTTTAAATTACCTTTTCCTCTATTAATAGAATTCATATTAGTGCAATTTTGTGCAAAAAATTGTCGCTCTTGAACTGCTATGTGAATATAGCACTATTTTGCATTCCTGAGGTATGATGCTAATGTTGCTGATGCTGCTGAGTCGAACAATGCAATGAAAATGGCGCATACTCTTTAAATTACCTTTTCCTCTATTAATAGAATTCATATTAGTGCAATTTTGTGCAAAAAATTGTCGCTCTTGAACTGCTATGTGAATATAGCACTATTTTGCATTCCTGAGGTATGATGCTAATGCTGGTGATGCTGCTGAGTCGAACAGTGCAATCGGCATTGGGCTAACTCTATATATAGAACTCTTTCTCTATTAACACATTTCAACTTAGTGCAATTTTGTTCTGAAAATTGTCGCTCTCGAACTTCCATGTGAATATAGCACTATTTCGCATTCCTGAGGTATGATGCTAATGTTGCTGATGCTACTGAGTAGAATCGTGCATTCAAAATGGCGCATACTCTTTAAATTACCTTTTCCTCTATTAATAGACTTCAAATTAGTGCAATTTTGTGCTGAAAATTGTCGCTCTTGAACTTCCATGTCAATATAGCACTATTTCGCATTCCTGAGGTTTGATGCTAATGTTGCTGATGCTGCTGAGTAGAATCGTGCATTCAAAATGGCGCATACTCTTAAAATTACCTTTTCCTCTAATAATAGACTTCAAATTAGTGCAATTTTGTGTGGAAAATTGTCGCTCTTGAACTTCCATATGAAAATACCACTATTTTGCATTCCTGAGATATGATGCTAATGTAGCTGATGCTACTCAGTAGAACCGTTCATTCAAAATGGCGTAAACTCGTTTAATCACCTTTTTCTCTATTAATATATTTCAAATTAGTGCACTTTTGCATTCCTGAGGTATGATGCTAACGTTGCTGATGCTGCTGAGTCGAACAATGCAATGAAAATGGCGCATACTCTTTAAATTACCTTTTCCTCTATTAATAGAATTCATATTAGTGCAATTTTGTGCAAAAAATTGTCGCTCTTGAACTGCTATGTGAATATAGCACTATTTCGCATTCCTGAGGTATGATGCTAATGCTGGTGATGCTGCTGAGTCGAACAGTGCAATCGGCATTGGGCTAACTCTATATATAAAACTCTTTCTCTATTAACACATTTCAACTTAGTGCAATTTTGTGCTGAAAATTGTCGCTCTTGAACTTCCATGTCAAAATAGCACTATTTCGCATTCCTGAGTTATGATGCTAATGCTGCTGATGCTGCTAAGTAGAATCGTGCATTCAAAATGGCGCATACTCTTTAAATTACCTTTTCCTCTATTAATAGACTTCCAATTAGTGCAATTTTGTGCAAAAAATTGTCGCTCTTGAACTGCTATGTGAATATAGCACTATTTCGCATTCCTGAGGTATGATGCTAATGCTGCTGATGCTGCTGAGTCGAACAGTGCAATCGGCATTGGGCTAACTCTATATATAGAACTCTTTCTCTATTAACACATTTCAACTTAGTGCAATTTTGTTCTGAAAATTGTCGCTCTCGAACTTCCATGTGAATATAGCACTATTTCGCATTCCTGAGGTATGATGCTAATGTTGCTGATGCTACTGAGTAGAATCGTGCATTCAAAATGGCGCATACTCTTTAAATTACCTTTTCCTCTATTAATAGACTTCAAATTAGTGCAATTTTGTGCTGAAAATTGTCGCTCTTGAACTTCCATGTCAATATAGCACTATTTCGCATTCCTGAGGTTTGATGCTAATGTTGCTGATGCTGCTGAGTAGAATCGTGCATTCAAAATGGCGCATACTCTTAAAATTACCTTTTCCTCTAATAATAGACTTCAAATTAGTGCAATTTTGTGTGGAAAATTGTCGCTCTTGAACTTCCATATGAAAATACCACTATTTTGCATTCCTGAGATATGATGCTAATGTAGCTGATGCTACTCAGTAGAACCGTTCATTCAAAATGGCGTAAACTCGTTTAATCACCTTTTTCTCTATTAATATATTTCAAATTAGTGCACTTTTGCATTCCTGAGGTATGATGCTAACGTTGCTGATGCTGCTGAGTCGAACAATGCAATGAAAATGGCGCATACTCTTTAAATTACCTTTTCCTCTATTAATAGAATTCATATTAGTGCAATTTTGTGCAAAAAATTGTCGCTCTTGAACTGCTATGTGAATATAGCACTATTTTGCATTCCTGAGGTATGATGCTAATGTTGCTGATGCTGCTGAGTCGAACAGTGCAATCGGCATTGGGCTAACTCTATATATAGAACTCTTTCTCTATTAACACATTTCAACTTAGTGCAATTTTGTGCTGAAAATTGTCGCTCTTGAACTTCCATGTCAAAATAGCACTATTTCGCATTCCTGAGTTATGATGCTAATTCTGCTGATGCTGCTAAGTAGAATCGTGCATTCAAAATGGCGCATACTCTTTAAATTACCTTTTCCTCTATTAATAGACTTCCAATTAGTGCAATTTTGTGCAAAAAATTGTCGCTCTTGAACTGCCATGTGCATATAGCCCTATTTTGAATTCCTTAGGTATCATGCTAATGTTGCTGATGCTGCTGAGTCGAACAGTGCAATCGGTATGGGGCTAACTCTTTATATAGAACTCTTTCTCGACTAACACATTTTAACTTAGTGCAATTTTGTGCTGAAAATTGTGGCTCTTAAACTTCAATATGAATATAGCACTATTTCGCATTCCTGAGGTATGATGCTAATGTTGCTGATGCTGCTGAGTCGAACAGTGCAATCGGCATTGGGCTAACTCTTTATATAGAACTCTTTCTCTATTAACACATTTCAACTTAGTGCAATTTTGTTCTGAAATTTGTCGCTCTCGAACTTCCATGTGAATATAGCACTATTTCGCATTCCTGAGGTATGATGCTAATGTTTCTGATGCTACTGAGCAGAATCGTGCATTCAAAATGGCGCATACTCTTTAAATTACCTTTTCCTCTATTAATAGACTTCAAATTAGTGCAATTTTGTGCTAAAAATTGTCGCTCTTGAACTGCTATATGAATATAGCACTATTTTGCATTACTGAGGTATGATGCTAATGTTGCTGATGCTGCTGAGTCGAACAGTGCAATCGGTATGGGGCTAACTCTTTATATAGAACTCTTTCTCGACTAACACATTTTAACTTAGTGCAATTTTGTGCTGAAAATTGTGGCTCTTGAACTTCAATATGAAAATACCACTATTTCGCATTCCTGAGGTATGATGCTAATGTTGCTGATGCTGCTGAGTCGAACAGTGCAATCGGCATTGGGCTAACTCTTTATATAGAACTCTTTCTCTATTAACACATTTCAACTTAGTGCAATTTTGTTCTGAAAAAAGTCGCTCTCGAACTTCCATGTGAATATAGCACTATTTCGCATTCCTGAGGTATGATGCTAATGTTGCTGATGCTACTGAGTAGAATCGTGCATTCAAAATGGCGCATACTCTTTAAATTACCTTTTCCTCTATTAATAGACTTCAAATTAGTGCAATTTTGTTCTGAAAATTGTCGCTCTTGAACTTCCATGTCAATATAGCACTATTTCGCATTCCTGAGGTTTGATGCTAATGTTGCTGATGCTGCTGAGTAGAATCGTGCATTCAAAATGGCGCATACTCTTAAAATTACCTTTTCCTCTAATAATAGACTTCAAATTAGTGCAATTTTGTGTGGAAAATTGTCGCACTTGAACTTCCATATGAAAATACCACTATTTTGCATTCCTGAGATATGATGCTAATGTAGCTGATGCTACTCAGTAGAACCGTTCATTCAAAATGGCGTAAACTCGTTTAATCACCTTTTTCTCTATTAATATATTTCAAATTAGTGCACTTTTGCATTCCTGAGGTATGATGCTAACGTTGCTGATGCTGCTGAGTCGAACAATGCAATGAAAATGGCGCATACTCTTTAAATTACCTTTTCCTCTATTAATAGAATTCATATTAGTGCAATTTTGTGCAAAAAATTGTCGCTCTTGAACTGCTATGTGAATATAGCACTATTTTGCATTCCTGAGGTATGATGCTAATGTTGCTGATGCTGCTGAGTCGAACAGTGCAATCGGCATTGGGCTAACTCTATATATAGAACTCTTTCTCTATTAACACATTTCAACTTAGTGCAATTTTGTGCTGAAAATTGTCGCTCTTGAACTTCCATGTCAAAATAGCACTATTTCGCGTTCCTGAGTTATGATGCTAATGCTGCTGATGCTGCTAAGTAGAATCGTGCATTCAAAATGGCGCATACTCTTTAAATTACCTTTTCCTCTATTAATAGACTTCCAATTAGTGCAATTTTGTGCAAAAAATTGTCGCTCTTGAACTGCTATGTGAATATAGCACTATTTCGCATTCCTGAGGTATGATGCTAATGCTGCTGATGCTGCTGAGTCGAACAGTGCAATCGGCATTGGGCTAACTCTATATATAGAACTCTTTCTCTATTAACACATTTCAACTTAGTGCAATTTTGTGCTGAAAATTGTCGCTCTTGAACTTCCATGTCAAAATAGCACTATTTCGCATTCCTGAGTTATGATGCTAATGCTGCTGATGCTGCTAAGTAGAATCGTGCATTCAAAATGGCGCATACTCTTTAAATTACCTTTTCCTCTATTAATAGACTTCAAATTAGTGCAATTTTGTGTGGAAAATTGTCGCTCTTGAACTTCCATATGAAAATACCACTATTTTGCATTCCTGAGATATGATGCTAATGTAGCTGATGCTACTCAGTAGAACCGTTCATTCAAAATGGCGTAAACTCGTTTAATTACCTTTTTCTCTATTAATATATTTCAAATTAGTGCAATTTTGCATTCCTGAGGTATGATGCTAACGTTGCTGATGCTGCTGAGTCGAACAATGCAATGAAAATGGCGCATACTCTTTAAATTACCTTTTCCTCTATTAATAGACTTCCAATTAGTGCAATTTTGTGCAAAAAATTGTCGCTCTTGAACTGCTATCTGAATATAGCACTATTTCGCATTCCTGAGGTATGATGCTAATGCTGCTGATGCTGCTGAGTCGAACAGTGCAATCGGTATGGGGCTAACTCTCTATATGGAACTCTGTCTCTATCAACACATTTCAACTTAGTGCAATTTTGTGAGGAAAATTGTCGCTCTTGAACTTCCATGTGAATATAGCAGTATTTCGCATTCCTGAGGTTTGATGCTAATGTTGCTGATGCTGCTGAGTAGAATCGTGCATTCAAAATGGCGCATACTCTTAAAATTACCTTTTCCTCTATTAATAGACTTCAAATTAGTGCAATTTTGTGTGGAAAATTGTCGCTCTTGAACTTCCATATGAAAATATCACTATTTTGCATTCCTGAGATATGATGCTAATGTAGCTGATGCTACTCAGTAGAACCGTTCATTCAAAATGGCGTAAACTCGTTTAATTACCTTTTTCTCTATTAATATATTTCAAATTAGTGCAATTTTGCATTCCTGAGGTATGATGCTAACGTTGCTGATGCTGCTGAGTCGAACAGTGCAATGAAAATGGCGCATACTCTTTAAATTACCTTTTCCTCTATTAATAGAATTCATATTAGTGCAATTTTGTGCAAAAAATTGTCGCTCTTGAACTGCTATGTGAATATAGCACTATTTTGCATTCCTGAGGTATGATGCTAATGTTGCTGATGCTGCTGAGTAGAATCGTGCATTCAAAATGGCGCATACTCTTTAAATTACCTTTTCCTCTATTAATAGACTTCAAATTAGTGCAATTTTGTGCTGAAAATTGTCGCTCTTGAACTTCCATGTCAATATAGCACTATTTCGCATTCCTGAGGTTTGATGCTAATGTTGCTGATGCTGCTGAGTAGAATCGTGCATTCAAAATGGCGCATACTCTTAAAATTATCTTTTCCTCTAATAATAGACTTCAAATTAGTGCAATTTTGTGTGGAAAATTGTCGCACTTGAACTTCCATATGAAAATACCACTATTTTGCATTCCTGAGATATGATGCTAATGTAGCTGATGCTACTCAGTAGAACCGTTCATTCAAAATGGCGTAAACTCGTTTAATCACCTTTTTCTCTATTAATATATTTCAAATTAGTGCACTTTTGCATTCCTGAGGTATGATGCTAACGTTGCTGATGCTGCTGAGTCGAACAATGCAATGAAAATGGCGCATACTCTTTAAATTACCTTTTCCTCTATTAATAGAATTCATATTAGTGCAATTTTGTGCAAAAAATTGTCGCTCTTGAACTGCTATGTGAATATAGCACTATTTTGCATCCCTGAGGTATGATGCTAATGTTGCTGATGCTGCTGAGTCGAACAGTGCAATCGGCATTGGGCTAACTCTATATATAGAACTCTTTCTCTATTAACACATTTCAACTTAGTGCAATTTTGTGCTGAAAATTGTCGCTCTTGAACTTCCATGTCAAAATAGCACTATTTCGCGTTCCTGAGTTATGATGCTAATGCTGCTGATGCTGCTAAGTAGAATCGTGCATTCAAAATGGCGCATACTCTTTAAATTACCTTTTCCTCTATTAATAGACTTCCAATTAGTGCAATTTTGTGCAAAAAATTGTCGCTCTTGAACTGCTATGTGAATATAGCACTATTTCGCATTCCTGAGGTATGATGCTAATGCTGCTGATGCTGCTGAGTCGAACAGTGCAATCGGCATTGGGCTAACTCTATATATAGAACTCTTTCTCTATTAACACATTTCAACTTAGTGCAATTTTGTGCTGAAAATTGTCGCTCTTGAACTTCCATGTCAAAATAGCACTATTTCGCATTCCTGAGTAATGATGCTAATGCTGCTGATGCTGCTAAGTAGAATCGTGCATTCAAAATGGCGCATACTCTTTAAATTACCTTTTCCTCTATTAATAGACTTCAAATTAGTGCAATTTTGTGTGGAAAATTGTCGCTCTTGAACTTCCATATGAAAATACCACTATTTTGCATTCCTGAGATATGATGCTAATGTAGCTGATGCTACTCAGTAGAACCGTTCATTCAAAATGGCGTAAACTCGTTTAATTACCTTTTTCTCTATTAATATATTTCAAATTAGTGCAATTTTGCATTCCTGAGGTATGATGCTAACGTTGCTGATGCTGCTGAGTCGAACAATGCAATGAAAATGGCGCATACTCTTTAAATTACCTTTTCCTCTATTAATAGACTTCCAATTAGTGCAATTTTGTGCAAAAAATTGTCGCTCTTGAACTGCTATCTGAATATAGCACTATTTCGCATTAATGAGGTATGATGCTAATGCTGCTGATGCTGCTGAGTCGAACAGTGCAATCGGTATGGGGCTAACTCTCTATATGGAACTCTGTCTCTATCAACACATTTCAACTTAGTGCAATTTTGTGAGGAAAATTGTCGCTCTTGAACTTCCATGTGAATATAGCAGTATTTCGCATTCCTGAGGTTTGATGCTAATGTTGCTGATGCTGCTGAGTAGAATCGTGCATTCAAAATGGCGCATACTCTTAAAATTACCTTTTCCTCTATTAATAGACTTCAAATTAGTGCAATTTTGTGTGGAAAATTGTCGCTCTTGAACTTCCATATGAAAATATCACTATTTTGCATTCCTGAGATATGATGCTAATGTAGCTGATGCTACTCAGTAGAACCGTTCATTCAAAATGGCGTAAACTCGTTTAATTACCTTTTTCTCTATTAATATATTTCAAATTAGTGCAATTTTGCATTCCTGAGGTATGATGCTAACGTTGCTGATGCTGCTGAGTCGAACAGTGCAATGAAAATGGCGCATACTCTTTAAATTACCTTTTCCTCTATTAATAGAATTCATATTAGTGCAATTTTGTGCAAAAAATTGTCGCTCTTGAACTGCTATGTGAATATAGCACTATTTTGCATTCCTGAGGTATGATGCTAATGTTGCTGATGCTGCTGAGTAGAATCGTGCATTCAAAATGGCGCATACTCTTTAAATTACCTTTTCCTCTATTAATAGACTTCAAATTAGTGCAATTTTGTGCTGAAAATTGTCACTCTTGAACTTCCATGTCAATATAGCACTATTTCGCATTCCTGAGGTTTGATGCTAATGTTGCTGATGCTGCTGAGTAGAATCGTGCATTCAAAATGGCGCATACTCTTAAAATTATCTTTTCCTCTAATAATAGACTTCAAATTAGTGCAATTTTGTGTGGAAAATTGTCGCTCTTGAACTTCCATATGAAAATACCACTATTTTGCATTCCTGAGATATGATGCTAATGTAGCTGATGCTACTCAGTAGAACCGTTCATTCAAAATGGCGTAAACTCGTTTAATCACCTTTTTCTCTATTAATATATTTCAAATTAGTGCACTTTTGCATTCCTGAGGTATGATGCTAACGTTGCTGATGCTGCTGAGTCGAACAATGCAATGAAAATGGCGCATACTCTTTAAATTACCTTTTCCTCTATTAATAGAATTCATATTAGTGCAATTTTGTGCAAAAAATTGTCGCTCTTGAACTGCTATGTGAATATAGCACTATTTTGCATTCCTGAGGTATGATGCTAATGTTGCTGATGCTGCTGAGTCGAACAGTGCAATCGGCATTGGGCTAACTCTATATATAGAACTCTTTCTCTATTAACACATTTCAACTTAGTGCAATTTTGTGCTGAAAATTGTCGCTCTTGAACTTCCATGTCAAAATAGCACTATTTCGCATTCCTGAGTTATGATGCTAATGCTGCTGATGCTGCTAAGTAGAATCGTGCATTCAAAATGGCGCATACTCTTTAAATTACCTTTTCCTCTATTAATAGACTTCCAATTAGTGCAATTTTGTGCAAAAAATTGTCGCTCTTGAACTGCCATGTGCATATAGCCCTATTTTGAATTCCTTAGGTATCATGCTAATGTTGCTGATGCTGCTGAGTCGAACAGTGCAATCGGTATGGGGCTAACTCTTTATATAGAACTCTTTCTCGACTAACACATTTTAACTTAGTGCAATTTTGTGCTGAAAATTGTGGCTCTTGAACTTCAATATGAATATAGCACTATTTCGCATTCCTGAGGTATGATGCTAATGTTGCTGATGCTGCTGAGTCGAACAGTGCAATCGGCATTGGGCTAACTCCTTATATAGAACTCTTTCTCTATTAACACATTTCAACTTAGTGCAATTTTGTTCTGAAATTTGTCGCTCTCGAACTTCCATGTGAATATAGCACTATTTCGCATTCCTGAGGTATGATGCTAATGTTTTTGATGCTACTGAGTAGAATCGTGCATTCAAAATGGCGCATACTCTTTAAATTACCTTTTCCTCTATTAATAGACTTCAAATTAGTGCAATTTTGTGCTAAAAATTGTCGCTCTTGAACTGCTATATGAATATAGCACTATTTTGCATTCCTGAGGTATGATGCTAATGTTGCTGATGCTGCTGAGTCGAACAGTGCAATCGGTATGGGGCTAACTCTTTATATAGAACTCTTTCTCGACTAACACATTTTAACTTAGTGCAATTTTGTGCTGAAAATTGTGGCTCTTGAACTTCAATATGAAAATACCACTATTTCGCATTCCTGAGGTATGATGCTAATGTTGCTGATGCTGCTGAGTCGAACAGTGCAATCGGCATTGGGCTAACTCTTTATATAGAACTCTTTCTCTATTAACACATTTCAACTTAGTGCAATTTTGTTCTGAAAATTGTCGCTCTCGAACTTCCATGTGAATATAGCACTATTTCGCATTCCTGAGGTATGATGCTAATGTTGCTGATGCTACTGAGTAGAATCGTGCATTCAAAATGGCGCATACTCTTTAAATTACCTTTTCCTCTATTAATAGACTTCAAATTAGTGCAATTTTGTGCTGAAAATTGTCGCTCTTGAACTTCCATGTCAATATAGCACTATTTCGCATTCCTGAGGTTTGATGCTAATGTTGCTGATGCTGCTGAGTAGAATCGTGCATTCAAAATGGCGCATACTCTTAAAATTACCTTTTCCTCTAATAATAGACTTCAAATTAGTGCAATTTTGTGTGGAAAATTGTCGCACTTGAACTTCCATATGAAAATACCACTATTTTGCATTCCTGAGATATGATGCTAATGTAGCTGATGCTACTCAGTAGAACCGTTCATTCAAAATGGCGTAAACTCGTTTAATTACCTTTTTCTCTATTAATATATTTCAAATTAGTGCAATTTTGCATTCCTGAGGTATGATGCTAACGTTGCTGATGCTGCTGAGTCGAACAGTGCAATGAAAATGGCGCATACTCTTTAAATTACCTTTTCCTCTATTAATAGACTTCCAATTAGTGCAATTTTGTGCAAAAAATTGTCGCTCTTGAACTGCTATGTGAATATAGCACTATTTCGCATTCCTGAGGTATGATGCTAATGCTGCTGATGCTGCTGAGTCGAACAGTGCAATCGGTATGGGGCTAACTCTCTATATGGAACTCTGTCTCTATCAACACATTTCAACTTAGTGCAATTTTGTGAGGAAAATTGTCGCTCTTGAACTTCCATGTGAATATAGCAGTATTTCGCATTCCTGAGGTTTGATGCTAATGTTGCTGATGCTGCTGAGTAGAATCGTGCATTCAAAATGGCGCATACTCTTAAAATTACCTTTTCCTCTATTAATAGACTTCAAGTTAGTGCAATTTTGTGTGGAAAATTGTCGCTCTTGAACTTCCATATGAAAATACCACTATTTTGCATTCCTGAGATATGATGCTAATGTAGCTGATGCTACTCAGTAGAACCGTTCATTCAAAATGGCGTAAACTCGTTTAATTACCTTTTTCTCTATTAATATATTTCAAATTAGTGCAATTTTGCATTCCTGAGGTATGATGCTAACGTTGCTGATGCTGCTGAGTCGAACAGTGCAATGAAAATGGCGCATACTCTTTAAATTACCTTTTCCTCTATTAATAGAATTCATATTAGTGCAATTTTGTGCAAAAAATTGTCGCTCTTGAACTGCTATGTGAATATAGCACTATTTTGCATTCCTGAGGTATGATGCTAATGTTGCTGATGCTGCTGAGTCGAACAGTGCAATCGGCATTGGGCTAACTCTATATATAGAACTCTTTCTCTATTAACACATTTCAACTTAGTGCAATTTTGTGCTGAAAATTGTCGCTCTTGAACTTCCATGTCAAAATAGCACTATTTCGCATTCCTGAGTTATGATGCTAATGCTGCTGATGCTGCTAAGTAGAATCGTGCATTCAAAATGGCGCATACTCTTTAAATTACCTTTTCCTCTATTAATAGACTTCCAATTAGTGCAATTTTGTGCAAAAAATTGTCGCTCTTGAACTGCTATGTGAATATAGCACTATTTCGCATTCCTGAGGTATGATGCTAATGCTGCTGATGCTGCTGAGTCGAACAGTGCAATCGGCATTGGGCTAACTCTATATATAGAACTCTTTCTCTATTAACACATTTCAACTTAGTGCAATTTTGTGCTGAAAATTGTCGCTCTTGAACTTCCATGTCAAAATAGCACTATTTCGCATTCCTGAGTTATGATGCTAATGCTGCTGATGCTGCTAAGTAGAATCGTGCATTCAAAATGGCGCATACTCTTTAAATTACCTTTTCCTCTATTAATAGACTTCAAATTAGTGCAATTTTGTGTGGAAAATTGTCGCTCTTGAACTTCCATATGAAAATACCACTATTTTGCATTCCTGAGATATGATGCTAATGTAGCTGATGCTACTCAGTAGAACCGTTCATTCAAAATGGCGTAAACTCGTTTAATTACCTTTTTCTCTATTAATATATTTCAAATTAGTGCAATTTTGCATTCCTGAGGTATGATGCTAACGTTGCTGATGCTGCTGAGTCGAACAGTGCAATGAAAATGGCGCATACTCTTTAAATTACCTTTTCCTCTATTAATAGACTTCCAATTAGTGCAATTTTGTGCAAAAAATTGTCGCTCTTGAACTGCTATGTGAATATAGCACTATTTCGCATTCCTGAGGTATGATGCTAATGCTGCTGATGCTGCTGAGTCGAACAGTGCAATCGGTATGGGGCTAACTCTCTATATGGAACTCTGTCTCTATCAACACATTTCAACTTAGTGCAATTTTGTGAGGAAAATTGTCGCTCTTGAACTTCCATGTGAATATAGCAGTATTTCGCATTCCTGAGGTTTGATGCTAATGTTGCTGATGCTGCTGAGTAGAATCGTGCATTCAAAATGGCGCATACTCTTAAAATTACCTTTTCCTCTATTAATAGACTTCAAATTAGTGCAATTTTGTGTGGAAAATTGTCGCTCTTGAACTTCCATATGAAAATACCACTATTTTGCATTCCTGAGATATGATGCTAATGTAGCTGATGCTACTCAGTAGAACCGTTCATTCAAAATGGCGTAAACTCGTTTAATTACCTTTTTCTCTATTAATATATTTCAAATTAGTGCAATTTTGCATTCCTGAGGTATGATGCTAACGTTGCTGATGCTGCTGAGTCGAACAGTGCAATGAAAATGGCGCATACTCTTTAAATTACCTTTTCCTCTATTAATAGAATTCATATTAGTGCAATTTTGTGCAAAAAATTGTCGCTCTTGAACTGCTATGTGAATACAGCACTATTTTGCATTCCTGAGGTATGATGCTAATGTTGCTGATGCTGCTGAGTCGAACAGTGCAATCGGTATGGGGCTAACTCTTTATATAGAACTCTTTCTCGACTAACACATTTTAACTTAGTGCAATTTTGTGCTGAAAATTGTGGCTCTTGAACTTCAATATGAATATAGCACTATTTCGCATTCCTGAGGTATGATGCTAATGTTGCTGATGCTGCTGAGTCGAACAGTGCAATCGGTAGGGGGCTAACTCTTTATATGAAACTCTGTCTCTATCAACACATTTCAACTTAGTGCAATTTTGTGAGGAAAATCGTCGTTCTTGAACTTCCATGTGAATATAGCAGTATTTCGCATTCCTGAGGTTTGATGCTAATGTTGCTGATGCTGCTGAGTATAATCGTGCATTCAAAATGGCGCATACTCTTAAAATTACCTTTTCCTCTATTAATAGACTTCAAATTAGTGCAAATTTGTGAGGAAAATTGTCGCTCTTGAACTTCCATATGAAAATACCACTATTTTGCATTCCTGAGATATGATGCTAATGTTGCTGATGCTGCTGAGTAGAATCGTGCATTCAAATTGGCGCATACTCTTTAAATTACCTTTTCCTCTATTAATAGACTTCAAATTAGTGCAATTTTGTGCAAAAAATTGTCGCTCTTGAACTGCTATGTGAATATAGTACTATTTTGCATTCCTGAGGTATGATGCTAATGTTGCTGATGCTGCTGAGTAGAATCGTGCATTCAAAATGGCGCATACTCTTTAAATTACCTTTTCCTCTATTAATAGACTTCAAATTAGTGCAATTTTGTGCAAAAAATTGTCGCTCTTGAACTGCTATGTGAATATAGCACTATTTTGCATTCCTGAGGTATGATGCTAATGTAGCTGATGCTGCTGAGTAGAATCGTGCATTCAAAATGGCGCATACTCTTTAAATTACCTTTTCCTCTGTTAATAGACTTCAAATTAGTGCAATTTTGTGCAAAAAATTGTCGCCCATTGACTGCCATGTGCATATAGCCCTATTTTGAATTCCTTAGGTATCATGCTAATGTTGCTGATGCTGCTGAGTCGAACAGTGCAATCGGTATGGGGCTAACTCTTTATATAGAACTCTTTCTCGACTAATACATTTTAACTTAGTGCAATTTTGTGCTGAAAATTGTGGCTCTTGAACTTCAATATGAATATAGCACTATTTCGCATTCCTGAGGTATGATGCCAATGTTGCTGATGCTGCTGAGTCGAACAGTGCAATCGGCATTGGGCTAACTCTTTATATAGAACTCTTTCTCTATTAACACATTTCAACCTAGTGCAATTTTGTTCTGAAAATTGTCGCTCTCGAACTTCCATTTGAATATAGCACTATTTCGCATTCCTGAGGTATGATGCTAATGTTGCTGATGCTACTGAGTAGAATCGTGCATTCAAAATGGCGCATACTCTTTAAATTACCTTTTCCTCTATTAATAGGCTTCAAATTAGTGCAATTTTGTGCTGAAAATTGTCGCTCTTGAACTTCCCTGTCAATATAGCACTATTTCGCATTCCTGAGGTATGATGCTAATGCTGCTGATGCTGCTGAGTCGAACAGTGCAATCGGTATGGGACTAACTCTTTATATAGAACTCTGTCTCTATCAACACATTTCAACTTAGTGCAATTTTGTGCAAAAAATTGTCGCTCTTGAACTGCTATGTGAATATAGCACTATTTTGCATTCCTGAGGTATGATGCTAATGTTGCTGATGCTGCTGAGTAGAATTGTGCATTCACAATGGCGCATACTCTTTAAATTACCTTTTCCTCTATTAATAGACTTCAAATTAGTGCAATTTTGTGCTAAATATTGTCGCTCTTGAACTTCCATGTCAATATAGCACTATTTCGCATTCCTGAGGTATGATGCTAATGTTGCTGATGCTTCTGAGTAGAATCGTGCATTCAAAATGGCGCATACTCTTTAAATTACCTTTTCCTCTATTAATAGACTTCAAATTAGTGCAATTTTGTGCAAAAAATTGTCGCCCATTGACTGCCATGTGTATATAGCCCTATTTTGAATTCCTTAGGTATCATGCTAATGTTGCTGATGCTGCTGAGTCGAACTGTGCAATCGGTATGGGGCTAACTCTTTATATAGAACTCTTTCTCGACTAATACATTTTAACTTAGTGCAATTTTGTGCTGAAAATTGTGGCTCTTGAACTTCAATATGAATATAGCACTATTTCGCATTCCTGAGGTATGATGCTAATGCTGCTGATGTTGCTGAGTCGAACAGTGCAATCGGTATGGGGCTAACTCTTTATATAGAACTATGTCTCTATCAACACATTTCAACTTAGTGCAATTTTGTGAGGAAAATTGTCGCTCTAGAAATTCCATATGAAAATACCACTATTTTGCATTCCTGAGATATGATGCTAATGTTGCTGATGCTGCTGAGTAGAATCGTGCATTCAAATTGGCGCATACTCTTTAAATTACCTTTTCCTCTATTAATAGACTTCAAATTAGTGCAATTTTGTGCAAAAAATTGTCGCTCTTGAACTGCTATGTGAATATAGCACTATTTTGCATTTCTGAGGTATGATGCTAATGTTGCTGATGCTGCTGAGTAGAATCGTGCATTCAAAATGGCGCATACTCTTTAAATTACCTTTTCCTCTATTAATAGACTTCAAATTAGTGCAATTTTGTGCTGAAAATTGTCGCTCTTGAACTACCATGTCAATATAGCACTATTTCGCATTCCTGAGGTATGATGCTAATGTTGCTGATGCTGCTGAGTAGAATCGTGCATTCAAAATGGCGCATACTCTTTAAATTACCTTTTCCTCTATTAATAGACTTCAAATTAGTGCAATTTTGTGCAAAAAATTGTCGCTCTTGAACTGCTATGTGAATATAGCACTATTTTGCATTCCTGAGGTATGATGCTAATGTAGCTGATGCTGCTGAGTAGAATCGTGCATTCAAAATGGCGCATACTCTTTAAATTACCTTTTCCTCTATTAATAGACTTCAAATTAGTGCAATTTTGTGCAAAAAATTGTCGCCCATTGACTGCCATGTGCATATAGCCCTATTTTGAATTCCTTAGGTATCATGCTAATGTTGATGATGCTGCTGAGTCGAACAGTGCAATCGGTATGGGGCTAACTCTTTATATAGAACTCTTTCTCGACTAATACATTTTAACTTAGTGCAATTTTGTGCTGAAAATTGTGGCTCTTCAACTTCAATATGAATATAGCCCTATTTCGCATTCCTGAGGTATGATGCTAATGTTGCTGATGCTGCTGAGTCGAACAGTGCAATCGGAATTGGGCTAACTCTTTATATAGAACTCTTTCTCTATTAACACATTTCAACTTAGTGCAATTTTGTTCTGAAAATTGTCGCTCTCGAACTTCCATGTGAATATAGCACTATTTCGCATTCCTGAGGTATGATGCTAATGTTGCTGATGCTACTGAGTAGAATCGTGCATTCAAAATGGCGCATACTCTTTAAATTACCTTTTCCTCTATTAATAGGCTTCAAATTAGTGCAATTTTGTGCTGAAAATTGTCGCTCTTGAACTTCCCTGTCAATATAGCACTATTTCGCATTCCTGAGGTATGATGCTAATGCTGCTGATGCTGCTGAGTCGAACAGTGCAATCGGTATGGGGCTAACTCTTTATATAGAACTCTCTCTCTATCAACACATTTCAACTTAGTGCAATTTTGTGAGGAAAATTGTCGCTCTTGAACTTCCATGTGAAAATAGTAGTATTTCGCATTCCTGAGGTTTGATGCTAATGTTGCTGATGCTGCTGAGTAGAATCGTGCATTCAAAATGGCGTAAACTCGTTTAATTACCTTTTTCTCTATTAATATATTTCAAATTAGTGCAGTTTTGCATTCCTGAGGTATGATGCTAACGTTGCTGATGCTGCTGAGTCGAACAGTGCAATGAAAATGGCGCATACTCTTAAAATTACCTTTTCCTCTATTAATAGACTTCAAATTAGTGCAACTTTGTTTGGAAAATTGTCGCTCTTGAACTTCCATATGAAAATACCACTATTTTGCATTCCTGAGATATGATGCTAATGTAGCTGATGCTACTCAGTAGAACCGTTCATTCAAAATGGCGTAAACTCGTTTAATTACCTTTTCTTCTATTAATATATTCCAAATTAGTGCAATTTTGCATTCCTGAGGTATGATGCTAACGTTGCTGATGCTGCTGAGTCGAACAGTGCAATGAAAATGGCGCATACTCTTTAAATTACCTTTTCCTCTATTAATAGAATTCATATTAGTGCAATTTTGTGCAAAAAATTGTCGCTCTTGAACTTCCATGTCAATATAGCACTATTTCGCATTCCTGAGGTATGATGTTAATGCTGCTGATGCTGCTGAGTCGAACAGTGCAATGAAAATGGCGCATACTCTTAAAATTACCTTTTCCTCTATTAATAGACTTCAAATTAGTGCAATTTTGTGTGGAAAATTGTCGCTCTTGAACTTCCATATGAAAATACCACTATTTTGCATTCCTGAGATATGATGCTAATGTAGCTGATGCTACTCAGTAGAACCGTTCATTCAAAATGGCGTAAACTCGTTTAATTACCTTTTTCTCTATTAATATATTTCAAATTAGTGCAATTTTGCATTCTTGAGGTATGATGCTAACGTTGCTGATGCTGCTGAGTCGAACAGTGCAATGAAAATGGCGCATACTCTTTAAATTACCTTTTCCTCTATTAATAGAATTCATATTAGTGCTATTTTGTGCAAAAAATCGTCGCTCTTGAACTGCTATGTGAATACAGCACTATTTTGCATTCCTGAGGTATGATGCTAATGTTGCTGATGCTGCTGAGTCGAACAGTGCAATCGGTATGGGGCTAACTCTTTATATAGAACTCTTTCTCGACTAACACATTTTAACTTAGTGAAATTTTTTGCTGAAAATTGTGGCTCTTGAACTTCAATATGAATATAGCACTATTTCGCATTCCTGAGGTATGATGCTAATGTTGCTGATGCTGCTGAATCGAACAGTGCAATCGGCATTGGGCTAACTCTTTATATAGAACTCTTTCTCTATTAACACATTTCAACTTAGTGCAATTTTGTTCTGAAAATTGTCGCTCTCGAACTTCCATGTGAATATAGCACTATTTCGCATTCCTGAGGTATGATGCTAATGTTGCTGATGCCACTGAGTAGAATCGTGCATTCAAAATGGCGCATACTCTTTAAATTACCTTTTCCTCTATTAATAGACTTAAAATTAGTGCAATTTTGTGCTGAAAATTGTCGCTCTTGAACTTCCACGTCAAAATAGCACTATTTCGCATTCCTGAGGTATGATGCTAATGTTGCTGATGCTGCTGAGTAGAATCGTGCATTCAAAATTGCGCATACTCTTTAAATTACCTTTTCCTCTATTAATAGACTTCAAATTAGTGCAATTTTGTGCAAAAAATTGTCGCTCTTGAACTGCTATGTGAATATAGCACTATTTTGCATTCCTGAGGTATGATGCTAATGTTGCTAATGCTGCTGAGTCGAACAGTGCAATCGGTATGGGCTAACTCTTTAAATAGAACTCTTTGTCGACTAACACATTTTAACTTAGTGCAATTTTGTGCTGAAAATTGTGGCTCTTGAACTTCAATATGAATATAGCACTATTTCTCATTCCTGAGGTATGATGCTAATGTTGCTGATGCTGCTGAGTCGAACAGTGCAATGAAAATGGCGCATACTCTTTAAATTACCTTTTCCTCTATTAATAGAATTCATATTAGTGCAATTTTGTGCAAAAAATTGTCGCTCTTGAACTGCTATGTGAATATAGCACTATTTTGCATTCCTGAGGTATGATGCTAATGTTGCTGATGCTGCTGAGTCGAACAGTGCAATCGGTATGGGGGTAACTCTTTATATAGAACTCTTTCTCGACTAACACATTTTAACTTAGTGCAATTTTGTGCTGAAAATTGTGGCTCTTGAACTTCAATATGAATATAGAACTATTTCGCATTCCTGAGGTATGATGCTAATGTTGCTGATGCTGCTGAGTCGAACAGTGCAATCGGTATGGGGCTAACTCTTTATATGGAACTGTCTCTATCAACACATTTCAACTTAGTGCAATTTTGTGAGGAAAATTGTCGTTCTTGAACTTCCAAGTGAATTTAGCAGTATTTCGCATTCCTGAGGTTTGATGCTAATGTTGCTGATGCTGCTGAGTAGATTCGTGCATTCAAAATGGCGCATACTCTTAAAATTACCTTTTCCTCTATTAATAGACTTCAAATTAGTGCAATTTTGTGTGGAAAATTGTCGCTCTTGAACTTCCATATGAAAATACCACTATTTTGCATTCCTGAGATATGATGCTAATGTAGCTGATGCTACTCAGTAGAACCGTTCATTCAAAATGGCGTAAACTCGTTTAATTACCTTTTTCTCTATTAATATATTTCAAATTAGTGCAATTTTGCTTTCTTGAGGTATGATGCTAACGTTGCTGATGCTGCTGAGTCGAACAGTGCAATGAAAATGGCGCATACTCTTTAAATTACCTTTTCCTCTATTAATAGAATTCATATTAGTGCAATTTTGTGCAAAAAATTGTCGCTCTTGAACTGCTTTGTGAATACAGCACTATTTTGCATTCCTGAGGTATGATGCTAATGTTGCTGATGCTGCTGAGTCGAACAGTGCAATCGGTATGGGGCTAACTCTTTATATAGAACTCTTTTTCGACTAACACATTTTAACTTAGTGCAATTTTGTGCTGAAAATTGTGGCTCTTGAACTTCAATATGAATATAGCACTATTTCGCATTCCTGAGGTATGATGCTAATGTTGCTGATGCTGCTGAGTCGAACAGTGCAATCGGCATTGGGCTAACTCTTTATATAGAACTCTTTCTCTATTAACACATTTCAACTTAGTGCAATTTTGTTCTGAAAATTGTCGCTCTCGAACTTCCATGTGAATATAGCACTATTTCGCATTCCTGAGGTATGATGCTAATGTTGCTGATGCCACTGAGTAGAATCGTGCATTCAAAATGGCGCATACTCTTTAAATTACCTTTTCCTCTATTAATAGACTTAAAATTAGTGCAATTTTGTGCTGAAAATTGTCGCTCTTGAACTTCCACGTCAAAATGGCACTATTTCGCATTCCTGAGGTATGATGCTAATGTTGCTGATGCTGCTGAGTAGAATAGTGCATTCAAAATGGCGCATACTCTTTAAATTACCTTTTCCTCTATTAATAGACTTCAAATTAGTGCAATTTTGTGCAAAAAATTGTCGCTCTTGAACTGCTATGTGAATATAGCACTATTTTGCATTCCTGAGGTATGATGCTAATGATGCTAATGCTGCTGAGTCGAACAGTGCAATCGGTATGGGGCTAACCCTTTATATAGAACTCTTTGTCGACTAACACATTTTAACATAGTGCAATTTTGTGCTGAAAATTGTGGCTCTTGAACTTCAATATGAATATAGCACTATTTCTCATTCCTGAGGTATGATGCTAATGTTGCTGATGCTGCTGAGTCGAACAGTGCAATGAAAATGGCGCATACTCTTTAAATTACCTTTTCCTCTATTAATAGAATTCATATTAGTGCAATTTTGTGCAAAAAATTGTCGCTCTTGAACTGCTATGTGAATATAGCACTATTTTGCATCCCTGAGGTATGACGCTAATGTTGCTGATGCTGCTGAGTCGAACAGTGCAATCGGTATGGGGGTAACTCTTTATATAGAACTCTTTCTCGACCAACACATTTTAACTTAGTGCAATTTTGTGCTGAAAATTGTGGCTCTTGAACTTCAATATGAATATAGTACTATTTCGCATTCCTGAGGTATGATGCTAATGTTGCTGATGCTGCTGAGTCGAACTATCAACACATTTCAACTTAGTGCAATTTTGTGAGGAAAATTGTCGTTCTTGAACTTCCATGTGAATATAGCAGTATTTCGCATTCCTGAGGTTTGATGCTAATGTTGCTGATGCTTCTGAGTAGATTCGTGCATTCAAAATGGCGCATACTCTTAAAATTACCTTTTCCTCTATTAATAGACTTCAAATTAGTGCAAATTTGTGAGGAAAATTGTCGCTCTTGAACTGCTATGTGAATATAGCACTATTTTGCATTCCTGAGGTATGATGCTAATGTTGCTGATGCTGCTGAGTCGAACAGTGCAATCGGTATGGGGGTAACTCTTTATATAGAATTCTTTCTCGACTAACACATTTTAACTTAGTGCAATTTTGTGCTGAAAATTGTGGCTCTTGAACTTCAATATGAATATAGCACTATTTCGAATTCCTGAGGTATGATGCTAATGTTGCTGATGCTGCTGAGTCGAACAGTGCAATCGGCATTGGGCTAACTCTTTATATAGAACTCTTTCTCTATTAACACATTTCAACTTAGTGCAATTTTGTTCTGAAATTTGTCGCTCTCGAACTTCCATGTGAATATAGCACTGTTTCGCATTCCTGAGGTATGATGCTAATGTTTCTGATGCTACTGAGTAGAATCGTGCATTCAAAATGGCGCATACTCTTTAAATTACCTTTTCCTCTATTAATAGACTTCAAATTAGTTCAATTTTGTGCTAAAAATTGTCGCTCTTGAACTTCCATGTCAATATAGCACTATTTCGCATTCCTGAGGTTTGATGCTAATGTTGCTGATGCTGCTGAGTCGAACAGTGCAATCGGTATGGCGCTAACTCTTTAAATAGAACTCTTTCTCTTTTAACACATTTCAACTTAGTGCCATTTTGCGCTGGAAATTGTCGCTCTTGAACTTCCATGTGAATATAGCACTATTTCGCATTCCTGAGGTTTTGATGCTAATGTTGCTGATGTTGCTGAGTAGAATCGTGCATTCAAAATGGCGCATACTCTTAAAATTACCTTTTCCTCTATTAATAGACTTCAAATTAGTGCAATTTTGTGAGGAAAATTGTCGCTCTTGAACTTCCATATGAAAATACCACTATTTTGCATTCCTGAGATATGATGCTAATGTTACTGATGCTGCTCAGTAGAACCGTTCATTGAAAATGGCGTAAACTCGTTTATTTACCTTTTTCTCTATTAATATATTTCAAATTAGTGCAATTTTGCATTCCTGAGGTATGATGCTAACGTTGCTGATGCTGCTGAGTCGAACAGTGCAATGAAAATGGCGCATACTCTTTAAATTACCTTTTCCTCTATTAATAGAATTCATATTAGTGCAATTTTGTGCAAAAAATTGTCGCTCTTGAACTGCTATGTGAATATAGCACTATTTTGCATTCCTGAGGTATGATGCTAATGTTGCTGATGCTGCTGAGTCGAACAGTGCAATCGGTATGGGGCTAACTCTTTATATAGAACTCTTTCTCGACTAACACATTTCAACTTAGTGCAATTTTGTGCTGAAAATTGTGGCTCTTGAACTTCAATATGAATATTGCACTATTTCGCATTCCTGAGGTATGATGCTAATGTTGCTGATGCTGCTGAGTAGAATCGTGCATTCAAAATGGCGCATACTCTTTAAATTACCTTTTCCTCTATTAATAGACTTCAAATTAGTGCAATTTTGTGCAAAAAATTGTCGCTCTTGAACTTCCATGTGAATATAGCGCTATTTCGCATTCCGGAGGTATGATGCATCTGTTGCTGATGCTGCTGAGTCGAACAGTGCAATCGGTATGGGGCTAACTCTTTATATGGAACTCTGTCTCTATCAACACATTTCAACTTAGTGCAATTTTGTGAGGAAAATTGTCGCTCTTGAACTTCCATGTGAAAATACCACTATTTTGCATTCCTGAGATGTGATGCTAACGTTGCTGATGCTTCTCAGTAGAACCGTTCATTCAAAATGGCGTATACTCGTTTAATTACCTTTATCTCTATTAATATATTTCAAATTAGTGATATTTCGCATTCCTGAGGTATAACGCTACTGTTGCTGATGCTGCTGAGTTGAACAGTGCAATCGGTATGGCGCTAACTCTTGATATACAAATCTTTCTCTATTAACACATTTCAACTTAGTGCAATTTTGTTCTGAAAATTATCGCTCTTGAACTTCCATGTGAATATAGCACTATTTCGCATTCCTGAGGTATGATGCTAATGTTGCTAATGCTGCTGAGTGGAATCGTGCATTCAAATTGGCGCATACTCTTTAAATTACCTTTTCCTCTATTAATAGACATCAAATTAGTGCAATTTTGTGCTGAAAATTGTCGCTCTTGAACTTCCATGTCAATATAGCACTATTTCGCATTCCTGAGGTATGATGCTAATGTTGCTGATGCTGCTGAGTAGAATCGTGCATTCAAAATGGCGCATACTCTTTAAATTACCTTTTCCTCTATTAATAGAATTCAAATTAGTGCAATTTTGTGCAAAAAATTGTCGCCCATTAACTGCCATGTGCATATAGCCCTATATTGAATTCCTTAGGTATCATGCTAATGTTGCTGATGCTGCTGAGTCGAACAGTGCAATCGGTATGGGGCTAACTCTTTATATAGAACTCTTTCTCGACTAACACATTTTAACTTAGTGCAATTTTGTGCTGAAAATTGTGGCTCTTGAACTTCAATATGAATATAGCACTATTTCGCATTCCTGAGGTATGATGCTAATGTTGCTGATGCTGCTGAGTAGAATCGTGCATTCAAAATGGCGCATACTCTTTAAATTACCTTTTCCTCTATTAATAGACTTCAAATTAGTGCAATTTTGTGCAAAAAATTGTCGGTCTTGAACTGCCATGTGAATATAGCACTATTTTGCATTCCTGAGGTATGGTGCTAATGTTGCTGATGCTGCTGAGTCGAACAGTGCAATCGGTATGGGGCTAACTCTTTATATAGAACTCTTTCTCGACTAACACATTTTAACTTAGTGCAATTTTGTGCTGAAAATTGTGGCTCTTGAACTTCAATATGAATATAGCACTATTTCGCATTCCTGAGGTATGATGCTAATGTTGCTGATGCTGCTGAGTCGAACAGTGCAATCGGCATTGGGCTAACTCTTTATATAGAACTCTTTCTCTATTAACACATTTCAACTTAGTGCAATTTTGTTCTGAAAATTGTCGCTCTCGAACTTCCATGTGAATATAGCACTATTTCGCATTCCTGAGGTATGATGCTAATGTTGCTGATGCTGCTGAGTAGAATCGTGCATTCAAAATGGCGCATACTCTTTAAGTTACCTTTTCCTCTATTAATAGACTTCAAATTAGTGCAATTTTGTGCAAAAAATTGTCGCTCTTGAACTTCCATGTGAATATAGCGCTATTTCGCATTCCGGAGGTATGATGCATCTGTTGCTGATGCTGCTGAGTCGAACAGTGCAATCGGTATGGGGCTAACTCTTTATATGGAACTCTGTCTCTATCAACACATTTCAGCTTAGTGCAATTTTGTGAGGAAAATTGTCGCTCTTGAACTTCCATGTGAAAATACCACTATTTTGCATTCCTGAGATGTGATGCTAACGTTGCTGATGCTTCTCAGTAGAACCGTTCATTCAAAATGGCGTATACTCGTTTAATTGCCTTTATCTGTATTAATATATTTCAAATTAGTGATATTTTGCATTCCTGAGGTATGATGCTAACGTTGCTGATGCTGCTGAGTCGAACGGTGCATTCAAAATGGCGCATACTCGTTAAATTACCCTGTATTAATATATTTCTAATTAGTGCAATTTTGTGCAATAGATTGTCGCCCAGTAACTGCCATGTGCATATAGCCCTATTTTGTATTCCTGAGGTATGATGCTAATGTTGCTGATGCTGCTGAGTAGAATCGTGCATTCAAAATGGCGCATACTCTTTTAATTACCTTTTCCTCTATTAATAGACTTCAAATTAGTGCAATTTTGTGCAAAAAATTGTCGCTCTTGAACTTCCATGTGAATATAGCGCTATTTCGCATTCCGGAGGTATGATGCATCTGTTGCTGATGCTGCTGAGTCGAACAGTGCAATCGGTATGGGGCTAACTCTTTATATGGAACTCTGTCTCTATCAACACATTTCAGCTTAGTGCAATTTTGTGAGGAAAATTGTCGCTCTTGAACTTCCATGTGAAAATACCACTATTTTGCATTCCTGAGATGTGATGCTAACGTTGCTGATGCTTCTCAGTAGAACCGTTCATTCAAAATGGCGTATACTCGTTTAATTGCCTTTATCTGTATTAATATATTTCAAATTAGTGATATTTTGCATTCCTGAGGTATGATGCTAACGTTGCTGATGCTGCTGAGTCGAACAGTGCATTCAAAATGGCGCATACTCGTTAAATTACCCTGTATTAATATATTTCTAATTAGTGCAATTTTGTGCAATAGATTGTCGCCCAGTAACTGCCATGTGCATATAGCCCTATTTTGCATTCCTGAGGTATGATGCTAATGTTGCTGATGCTGCTGAGTAGAATCGTGCATTCAAAATGGCGCATACTCTTTTAATTACCTTTTCCTCTATTAATAGACTTCAAATTAGTGCAATTTTGTGCAAAAAGTTGTCGCTCTTGAACTTCCATGTGAATATAGCGCTATTTCGCATTCCGGAGGTATGATGCATCTGTTGCTGATGCTGCTGAGTCGAACAGTGCAATCGGTATGGGGCTAACTCTTCATATAGAACTCTTTCTCGACTAACACATTTTAACTTAGTGCAATTTTGTGCTGAAAATTGTGGCTCTTGAACTTCAATATGAATATAGCACTATTTCGCATTCCTGAGGTATGATGCTAATGTTGCTGATGCTGCTGAGCCGAACAGTGCAATCGGCATTGGGCTAACTCTTTATATAGAACCCTTTCTCTATTAACACATTTCAACTTAGTGCAATTTTGTTCTGAAAATTGTCGCTCTCGAACTTCCATGTGAATATAGCACTATTTCGCATTCCTGAGGTATGATGCTAATGTTGCTGATGTTGCTGAGTAGAATCGTGCATTCAAAATGGCGCATACTCTTAAAATTACCTTTTCCTCTATTAATAGACTTCAAATTAGTGCAATTTGGTGAGGAAAATTGTCGCTCTTGAACTTGCATATGAAAATACCACTATTTTGCATTTCTGAGATATGATGCTAATGTTGCTGATGCTGCTCAGTAGAACCGTTCATTGAGAATGGCGTAAACTCGTTTAATTACCTTTTTCTCTATTAATATATTTCAAATTAGTGCAATTTTGCATTCCTGAGGTATGATGCTAACGTTGCTGATGCTGCTGAGTCGAACAGTGCAATGAAAATGGCGCATACTCTTTAAATTACCTTTTCCTCTATTAATAGAATTCATATTAGTGCAATTTTGTGCAAAAAATTGTCGCTCTTGAACTGCTATGTGAATATAGCCCTATTTTGCATTCCTGAGGTATGATGCTAATGTTGCTGATGCTGCTGAGTCGAACAGTGCAATCGGTATGGGGCTAACTCTTTATATAGAACTCTATCTCGACCAACACATTTTAACTTAGTGCAATTTTGTTCTGAAAATTGTCGCTCTCGAACTTCCATGTGAATATAGCACTATTTCGCATTCCTGAGGTATGATGCTAATGTTGCTGATACCACTGAGTAGAATCGTGCATTCAAAATGGCGCATACTATTTAAATTACCTTTTCCTCTATTAATAGACTTAAAATTAGTGCAATTTTGTGCTGAAAATTGTCGCTCTTGAACTTCCACGTCAAAATAGCACTATTTCGCATTCCTGAGGTATGATGCTAATGTTGCTGATGCTGCTGAGTAGAATCGTGCATTCAAAATTGCGCATACTCTTTAAATTACCTTTTCCTCTATTAATAGACTTCAAATTAGTGCAATTTTGTGCAAAAAATTGTCGCTCTTGAACTGCTATGTGAATATAGCACTATTTTGCATTCCTGAGGTATGATGCTAATGTTGCTAATGCTGCTGAGTCGAACAGTGCAATCGGTATGGGCTAACTCTTTAAATAGAACTCTTTGTCGACTAACACATTTTAACTTAGTGCAATTTTGTGCTGAAAATTGTGGCTCTTGAACTTCAATATGAATATAGCACTATTTCTCATTCCTGAGGTATGATGCTAATGTTGCTGATGCTGCTGAGTCGAACAGTGCAATGAAAATGGCGCATACTCTTTAAATTACCTTTTCCTCTATTAATAGAATTCATATTAGTGCAATTTTGTGCAAAAAATTGTCGCTCTTGAACTGCTATGTGAATATAGCACTATTTTGCATTCCTGAGGTATGATGCTAATGTTGCTGATGCTGCTGAGTCGAACAGTGCAATCGGTATGGGGGTAACTCTTTATATAGAACTCTTTCTCGACTAACACATTTTAACTTAGTGCAATTTTGTGCTGAAAATTGTGGCTCTTGAACTTCAATATGAATATAGAACTATTTCGCATTCCTGAGGTATGATGCTAATGTTGCTGATGCTGCTGAGTCGAACAGTGCAATCGGTATGGGGCTAACTCTTTATATGGAACTGTCTCTATCAACACATTTCAACTTAGTGCAATTTTGTGAGGAAAATTGTCGTTCTTGAACTTCCATGTGAATTTAGCAGTATTTCGCATTCCTGAGGTTTGATGCTAATGTTGCTGATGCTGCTGAGTAGATTCGTGCATTCAAAATGGCGCATACTCTTAAAATTACCTTTTCCTCTATTAATAGACTTCAAATTAGTGCAATTTTGTGTGGAAAATTGTCGCTCTTGAACTTCCATATGAAAATACCACTATTTTGCATTCCTGAGATATGATGCTAATGTAGCTGATGCTACTCAGTAGAACCGTTCATTCAAAATGGCGTAAACTCGTTTAATTACCTTTTTCTCTATTAATATATTTCAAATTAGTGCAATTTTGCATTCTTGAGGTATGATGCTAACGTTGCTGATGCTGCTGAGTCGAACAGTGCAATGAAAATGGCGCATACTCTTTAAATTACCTTTTCCTCTATTAATAGAATTCATATTAGTGCAATTTTGTGCAAAAAATTGTCGCTCTTGAACTGCTTTGTGAATACAGCACTATTTTGCATTCCTGAGGTATGATGCTAATGTTGCTGATGCTGCTGAGTCGAACAGTGCAATCGGTATGGGGCTAACTCTTTATATAGAACTCTTTTTCGACTAACACATTTTAACTTAGTGCAATTTTGTGCTGAAAATTGTGGCTCTTGAACTTCAATATGAATATAGCACTATTTCGCATTCCTGAGGTATGATGCTAATGTTGCTGATGCTGCTGAGTCGAACAGTGCAATCGGCATTGGGCTAACTCTTTATATAGAACTCTTTCTCTATTAACACATTTCAACTTAGTGCAATTTTGTTCTGAAAATTGTCGCTCTCGAACTTCCATGTGAATATAGCACTATTTCGCATTCCTGAGGTATGATGCTAATGTTGCTGATGCCACTGAGTAGAATCGTGCATTCAAAATGGCGCATACTCTTTAAATTACCTTTTCCTCTATTAATAGACTTAAAATTAGTGCAATTTTGTGCTGAAAATTGTCGCTCTTGAACTTCCACGTCAAAATGGCACTATTGCGCATTCCTGAGGTATGATGCTAATGTTGCTGATGCTGCTGAGTAGAATAGTGCATTCAAAATGGCGCATACTCTTTAAATTACCTTTTCCTCTATTAATAGACTTCAAATTAGTGCAATTTTGTGCAAAAAATTGTCGCTCTTGAACTGCTATGTGAATATAGCACTATTTTGCATTCCTGAGGTATGATGCTAATGATGCTAATGCTGCTGAGTCGAACAGTGCAATCGGTATGGGGCTAACCCTTTATATAGAACTCTTTGTCGACTAACACATTTTAACTTAGTGCAATTTTGTGCTGAAAATTGTGGCTCTTGAACTTCAATATGAATATAGCACTATTTCTCATTCCTGAGGTATGATGCTAATGTTGCTGATGCTGCTGAGTCGAACAGTGCAATGAAAATGGCGCATACTCTTTAAATTACCTTTTCCTCTATTAATAGAATTCATATTAGTGCAATTTTGTGCAAAAAATTGTCGCTCTTGAACTGCTATGTGAATATAGCACTATTTTGCATCCCTGAGGTATGACGCTAATGTTGCTGATGCTGCTGAGTCGAACAGTGCAATCGGTATGGGGGTAACTCTTTATATAGAACTCTTTCTCGACTAACACATTTTAACTTAGTGCAATTTTGTGCTGAAAATTGTGGCTCTTGAACTTCAATATGAATATAGTACTATTTCGCATTCCTGAGGTATGATGCTAATGTTGCTGATGCTGCTGAGTCGAACTATCAACACATTTCAACTTAGTGCAATTTTGTGAGGAAAATTGTCGTTCTTGAACTTCCATGTGAATATAGCAGTATTTCGCATTCCTGAGGTTTGATGCTAATGTTGCTGATGCTGCTGAGTAGATTCGTGCATTCAAAATGGCGCATACTCTTAAAATTACCTTTTCCTCTATTAATAGACTTCAAATTAGTGCAAATTTGTGAGGAAAATTGTCGCTCTTGAACTGCTATGTGAATATAGCACTATTTTGCATTCCTGAGGTATGATGCTAATGTTGCTGATGCTGCTGAGTCGAACAGTGCAATCGGTATGGGGGTAACTCTTTATATAGAACTCTTTCTCGACTAACACATTTTAACTTAGTGCAATTTTGTGCTGAAAATTGTGGCTCTTGAACTTCAATATGAATATAGCACTATTTCGCATTCCTGAGGTATGATGCTAATGTTGCTGATGCTGCTGAGTCGAACAGTGCAATCGGCATTGGGCTAACTCTTTATATAGAACTCTTTCTCTATTAACACATTTCAACTTAGTGCAATTTTGTTCTGAAATTTGTCGCTCTCGAACTTCCATGTGAATATAGCACTATTTCGCATTCCTGAGGTATGATGCTAATGTTTCTGATGCTACTGAGTAGAATCGTGCATTCAAAATGGCGCATACTCTTTAAATTACCTTTTCCTCTATTAATAGACTTCAAATTAGTTCAATTTTGTGCTAAAAATTGTCGCTCTTGAACTGCTATATGAATATAGCACTATTTTGCATTCCTGAGGTATGATGCTAATGTTGCTGATGCTGCTGAGTCGAACAGTGCAATCGGTATGGGGCTAACTCTTTATATAGAACTCTTTCTCGACTAACACATTTTAACTTAGTGCAATTTTGTGCTGAAAATTGTGGCTCTTGAACTTCAATATGAAAATACCACTATTTCGCATTCCTGAGGTATGATGCTAATGTTGCTGATGCTGCTGAGTCGAACAGTGCAATCGGCATTGGGCTAACTCTTCATATAGAACTCTTTCTCTATTAACACATTTCAACTTAGTGCAATTTTGTTCTGAAAATTGTCGCTCTCGAACTTCCATGTGAATATAGCACTATTTCGCATTCCTGAGGTATGATGCTAATGTTGCTGATGCTACTGAGTAGAATCGTGCATTCAAAATGGCGCATACTATTTAAATTACCTTTTCCTCTATTAATAGACTTCAAATTAGTGCAATTTTGTGCTGAAAATTGTCGCTCTTGAACTTCCATGTCAATATAGCACTATTTCGCATTCCTGAGGTTTGATGCTAATGTTGCTGATGCTGCTGAGTCGAACAGTGCAATCGGTATGGCGCTAACTCTTTAAATAGAACTCTTTCTCTTTTAACACATTTCAACTTAGTGCCATTTTGCGCTGGAAATTGTCGCTCTTGAACTTCCATGTGAATATAGCACTATTTCGCATTCCTGAGGTTTGATGCTAATGTTGCTGATGTTGCTGAGTAGAATCGTGCATTCAAAATGGCGCATACTCTTAAAATTACCTTTTCCTCTATTAATAGACTTCAAATTAGTGCAATTTTGTGAGGAAAATTGTCGCTCTTGAACTTCCATATGAAAATACCACTATTTTGCATTCCTGAGATATGATGCTAATGTTACTGATGCTGCTCAGTAGAACCGTTCATTGAAAATGGCGTAAACTCGTTTATTTACCTTTTTCTCTATTAATATATTTCAAATTAGTGCAATTTTGCATTCCTGAGGTATGATGCTAACGTTGCTGATGCTGCTGAGTCGAACAGTGCAATGAAAATGGCGCATACTCTTTAAATTACCTTTTCCTCTATTAATAGAATTCATATTAGTGCAATTTTGTGCAAAAAATTGTCGCTCTTGAACTGCTATGTGAATATAGCACTATTTTGCATTCCTGAGGTATGATGCTAATGTTGCTGATGCTGCTGAGTCGAACAGTGCAATCGGTATGGGGCTAACTCTTTATATAGAACTCTTTCTCGACTAACACATTTCAACTTAGTGCAATTTTGTGCTGAAAATTGTGGCTCTTGAACTTCAATATGAATATAGCACTATTTCGCATTCCTGAGGTATGATGCTAATGTTGCTGATGCTGCTGAGTCGAACAGTGCAATCGGCATTGGGCTAACTCTTTATATGGAACTCTTTCTCTATTAACACATTTCAACTAAGTGCAATTTTGTTCTGAAAATTGTCGCTCTCGAACTTCCATGTGAATATTGCACTATTTCGCATTCCTGAGGTATGATGCTAATGTTGCTGATGCTGCTGAGTAGAATCGTGCATTCAAAATGGCGCATACTCTTTAAATTACCTTTTCCTCTATTAATAGACTTCAAATTAGTGCAATTTTGTGCAAAAAATTGTCGCTCTTGAACTTCCATGTGAATATAGCGCTATTTCGCATTCCGGAGGTATGATGCATCTGTTGCTGATGCTGCTGAGTCGAACAGTGCAATCGGTATGGGGCTAACTCTTTATATGGAACTCTGTCTCTATCAACACATTTCAACTTAGTGCAATTTTGTGAGGAAAATTGTCGCTCTTGAACTTCCATGTGAAAATACCACTATTTTGCATTCCTGAGATGTGATGCTAACGTTGCTGATGCTTCTCAGTAGAACCGTTCATTCAAAATGGCGTATACTCGTTTAATTACCTTTATCTCTATTAATATATTTCAAATTAGTGATATTTCGCATTCCTGAGGTATAACGCTACTGTTGCTGATGCTGCTGAGTTGAACAGTGCAATCGGTATGGCGCTAACTCTTGATATACAAATCTTTCTCTATTAACACATTTCAACTTAGTGCAATTTTGTTCTGAAAATTATCGCTCTTGAACTTCCATGTGAATATAGCACTATTTCGCATTCCTGAGGTATGATGCGAATGTTGCTAATGCTGCTGAGTGGAATCGTGCATTCAAATTGGCGCATACTCTTTAAATTACCTTTTCCTCTATTAATAGACATCAAATTAGTGCAATTTTGTGCTGAAAATTGTCGCTCTTGAACTTCCATGTCAATATAGCACTATTTCGCATTCCTGAGGTATGATGCTAATGTTGCTGATGCTGCTGAGTAGAATCGTGCATTCAAAATGGCGCATACTCTTTAAATTACCTTTTCCTCTATTAATAGAATTCAAATTAGTGCAATTTTGTGCAAAAAATTGTCGCCCATTAACTGCCATGTGCATATAGCCCTATTTTGAATTCCTTAGGTATCATGCTAATGTTGCTGATGCTGCTGAGTCGAACAGTGCAATCGGTATGGGGATAACTCTTTATATAGAACTCTTTCTCGACTAACACATTTTAACTTAGTGCAATTTTGTGCTGAAAATTGTGGCTCTTGAACTTCAATATGAATATAGCACTATTTCGCATTCCTGAGGTATGATGCTAATGTTGCTGATGCTGCTGAGTAGAATCGTGCATTCAAAATGGCGCATACTCTTTAAATTACCTTTTCCTCTATTAATAGACTTCAAATTAGTGCAATTTTGTGCAAAAAATTGTCGGTCTTGAACTGCCATGTGAATATAGCACTATTTTGCATTCCTGAGGTATGGTGCTAATGTTGCTGATGCTGCTGAGTCGAACAGTGCAATCGGTATGGGGCTAACTCTTTATATAGAACTCTTTCTCGACTAACACATTTTAACTTAGTGCAATTTTGTGCTGAAAATTGTGGCTCTTGAACTTCAATATGAATATAGCACTATTTCGCATTCCTGAGGTATGATGCTAATGTTGCTGATGCTGCTGAGTCGAACAGTGCAATCGGCATTGGGCTAACTCTTTATATAGAACTCTTTCTCTATTAACACATTTCAACTTAGTGCAATTTTGTTCTGAAATTTGTCGCTCTCGAACTTCCATGTGAATATAGCACTATTTCGCATTCCTGAGGTATGATGCTAATGTTTCTGATGCTACTGAGTAGAATCGTGCATTCAAAATGGCGCATACTCTTTAAATTACCTTTTCCTCTATTAATAGACTTCAAATTAGTTCAATTTTGTGCTAAAAATTGTCGCTCTTGAACTGCTATATGAATATAGCACTATTTTGCATTCCTGAGGTATGATGCTAATGTTGCTGATGCTGCTGAGTCGAACAGTGCAATCGGTATGGGGCTAACTCTTTATATAGAACTCTTTCTCGACTAACACATTTTAACTTAGTGCAATTTTGTGCTGAAAATTGTGGCTCTTGAACTTCAATATGAAAATACCACTATTTCGCATTCCTGAGGTATGATGCTAATGTTGCTGATGCTGCTGAGTCGAACAGTGCAATCGGCATTGGGCTAACTCTTCATATAGAACTCTTTCTCTATTAACACATTTCAACTTAGTGCAATTTTGTTCTGAAAATTGTCGCTCTCGAACTTCCATGTGAATATAGCACTATTTCGCATTCCTGAGGTATGATGCTAATGTTGCTGATGCTACTGAGTAGAATCGTGCATTCAAAATGGCGCATACTATTTAAATTACCTTTTCCTCTATTAATAGACTTCAAATTAGTGCAATTTTGTGCTGAAAATTGTCGCTCTTGAACTTCCATGTCAATATAGCACTATTTCGCATTCCTGAGGTTTGATGCTAATGTTGCTGATGCTGCTGAGTCGAACAGTGCAATCGGTATGGCGCTAACTCTTTAAATAGAACTCTTTCTCTTTTAACACATTTCAACTTAGTGCCATTTTGCGCTGGAAATTGTCGCTCTTGAACTTCCATGTGAATATAGCACTATTTCGCATTCCTGAGGTTTGATGCTAATGTTGCTGATGTTGCTGAGTAGAATCGTGCATTCAAAATGGCGCATACTCTTAAAATTACCTTTTCCTCTATTAATAGACTTCAAATTAGTGCAATTTTGTGAGGAAAATTGTCGCTCTTGAACTTCCATATGAAAATACCACTATTTTGCATTCCTGAGATATGATGCTAATGTTACTGATGCTGCTCAGTAGAACCGTTCATTGAAAATGGCGTAAACTCGTTTATTTACCTTTTTCTCTATTAATATATTTCAAATTAGTGCAATTTTGCATTCCTGAGGTATGATGCTAACGTTGCTGATGCTGCTGAGTCGAACAGTGCAATGAAAATGGCGCATACTCTTTAAATTACCTTTTCCTCTATTAATAGAATTCATATTAGTGCAATTTTGTGCAAAAAATTGTCGCTCTTGAACTGCTATGTGAATATAGCACTATTTTGCATTCCTGAGGTATGATGCTAATGTTGCTGATGCTGCTGAGTCGAACAGTGCAATCGGTATGGGGCTAACTCTTTATATAGAACTCTTTCTCGACTAACACATTTCAACTTAGTGCAATTTTGTGCTGAAAATTGTGGCTCTTGAACTTCAATATGAATATAGCACTATTTCGCATTCCTGAGGTATGATGCTAATGTTGCTGATGCTGCTGAGTCGAACAGTGCAATCGGCATTGGGCTAACTCTTTATATGGAACTCTTTCTCTATTAACACATTTCAACTAAGTGCAATTTTGTTCTGAAAATTGTCGCTCTCGAACTTCCATGTGAATATTGCACTATTTCGCATTCCTGAGGTATGATGCTAATGTTGCTGATGCTGCTGAGTAGAATCGTGCATTCAAAATGGCGCATACTCTTTAAATTACCTTTTCCTCTATTAATAGACTTCAAATTAGTGCAATTTTGTGCAAAAAATTGTCGCTCTTGAACTTCCATGTGAATATAGCGCTATTTCGCATTCCGGAGGTATGATGCATCTGTTGCTGATGCTGCTGAGTCGAACAGTGCAATCGGTATGGGGCTAACTCTTTATATGGAACTCTGTCTCTATCAACACATTTCAACTTAGTGCAATTTTGTGAGGAAAATTGTCGCTCTTGAACTTCCATGTGAAAATACCACTATTTTGCATTCCTGAGATGTGATGCTAACGTTGCTGATGCTTCTCAGTAGAACCGTTCATTCAAAATGGCGTATACTCGTTTAATTACCTTTATCTCTATTAATATATTTCAAATTAGTGATATTTCGCATTCCTGAGGTATAACGCTACTGTTGCTGATGCTGCTGAGTTGAACAGTGCAATCGGTATGGCGCTAACTCTTGATATACAAATCTTTCTCTATTAACACATTTCAACTTAGTGCAATTTTGTTCTGAAAATTATCGCTCTTGAACTTCCATGTGAATATAGCACTATTTCGCATTCCTGAGGTATGATGCGAATGTTGCTAATGCTGCTGAGTGGAATCGTGCATTCAAATTGGCGCATACTCTTTAAATTACCTTTTCCTCTATTAATAGACATCAAATTAGTGCAATTTTGTGCTGAAAATTGTCGCTCTTGAACTTCCATGTCAATATAGCACTATTTCGCATTCCTGAGGTATGATGCTAATGTTGCTGATGCTGCTGAGTAGAATCGTGCATTCAAAATGGCGCATACTCTTTAAATTACCTTTTCCTCTATTAATAGAATTCAAATTAGTGCAATTTTGTGCAAAAAATTGTCGCCCATTAACTGCCATGTGCATATAGCCCTATTTTGAATTCCTTAGGTATCATGCTAATGTTGCTGATGCTGCTGAGTCGAACAGTGCAATCGGTATGGGGATAACTCTTTATATAGAACTCTTTCTCGACTAACACATTTTAACTTAGTGCAATTTTGTGCTGAAAATTGTGGCTCTTGAACTTCAATATGAATATAGCACTATTTCGCATTCCTGAGGTATGATGCTAATGTTGCTGATGCTGCTGAGTAGAATCGTGCATTCAAAATGGCGCATACTCTTTAAATTACCTTTTCCTCTATTAATAGACTTCAAATTAGTGCAATTTTGTGCAAAAAATTGTCGGTCTTGAACTGCCATGTGAATATAGCACTATTTTGCATTCCTGAGGTATGGTGCTAATGTTGCTGATGCTGCTGAGTCGAACAGTGCAATCGGTATGGGGCTAACTCTTTATATAGAACTCTTTCTCGACTAACACATTTTAACTTAGTGCAATTTTGTGCTGAAAATTGTGGCTCTTGAACTTCAATATGAATATAGCACTATTTCGCATTCCTGAGGTATGATGCTAATGTTGCTGATGCTGCTGAGTCGAACAGTGCAATCGGCATTGGGCTAACTCTTTATATAGAACTCTTTCTCTATTAACACATTTCAACTTAGTGCAATTTTGTTCTGAAAATTGTCGCTCTCGAACTTCCATGTGAATATAGCACTATTTCGCATTCCTGAGGTATGATGCTAATGTTGCTGATGCTGCTGAGTAGAATCGTGCATTCAAAATGGCGCATACTCTTTAAGTTACCTTTTCCTCTATTAATAGACTTCAAATTAGTGCAATTTTGTGCAAAAAATTGTCGCTCTTGAACTTCCATGTGAATATAGCGCTATTTCGCATTCCGGAGGTATGATGCATCTGTTGCTGATGCTGCTGAGTCGAACAGTGCAATCGGTATGGGGCTAACTCTTTATATGGAACTCTGTCTCTATCAACACATTTCAGCTTAGTGCAATTTTGTGAGGAAAATTGTCGCTCTTGAACTTCCATGTGAAAATACCACTATTTTGCATTCCTGAGATGTGATGCTAACGTTGCTGATGCTTCTCAGTAGAACCGTTCATTCAAAATGGCGTATACTCGTTTAATTGCCTTTATCTGTATTAATATATTTCAAATTAGTGATATTTTGCATTCCTGAGGTATGATGCTAACGTTGCTGATGCTGCTGAGTCGAACAGTGCATTCAAAATGGCGCATACTCGTTAAATTACCCTGTATTAATATATTTCTAATTAGTGCAATTTTGTGCAATAGATTGTCGCCCAGTAACTGCCATGTGCATATAGCCCTATTTTGCATTCCTGAGGTATGATGCTAATGTTGCTGATGCTGCTGAGTAGAATCGTGCATTCAAAATGGCGCATACTCTTTTAATTACCTTTTCCTCTATTAATAGACTTCAAATTAGTGCAATTTTGTGCAAAAAGTTGTCGCTCTTGAACTTCCATGTGAATATAGCGCTATTTCGCATTCCGGAGGTATGATGCATCTGTTGCTGATGCTGCTGAGTCGAACAGTGCAATCGGTATGGGGCTAACTCTTTATATGGAACTCTGTCTCTATCCACACATTTCAACTTAGTGCAATTTTGTGAGGAAAATTGTCGCTCTTGAACTTCCATGTGAAAATACCACTATTTTGCATTCCTGAGATGTGATGCTAACGTTGCTGATGCTTCTCAGTAGAACCGTTCATTCAAAATGGCGTATACTCGTTTAATTACCTTTATCTCTATTAATATATTTCAAATTAGTGATATTTCGCATTCCTGAGGTATAACGCTACTGTTGCTGATGCTGCTGAGTTGAACAGTGCAATCGGTATGGCGCTAACTCTTGATATACAAATCTTTCTCTATTAACACTTTTCAACTTAGTGCAATTTTGTTCTGAAAATTATCGCTCTTGAACTTCCATGTGAATATAGCACTATTTCGCATTCCTGAGGTATGATGCTAATGTTGCTAATGCTGCTGAGTGGAATCGTGCATTCAAAATGGCGCATACTCTTTAAATTACCTTTTCCACTATTAATAGACATCAAATTAGTGCAATTTTGTGCTGAAAATTGTCGCTCTTGAACTTCCATGTCAATATAGCACTATTTCGCATTCCTGAGGTATGATGCTAATGTTGCTGATGCTGCTGAGTCGAACAGTGCAATCGGTATGGGGCTAACTCTTCATATAGAACTCTTTCTCGACTAACACATTTTAACTTAGTGCAATTTTGTGCTGAAAATTGTGGCTCTTGAACTTCAATATGAATATAGCACTATTTCGCATTCCTGAGGTATGATGCTAATGTTGCTGATGCTGCTGAGCCGAACAGTGCAATCGGCATTGGGCTAACTCTTTATATAGAACCCTTTCTCTATTAACACATTTCAACTTAGTGCAATTTTGTTCTGAAAATTGTCGCTCTCGAACTTCCATGTGAATATAGCACTATTTCGCATTCCTGAGGTATGATGCTAATGTTGCTGATGTTGCTGAGTAGAATCGTGCATTCAAAATGGCGCATACTCTTAAAATTACCTTTTCCTCTATTAATAGACTTCAAATTAGTGCAATTTGGTGAGGAAAATTGTCGCTCTTGAACTTGCATATGAAAATACCACTATTTTGCATTTCTGAGATATGATGCTAATGTTGCTGATGCTGCTCAGTAGAACCGTTCATTGAGAATGGCGTAAACTCGTTTAGTTACCTTTTTCTCTATTAATATATTTCAAATTGGTGCAATTTTGCATTCCTGAGGTATGATGCTAACGTTGCTGATGCTGCTGAGTCGAACAGTGCAATGAAAATGGCGCATACTCTTTAAATTACCTTTTCCTCTATTAATAGAATTCATATTAGTGCAATTTTGTGCAAAAAATTGTCGCTCTTGAACTGCTATGTGAATATAGCCCTATTTTGCATTCCTGAGGTATGATGCTAATGTTGCTGATGCTGCTGAGTCGAACAGTGCAATCGGTATGGGGCTAACTCTTTATATAGAACTCTATCTCGACCAACACATTTTAACTTAGTGCAATTTTGTGCTGAAAATTGTGGCTCTTGAACTTCAATATGAATATAGCACCATTTCTCATTCCTGAGGTATGATGATAATGTTGCTGATGCTGCTGAGTCGAACAGTGCAATCGGTATGGGGCTAACTCTTTATATGGAACTCTGTCTCTATCAACACATTTCAGCTTAGTGCAATTTTGTGAGGAAAATTGTCGCTCTTGAACTTCCATGTGAAAATACCACTATTTTGCATTCCTGAGATGTGATGCTAACGTTGCTGATGCTTCTCAGTAGAACCGTTCATTCAAAATGGCGTATACTCGTTTAGTTACCTTTATCTGTATTAATATATTTCAAATTAGTGATATTTTGCATTCCTGAGGTATGATGCTAACGTTGCTGATGCTGCTGAGTCGAACAGTGCATTCAAAATGGCGCATACTCGTTAAATTACCCTGTATTAATATATTTCTAATTAGTGCAATTTTGTGCAATAGATTGTCGCCCAGTAACTGCCATGTGCATATAGCCCTATTTTGCATTCCTGAGGTATGATGCTAACGTTGCTGATGCTGCTGAGTCGAACAGTGAAATCAAAATGGCGCATACTCTTTAAATTACCTTTTCCTCTATTAATAGACTTCAAATTAGTTCAATTTTGTGCTAAAAATTGTCGCTCTTGAACTGCTATATGAATATAGCACTATTTTGCATTCCTGAGGTATGATGCTAATGTTGCTGATGCTGCTGAGTCGAACAGTGCAATCGGTATGGGGCTAACTCTTTATATAGAACTCTTTCTCGACTAACACATTTTAACTTAGTGCAATTTTGTGCTGAAAATTGTGGCTCTTGAACTTCAATATGAAAATACCACTATTTCGCATTCCTGAGGTATGATGCTAATGTTGCTGATGCTGCTGAGTCGAACAGTGCAATCGGCATTGGGCTAACTCTTTATATAGAACTCTTTCTCTATTAACACATTTCAACTTAGTGCAATTTTGTTCTGAAAATTGTCGCTCTCGAACTTCCATCTGAATATAGCACTATTTCGCATTCCTGAGGTATGATGCTAATGTTGCTGATGCTACTGAGTAGAATCGTGCATTCAAAATGGCGCATACTATTTAAATTACCTTTTCCTCTATTAATAGACTTCAAATTAGTGCAATTTTGTGCTGAAAATTGTCGCTCTTGAACTTCCATGTCAATATAGCACTATTTCGCATTCCTGAGGTTTGATGCTAATGTTGCTGATGCTGCTGAGTCGAACAGTGCAATCGGTATGGCGCTAACTCTTTAAATAGAACTCTTTCTCTTTTAACACATTTCAACTTAGTGCCATTTTGCGCTGGAAATTGTCGCTCTTGAACTTCCATGTGAATATAGCACTATTTCGCATTCCTGAGGTTTGATGCTAATGTTGCTGATGTTGCTGAGTAGAATCGTGCATTCAAAATGGCGCATACTCTTAAAATTACCTTTTCCTCTATTAATAGACTTCAAATTAGTGCAATTTTGTGAGGAAAATTGTCGCTCTTGAACTTCCATATGAAAATACCACTATTTTGCATTCCTGAGATATGATGCTAATGTTACTGATGCTGCTCAGTAGAACCGTTCATTGAAAATGGCGTAAACTCGTTTATTTACCTTTTTCTCTATTAATATATTTCAAATTAGTGCAATTTTGCATTCCTGAGGTATGATGCTTACGTTGCTGATGCTGCTGAGTCGAACAGTGCAATGAAAATGGCGCATACTCTTTAAATTACCTTTTCCTCTATTAATAGAATTCATATTAGTGCAATTTTGTGCAAAAAATTGTCGCTCTTGAACTGCTATGTGAATATGGCACTATTTCGCATTCCTGAGGTTTGATGCTAATGTTGCTGATGCTGCTGAGTCGAACAGTGCAATCGGTATGGCGCTAACTCTTTAAATAGAACTCTTTCTCTTTTAACACATTTCAACTTAGTGCCATTTTGCGCTGGAAATTGTCGCTCTTGAACTTCCATGTGAATATAGCACTATTTCGCATTCCTGAGGTTTGATGCTAATGTTGCTGATGTTGCTGAGTAGAATCGTGCATTCAAAATGGCGCATACTCTTAAAATTACCTTTTCCTCTATTAATAGACTTCAAATTAGTGCAATTTTGTGAGGAAAATTGTCGCTCTTGAACTTCCATATGAAAATACCACTATTTCGCATTCCGGAGGTATGATGCATCTGTTGCTGATGCTGCTGAGTCGAACAGTGCAATCGGTATGGGGCTAACTCTTTATATGGAACTCTGTCTCTATCAACACATTTCAGCTTAGTGCAATTTTGTGAGGAAAATTGTCGCTCTTGAACTTCCATGTGAAAATACCACTATTTTGCATTCCTGAGATGTGATGCTAACGTTGCTGATGCTTCTCAGTAGAACCGTTCATTCAAAATGGCGTATACTCGTTTAATTGCCTTTATCTGTATTAATATATTTCAAATTAGTGATATTTTGCATTCCTGAGGTATGATGCTAACGTTGCTGATGCTGCTGAGTCGAACAGTGCATTCAAAATGGCGCATACTCGTTAAATTACCCTGTATTAATATATTTCTAATTAGTGCAATTTTGTGCAATAGATTGTCGCCCAGTAACTGCCATGTGCATATAGCCCTATTTTGCATTCCTGAGGTATGATGCTAATGTTGCTGATGCTGCTGAGTAGAATCGTGCATTCAAAATGGCGCATACTCTTTTAATTACCTTTTCCTCTATTAATAGACTTCAAATTAGTGCAATTTTGTGCAAAAAATTGTCGCTCTTGAACTTCCATGTGAATATAGCGCTATTTCGCATTCCGGAGCTATGATGCATCTGTTGCTGATGCTGCTGAGTCGAACAGTGCAATCGGTATGGGGCTAACTCTTTATATGGAACTCTGTCTCTATCAACACATTTCAGCTTAGTGCAATTTTGTGAGGAAAATTGTCGCTCTTGAACTTCCATGTGAAAATACCACTATTTTGCATTCCTGAGATGTGATGCTAACGTTGCTGATGCTTCTCAGTAGAACCGTTCATTCAAAATGGCGTATACTCGTTTAATTGCCTTTATCTGTATTAATATATTTCAAATTAGTGATATTTTGCATTCCTGAGGTATGATGCTAACGTTGCTGATGCTGCTGAGTCGAACAGTGCATTCAAAATGGCGCATACTCGTTAAATTACCCTGTATTAATATATTTCTAATTAGTGCAATTTTGTGCAATAGATTGTCGCCCAGTAACTGCCATGTGCATATAGCCCTATTTTGCATTCCTGAGGTATGATGCTAATGTTGCTGATGCTGCTGAGTAGAATCGTGCATTCAAAATGGCGCATACTCTTTTAATTACCTTTTCCTCTATTAATAGACTTCAAATTAGTGCAATTTTGTGCAAAAAGTTGTCGCTCTTGAACTTCCATGTGAATATAGCGCTATTTCGCATTCCGGAGGTATGATGCATCTGTTGCTGATGCTGCTGAGTCGAACAGTGCAATCGGTATGGGGCTAACTCTTTATATGGAACTCTGTCTCTATCCACACATTTCAACTTAGTGCAATTTTGTGAGGAAAATTGTCGCTCTTGAACTTCCATGTGAAAATACCACTATTTTGCATTCCTGAGATATGATGCTAATGTTACTGATGCTGCTCAGTAGAACCGTTCATTGAAAATGGCGTAAACTCGTTTATTTACCTTTTTCTCTATTAATATATTTCAAATTAGTGCAATTTTGCATTCCTGAGGTATGATGCTAACGTTGCTGATGCTGCTGAGTCGAACAGTGCAATGAAAATGGCGCATACTCTTTAAATTACCTTTTCCTCTATTAATAGAATTCATATTAGTGCAATTTTGTGCAAAAAATTGTCGCTCTTGAACTGCTATGTGAATATAGCACTATTTTGCATTCCTGAGGTATGATGCTAATGTTGCTGATGCTGCTGAGTCGAACAGTGCAATCGGTATGGGGCTAACTCTTTACATAGAACTCTTTCTCGACTAACACATTTCAACTTAGTGCAATTTTGTGCTGAAAATTGTGGCTCTTGAACTTCAATATGAATATAGCACTATTTCGCATTCCTGAGGTATGATGCTAATGTTGCTGATGCTGCTGAGTCGAACAGTGCAATCGGCATTGGGCTAACTCTTTATATGGAACTCTTTCTCTATTAACACATTTCAACTAAGTGCAATTTTGCTCTGAAAATTGTCGCTCTCGAACTTCCATGTGAATATTGCACTATTTCGCATTCCTGAGGTATGATGCTAATGTTGCTGATGCTGCTGAGTAGAATCGTGCATTCAAAATGGCGCATACTCTTTAAATTACCTTTTCCTCTATTAATAGAATTCATATTAGTGCAATTTTGTGCAAAAAATTGTCGCTCTTGAACTGCTATGTGAATATAGCCCTATTTTGCATTCCTGAGGTATGATGCTAATGTTGCTGATGCTGCTGAGTCGAACAGTGCAATCGGTATGGGGCTAACTCTTTATATAGAACTCTATCTCGACCAACACATTTTAACTTAGTGCAATTTTGTGCTGAAAATTGTGGCTCTTGAACTTCAATATGAATATAGCACCATTTCTCATTCCTGAGGTATGATGATAATGTTGCTGATGCTGCTGAGTCGAACAGTGCAATCGGTATGGGGCTAACTCTTTATATGGAACTCTGTCTCTATCAACACATTTCAGCTTAGTGCAATTTTGTGAGGAAAATTGTCGCTCTTGAACTTCCATGTGAAAATACCACTATTTTGCATTCCTGAGATGTGATGCTAACGTTGCTGATGCTTCTCAGTAGAACCGTTCATTCAAAATGGCGTATACTCGTTTAGTTACCTTTATCTGTATTAATATATTTCAAATTAGTGATATTTTGCATTCCTGAGGTATGATGCTAACGTTGCTGATGCTGCTGAGTCGAACAGTGCATTCAAAATGGCGCATACTCGTTAAATTACCCTGTATTAATATATTTCTAATTAGTGCAATTTTGTGCAATAGATTGTCGCCCAGTAACTGCCATGTGCATATAGCCCTATTTTGCATTCCTGAGGTATGATGCTAACGTTGCTGATGCTGCTGAGTCGAACAGTGAAATCAAAATGGCGCATACTCTTTAAATTACCTTTTCCTCTATTAATAGACTTCAAATTAGTTCAATTTTGTGCTAAAAATTGTCGCTCTTGAACTGCTATATGAATATAGCACTATTTTGCATTCCTGAGGTATGATGCTAATGTTGCTGATGCTGCTGAGTCGAACAGTGCAATCGGTATGGGGCTAACTCTTTATATAGAACTCTTTCTCGACTAACACATTTTAACTTAGTGCAATTTTGTGCTGAAAATTGTGGCTCTTGAACTTCAATATGAAAATACCACTATTTCGCATTCCTGAGGTATGATGCTAATGTTGCTGATGCTGCTGAGTCGAACAGTGCAATCGGCATTGGGCTAACTCTTTATATAGAACTCTTTCTCTATTAACACATTTCAACTTAGTGCAATTTTGTTCTGAAAATTGTCGCTCTCGAACTTCCATCTGAATATAGCACTATTTCGCATTCCTGAGGTATGATGCTAATGTTGCTGATGCTACTGAGTAGAATCGTGCATTCAAAATGGCGCATACTATTTAAATTACCTTTTCCTCTATTAATAGACTTCAAATTAGTGCAATTTTGTGCTGAAAATTGTCGCTCTTGAACTTCCATGTCAATATAGCACTATTTCGCATTCCTGAGGTTTGATGCTAATGTTGCTGATGCTGCTGAGTCGAACAGTGCAATCGGTATGGCGCTAACTCTTTAAATAGAACTCTTTCTCTTTTAACACATTTCAACTTAGTGCCATTTTGCGCTGGAAATTGTCGCTCTTGAACTTCCATGTGAATATAGCACTATTTCGCATTCCTGAGGTTTGATGCTAATGTTGCTGATGTTGCTGAGTAGAATCGTGCATTCAAAATGGCGCATACTCTTAAAATTACCTTTTCCTCTATTAATAGACTTCAAATTAGTGCAATTTTGTGAGGAAAATTGTCGCTCTTGAACTTCCATATGAAAATACCACTATTTTGCATTCCTGAGATATGATGCTAATGTTACTGATGCTGCTCAGTAGAACCGTTCATTGAAAATGGCGTAAACTCGTTTATTTACCTTTTTCTCTATTAATATATTTCAAATTAGTGCAATTTTGCATTCCTGAGGTATGATGCTTACGTTGCTGATGCTGCTGAGTCGAACAGTGCAATGAAAATGGCGCATACTCTTTAAATTACCTTTTCCTCTATTAATAGAATTCATATTAGTGCAATTTTGTGCAAAAAATTGTCGCTCTTGAACTGCTATGTGAATATGGCACTATTTCGCATTCCTGAGGTTTGATGCTACTGTTGCTGATGCTGCTGAGTCGAACAGTGCAATCGGTATGGCGCTAACTCTTTAAATAGAACTCTTTCTCTTTTAACACATTTCAACTTAGTGCCATTTTGCGCTGGAAATTGTCGCTCTTGAACTTCCATGTGAATATAGCACTATTTCGCATTCCTGAGGTTTGATGCTAATGTTGCTGATGTTGCTGAGTAGAATCGTGCATTCAAAATGGCGCATACTCTTAAAATTACCTTTTCCTCTATTAATAGACTTCAAATTAGTGCAATTTTGTGAGGAAAATTGTCGCTCTTGAACTTCCATATGAAAATACCACTATTTCGCATTCCGGAGGTATGATGCATCTGTTGCTGATGCTGCTGAGTCGAACAGTGCAATCGGTATGGGGCTAACTCTTTATATGGAACTCTGTCTCTATCAACACATTTCAGCTTAGTGCAATTTTGTGAGGAAAATTGTCGCTCTTGAACTTCCATGTGAAAATACCACTATTTTGCATTCCTGAGATGTGATGCTAACGTTGCTGATGCTTCTCAGTAGAACCGTTCATTCAAAATGGCGTATACTCGTTTAATTGCCTTTATCTGTATTAATATATTTCAAATTAGTGATATTTTGCATTCCTGAGGTATGATGCTAACGTTGCTGATGCTGCTGAGTCGAACAGTGCATTCAAAATGGCGCATACTCGTTAAATTACCCTGTATTAATATATTTCTAATTAGTGCAATTTTGTGCAATAGATTGTCGCCCAGTAACTGCCATGTGCATATAGCCCTATTTTGCATTCCTGAGGTATGATGCTAATGTTGCTGATGCTGCTGAGTAGAATCGTGCATTCAAAATGGCGCATACTCTTTTAATTACCTTTTCCTCTATTAATAGACTTCAAATTAGTGCAATTTTGTGCAAAAAGTTGTCGCTCTTGAACTTCCATGTGAATATAGCGCTATTTCGCATTCCGGAGCTATGATGCATCTGTTGCTGATGCTGCTGAGTCGAACAGTGCAATCGGTATGGGGCTAACTCTTTATATGGAACTCTGTCTCTATCAACACATTTCAGCTTAGTGCAATTTTGTGAGGAAAATTGTCGCTCTTGAACTTCCATGTGAAAATACCACTATTTTGCATTCCTGAGATGTGATGCTAACGTTGCTGATGCTTCTCAGTAGAACCGTTCATTCAAAATGGCGTATACTCGTTTAATTGCCTTTATCTGTATTAATATATTTCAAATTAGTGATATTTTGCATTCCTGAGGTATGATGCTAACGTTGCTGATGCTGCTGAGTCGAACAGTGCATTCAAAATGGCGCATACTCGTTAAATTACCCTGTATTAATATATTTCTAATTAGTGCAATTTTGTGCAATAGATTGTCGCCCAGTAACTGCCATGTGCATATAGCCCTATTTTGCATTCCTGAGGTATGATGCTAATGTTGCTGATGCTGCTGAGTAGAATCGTGCATTCAAAATGGCGCATACTCTTTTAATTACCTTTTCCTCTATTAATAGACTTCAAATTAGTGCAATTTTGTGCAAAAAGTTGTCGCTCTTGAACTTCCATGTGAATATAGCGCTATTTCGCATTCCGGAGGTATGATGCATCTGTTGCTGATGCTGCTGAGTCGAACAGTGCAATCGGTATGGGGCTAACTCTTTATATGGAACTCTGTCTCTATCCACACATTTCAACTTAGTGCAATTTTGTGAGGAAAATTGTCGCTCTTGAACTTCCATGTGAAAATACCACTATTTTGCATTCCTGAGATATGATGCTAATGTTACTGATGCTGCTCAGTAGAACCGTTCATTGAAAATGGCGTAAACTCGTTTATTTACCTTTTTCTCTATTAATATATTTCAAATTAGTGCAATTTTGCATTCCTGAGGTATGATGCTAACGTTGCTGATGCTGCTGAGTCGAACAGTGCAATGAAAATGGCGCATACTCTTTAAATTACCTTTTCCTCTATTAATAGAATTCATATTAGTGCAATTTTGTGCAAAAAATTGTCGCTCTTGAACTGCTATGTGAATATAGCACTATTTTGCATTCCTGAGGTATGATGCTAATGTTGCTGATGCTGCTGAGTCGAACAGTGCAATCGGTATGGGGCTAACTCTTTACATAGAACTCTTTCTCGACTAACACATTTCAACTTAGTGCAATTTTGTGCTGAAAATTGTGGCTCTTGAACTTCAATATGAATATAGCACTATTTCGCATTCCTGAGGTATGATGCTAATGTTGCTGATGCTGCTGAGTCGAACAGTGCAATCGGCATTGGGCTAACTCTTTATATGGAACTCTTTCTCTATTAACACATTTCAACTAAGTGCAATTTTGCTCTGAAAATTGTCGCTCTCGAACTTCCATGTGAATATTGCACTATTTCGCATTCCTGAGGTATGATGCTAATGTTGCTGATGCTGCTGAGTAGAATCGTGCATTCAAAATGGCGCATACTCTTTAAATTACCTTTTCCTCTATTAATAGACTTCAAATTAGTGCAATTTTGTGCAAAAAATTGTCGCTCTTGAACTTCCATGTGAATATAGCGCTATTTCGCATTCCGGAGGTATGATGCATCTGTTGCTGATGCTGCTGAGTCGAACAGTGCAATCGGTATGGGGCTAACTCTTTATATGGAACTCTGTCTCTATCAACACATTTCAACTTAGTGCAATTTTGTGAGGAAAATTGTCGCTCTTGAACTTCCATGTGAAAATACCACTATTTTGCATTCCTGAGATGTGATGCTAACGTTGCTGATGCTTCTCAGTAGAACCGTTCATTCAAAATGGCGTATACTCGTTTAATTACCTTTATCTCTATTAATATATTTCAAATTAGTGATATTTCGCATTCCTGAGGTATAACGCTACTGTTGCTGATGCTGCTGAGTTGAACAGTGCAATCGGTATGGCGCTAACTCTTGATATACAAATCTTTCTCTATTAACACATTTCAACTTAGTGCAATTTTGTTCTGAAAATTATCGCTCTTGAACTTCCATGTGAATATAGCACTATTTCGCATTCCTGAGGTATGATGCTAATGTTGCTAATGCTGCTGAGTGGAATCGTGCATTCAAAATGGCGCATAGTCTTTAAATTACCTTTTCCTCTATTAATAGACATCAAATTAGTGCAATTTTGTGCTGAAAATTGTCGCTCTTGAACTTCCATGTCAATATAGCACTATTTCGCATTCCTGAGGTATGATGCTAATGTTGCTGATGCTGCTGAGTAGAATCGTGCATTCAAAATGGCGCATACTCTTTAAATTACCTTTTCCTCTATTAATAGACTTCAAATTAGTGCAATTTTGTGCAAAAAATTGTCGCCCATTAACTGCCATGTGCATATAGCCCTATTTTGAATTCCTTAGGTATCATGCTAATGTTGCTGATGCTGCTGAGTCGAACAGTGCAATCGGTATGGGGCTAACTCTTTATATAGAACTCTTTCTCGACTAACACATTTTAACTTAGTGCAATTTTGTGCTGAAAATTGTGGCTCTTGAACTTCAATATGAATATAGCACTATTTCGCATTCCTGAGGTATGATGCTAATGTTGCTGATGCTGCTGAGTAGAATCGTGCATTCAAAATGGCGCATACTCTTTAAATTACCTTTTCCTCTATTAATAGACTTCAAATTAGTGCAATTTTGTGCAAAAAATTGTCGGTCTTGAACTGCCATGTGAATATAGCACTATTTTGCATTCCTGAGGTATGGTGCTAATGTTGCTGATGCTGCTGAGTCGAACAGTGCAATCGGTATGGGGCTAACTCTTTATGTAGAACTCTTTCTCGACTAACACATTTTAACTTAGTGCAATTTTGTGCTGAAAATTGTGGCTCTTGAACTTCAATATGAATATAGCACTATTTCGCATTCCTGAGGTATGATGCTAATGTTGCTGATGCTGCTGAGTCGAACAGTGCAATCGGCATTAGGCTAACTCTTTATATAGAACTCTTTCTCTATTAACACATTTCAACTTAGTGCAATTTTGTTCTGAAAATTGTCGCTCTCGAACTTCCATGTGAATATAGCACTATTTCGCATTCCTGAGGTATGATGCTAATGTTGCTGATGCTGCTGAGTAGAATCGTGCATTCAAAATGGCGCATACTCTTTAAGTTACCTTTTCCTCTATTAATAGACTTCAAATTAGTGCAATTTTGTGCAAAAAATTGTCGCTCTTGAACTTCCATGTGAATATAGCGCTATTTCGCATTCCGGAGGTATGATGCATCTGTTGCTGATGCTGCTGAGTCGAACAGTGCAATCGGTATGGGGCTAACTCTTTATATGGAACTCTGTCTCTATCAACACATTTCAGCTTAGTGCAATTTTGTGAGGAAAATTGTCGCTCTTGAACTTCCATGTGAAAATACCACTATTTTGCATTCCTGAGATGTGATGCTAACGTTGCTGATGCTTCTCAGTAGAGCCGTTCATTCAAAATGGCGTATACTCGTTTAATTGCCTTTATCTGTATTAATATATTTCAAATTAGTGATATTTTGCATTCCTGAGGTATGATGCTAACGTTGCTGATGCTGCTGAGTCGAACAGTGCATTCAAAATGGCGCATACTCGTTAAATTACCCTGTATTAATATATTTCTAATTAGTGCAATTTTGTGCAATAGATTGTCGCCCAGTAACTGCCATGTGCATATAGCCCTATTTTGCATTCCTGAGGTATGATGCTAATGTTGCTGATGCTGCTGAGTAGAATCGTGCATTCAAAATGGCGCATACTCTTTAAATTACCTTTTCCTCTATTAATAGACTTCAAATTAGTGCAATTTTGTGCAAAAAATTGTCGCTCTTGAACTTCCATGTGAATATAGCGCTATTTCGCATTCCGGAGGTATGATGCATCTGTTGCTGATGCTGCTGAGTCGAACAGTGCAATCGGTATGGGGCTAACTCTTTATATGGAACTCTGTCTCTATCAACACATTTCAACTTAGTGCAATTTTGTGAGGAAAATTGTCGCTCTTGAACTTCCATGTGAAAATACCACTATTTTGCATTATTGAGATGTGATGCTAACGTTGCTGATGCTTCTCAGTAGAACCGTTCATTCAAAATGGCGTATACTCGTTTAATTGCCTTTATCTGTATTAATATATTTCAAATTAGTGATATTTTGCATTCCTGAGGTATGATGCTAACGTTGCTGATGCTGCAGAGTCGAACAGTGCATTCAAAATGGCGCATACTCGTTAAATTACCCTGTATTAATATATTTCTAATTAGTGCAATTTTGTGCAATAGATTGTCGCCCAGTAACTGCCATGTGCATATAGCCCTATTTTGCATTCCTGAGGTATGATGCTAACGTTGCTGATGCTGCTGAGTCGAACAGTGCAATCAAAATGGCGCATACTCTTTAAATTACCTTTTCCTCTATTAATAGACTTCAAATTAGTGCAATTTTGTGCTGAAAATTGTCGCTCTTGAACTTCCATGTGAATATAGCACTATTTCGCATTCCTGAGGTATGATGCTAATGTTGCTAATGCTGCTGAGTCGAACAGTGCAATGAAAATGGCGCATACTCTTTAAATTACCTTTTCCTCTATTAATAGACATCAAATTAGTGCAATTTTGTGCTGAAAATTGTCGCTCTTGAACTTCCATGTCAATATAGCACTATTTCGCATTCCTGAGGTATGATGCTAATGTTGCTGATGCTGCTGAGTAGAATCGTGCATTCAAAATGGCGCATACTTTTTAAATTACCTTTTCCTCTATTAATAGACTTCAAATTAGTGCAATTTTGTGCAAAAAATTGTCGCCCATTAACTGCCATGTGCATATAGCCCTATTTTGAATTCCTTAGGTATCATGCTAATGTTGCTGATGCTGCTGAGTCGAACAGTGCAATCGGTATGGGGCTAACTCTTTATATAGAACTCTTTCTCGACTAACACATTTTAACTTAGTGCAATTTTGTGCTGAAAATTGTGGCTTTTGAACTTCAATATGAATATAGCACTATTTCTCATTCCTGAGGTATGATGCTAATGTTGCTGATGCTGCTGAGTCGAACAGTGCAATGAAAATGGCGCATACTCTTTAAATTGCCTTTTCCTCTATTAATAGAATTCATATTAGTGCAATTTTGTGCAAAAAATTGTCGCTCTTGAACTGCTATGTGAATATAGCACTATTTTGCATTCCTGAGGTATGATGCTAATGTTGCTGATGCTGCTGAGTCGAACAGTGCAATCGGTATGGGGCTAACTCTTCATATAGAACTCTTTCTCGACTAACACATTTTAACTTAGTGCAATTTTGTGCTGAAAATTGTGGATTTTGAACTTCAATATGAATATAGCACTATTTCTCATTCCTGAGGTATGATACTAATGTTGCTGATGCTGCTGAGTCGAACAGTGCAATGAAAATGGCGCATACTCTTTAAATTACCTTTTCCTCTATTAATAGAATTCATATTAGTGCAATTTTGTGCAAAAAATTGTCGCTCTTGAACTGCTATGTGAATATAGCACTATTTTGCATTCCTGAGGTATGATGCTAATGTTGCTGATGCTGCTGAGTCGAACAGTGCAATCGGTATGGGGCTAACTCTTTATATAGAACTCTTTCTCGACTAACACATTTTAACTTAGTGCAATTTTGTGCTGAAAATTGTGGCTCTTGAACTTCAATATGAATATAGCACTATTTCTCATTCCTGAGGTATGATGCTAATGTTGCTGATGCTGCTGAGTCGAACAGTGCAATGAAAATGGCGCATACTCTTTAAATTGCCTTTTCCTCTATTAATAGAATTCATATTAGTGCAATTTTGTGCAAAAAATTGTCGCTCTTGAACTGCTATGTGAATATAGCACTATTTTGCATTCCTGAGGTATGATGCTAATGTTGCTGATGCTGCTGAGTCGAACAGTGCAATCGGTATGGGGCTAACTCTTCATATAGAACTCTTTCTCGACTAACACATTTTAACTTAGTGCAATTTTGTGCTGAAAATTGTGGCTCTTGAACTTCAATATGAATATAGCACTATTTCGCATTCCTGAGGTATGATGCTAATGTTGCTGATGCTGCTGAGCCGAACAGTGCAATCGGCATTGGGCTAACTCTTTATATAGAACCCTTTCTCTATTAACACATTTCAACTTAGTGCAATTTTGTTCTGAAAATTGTCGCTCTCGAACTTCCATGTGAATATAGCACTATTTCGCATTCCTGAGGTATGATGCTAATGTTGCTGATGTTGCTGAGTAGAATCGTGCATTCAAAATGGCGCATACTCTTAAAATTACCTTTTCCTCTATTAATAGACTTCAAATTAGTGCAATTTGGTGAGGAAAATTGTCGCTCTTGAACTTCCATATGAAAATACCACTATTTTGCATTCCTGAGATATGATGCTAATGTTGCTGATGCTGCTCAGTAGAACCGTTCATTGAGAATGGCGTAAACTCGTTTAATTACCTTTTTCTCTATTAATATATTTCAAATTAGTGCAATTTTGCATTCCTGAGGTATGATGCTAACGTTGCTGATGCTGCTGAGTCGAACAGTGCAATGAAAATGGCGCATACTCTTTAAATTACCTTTTCCTCTATTAATAGAATTCATATTAGTGCAATTTTGTGCAAAAAATTGTCGCTCTTGAACTGCTATGTGAATATAGCACTATTTTGCATTCCTGAGGTATGATGCTAATGTTGCTGATGCTGCTGAGTCGAACAGTGCAATCGGTATGGGGCTAACTCTTTATATAGAACTCTATCTCGACCAACACATTTTAACTTAGTGCAATTTTGTGCTGAAAATTGTGGCTCTTGAACTTCAATATGAATATAGCACCATTTCTCATTCCTGAGGTATGATGATAATGTTGCTGATGCTGCTGAGTCGAACAGTGCAATCGGTATGGGGCTAACTCTTTATATGGAACTCTGTCTCTATCAACACATTTCAGCTTAGTGCAATTTTGTGAGGAAAATTGTCGCTCTTGAACTTGCATGTGAAAATACCACTATTTTGCATTCCTGAGATGTGATGCTAACGTTGCTGATGCTTCTCAGTAGAACCGTTCATTCAAAATGGCGTATACTCGTTTAGTTACCTTTATCTGTATTAATATATTTCAAATTAGTGATATTTTGCATTCCTGAGGTATGATGCTAACGTTGCTGATGCTGCTGAGTCGAACAGTGCATTCAAAATGGCGCATACTCGTTAAATTACCCTGTATTAATATATTTCTAATTAGTGCAATTTTGTGCAATAGATTGTCGCCCAGTAACTGCCATGTGCATATAGCCCTATTTTGCATTCCTGAGGTATGATGCTAACGTTGCTGATGCTGCTGAGTCGAACAGTGAAATCAAAATGGCGCATACTCTTTAAATTACCTTTTCCTCTATTAATAGACTTCAAATTAGTGCAATTTTGTGCTGAAAATTGTCGCTCTTGAACTTCCATGTGAAAATAGCGCTATTTCGCATTCCTGAGGTATAACGCTACTGTTGCTGATGCTGCTGAGTTGAACAGTGCAATCGGTATGGCGCTAACTCTTGATATACAAATCTTTCTCTATTAACACATTTCAACTCAGTGCAATTTTGTTCTGAAAATTATCGCTCTTGAACTTCCATGTGAATATAGCACTATTTCGCATTCCTGAGGTATGATGCTAATGTTGCTAATGCTGCTGAGTAGAATCGTGCATTCAAAATGGCGCATACTCTTTAAATTACCTTTTCCTCTATTAATAGACATCAAATTAGTGCAATTTTGTGCTGAAAATTGTCGCTCTTGAACTTCCATGTCAATATAGCACTATTTCGCATTCCTGAGGTATGATGCTAATGTTGCTGATGCTGCTGAGTAGAATCGTGCATTCAAAATGGCGCATACTCTTTAAATTACCTTTTCCTCTATTAATAGACTTCAAATTAGTGCAATTTTGTGCAAAAAATTGTCGCCCATTAACTGCCATGTGCATATAGCCCTATTTTGAATTCCTTAGGTATCATACTAATGTTGCTGATGCTGCTGAGTCGAACAGTGCAATCGGTATGGGGCATACTCTTTAAATTACCTTTTCCTCTATTAATAGACTTCAAATTAGTTCAATTTTGTGCTAAAAATTGTCGCTCTTGAACTGCTATATGAATATAGCACTATTTTGCATTCCTGAGGTATGATGCTAATGTTGCTGATGCTGCTGAGTCGAACAGTGCAATCGGTATGGGGCTAACTCTTTATATAGAACTCTTTCTCGACTAACACATTTTAACTTAGTGCAATTTTGTGCTGAAAATTGTGGCTCTTGAACTTCAATATGAAAATACCACTATTTCGCATTCCTGAGGTATGATGCTAATGTTGCTGATGCTGCTGAGTCGAACAGTGCAATCGGCATTGGGCTAACTCTTTATATAGAACTCTTTCTCTATTAACACATTTCAACTTAGTGCAATTTTGTTCTGAAAATTGTCGCTCTCGAACTTCCATCTGAATATAGCACTATTTCGCATTCCTGAGGTATGATGCTAATGTTGCTGATGCTACTGAGTAGAATCGTGCATTCAAAATGGCGCATACTATTTAAATTACCTTTTCCTCTATTAATAGACTTCAAATTAGTGCAATTTTGTGCTGAAAATTGTCGCTCTTGAACTTCCATGTCAATATAGCACTATTTCGCATTCCTGAGGTTTGATGCTAATGTTGCTGATGCTGCTGAGTCGAACAGTGCAATCGGTATGGCGCTAACTCTTTAAATAGAACTCTTTCTCTTTTAACACATTTCAACTTAGTGCCATTTTGCGCTGGAAATTGTCGCTCTTGAACTTCCATGTGAATATAGCACTATTTCGCATTCCTGAGGTTTGATGCTAATGTTGCTGATGTTGCTGAGTAGAATCGTGCATTCAAAATGGCGCATACTCTTAAAATTACCTTTTCCTCTATTAATAGACTTCAAATTAGTGCAATTTTGTGAGGAAAATTGTCGCTCTTGAACTTCCATATGAAAATACCACTATTTTGCATTCCTGAGATATGATGCTAATGTTACTGATGCTGCTCAGTAGAACCGTTCATTGAAAATGGCGTAAACTCGTTTATTTACCTTTTTCTCTATTAATATATTTCAAATTAGTGCAATTTTGCATTCCTGAGGTATGATGCTTACGTTGCTGATGCTGCTGAGTCGAACAGTGCAATGAAAATGGCGCATACTCTTTAAATTACCTTTTCCTCTATTAATAGAATTCATATTAGTGCAATTTTGTGCAAAAAATTGTCGCTCTTGAACTGCTATGTGAATATGGCACTATTTCGCATTCCTGAGGTTTGATGCTAATGTTGCTGATGCTGCTGAGTCGAACAGTGCAATCGGTATGGCGCTAACTCTTTAAATAGAACTCTTTCTCTTTTAACACATTTCAACTTAGTGCCATTTTGCGCTGGAAATTGTCGCTCTTGAACTTCCATGTGAATATAGCACTATTTCGCATTCCTGAGGTTTGATGCTAATGTTGCTGATGTTGCTGAGTAGAATCGTGCATTCAAAATGGCGCATACTCTTAAAATTACCTTTTCCTCTATTAATAGACTTCAAATTAGTGCAATTTTGTGAGGAAAATTGTCGCTCTTGAACTTCCATATGAAAATACCACTATTTCGCATTCCGGAGGTATGATGCATCTGTTGCTGATGCTGCTGAGTCGAACAGTGCAATCGGTATGGGGCTAACTCTTTATATGGAACTCTGTCTCTATCCACACATTTCAACTTAGTGCAATTTTGTGAGGAAAATTGTCGCTCTTGAACTTCCATGTGAAAATACCACTATTTTGCATTCCTGAGATATGATGCTAATGTTACTGATGCTGCTCAGTAGAACCGTTCATTGAAAATGGCGTAAACTCGTTTATTTACCTTTTTCTCTATTAATATATTTCAAATTAGTGCAATTTTGCATTCCTGAGGTATGATGCTAACGTTGCTGATGCTGCTGAGTCGAACAGTGCAATGAAAATGGCGCATACTCTTTAAATTACCTTTTCCTCTATTAATAGAATTCATATTAGTGCAATTTTGTGCAAAAAATTGTCGCTCTTGAACTGCTATGTGAATATAGCACTATTTTGCATTCCTGAGGTATGATGCTAATGTTGCTGATGCTGCTGAGTCGAACAGTGCAATCGGTATGGGGCTAACTCTTTACATAGAACTCTTTCTCGACTAACACATTTCAACTTAGTGCAATTTTGTGCTGAAAATTGTGGCTCTTGAACTTCAATATGAATATAGCACTATTTCGCATTCCTGAGGTATGATGCTAATGTTGCTGATGCTGCTGAGTCGAACAGTGCAATCGGCATTGGGCTAACTCTTTATATGGAACTCTTTCTCTATTAACACATTTCAACTAAGTGCAATTTTGCTCTGAAAATTGTCGCTCTCGAACTTCCATGTGAATATTGCACTATTTCGCATTCCTGAGGTATGATGCTAATGTTGCTGATGCTGCTGAGTAGAATCGTGCATTCAAAATGGCGCATACTCTTTAAATTACCTTTTCCTCTATTAATAGACTTCAAATTAGTGCAATTTTGTGCAAAAAATTGTCGCTCTTGAACTGCTATGTGAATATAGCACTATTTTGCATTCCTGAGGTATGATGCTAATGTTGCTGATGCTGCTGAGTCGAACAGTGCAATCGGTATGGGGCTAACTCTTTATATAGAACTCTTTCTCGACTAACACATTTTAACTTAGTGCAATTTTGTGCTGAAAATTGTGGCTCTTGAACTTCAATATGAAAATACCACTATTTCGCATTCCTGAGGTATGATGCTAATGTTGCTGATGCTGCTGAGTCGAACAGTGCAATCGGCATTGGGCTAACTCTTTATATAGAACTCTTTCTCTATTAACACATTTCAACTTAGTGCAATTTTGTTCTGAAAATTGTCGCTCTCGAACTTCCATCTGAATATAGCACTATTTCGCATTCCTGAGGTATGATGCTAATGTTGCTGATGCTACTGAGTAGAATCGTGCATTCAAAATGGCGCATACTATTTAAATTACCTTTTCCTCTATTAATAGACTTCAAATTAGTGCAATTTTGTGCTGAAAATTGTCGCTCTTGAACTTCCATGTCAATATAGCACTATTTCGCATTCCTGAGGTTTGATGCTAATGTTGCTGATGCTGCTGAGTCGAACAGTGCAATCGGTATGGCGCTAACTCTTTAAATAGAACTCTTTCTCTTTTAACACATTTCAACTTAGTGCCATTTTGCGCTGGAAATTGTCGCTCTTGAACTTCCATGTGAATATAGCACTATTTCGCATTCCTGAGGTTTGATGCTAATGTTGCTGATGTTGCTGAGTAGAATCGTGCATTCAAAATGGCGCATACTCTTAAAATTACCTTTTCCTCTATTAATAGACTTCAAATTAGTGCAATTTTGTGAGGAAAATTGTCGCTCTTGAACTTCCATATGAAAATACCACTATTTTGCATTCCTGAGATATGATGCTAATGTTACTGATGCTGCTCAGTAGAACCGTTCATTGAAAATGGCGTAAACTCGTTTATTTACCTTTTTCTCTATTAATATATTTCAAATTAGTGCAATTTTGCATTCCTGAGGTATGATGCTTACGTTGCTGATGCTGCTGAGTCGAACAGTGCAATGAAAATGGCGCATACTCTTTAAATTACCTTTTCCTCTATTAATAGAATTCATATTAGTGCAATTTTGTGCAAAAAATTGTCGCTCTTGAACTGCTATGTGAATATGGCACTATTTCGCATTCCTGAGGTTTGATGCTAATGTTGCTGATGCTGCTGAGTCGAACAGTGCAATCGGTATGGCGCTAACTCTTTAAATAGAACTCTTTCTCTTTTAACACATTTCAACTTAGTGCCATTTTGCGCTGGAAATTGTCGCTCTTGAACTTCCATGTGAATATAGCACTATTTCGCATTCCTGAGGTTTGATGCTAATGTTGCTGATGTTGCTGAGTAGAATCGTGCATTCAAAATGGCGCATACTCTTAAAATTACCTTTTCCTCTATTAATAGACTTCAAATTAGTGCAATTTTGTGAGGAAAATTGTCGCTCTTGAACTTCCATATGAAAATACCACTATTTCGCATTCCGGAGGTATGATGCATCTGTTGCTGATGCTGCTGAGTCGAACAGTGCAATCGGTATGGGGCTAACTCTTTATATGGAACTCTGTCTCTATCAACACATTTCAGCTTAGTGCAATTTTGTGAGGAAAATTGTCGCTCTTGAACTTCCATGTGAAAATACCACTATTTTGCATTCCTGAGATGTGATGCTAACGTTGCTGATGCTTCTCAGTAGAACCGTTCATTCAAAATGGCGTATACTCGTTTAATTGCCTTTATCTGTATTAATATATTTCAAATTAGTGATATTTTGCATTCCTGAGGTATGATGCTAACGTTGCTGATGCTGCTGAGTCGAACAGTGCATTCAAAATGGCGCATACTCGTTAAATTACCCTGTATTAATATATTTCTAATTAGTGCAATTTTGTGCAATAGATTGTCGCCCAGTAACTGCCATGTGCATATAGCCCTATTTTGCATTCCTGAGGTATGATGCTAATGTTGCTGATGCTGCTGAGTAGAATCGTGCATTCAAAATGGCGCATACTCTTTTAATTACCTTTTCCTCTATTAATAGACTTCAAATTAGTGCAATTTTGTGCAAAAAATTGTCGCTCTTGAACTTCCATGTGAATATAGCGCTATTTCGCATTCCGGAGCTATGATGCATCTGTTGCTGATGCTGCTGAGTCGAACAGTGCAATCGGTATGGGGCTAACTCTTTATATGGAACTCTGTCTCTATCAACACATTTCAGCTTAGTGCAATTTTGTGAGGAAAATTGTCGCTCTTGAACTTCCATGTGAAAATACCACTATTTTGCATTCCTGAGATGTGATGCTAACGTTGCTGATGCTTCTCAGTAGAACCGTTCATTCAAAATGGCGTATACTCGTTTAATTGCCTTTATCTGTATTAATATATTTCAAATTAGTGATATTTTGCATTCCTGAGGTATGATGCTAACGTTGCTGATGCTGCTGAGTCGAACAGTGCATTCAAAATGGCGCATACTCGTTAAATTACCCTGTATTAATATATTTCTAATTAGTGCAATTTTGTGCAATAGATTGTCGCCCAGTAACTGCCATGTGCATATAGCCCTATTTTGCATTCCTGAGGTATGATGCTAATGTTGCTGATGCTGCTGAGTAGAATCGTGCATTCAAAATGGCGCATACTCTTTTAATTACCTTTTCCTCTATTAATAGACTTCAAATTAGTGCAATTTTGTGCAAAAAGTTGTCGCTCTTGAACTTCCATGTGAATATAGCGCTATTTCGCATTCCGGAGGTATGATGCATCTGTTGCTGATGCTGCTGAGTCGAACAGTGCAATCGGTATGGGGCTAACTCTTTATATGGAACTCTGTCTCTATCCACACATTTCAACTTAGTGCAATTTTGTGAGGAAAATTGTCGCTCTTGAACTTCCATGTGAAAATACCACTATTTTGCATTCCTGAGATATGATGCTAATGTTACTGATGCTGCTCAGTAGAACCGTTCATTGAAAATGGCGTAAACTCGTTTATTTACCTTTTTCTCTATTAATATATTTCAAATTAGTGCAATTTTGCATTCCTGAGGTATGATGCTAACGTTGCTGATGCTGCTGAGTCGAACAGTGCAATGAAAATGGCGCATACTCTTTAAATTACCTTTTCCTCTATTAATAGAATTCATATTAGTGCAATTTTGTGCAAAAAATTGTCGCTCTTGAACTGCTATGTGAATATAGCACTATTTTGCATTCCTGAGGTATGATGCTAATGTTGCTGATGCTGCTGAGTCGAACAGTGCAATCGGTATGGGGCTAACTCTTTACATAGAACTCTTTCTCGACTAACACATTTCAACTTAGTGCAATTTTGTGCTGAAAATTGTGGCTCTTGAACTTCAATATGAATATAGCACTATTTCGCATTCCTGAGGTATGATGCTAATGTTGCTGATGCTGCTGAGTCGAACAGTGCAATCGGCATTGGGCTAACTCTTTATATGGAACTCTTTCTCTATTAACACATTTCAACTAAGTGCAATTTTGCTCTGAAAATTGTCGCTCTCGAACTTCCATGTGAATATTGCACTATTTCGCATTCCTGAGGTATGATGCTAATGTTGCTGATGCTGCTGAGTAGAATCGTGCATTCAAAATGGCGCATACTCTTTAAATTACCTTTTCCTCTATTAATAGACTTCAAATTAGTGCAATTTTGTGCAAAAAATTGTCGCTCTTGAACTTCCATGTGAATATAGCGCTATTTCGCATTCCGGAGGTATGATGCATCTGTTGCTGATGCTGCTGAGTCGAACAGTGCAATCGGTATGGGGCTAACTCTTTATATGGAACTCTGTCTCTATCAACACATTTCAACTTAGTGCAATTTTGTGAGGAAAATTGTCGCTCTTGAACTTCCATGTGAAAATACCACTATTTTGCATTCCTGAGATGTGATGCTAACGTTGCTGATGCTTCTCAGTAGAACCGTTCATTCAAAATGGCGTATACTCGTTTAATTACCTTTATCTCTATTAATATATTTCAAATTAGTGATATTTCGCATTCCTGAGGTATAACGCTACTGTTGCTGATGCTGCTGAGTTGAACAGTGCAATCGGTATGGCGCTAACTCTTGATATACAAATCTTTCTCTATTAACACATTTCAACTTAGTGCAATTTTGTTCTGAAAATTATCGCTCTTGAACTTCCATGTGAATATAGCACTATTTCGCATTCCTGAGGTATGATGCTAATGTTGCTAATGCTGCTGAGTGGAATCGTGCATTCAAAATGGCGCATAGTCTTTAAATTACCTTTTCCTCTATTAATAGACATCAAATTAGTGCAATTTTGTGCTGAAAATTGTCGCTCTTGAACTTCCATGTCAATATAGCACTATTTCGCATTCCTGAGGTATGATGCTAATGTTGCTGATGCTGCTGAGTAGAATCGTGCATTCAAAATGGAGCATACTCTTTAAATTACCTTTTCCTCTATTAATAGACTTCAAATTAGTGCAATTTTGTGCAAAAAATTGTCGCCCATTAACTGCCATGTGCATATAGCCCTATTTTGAATTCCTTAGGTATCATGCTAATGTTGCTGATGCTGCTGAGTCGAACAGTGCAATCGGTATGGGGCTAACTCTTTATATAGAACTCTTTCTCGACTAACACATTTTAACTTAGTGCAATTTTGTGCTGAAAATTGTGGCTCTTGAACTTCAATATGAATATAGCACTATTTCGCATTCCTGAGGTATGATGCTAATGTTGCTGATGCTGCTGAGTAGAATCGTGCATTCAAAATGGCGCATACTCTTTAAATTACCTTTTCCTCTATTAATAGACTTCAAATTAGTGCAATTTTGTGCAAAAAATTGTCGGTCTTGAACTGCCATGTGAATATAGCACTATTTTGCATTCCTGAGGTATGGTGCTAATGTTGCTGATGCTGCTGAGTCGAACAGTGCAATCGGTATGGGGCTAACTCTTTATGTAGAACTCTTTCTCGACTAACACATTTTAACTTAGTGCAATTTTGTGCTGAAAATTGTGGCTCTTGAACTTCAATATGAATATAGCACTATTTCGCATTCCTGAGGTATGATGCTAATGTTGCTGATGCTGCTGAGTCGAACAGTGCAATCGGCATTAGGCTAACTCTTTATATAGAACTCTTTCTCTATTAACACATTTCAACTTAGTGCAATTTTGTTCTGAAAATTGTCGCTCTCGAACTTCCATGTGAATATAGCACTATTTCGCATTCCTGAGGTATGATGCTAATGTTGCTGATGCTGCTGAGTAGAATCGTGCATTCAAAATGGCGCATACTCTTTAAGTTACCTTTTCCTCTATTAATAGACTTCAAATTAGTGCAATTTTGTGCAAAAAATTGTCGCTCTTGAACTTCCATGTGAATATAGCGCTATTTCGCATTCCGGAGGTATGATGCATCTGTTGCTGATGCTGCTGAGTCGAACAGTGCAATCGGTATGGGGCTAACTCTTTATATGGAACTCTGTCTCTATCAACACATTTCAGCTTAGTGCAATTTTGTGAGGAAAATTGTCGCTCTTGAACTTCCATGTGAAAATACCACTATTTTGCATTCCTGAGATGTGATGCTAACGTTGCTGATGCTTCTCAGTAGAGCCGTTCATTCAAAATGGCGTATACTCGTTTAATTGCCTTTATCTGTATTAATATATTTCAAATTAGTGATATTTTGCATTCCTGAGGTATGATGCTAACGTTGCTGATGCTGCTGAGTCGAACAGTGCATTCAAAATGGCGCATACTCGTTAAATTACCCTGTATTAATATATTTCTAATTAGTGCAATTTTGTGCAATAGATTGTCGCCCAGTAACTGCCATGTGCATATAGCCCTATTTTGCATTCCTGAGGTATGATGCTAATGTTGCTGATGCTGCTGAGTAGAATCGTGCATTCAAAATGGCGCATACTCTTTAAATTACCTTTTCCTCTATTAATAGACTTCAAATTAGTGCAATTTTGTGCAAAAAATTGTCGCTCTTGAACTTCCATGTGAATATAGCGCTATTTCGCATTCCGGAGGTATGATGCATCTGTTGCTGATGCTGCTGAGTCGAACAGTGCAATCGGTATGGGGCTAACTCTTTATATGGAACTCTGTCTCTATCAACACATTTCAGCTTAGTGCAATTTTGTGAGGAAAATTGTCGCTCTTGAACTTCCATGTGAAAATACCACTATTTTGCATTCCTGAGATGTGATGCTAACGTTGCTGATGCTTCTCAGTAGAACCGTTCATTCAAAATGGCGTATACTCGTTTAATTGCCTTTATCTGTATTAATATATTTCAAATTAGTGATATTTTGCATTCCTGAGGTATGATGCTAACGTTGCTGATGCTGCTGAGTCGAACAGTGCATTCAAAATGGCGCATACTCGTTAAATTACCCTGTATTAATATATTTCTAATTAGTGCAATTTTGTGCAATAGATTGTCGCCCAGTAACTGCCATGTGCATATAGCCCTATTTTGCATTCCTGAGGTATGATGCTAATGTTGCTGATGCTGCTGAGTAGAATCGTGCATTCAAAATGGCGCATACTCTTTTAATTACCTTTTCCTCTATTAATAGACTTCAAATTAGTGCAATTTTGTGCAAAAAGTTGTCGCTCTTGAACTTCCATGTGAATATAGCGCTATTTCGCATTCCGGAGGTATGATGCATCTGTTGCTGATGCTGCTGAGTCGAACAGTGCAATCGGTATGGGGCTAACTCTTTATATGGAACTCTGTCTCTATCAACACATTTCAACTTAGTGCAATTTTGTGAGGAAAATTGTCGCTCTTGAACTTCCATGTGAAAATACCACTATTTTGCATTATTGAGATGTGATGCTAACGTTGCTGATGCTTCTCAGTAGAACCGTTCATTCAAAATGGCGTATACTCGTTTAATTGCCTTTATCTGTATTAATATATTTCAAATTAGTGATATTTTGCATTCCTGAGGTATGATGCTAACGTTGCTGATGCTGCAGAGTCGAACAGTGCATTCAAAATGGCGCATACTCGTTAAATTACCCTGTATTAATATATTTCTAATTAGTGCAATTTTGTGCAATAGATTGTCGCCCAGTAACTGCCATGTGCATATAGCCCTATTTTGCATTCCTGAGGTATGATGCTAACGTTGCTGATGCTGCTGAGTCGAACAGTGCAATCAAAATGGCGCATACTCTTTAAATTACCTTTTCCTCTATTAATAGACTTCAAATTAGTGCAATTTTGTGCTGAAAATTGTCGCTCTTGAACTTCCATGTGAATATAGCACTATTTCGCATTCCTGAGGTATGATGCTAATGTTGCTAATGCTGCTGAGTCGAACAGTGCAATGAAAATGGCGCATACTCTTTAAATTACCTTTTCCTCTATTAATAGACATCAAATTAGTGCAATTTTGTGCTGAAAATTGTCGCTCTTGAACTTCCATGTCAATATAGCACTATTTCGCATTCCTGAGGTATGATGCTAATGTTGCTGATGCTGCTGAGTAGAATCGTGCATTCAAAATGGCGCATACTCTTTAAATTACCTTTTCCTCTATTAATAGACTTCAAATTAGTGCAATTTTGTGCAAAAAATTGTCGCCCATTAACTGCCATGTGCATATAGCCCTATTTTGAATTCCTTAGGTATCATGCTAATGTTGCTGATGCTGCTGAGTCGAACAGTGCAATCGGTATGGGGCTAACTCTTTATATAGAACTCTTTCTCGACTAACACATTTTAACTTAGTGCAATTTTGTGCTGAAAATTGTGGCTTTTGAACTTCAATATGAATATAGCACTATTTCTCATTCCTGAGGTATGATGCTAATGTTGCTGATGCTGCTGAGTCGAACAGTGCAATGAAAATGGCGCATACTCTTTAAATTGCCTTTTCCTCTATTAATAGAATTCATATTAGTGCAATTTTGTGCAAAAAATTGTCGCTCTTGAACTGCTATGTGAATATAGCACTATTTTGCATTCCTGAGGTATGATGCTAATGTTGCTGATGCTGCTGAGTCGAACAGTGCAATCGGTATGGGGCTAACTCTTCATATAGAACTCTTTCTCGACTAACACATTTTAACTTAGTGCAATTTTGTGCTGAAAATTGTGGATTTTGAACTTCAATATGAATATAGCACTATTTCTCATTCCTGAGGTATGATACTAATGTTGCTGATGCTGCTGAGTCGAACAGTGCAATGAAAATGGCGCATACTCTTTAAATTACCTTTTCCTCTATTAATAGAATTCATATTAGTGCAATTTTGTGCAAAAAATTGTCGCTCTTGAACTGCTATGTGAATATAGCACTATTTTGCATTCCTGAGGTATGATGCTAATGTTGCTGATGCTGCTGAGTCGAACAGTGCAATCGGTATGGGGCTAACTCTTTATATAGAACTCTTTCTCGACTAACACATTTTAACTTAGTGCAATTTTGTGCTGAAAATTGTGGCTCTTGAACTTCAATATGAATATAGCACTATTTCTCATTCCTGAGGTATGATGCTAATGTTGCTGATGCTGCTGAGTCGAACAGTGCAATGAAAATGGCGCATACTCTTTAAATTGCCTTTTCCTCTATTAATAGAATTCATATTAGTGCAATTTTGTGCAAAAAATTGTCGCTCTTGAACTGCTATGTGAATATAGCACTATTTTGCATTCCTGAGGTATGATGCTAATGTTGCTGATGCTGCTGAGTCGAACAGTGCAATCGGTATGGGGCTAACTCTTCATATAGAACTCTTTCTCGACTAACACATTTTAACTTAGTGCAATTTTGTGCTGAAAATTGTGGCTCTTGAACTTCAATATGAATATAGCACTATTTCGCATTCCTGAGGTATGATGCTAATGTTGCTGATGCTGCTGAGCCGAACAGTGCAATCGGCATTGGGCTAACTCTTTATATAGAACCCTTTCTCTATTAACACATTTCAACTTAGTGCAATTTTGTTCTGAAAATTGTCGCTCTCGAACTTCCATGTGAATATAGCACTATTTCGCATTCCTGAGGTATGATGCTAATGTTGCTGATGTTGCTGAGTAGAATCGTGCATTCAAAATGGCGCATACTCTTAAAATTACCTTTTCCTCTATTAATAGACTTCAAATTAGTGCAATTTGGTGAGGAAAATTGTCGCTCTTGAACTTCCATATGAAAATACCACTATTTTGCATTCCTGAGATATGATGCTAATGTTGCTGATGCTGCTCAGTAGAACCGTTCATTGAGAATGGCGTAAACTCGTTTAATTACCTTTTTCTCTATTAATATATTTCAAATTAGTGCAATTTTGCATTCCTGAGGTATGATGCTAACGTTGCTGATGCTGCTGAGTCGAACAGTGCAATGAAAATGGCGCATACTCTTTAAATTACCTTTTCCTCTATTAATAGAATTCATATTAGTGCAATTTTGTGCAAAAAATTGTCGCTCTTGAACTGCTATGTGAATATAGCACTATTTTGCATTCCTGAGGTATGATGCTAATGTTGCTGATGCTGCTGAGTCGAACAGTGCAATCGGTATGGGGCTAACTCTTTATATAGAACTCTATCTCGACCAACACATTTTAACTTAGTGCAATTTTGTGCTGAAAATTGTGGCTCTTGAACTTCAATATGAATATAGCACCATTTCTCATTCCTGAGGTATGATGATAATGTTGCTGATGCTGCTGAGTCGAACAGTGCAATCGGTATGGGGCTAACTCTTTATATGGAACTCTGTCTCTATCAACACATTTCAGCTTAGTGCAATTTTGTGAGGAAAATTGTCGCTCTTGAACTTGCATGTGAAAATACCACTATTTTGCATTCCTGAGATGTGATGCTAACGTTGCTGATGCTTCTCAGTAGAACCGTTCATTCAAAATGGCGTATACTCGTTTAGTTACCTTTATCTGTATTAATATATTTCAAATTAGTGATATTTTGCATTCCTGAGGTATGATGCTAACGTTGCTGATGCTGCTGAGTCGAACAGTGCATTCAAAATGGCGCATACTCGTTAAATTACCCTGTATTAATATATTTCTAATTAGTGCAATTTTGTGCAATAGATTGTCGCCCAGTAACTGCCATGTGCATATAGCCCTATTTTGCATTCCTGAGGTATGATGCTAACGTTGCTGATGCTGCTGAGTCGAACAGTGAAATCAAAATGGCGCATACTCTTTAAATTACCTTTTCCTCTATTAATAGACTTCAAATTAGTGCAATTTTGTGCTGAAAATTGTCGCTCTTGAACTTCCATGTGAAAATAGCGCTATTTCGCATTCCTGAGGTATAACGCTACTGTTGCTGATGCTGCTGAGTTGAACAGTGCAATCGGTATGGCGCTAACTCTTGATATACAAATCTTTCTCTATTAACACATTTCAACTCAGTGCAATTTTGTTCTGAAAATTATCGCTCTTGAACTTCCATGTGAATATAGCACTATTTCGCATTCCTGAGGTATGATGCTAATGTTGCTAATGCTGCTGAGTAGAATCGTGCATTCAAAATGGCGCATACTCTTTAAATTACCTTTTCCTCTATTAATAGACATCAAATTAGTGCAATTTTGTGCTGAAAATTGTCGCTCTTGAACTTCCATGTCAATATAGCACTATTTCGCATTCCTGAGGTATGATGCTAATGTTGCTGATGCTGCTGAGTAGAATCGTGCATTCAAAATGGCGCATACTCTTTAAATTACCTTTTCCTCTATTAATAGACTTCAAATTAGTGCAATTTTGTGCAAAAAATTGTCGCCCATTAACTGCCATGTGCATATAGCCCTATTTTGAATTCCTTAGGTATCATACTAATGTTGCTGATGCTGCTGAGTCGAACAGTGCAATCGGTATGGGGCTAACTCTTTATATAGAACTCTTTCTCGACTAACACATTTTAACTTAGTGCAATTTTGTGCTGAAGATTGTGGCTCTTGAACTTCAATATGAATATAGCACTATTTCGCATTCCTGAGGTATGATGCTAATGTTGCTGATGCTGCTGAGTCGAACAGTGCAATGAAAATGGCCCATACTCTTTAAATTACCTTTTCCTCTATTAATAGAATTCATATTAGTGCAATTTTGTGCAAAAAATTGTCGCTCTTGAACTGCTATGTGAATATAGCACTATTTTGCATTCCTGAGGTATGGTGCTAATGTTGCTGATGCTGCTGAGTCGAACAGTGCAATCGGTATGGGGCTAACTCTTTATATAGAACTCTTTCTCGACTAACACATTTTAACTTAGTGCAATTTTGTGCTGAAAATTGTGGCTCTTGAACTTCAATATGAATATAGCACTATTTCGCATTCCTGAGGTATGATGCTAATGTTGCTGATGCTGCTGAGCCGAACAGTGCAATCGGCATTGGGCTAACTCTTTATATAGAACCCTTTCTCTATTAACACATTTCAACTTAGTGCAATTTTGTTCTGAAAATTGTCGCTCTCGAACTTCCATGTGAATATAGCACTATTTCGCATTCCTGAGGTATGATGCTAATGTTGCTGATGTTGCTGAGTAGAATCGTGCATTCAAAATGGCGCATACTCTTAAAATTACCTTTTTCTCTATTAATATATTTCAAATTAGTGCAATTTTGCATTCCTGAGGTATGATGCTAACGTTGCTGATGCTGCTGAGTCGAACAGTGCAATGAAAATGGCGCATACTCTTTAAATTACCTTTTCCTCTATTAATAGACTTCAAATTAGTGCAAGTTTGTGCAAAAAATTGTCGCCCATTAACTGCCATGTGCATATAGCCCTATTCTGCATTTCTTAGGTATCATGCTAATGTTGCTGATGCTGCTGAGTCGAACAGTGCAATCGGTATGACGCTAACTCTTGATATACAAGTCTTTCTCTATTAACACATTTCAACTTAGTGCAATTTTGTTCTGAAAATTGTCGCTCTTGAACTTCCATGTGAATATAGCACTATTTCGCATTCCTGAGGTATGATGCTAATGTTGCTGATGCTGCTGAATAGAATCGTGCATTCAAAATGGCGCATACTCTTTAAATTACCTTTTCCTCTATTAATAGACTTCAAATTAGTGCAAGTTTGTGCAAAAAATTGTCGCCCATTAACTGCCATGTGCGTTTAGCCCTATTTTGCATTCCTTAGGTATCATGCTAATGTTGCTGATGCTGCTGAGTCAAACAGTGCAATCGGAATGGCACTAACTCTTTAAATAGAACTCTTTCTCTATTAACACATTTCAACTTAGTGCAATTTTGCGCTGGAAATTGTCGCTCTTGAACTTCCATGTGAATATAGCGCTATTTCGCATTCCGGAGGTATGATGCATCTGTTGCTGTTGCTGCTGAGTCGAACAGTGCAATCAAAATGGCGCATACTCCTTAAATTACCTTTTCCTCTATTAATAGACTTCAAATTAGTGCAATTTTGTCCAAAAAATTGTCGCTCTTGAACTGCCATGTGAATATAGCACTATTTTGCATTCCTGAAGTATGGTGCTAATGTTGCTGATGCTGCTGAGTCGAACAGTGCAATCGGTATGGCGCTAACTCTTTAAATATAACTCTTTCTCTATTAACACATTTCAACTTAGTGCAATTTTGTGCTGGAAATTGTCGCTCTTGAACTTCCATGTGAATATAGCGCTATTTCGCATTCCGGAGGTATGATACTTCTGTTGCTGATGCTGCTGGGACGAACAATGCAATCGATATGGGGCTAACTCTTTATATGGAACTCTGTCTCTATTAAGACATTTCAATTTAGAGCAATTTTGTGAGGAAAATTGTCGCTCTTGAACTTCCATGTGAAGATACCACTATTTTGCATTCCTGAGATATGATGCTAATGTTCTGATGCTGCTCAGTGGAACTGTTCATTCAAAATGGCGTATACTCGTTTAATTACCTTTTTCTCTATTAATATATTTCAATTTAGTGCAATTTTGCATTCCTGAGGTATGATGCTAACGCTGCTGATGCTGCTGAGTCGAACAGTGCAATCAAAGTGGCGCATACTCTTTAAATTACCTTTTCCTCTATTAATAGACTTCAAATTAGTGCAATTTTGTGTAAAAAAATGTCGCTCTTGAACTGCCATGTGAATATAGCACTATTTTGCATTCCTGAGGTATGATGCTAATGTTGCTGATGCTGCTGAGTAGAATCGTGCATTCAAAATGGCGCATACTCTTTAAATTACCTTTTCCTCGATTAATAGACTTCAAATTAGTGCAAAATTGTGCAAAAAATTGTCGCCCATTAACTGCCATGTGCATATAGCCCTATTTTGCATTCCTTAGGTATCATGCTAATGTTGCTGATGCTGCTGAGTCGAACAGTGCAATCGGAATGGCGCTAACTCTTTAAATAGAGCTCTTTCTCTATTGACACATTTCAACTTAGTGCAATTTTGAGCTGGAAATTGTCGCTCTTGAACTTCCATGTGAATATTGCGTTATTTCGCATTTCGGAGGTATGATGCATTTGTTCCTGATGCTGCTGAGTCGAACAGTGCAATTAATATGGCGCATACTCTTTAAATTACCTTTTGCTCTATTAATAGACTTCAATTTAGTGCAATTTTGTCCAAAAAATTGTCGCTCTTGAACTGCCATGTGAATATAGCACTATTTTGCATTCCTGAGGTATGATGCTAACGTTGCTGATGCTGCTGAGTCGAACAGTGCAATCAAAATGGCGCATACTCTTTAAATTACCTTTTTCTCTATTAATAGACTTCAAATTAGTGCAATTTTGTTCTGAAAATTGTCGCTCTTGAACTTCCATGTGAATATTGCGTTATTTCGCATTTCGGAGGTATGATGCATTTGTTCCTGATGCTGCTGAGTCGAACAGTGCAATTAATATGGCGCATACTCTTTAAATTACCTTTTGCTCTATTAATAGACTTCAATTTAGTGCAATTTTGTGCAAAAAATTGTCGCTCTTGAACTGCCATGTGAATATAGCACTATTTTGCATTTCTGAGGTATGATGCTAATGTTGCTGATGCTGCTGTGTCGAACAGTGCAATCGGTATTACGCTAACTCTTTAAATAGAACTCTTTCTCTATTGACACATTTCAACTTAGTGCAATTTTGAGCTGGAAATTGTCGCTCTTGAACTTCCATGTGAATATAGCGCTATATCGCATTCCGGAGGTATGATGCTTCTGTTGCTGATGCTGCTGGGTCGAACAGTGCAATCGATATGGGGCTAACTCTTTATATGGAACTCTGTCTCTATTAACACATTTCAACTTAGTGCAATTTTGTGAGGAAAATTGTCGCTCTCGAACTTCCATGTGAAAATACCACTATTTTGCATTCCTGAGATATGATGCTAATGTTGCTGATGCTGCTGAGTTGAACAGTGCAATCGGTATGGCGCTAACTCTTGATATACAAATCTTTCTCTATTAACACATTTCAACTTAGTGCAATTTTGCGCTGGAAATTGTCGCTCTTGAACTTCCATGTGAATATAGCGCTATTTCGCATTCCGGAGGTATGATGCTTCTGTTGCTGATACTGCTGGGTCGAACAGTGCAATCGATATGGGGCTAACTCTTTAAATAGAACTCTTTCTCTATTAACACATTTCAACTTAGTGCAATTTGGCGCTGGAAATTGTCGCTCTTGAACTTCCATGTGAAAATACCACTATTTTGCATTCCTGAGGTATGATGCTAATGTTGCTGATGCTGCTGAGTAGAATCGTGCATTCAAAATGGCGCATACTCTTTAAATTACCTTTTCCTCGATTAATAGACTTCAAATTAGTGCAAAATTGTGCAAAAAATTGTCGCCCATTAACTGCCATGTGCATATAGCCCTATTTTGCATTCCTTAGGTATCATGCTAATGTTGCTGATGCTGCTGAGTCGAACAGTGCAATCGGAATGGCGCTAACTCTTTAAATAGAGCTCTTTCTCTATTGACACATTTCAACTTAGTGCAATTTTGAGCTGGAAATTGTCGCTCTTGAACTTCCATGTGAATATTGCGTTATTTCGCATTTCGGAGGTATGATGCATTTGTTCCTGATGCTGCTGAGTCGAACAGTGCAATTAATATGGCGCATACTCTTTAAATTACCTTTTGCTCTATTAATAGACTTCAATTTAGTGCAATTTTGTCCAAAAAATTGTCGCTCTTGAACTGCCATGTGAATATAGCACTATTTTGCATTCCTGAGGTATGATGCTAACGTTGCTGATGCTGCTGAGTCGAACAGTGCAATCAAAATGGCGCATACTCTTTAAATTACCTTTTTCTCTATTAATAGACTTCAAATTAGTGCAATTTTGTTCTGAAAATTGTCGCTCTTGAACTTCCATGTGAATATTGCGTTATTTCGCATTTCGGAGGTATGATGCATTTGTTCCTGATGCTGCTGAGTCGAACAGTGCAATTAATATGGCGCATACTCTTTAAATTACCTTTTGCTCTATTAATAGACTTCAATTTAGTGCAATTTTGTGCAAAAAATTGTCGCTCTTGAACTGCCATGTGAATATAGCACTATTTTGCATTTCTGAGGTATGATGCTAATGTTGCTGATGCTGCTGTGTCGAACAGTGCAATCGGTATTACGCTAACTCTTTAAATAGAACTCTTTCTCTATTGACACATTTCAACTTAGTGCAATTTTGAGCTGGAAATTGTCGCTCTTGAACTTCCATGTGAATATAGCGCTATATCGCATTCCGGAGGTATGATGCTTCTGTTGCTGATGCTGCTGGGTCGAACAGTGCAATCGATATGGGGCTAACTCTTTATATGGAACTCTGTCTCTATTAACACATTTCAACTTAGTGCAATTTTGTGAGGAAAATTGTCGCTCTCGAACTTCCATGTGAAAATACCACTATTTTGCATTCCTGAGATATGATGCTAATGTTGCTGATGCTGCTGAGTTGAACAGTGCAATCGGTATGGCGCTAACTCTTGATATACAAATCTTTCTCTATTAACACATTTCAACTTAGTGCAATTTTGCGCTGGAAATTGTCGCTCTTGAACTTCCATGTGAATATAGCGCTATTTCGCATTCCGGAGATATGATGCATCTGTTGCTGTTGCTGCTGAGTCGAACAGTGCAATCAAAATGGCGCAAACTCCATAAATTACCTTTTCCTCTATTAATAGACTTCAAATTAGTGAAATTTTGTGCTGAAAATTGTCGCTCTTGAACTTGCATGTGAATATAGCGCTATTTCGCATTCCTGAGGTATGACGCTACTGTTGCTGATGCTGCTGTGTTGAGCAGTGCAATCGGTATGACGCTAACTCTTGATATACAAGTCTTTCTCTATTAACACATTTCAACTTAGTGCAATTTTGTTCTGAAAATTGTCGCTCTTGAACTTCCATGTGAATATAGCACTATTTCGCATTCCTGAGGTATGATGCTAATGTTGCTGATGCTGCTGAGTAGAATTGTGCATTCAAAATGGCGCATACTCTTTAAATTACCTTTTCCTCTATTAATAAACTTCAAATTAGTGCAAGTTTGTGGAAAAAATTGTCGCTCTTGAACTGCCATGTGCATATAGCCCTATTTTGCATTCCTTAGGTATCATGCTAATGTTGCTGATGCTGCTGAGTCGAACAGTGCAATCGGAATGGCGCTAACTCTTTAAATAGAACTCTTTCTCTATTAACACATTTCAACTTAGTGCAATTTTGCGCTGGAAATTGTCGCTCTTGAACTTCCATGTGAATATAGCGCTATTTCGCATTCCGGAGGTATGATGCATCTGTTGCTGTTGCTGCTGAGTCGAACAGTGCAATCAAAATGGCGCATACTCCTTAAATTACCTTTTCCTCTATTAATAGACTTCAAATTAGTGCAATTTTGTGCAAAAAATTGTCGCTCTTGAACTGCCATGTGAATATAGCACTATTTTGCATTCCTGAGGTATTATGCTAATGTTGCTGATGCTGCTGAGTCGAACAGTGCAATCGGTATGGCGCTAACTCTTTAAATAGAACTCTTTCTCTATTAACACATTTCAACTTAGTGCAATTTTGTGCTGGAAATTGTCGCTCTTAAACTTCCATGTGAATATAGCGCTATTTCGCATTCCGGAGGTATGATGCTTCTGTTGCTGATACTGCTGGGTCGAACAGTGCAATCGATATGGGGCTAACTCTGTAAATGGAACTCTGTCTCTATTAAGACATTTCAATTTAGAGCAATTTTGTGAGGAAAATTGTCGCTCTTGAACTTCCATGTGAAAATACCACTATTTTGCATTCCTGAGATATGATGCTAATGTTGCTGATGCTGCTCAGTGGAACCGTTCATTCAAAATGGCGTATACTCGTTTAATTACCTTTTTCTCTATTAATATATTTCAATTTAGTGCAATTTTGCATTCCTGAGGTATGATGCTAATGTTGCTGATGCTGCTGAGTAGAATCGTGCATTCAAAATGGCGCATACTCTTTAAATTACCTTTTCCTCTATTAATAGACTTCAAATTAGTGCAAGTTTGTGCAAAAAATTGTCGCCCATTAACTGCCATGTGCATATAGCCCTATTTTGCATTTCTTAGGTATCATGCTAATGTTGCTGATGCTGCTGAGTCGAACAGTGCCATCGGTATGACGCTAACTCTTGATATACAAGTCTTTCTCTATTAACACATTTCAACTTAGTGCAATTTTGTTCTGAAAATTGTCGCTCTTGAACTTCCATGTAAATATAGCACTATTTCGCATTCCTGAGGTATGATACTAATGTTGCTGATGCTGCTGAGTAGAATCGTGCATTCAAAATGGCGCATACTCTTTAAATTACCTTTTCCTCTATTAATAGACTTCAAATTAGTGCAATTTTGTGCAAAAAATTGTCGCTCTTGAACTGCCATGTGAATATAGCACTATTATGCATTCCTGAGGTATAATGCTAATGTTGCTGATGCTGTTGAGTCGAACAGTGCAATCGGTATGGCGCTAACTCTTTAAATAGAACTCTTTCTCTATTAACACATTTCAACTTAGTGCAATTTTGTGCTGGAAATTGTCGCTCTTGAACTTCCATGTGAATATAGCGCTATTTCGCATTCCGGAGGTATGATGCTTCTGTTGCTGATACTGCTGGGTCGAACAGTGCAATCGATATGGGGCTAACTCTTTAAATAGAACTCTTTCTCTATTAACACATTTCAACTTAGTGCAATTTGGCGCTGGAAATTGTCGCTCTTGAACTTCCATGTGAATATAGCGCTATTTCGCATTACGGAGGTATGATGCATCTGTTGCTGTTGCTGCTGAGTCGAACAGTGCAATCAAAATGGCGCATACTCGTTAAATTACCTTTTCCTCTATTAATAGACTTCAAATTAGTGCAATTTTGTGCAAAAAATTGTCGCTCTTGAACTGCCATGTGAATATAGCACTATTTTGCATTCCTGAGGTATTATGCTAATGTTGCTGATGCTGCTGAGTCGAACAGTGCAATCGGTATGGCGCTAACTCTTTAAATAGAACTCTTTCTCTATTAACACATTTCAACTTAGTGCAATTTTGTGCTGGAAATTGTCGCTCTTAAACTTCCATGTGAATATAGCGCTATTTCGCATTCCGGAGGTATGATGCTTCTGTTGCTGATACTGCTGGGTCGAACAGTGCAATCGATATGGGGCTAACTCTGTAAATGGAACTCTGTCTCTATTAAGACATTTCAACTTAGAGCAATTTTGTGAGGAAAATTGTCGCTCTTGAACTTCCATGTGAAAATACCACTATTTTGCATTCCTGAGATATGATGCTAATGTTGCTGATGCTGCTCAGTGGAACTGTTCATTCAAAATGGCGTATACTCGTTTAATTACCTTTTTCTCTATTAATATATTTCAATTTAGTGCAATTTTGCATTCCTGAGGTATGATGCTAACGTTGCTGATGCTGCTGAGTCGAACAGTGCAATCCAAATGGCGCATACTCTTTAAATTACCTTTTCCTCTATTAACAGACTTCAAATTAGTGAAATTTTGTGCTGAAAATTGTCGCTCTTGAACTTCCATGTGAATATAGCGCTATTTAGCATTCCTGAGGTTTGACGCTACTGTTGCTGATGCTGCTGAGTTGAACAGTGCAATCGGTATGACGCTAACTCTTGATATACAAGTCTTTCTCTATCAACACATTTCAACTTAGTGCAATTTTGTTCTGAAAATTGTCGCTCTTGAACTTCCATGTGAATATAGCACTATTTCGCATTCCGGAGGTATGATGCATCTGTTGCTGTTGCTGCTGAGTCGAACAGTGCAATCAAAATGGCGCATACTCGTTAAATTACCTTTTCCTCTATTAATAGACTTCAAATTAGTGCAATTTTGTGCAAAAAATTGTCGCTCTTGAACTGCCATGTGAATATAACACTATTTTGCATTCCTGAGGTATTATGCTAATGTTGCTGATGCTGCTGAGTCGAACAGTGCAATCGGTATGGCGCTAACTCTTTAAATAGAACTCTTTCTCTATTAACACATTTCAACTTAGTGCAATTTTGTGCTGGAAATTGTCGCTCTTAAACTTCCATGTGAATATAGCGCTATTTCGCATTCCGGAGGTATGATGCTTCTGTTGCTGATACTGCTGGGTCGAACAGTGCAATCGATATGGGGCTAACTCTGTAAATGGAACTCTGTCTCTATTAAGACATTTCAACTTAGAGCAATTTTGTGAGGAAAATTGTCGCTCTTGAACTTCCATGTGAAAATACCACTATTTTGCATTCCTGAGATATGATGCTAATGTTGCTGATGCTGCTCAGTGGAACTGTTCATTCAAAATGGCGTATACTCGTTTAATTACCTTTTTCTCTATTAATATATTTCAATTTAGTGCAATTTTGCATTCCTGAGGTATGATGCTAACGTTGCTGATGCTGCTGAGTCGAACAGTGCAATCCAAATGGCGCATACTCTTTAAATTACCTTTTCCTCTATTAACAGACTTCAAATTAGTGAAATTTTGTGCTGAAAATTGTCGCTCTTGAACTTCCATGTGAATATAGCGCTATTTAGCATTCCTGAGGTTTGACGCTACTGTTGCTGATGCTGCTGAGTTGAACAGTGCAATCGGTATGACGCTAACTCTTGATATACAAGTCTTTCTCTATCAACACATTTCAACTTAGTGCAATTTTGTTCTGAAAATTGTCGCTCTTGAACTTCCATGTGAATATGGCACTATTTCGCATTCCTGAGGTATGATACTAATGTTGCTGATGCTGCTGAGTAGAATCGTGCATTCAAAATGGCGCATACTCTTTAAATTACCTTTTCCTCTATTAATAGACTTCAAATTAGTGCAATTTTGTGCAAAAAATTGTCGCTCTTGAACTGCCATGTGAATATAGCACTATTATGCATTCCTGAGGTATAATGCTAATGTTGCTGATGCTGTTGAGTCGAACAGTGCAATCGGTATGGCGCTAACTCTTTAAATAGAACGCTTTCTCTATTAACACATTTCAACTTAGTGCAATTTTGTGCTGGAAATTGTCGCTCTTGAACTTCCATGTGAATATAGCGCTATTTCGCATTCCGGAGGTATGATGCTTCTGTTGCTGATACTGCTGGGTCGAACAGTGCAATCGATATGGGGCTAACTCTGTAAATGGAACTCTGTCTCTATTAAGACATTTCAACTTAGAGCAATTTTGTGAGGAAAATTGTCGCTCTTGAACTTCCATGTGAAAATACCACTATTTTGCATTCCTGAGATATGATGCTAATGTTGCTGATGCTGCTCAGTGGAACTGTTCATTCAAAATGGCGTATACTCGTTTAATTACCTTTTTCTCTATTAATATATTTCAATTTAGTGCAATTTTGCATTCCTGAGGTATGATGCTAACGTTGCTGATGCTGCTGAGTCGAACAGTGCAATCCAAATGGCGCATACTCTTTAAATTACCTTTTCCTCTATTAACAGACTTCAAATTAGTGAAATTTTGTGCTGAAAATTGTCGCTCTTGAACTTCCATGTGAATATAGCGCTATTTAGCATTCCTGAGGTTTGACGCTACTGTTGCTGATGCTGCTGAGTTGAACAGTGCAATCGGTATGACGCTAACTCTTGATATACAAGTCTTTCTCTATCAACACATTTCAACTTAGTGCAATTTTGTTCTGAAAATTGTCGCTCTTGAACTTCCATGTGAATATAGCACTATTTCGCATTCCTGAGGTATGATACTAATGTTGCTGATGCTGCTGAGTAGAATCGTGCATTCAAAATGGCGCATACTCTTTAAATTACCTTTTCCTCTATTAATAGACTTCAAATTAGTGCAATTTTGTGCAAAAAATTGTCGCTCTTGAACTGCCATGTGAATATAGCACTATTATGCATTCCTGAGGTATAATGCTAATGTTGCTGATGCTGTTGAGTCGAACAGTGCAATCGGTATGGCGCTAACTCTTTAAATAGAACGCTTTCTCTATTAACACATTTCAACTTAGTGCAATTTTGTGCTGGAAATTGTCGCTCTTGAACTTCCATGTGAATATAGCGCTATTTCGCATTCCGGAGGTATGATGCTTCTGTTGCTGATACTGCTGGGTCGAACAGTGCAATCGATATGGGGCTAACTCTTTAAATAGAACTCTTTCTCTATTAACACATTTCAACTTAGTGCAATTTGGCGCTGGAAATTGTCGCTCTTGAACTTCCATGTGAATATGGCGCTATTTCGCATTCCGGAGGTATGATGCATCTGTTGCTGTTGCTGCTGAGTCGAACAGTGCAATCAAAATGGCGCATACTCGTTAAATTACCTTTTCCTCTATTAATAGACTTCAAATTAGTGCAATTTTGTGCAAAAAATTGTCGCTCTTGAACTGCCATGTGAATATAGCACTATTTTGCATTCCTGAGGTATTATGTTAATGTTGCTGATGCTGCTGAGTCGAACAGTGCAATCGGTATGGCGCTAACTCTTTAAATAGAACTCTTTCTCTATTAACACATTTCAACTTAGTGCAATTTTGTGCTGGAAATTGTCGCTCTTAAACTTCCATGTGAATATAGCGCTATTTCGCATTCCGGAGGTATGATGCTTCTGTTGCTGATACTGCTGGGTCGAACAGTGCAATCGATATGGGGCTAACTCTGTATATGGAACTCTGTCTCTATTAAGACATTTCAACTTAGAGCAATTTTGTGAGGAAAATTGTCGCTCTTGAACTTCCATGTGAATATAGCACTATTTCGCATTCCTGAGGTATGATACTAATGTTGCTGATGCTGCTGAGTAGAATCGTGCATTCAAAATGGCGCATACTCTTTAAATTACCTTTTCCTCTATTAATAGACTTCAAATTAGTGCAATTTTGTGCAAAAAATTGTCGCTCTTGAACTGCCATGTGAATATAGCACTATTATGCATTCCTGAGGTATTATGCTAATGTTGCTGATGCTGTTGAGTCGAACAGTGCAATCGGTATGGCGCTAACTCTTTAAATAGAACTTTTTCTCTATTAACACATTTCAACTTAGTGCAATTTTGTGCTGGAAATTGTCGCTCTTGAACTTCCATGTGAATATAGCGCTATTTCGCATTCCGGAGGTATGATGCTTCTGTTGCTGATACTGCTGGGTCGAACAGTGCAATCGATATGGGGCTAACTCTTTAAATAGAACTCTTTCTCTATTAACACATTTCAACTTAGTGCAATTTGGCGCTGGAAATTGTCGCTCTTGAACTTCCATGTGAATATAGCGCTATTTCGCATTCCGGAGGTATGATGCATCTGTTGCTGTTGCTGCTGAGTCGAACAGTGCAATCAAAATGGCGCATACTCGTTAAATTACCTTTTCCTCTATTAATAGACTTCAAATTAGTGCAATTTTGTGCAAAAAATTGTCGCTCTTGAACTGCCATGTGAATATAGCACTATTTTGCATTCCTGAGGTATTATGCTAATGTTGCTGATGCTGCTGAGTCGAACAGTGCAATCGGTATGGCGCTAACTCTTTAAATAGAACTCTTTCTCTATTAACACATTTCAACTTAGTGCAATTTTGTGCTGGAAATTGTCGCTCTTAAACTTCCATGTGAATATAGCGCTATTTCGCATTCCGGAGGTATGATGCTTCTGTTGCTGATACTGCTGGGTCGAACAGTGCAATCGATATGGGGCTAACTCTGTATATGGAACTCTGTCTCTATTAAGACATTTCAACTTAGAGCAATTTTGTGAGGAAAATTGTCGCTCTTGAACTTCCATGTGAATATAGCACTATTTCGCATTCCTGAGGTATGATACTAATGTTGCTGATGCTGCTGAGTAGAATCGTGCATTCAAAATGGCGCATACTCTTTAAATTACCTTTTCCTCTATTAATAGACTTCAAATTAGTGCAATTTTGTGCAAAAAATTGTCGCTCTTGAACTGCCATGTGAATATAGCACTATTATGCATTCCTGAGGTATAATGCTAATGTTGCTGATGCTGTTGAGTCGAACAGTGCAATCGGTATGGCGCTAACTCTTTAAATAGAACTCTTTCTCTATTAACACATTTCAACTTAGTGCAATTTTGTGCTGGAAATTGTCGCTCTTGAACTTCCATGTGAATATAGCGCTATTTCGCATTCCGGAGGTATGATGCTTCTGTTGCTGATACTGCTGGGTCGAACAGTGCAATCGATATGGGGCTAACTCTTTAAATAGAACTCTTTCTCTATTAACACATTTCAACTTAGTGCAATTTGGCGCTGGAAATTGTCGCTCTTGAACTTCCATGTGAATATAGCGCTATTTCGCATTCCGGAGGTATGATGCATCTGTTGCTGTTGCTGCTGAGTCGAACAGTGCAATCAAAATGGCGCATACTCGTTAAATTACCTTTTCCTCTATTAATAGACTTCAAATTAGTGCAATTTTGTGCAAAAAATTGTCGCTCTTGAACTGCCATGTGAATATAGCACTATTTTGCATTCCTGAGGTATTATGCTAATGTTGCTGATGCTGCTGAGTCGAACAGTGCAATCGGTATGGCGCTAACTCTTTAAATAGAACTCTTTCTCTATTAACACATTTCAACTTAGTGCAATTTTGTGCTGGAAATTGTCGCTCTTAAACTTCCATGTGAATATAGCGCTATTTCGCATTCCGGAGGTATGATGCTTCTGTTGCTGATACTGCTGGGTCGAACAGTGCAATCGATATGGGGCTAACTCTGTATATGGAACTCTGTCTCTATTAAGACATTTCAACTTAGAGCAATTTTGTGAGGAAAATTGTCGCTCTTGAACTTCCATGTGAAAATACCACTATTTTGCATTCCTGAGATATGATGCTAGTGTTGCTGATGCTGCTCGGTGGAACTGTTCATTCAAAATGGCGTATACTCGTTTAATTACCTTTTTCTCTATTAATATATTTCAATTTAGTGCAATTTTGCATTCCTGAGGTATGATGCTAACGTTGCTGATGCTGCTGAGTCGAACAGTGCAATCAAAGTGGCGCATACTCTTTAAATTACCTATTCCTCTATTAAAAGACTTCAAATTAGTGCAATTTTGTGTAAAAAAATGTCGCTCTTGAACTGCCATGTGAATATAGCACTATTTTGCATTCCTGAGGTATGATGCTAACGTTGCTGATGCTGCTGAGTCGAACAGTGCTATCGGTATGGCGCTAACTCTTTAAAGAGAACTCTTTCTCTATTAACACATTTCAACTTAGTGCAATTTTGTGCTGGAAATTGTCGCTCTTGAACTTCCATGTGAATATAGCGCTATTTCGCATTCCGGAGGTATGATGCTTCTGTTGCTGATGCTGCTGGGTCGAACAGTGCAATCGATATGGGGCTAACTCTTTATATGGAACTCTGTCTCTATTAACACATTTCAACTTAGAGCAATTTTGTGAGGAAGATTGTCGCTCTTGAACTTCCATGTGAAAATACCACTATTTTGCATTCCAGAGATATGATGCTAATGTTGCTGATGCTGCTCAGTGGAACTGTTCATTCAAAATGGCGTATACCTCGTTTAATTACCTTTTTCTCTATTAATATATTTCAATTTAGTGCAATTTTGCATTCCTGAGGTATGATGCTAACGTTGCTGATGCTGCTGAGTCGAACAGTGCAATCAAAGTGGCGCATACTCTTTAAATTACCTTTTCCTCTATTAATAGACTTCAAATTAGTGCAATTTTGTGTAAAAAAATGTCGCTCTTGAACTGCCATGTGAATATAGCACTATTTTGCATTCCTGAGGTATGATGCTAACGTTGCTGATGCTGCTGAGTCGAACAGTGCAATCAATATGGCGCATACTCTTTAAATTACCTTTTTCTCTATTAATAGACTTCAAATTAGTGCAATTTTGTTCTGAAAATTGTCGCTCTTGAACTTCCATGTGAATATAGCACTATTTCGCACTCCTGAGGTATGATGCTAACGTTGCTGATGCTGCTGAGTCGAACAGTGCAATCCAAATGGAGCATACTCTTTAAATTACCTTTTCCTCTATTAATAGACTTCAAATTAGTGAAATTTTGTGCTGAAAATTGTCGCTCTTGAACTTGCATGTGAATATAGCACTATTTCGCATTCCTGAGGTATGATGCTAATGTTGCTGATGCTGCTGTGTTGAGCAGTGCAATCGGTATGACGCTAACTCTTGATATACAAGTCTTTCTCTATTAACACATTTCAACTTAGTGCAAATTTGTTCTGAAAATTGTCGCTCTTGAACTTCCATGTGAATATAGCACTATTTCGCATTCCTGAGGTATGATGCTAATGTTGCTGATGCTGCTGAGTAGAATTGTGCATTCAAAATGGCGCATACTCTTTAAATTACCTTTTCCTCTATTAATAGACTTCAAATTAGTGCAAGTTTGTGCAAAAAATTGTCGCTCTTGAACTGCCATGTGAATATAGCACTATTTTGCATTCCTGAGGTATTATGCTAATGTTGCTGATGCTGCTGAGTCGAACAGTGCAATCGGTATGGCGCTAACTCTTTAAATAGAACTCTTTCTCTATTAACACATTTCAACTTAGAGCAATTTTGTGCTGGAAATTGTCGCTCTTAAACTTCCATGTGAATATAGCGCTATTTCGCATTCCGGAGGTATGATGCTTCTGTTGCTGATACTGCTGGGTCGAACAGTGCAATCGATATGGGGCTAACTCTGTATTTGGAACTCTGTCTCTATTAAGACATTTCAACTTAGAGCAATTTTGTGAGGAAAATTGTCGCTCTTGAACTTCCATGTGAATATAGCACTATTTCGCATTCCTGAGGTATGATACTAATGTTGCTGATGCTGCTGAGTAGAATCGTGCATTCAAAATGGCGCATACTCTTTAAATTACCTTTTCCTCTATTAATAGACTTCAAATTAGTGCAATTTTGTGCAAAAAATTGTCGCTCTTGAACTGCCATGTGAATATAGCACTATTATGCATTCCTGAGGTATAATGCTAATGTTGCTGATGCTGTTGAGTCGAACAGTGCAATCGGTATGGCGCTAACTCTTTAAATAGAACTTTTTCTCTACTAACACATTTCAACTTAGTGCAATTTTGTGCTGGAAATTGTCGCTCTTGAACTTCCATGTGAATATAGCGCTATTTCGCATTCCGGAGGTATGATGCTTCTGTTGCTGATACTGCTGGGTCGAACAGTGCAATCGATATGGGGCTAACTCTTTAAATAGAACTCTTTCTCTATTAACACATTTCAACTTAGTGCAATTTGGCGCTGGAAATTGTCGCTCTTGAACTTCCATGTGAATATAGCGCTATTTCGCATTCCGGAGGTATGATGCATCTGTTGCTGTTGCTGCTGAGTCGAACAGTGCAATCAAAATGGCGCATACTCGTTAAATTACCTTTTCCTCTATTAATAGACTTCAAATTAGTGCAATTTTGTGCAAAAAATTGTCGCTCTTGAACTGCCATGTGAATATAGCACTATTTTGCATTCCTGAGGTATTATGCTAATGTTGCTGATGCTGCTGAGTCGAACAGTGCAATCGGTATGGCGCTAACTCTTTAAATAGAACTCTTTCTCTATTAACACATTTCAACTTAGTGCAATTTTGTGCTGGAAATTGTCGCTCTTAAACTTCCATGTGAATATAGCGCTATTTCGCATTCCGGAGGTATGATGCTTCTGTTGCTGATACTGCTGGGTCGAACAGTGCAATCGATATGGGGCTAACTCTGTATATGGAACTCTGTCTCTATTAAGACATTTCAACTTAGAGCAATTTTGTGAGGAAAATTGTCGCTCTTGAACTTCCATGTGAATATAGCACTATTTCGCATTCCTGAGGTATGATACTAATGTTGCTGATGCTGCTGAGTAGAATCGTGCATTCAAAATGGCGCATACTCTTTAAATTACCTTTTCCTCTATTAATAGACTTCAAATTAGTGCAATTTTGTGCAAAAAATTGTCGCTCTTGAACTGCCATGTGAATATAGCACTATTATGCATTCCTGAGGTATAATGCTAATGTTGCTGATGCTGTTGAGTCGAACTGTGCAATCGGTATGGCGCTAACTCTTTAAATAGAACTCTTTCTCTATTAACACATTTCAACTTAGTGCAATTTTGTGCTGGAAATTGTCGCTCTTGAACTTCCATGTGAATATAGCGCTATTTCGCATTCCGGAGGTATGATGCTTCTGTTGCTGATACTGCTGGGTCGAACAGTGCAATCGATATGGGGCTAACTCTTTAAATAGAACTCTTTCTCTATTAACACATTTCAACTTAGTGCAATTTGGCGCTGGAAATTGTCGCTCTTGAACTTCCATGTGAATATAGCGCTATTTCGCATTCCGGAGGTATGATGCATCTGTTGCTGTTGCTGCTGAGTCGAACAGTGCAATCAAAATGGCGCATACTCGTTAAATTACCTTTTCCTCTATTAATAGACTTCAAATTAGTGCAATTTTGTGCAAAAAATTGTCGCTCTTGAACTGCCATGTGAATATAGCACTATTTTGCATTCCTGAGGTATTATGCTAATGTTGCTGATGCTGCTGAGTCGAACAGTGCAATCGGTATGGCGCTAACTCTTTAAATAGAACTCTTTCTCTAGTAACACATTTCAACTTAGTGCAATTTTGTGCTGGAAATTGTCGCTCTTAAACTTCCATGTGAATATAGCGCTATTTCGCATTCCGGAGGTATGATGCTTCTGTTGCTGATACTGCTGGGTCGAACAGTGCAATCGATATGGGGCTAACTCTGTATATGGAACTCTGTCTCTATTAAGACATTTCAACTTAGAGCAATTTTGTGAGGAAAATTGTCGCTCTTGAACTTCCATGTGAAAATACCACTATTTTGCATTCCTGAGATATGATGCTAGTGTTGCTGATGCTGCTCGGTGGAACTGTTCATTCAAAATGGCGTATACTCGTTTAATTACCTTTTTCTCTATTAATATATTTCAATTTAGTGCAATTTTGCATTCCTGAGGTATGATGCTAACGTTGCTGATGCTGCTGAGTCGAACAGTGCAATCAAAGTGGCGCATACTCTTTAAATTACCTATTCCTCTATTAAAAGACTTCAAATTAGTGCAATTTTGTGTAAAAAAATGTCGCTCTTGAACTGCCATGTGAATATAGCACTATTTTGCATTCCTGAGGTATGATGCTAACGTTGCTGATGCTGCTGAGTCGAACAGTGCTATCGGTATGGTGCTAACTCTTTAAAGAGAACTCTTTCTCTATTAACACATTTCAACTTAGTGCAATTTTGTGCTGGAAATTGTCGCTCTTGAACTTCCATGTGAATATAGCGCTATTTCGCATTCCGGAGGTATGATGCTTCTGTTGCTGATGCTGCTGGGTCGAACAGTGCAATCGAAATGGGGCTAACTCTTTATATGGAACTCTGTCTCTATTAACACATTTCAACTTAGAGCAATTTTGTGAGGAAGATTGTCGCTCTTGAACTTCCATGTGAAAATACCACTATTTTGCATTCCAGAGATATGATGCTAATGTTGCTGATGCTGCTCAGTGGAACTGTTCATTCAAAATGGCGTATCCTCGTTTAATTACCTTTTTCTCTATTAATATATTTCAATTTAGTGCAATTTTGCATTCCTGAGGTATGATGCTAACGTTGCTGATGCTGCTGAGTCGAACAGTGCAATCAAAGTGGCGCATACTCTTTAAATTACCTTTTCCTCTATTAATAGACTTCAAATTAGTGCAATTTTGTGTAAAAAAATGTCGCTCTTGAACTGCCATGTGAATATAGCACTATTTTGCATTCCTGAGGTATGATGCTAACGTTGCTGATGCTGCTGAGCCGAACAGTGCAATCAATATGGCGCATACTCTTTAAATTACCTTTTTCTCTATTAATAGACTTCAAATTAGTGCAATTTTGTTCTGAAAATTGTCGCTCTTGAACTTCCATGTGAATATAGCACTATTTCGCACTCCTGAGGTATGATGCTAACGTTGCTGATGCTGCTGAGTCGAACAGTGCAATCCAAATGGAGCATACTCTTTAAATTACCTTTTCCTCTATTAATAGACTTCAAATTAGTGAAATTTTGTGCTGAAAATTGTCGCTCTTGAACTTGCATGTGAATATAGCACTATTTCGCATTCCTGAGGTATGATGCTAATGTTGCTGATGCTGCTGTGTTGAGCAGTGCAATCGGTATGACGCTAACTCTTGATATACAAGTCTTTCTCTATTAACACATTTCAACTTAGTGCAAATTTGTTCTGAAAATTGTCGCTCTTGAACTTCCATGTGAATATAGCACTATTTCGCATTCCTGAGGTATGATGCTAATGTTGCTGATGCTGCTGAGTAGAATTGTGCATTCAAAATGGCGCATACTCTTTAAATTACCTTTTCCTCTATTAATAGACTTCAAATTAGTGCAAGTTTGTGCAAAAAATTGTCGCTCTTGAACTGCCATGTGAATATAGCACTATTTTGCATTCCTGAGGTATTATGCTAATGTTGCTGATGCTGCTGAGTCGAACAGTGCAATCGGCATTGGGCTAACTCTTTAAATAGAACTCTTTCTCTATTAACACATTTCAACTTAGTGCAATTTTGTGCTGGAAATTGTCGCTCTTAAACTTCCATGTGAATATAGCGCTATTTCGCATTCCGGAGGTATGATGCTTCTGTTGCTGATACTGCTGGGTCGAACAGTGCAATCGATATGGGGCTAACTCTGTATATGGAACTCTGTCTCTATTAAGACATTTCAACTTAGAGCAATTTTGTGAGGAAAATTGTCGCTCTTGAACTTCCATGTGAATATAGCACTATTTCGCATTCCTGAGGTATGATACTAATGTTGCTGATGCTGCTGAGTAGAATCGTGCATTCAAAATGGCGCATACTCTTTAAATTACCTTTTCCTCTATTAATAGACTTCAAATTAGTGCAATTTTGTGCAAAAAATTGTCGCTCTTGAACTGCCATGTGAATATAGCACTATTATGCATTCCTGAGGTATAATGCTAATGTTGCTGATGCTGTTGAGTCGAACAGTGCAATCGGTATGGCGCTAACTCTTTAAATAGAACTCTTTCTCTATTAACACATTTCAACTTAGTGCAATTTTGTGCTGGAAATTGTCGCTCTTGAACTTCCATGTGAATATAGCGCTATTTCGCATTCCGGAGGTATGATGCTTCTGTTGCTGATACTGCTGGGTCGAACAGTGCAATCGATATGGGGCTAACTCTTTAAATAGAACTCTTTCTCTATTAACACATTTCAACTTAGTGCAATTTGGCGCTGGAAATTGTCGCTCTTGAACTTCCATGTGAATATAGCGCTATTTCGCATTCCGGAGGTATGATGCATCTGTTGCTGTTGCTGCTGAGTCGAACAGTGCAATCAAAATGGCGCATACTCGTTAAATTACCTTTTCCTCTATTAATAGACTTCAAATTAGTGCAATTTTGTGCAAAAAATTGTCGCTCTTGAACTGCCATGTGAATATAGCACTATTTTGCATTCCTGAGGTATTATGCTAATGTTGCTGATGCTGCTGAGTCGAACAGTGCAATCGGTATGGCGCTAACTCTTTAAATAGAACTCTTTCTCTATTAACACATTTCAACTTAGTGCAATTTTGTGCTGGAAATTGTCGCTCTTGAACTTCCATGTGAATATAGCGCTATTTCGCATTCCGGAGGTATGATGCTTCTGTTGCTGATACTGCTGGGTCGAACAGTGCAATCGATATGGGGCTAACTCTGTATATGGAACTCTGTCTCTATTAAGACATTTCAACTTAGAGCAATTTTGTGAGGAAAATTGTCGCTCTTGAACTTCCATGTGAAAATACCACTATTTTGCATTCCTGAGATATGATGCTAGTGTTGCTGATGCTGCTCGGTGGAACTGTTCATTCAAAATGGCGTATACTCGTTTAATTACCTTTTTCTCTATTAATATATTTCAATTTAGTGCAATTTTGCATTCCTGAGGTATGATGCTAACGTTGCTGATGCTGCTGAGTCGAACAGTGCAATCAAAGTGGCGCATACTCTTTAAATTACCTATTCCTCTATTAAAAGACTTCAAATTAGTGCAATTTTGTGTAAAAAAATGTCGCTCTTGAACTGCCATGTGAATATAGCACTATTTTGCATTCCTGAGGTATGATGCTAACGTTGCTGATGCTGCTGAGTCGAACAGTGCTATCGGTATGGCGCTAACTCTTTAAAGAGAACTCTTTCTCTATTAACACATTTCAACTTAGTGCAATTTTGTGCTGGAAATTGTCGCTCTTGAACTTCCATGTGAATATAGCGCTATTTCGCATTCCGGAGGTATGATGCTTCTGTTGCTGATGCTGCTGGGTCGAACAGTGCAATCGATATGGGGCTAACTCTTTATATGGAACTCTGTCTCTATTAACACATTTCAACTTAGAGCAATTTTGTGAGGAAGATTGTCGCTCTTGAACTTCCATGTGAAAATACCACTATTTTGCATTCCAGAGATATGATGCTAATGTTGCTGATGCTGCTCAGTGGAACTGTTCATTCAAAATGGCGTATCCTCGTTTAATTACCTTTTTCTCTATTAATATATTTCAATTTAGTGCAATTTTGCATTCCTGAGGTATGATGCTAACGTTGCTGATGCTGCTGAGTCGAACAGTGCAATCAAAGTGGCGCATACTCTTTAAATTACCTTTTCCTCTATTAATAGACTTCAAATTAGTGCAATTTTGTGTAAAAAAATGTCGCTCTTGAACTGCCATGTGAATATAGCACTATTTTGCATTCCTGAGGTATGATGCTAACGTTGCTGATGCTGCTGAGTCGAACAGTGCAATCAATATGGCGCATACTCTTTAAATTACCTTTTTCTCTATTAATAGACTTCAAATTAGTGCAATTTTGTTCTGAAAATTGTCGCTCTTGAACTTCCATGTGAATATAGCACTATTTCGCACTCCTGAGGTATGATGCTAACGTTGCTGATGCTGCTGAGTCGAACAGTGCAATCCAAATGGAGCATACTCTTTAAATTACCTTTTCCTCTATTAATAGACTTCAAATTAGTGAAATTTTGTGCTGAAAATTGTCGCTCTTGAACTTGCATGTGAATATAGCACTATTTCGCATTCCTGAGGTATGATGCTAATGTTGCTGATGCTGCTGTGTTGAGCAGTGCAATCGGTATGACGCTAACTCTTGATATACAAGTCTTTCTCTATTAACACATTTCAACTTAGTGCAAATTTGTTCTGAAAATTGTCGCTCTTGAACTTCCATGTGAATATAGCACTATTTCGCATTCCTGAGGTATGATGCTAATGTTGCTGATGCTGCTGAGTAGAATTGTGCATTCAAAATGGCGCATACTCTTTAAATTACCTTTTCCTCTATTAATAGACTTCAAATTAGTGCAAGTTTGTGCAAAAAATTGTCGCTCTTGAACTGCCATGTGAATATAGCACTATTTTGCATTCCTGAGGTATTATGCTAATGTTGCTGATGCTGCTGAGTCGAACAGTGCAATCGGTATGGCGCTAACTCTTTAAATAGAACTCTTTCTCTATTAACACATTTCAACTTAGTGCAATTTTGTGCTGGAAATTGTCGCTCTTAAACTTCCATGTGAATATAGCGCTATTTCGCATTCCGGAGGTATGATGCTTCTGTTGCTGATACTGCTGGGTCGAACAGTGCAATCGATATGGGGCTAACTCTGTAAATGGAACTCTGTCTCTATTAAGACATTTCAACTTCGAGCAATTTTGTGAGGAAAATTGTCGCTCTTGAACTTCCATGTGAAAATACCACTATTTTGCATTCCTGAGATATGATGCTAATGTTGCTGATGCTGCTCAGTGGAACTGTTCATTCAAAATGGCGTATACTCGTTTAATTACCTTTTTCTCTATTAATATATTTCAATTTAGTGCAATTTTGCATTCCTGAGGTATGATGCTAACGTTGCTGATGCTGCTGAGTCGAACAGTGCAATCCAAATGGCGCATACTCTTTAAATTACCTTTTCCTCTATTAACAGACTTCAAATTAGTGAAATTTTGTGCTGAAAATTGTCGCTCTTGAACTTCCATGTGAATATAGCGCTATTTAGCATTCCTGAGGTTTGACGCCACTGTTGCTGATGCTGCTGAGTTGAACAGTGCAATCGGTATGACGCTAACTCTTGATATACAAGTCTTTCTCTATTAACACATTTCAACTTAGTGCAATTTTGTTCTGAAAATTGTCGCTCTTGAACTTCCATGTGAATATAGCACTATTTCGCATTCCTGAGGTATGATACTAATGTTGCTGATGCTGCTGAGTAGAATCGTGCATTCAAAATGGCGCATACTCTTTAAATTACCTTTTCCTCTATTAATAGACTTCAAATTAGTGCAATTTTGTGCAAAAAATTGTCGCTCTTGAACTGCCATGTGAATATAGCACTATTTTGCATTCCTGAGGTATAATGCTAATGTTGCTGATGCTGCTGAGTCGAACAGTGCAATCGGTATGGCGCTAACTCTTTAAATAGATCTCTTTCTCTATTAACACATTTCAACTTAGTGCAATTTGGCGCTGGAAATTGTCGCTCTTGAACTTCCATGTGAATATAGCGCTATTTCGCATTCCGGAGGTATGATGCATCTGCTGCTGTTGCTGCTGAGTCGAACAGTGCAATCAAAATGGCGCATACTCGTTAAATTACCTTTTCCTCTATTAATAGACTTCAAATTAGTGCAATTTTGTGCAAAAAATTGTCGCTCTTGAACTGCCATGTGAATATAGCACTATTTTGCATTCCTGAGGTATTATGCTAATGTTGCTGATGCTGCTGAGTCGAACAGTGCAATCGGTATGGCGCTAACTCTTTAAATAGAACTCTTTCTCTATTAACACATTTCAACTTAGTGCAATTTTGTGCTGGAAATTGTCGCTCTTAAACTTCCATGTGAATATAGCGCTATTTCGCATTCCGGAGGTATGATGCTTCTGTTGCTGATACTGCTTGGTCGAACAGTGCAATCGATATGGGGCTAACTCTGTATATGGAACTCTGTCTCTATTAACACATTTCAACTTAGAACAATTTTGTGAGGAAAATTGTCGCTCTTGAACTTCCATGTGAAAATACCACTATTTTGCATTCCTGAGATATGATGCTAGTGTTGCTGATGCTGCTCGGTGGAACTGTTCATTCAAAATGGCGTATACTCGTTTAATTACCTTTTTCTCTATTAATATATTTCAATTTAGTGCAATTTTGCATTCCTGAGGTATGATGCTAACGTTGCTGATGCTGCTGAGTCGAACAGTGCAATCAAAGTGGCGCATACTCTTTAAATTACCTTTTCCTCTATTAAAAGACTTCAAATTAGTGCAATTTTGTGTAAAAAAATGTCGCTCTTGAACTGCCATGTGAATATAGCACTATTTTGCATTCCTGAGGTATGATGCTAACGTTGCTGATGGTGCTGAGTCGAACAGTGCTATCGGTATGGCGCTAGCTCTTTAAAGAGAACTCTTTCTCTATTAACACATTTCAACTTAGTGCAATTTTGTGCTGGAAATTGTCGCTCTTGAACTTCCATGTGAATATAGCGCCATTTCGCATTCCGGAGGTATGATGCTTCTGTTGCTGATGCTGCTGGGTCGAACAGTGCAATCGATATGGGGCTAACTCTTTATATGGAACTCTGTCTCTATTAACACATTTCAACTTAGAGCAATTTTGTGAGGAAAATTGTCGCTCTTGAACTTCCATGTGAAAATACCACTATTTTGCATTCCTGAGATATGATGCTAATGTTGCTGATGCTGCTCAGTGGAACTGTTCATTCAAAATGGCGTATACTCGTTTAATTACCTTTTTCTCTATTAATATATTTCAATTTAGTGCAATTTTGCATTCCTGAGGTATGATGCTAACGTTGCTGATGCTGCTGAGTCGAACAGTGCAATCCAAATGGCGCATACTCTTTAAATTACCTTTTCCTCTATTAACAGACTTCAAATTAGTGAAATTTTGTGCTGAAAATTGTCGCTCTTGAACTTCCATGTGAATATAGCGCTATTTAGCATTCCTGAGGTTTGACGCTACTGTTGCTGATGCTGCTGAGTTGAACAGTGCAATCGGTATGACGCTAACTCTTGATATACAAGTCTTTCTCTATTAACACATTTCAACATAGTGCAATTTTGTTCTGAAAATTGTCGCTCTTGAACTTCCATGTGAATATAGCACTATTTCGCATTCCTGAGGTATGATACTAATGTTGCTGATGCTGCTGAGTAGAATCGTGCATTCAAAATGGCGCATACTCTTTAAATTACCTTTTCCTCTATTAATAGACTTCAAATTAGTGCAATTTTGTGCAAAAAATTGTCGCTCTTGAACTGCCATGTGAATATAGCACTATTTTGCATTCCTGAGGTATAATGCTAATGTTGCTGATGCTGCTGAGTCGAACAGTGCAATCGGTATGGCGCTAACTCTTTAAATAGAACTCTTTCTCTATTAACACATTTCAACTTAGTGCAATTTTGTGCTGGAAATTGTCGCTCTTGAACTTCCATGTGAATATAGCGCTATTTCGCATTCCGGAGGTATGATGCTTCTGTTGCTGATACTGCTGGGTCGAACAGTGCAATCGATATGGGGCTAACTCTTTAAATAGAACTCTTTCTCTATTAACACATTTCAACTTAGTGCAATTTGGCGCTGGAAATTGTCGCTCTTGAACTTCCATGTGAATATAGCGCTATTTCGCATTCCGGAGGTATGATGCATCTGTTGCTGTTGCTGCTGAGTCGAGCAGTGCAATCAAAATGGCGCATACTCGTTAAATTACCTTTTCCTCTATTAATAGACTTCAAATTAGTGCAATTTTGTGCAAAAAATTGTCGCTCTTGAACTGCCATGTGAATATAGCACTATTTTGCATTCCTGAGGTATTATGCTAATGTTGCTGATGCTGCTGAGTCGAACAGTGCAATCGGTATGGCGCTAACTCTTTAAATAGAACTCTTTCTCTATTAACACATTTCAACTTAGTGCAATTTTGTGCTGGAAATTGTCGCTCTTAAACTTCCATGTGAATATAGCGCTATTTCGCATTCCGGAGGTATGATGCTTCTGTTGCTGATACTGCTGGGTCGAACAGTGCAATCGATATGGGGCTAACTCTGTATATGGAACTCTGTCTCTATTAAGACATTTCAACTTAGAGCAATTTTGTGAGGAAAATTGTCGCTCTTGAACTTCCATGTGAAAATACCACTATTTTGCATTCCTGAGATATGATGCTAGTGTTGCTGATGCTGCTCGGTGGAACTGTTCATTCAAAATGGCGTATACTCGTTTCATTACCTTTTTCTCTATTAATATATTTCAATTTAGTGCAATTTTGCATTCCTGAGGTATGATGCTAACGTTGCTGATGCTGCTGAGTCGAACAGTGCAATCAAAGTGGCGCATACTCTTTAAATTACCTTTTCCTCTATTAAAAGACTTCAAATTAGTGCAATTTTGTGTAAAAAAATGTCGCTCTTGAACTGCCATGTGAATATGGCACTATTTTGCATTCCTGAGGTATGATGCTAACGTTGCTGATGCTGCTGAGTCGAACAGTGCTATCGGTATGGCGCTAACTCTTTAAAGAGAACTCTTTCTCTATTAACACATTTCAACTTAGTGCAATTTTGTGCTCGAAATTGTCGCTCTTGAACTTCCATGTGAATATAGCGCTATTTCGCATTCCGGAGGTATGATGCTTCTGTTGCTGATGCTGCTGGGTCGAACAGTGCAATCGATATGGGGCTAACTCTTTATATGGAACTCTGTCTCTATTAACACATTTCAACTTAGAGCAATTTTGTGAGGAAAATTGTCGCTCTTGAACTTCCATGTGAAAATACCACTATTTTGCATTCCTGAGATATGATGCTAATGTTGCTGATGCTGCTCAGTGTAACTGTTCATTCAAAATGGCGTATACTCGTTTAATTACCTTTTTCTCTATTAATATATTTCAATTTAGTGCAATTTTGCATTCCTGAGGTATGATGCTAACGTTGCTGATGCTGCTGAGTCGAACAGTGCAATGAAAGTGGTGCATACTCTTTAAATTACCTTTTCCTCTATTAAAAGACTTCAAATTAGTGCAATTTTGTGTAAAAAAATGTCGCTCTTGAACTGCCATGTGAACATAACACTATTTTGCATTCCTGAGGTATGATGCTAACGTTGATGATGCTGCTGAGTCGAACAGTGCAATCAAAATGGCGCATACTCTTTAAATTACCTTTTTCTCTATTAATAGACTTCAAATTAGTGCAATTTTGTTCTGAAAATTGTCGCTCTTGAACTTCCAAGTGAATATAGCACTATTTCGCACTCCTGAGGTATGACGCTAATGTTGCTGATGCTTCTGAGTAGAATCGTGCATTCAAAATGGCGCATACTCATTAAATTACCTTTTCCTCTATTAATAGACTTCAAATTAGTGCAAGTTTGTGCAAAAAATTGTCGCCCATTAACTGCCATGTGCATATAGCCCTATTTTGCATTCCTTAGGTATCATGCTAATGTTGCTGATGCTGCTGAGTCGAACAGTGCAATCGGAATGACGCTAACTCTTTCAATAGAACTCTTTCTCTATTGACACATTTCAACTTAGTGCAATTTTGAGCTGGAAATTGTCGCTCTTGAACTTCCATGTGAATATAGCGCTATTTCGCATTCCGGAGGTATGATGATTCTGTTGCTGATACTGCTGGGTCGAACAGTGCAATCGATATGGGGCTAACTCTTTATATGGAACTCTGTCTCTATTAACACATTTCAACTTAGAACAATTTTGTGAGGAAAATTGTCGCTCTTGAACTTCCATGTGAAAATACCACTATTTTGCATTCCTGAGATATGATGCTAATGTTGCTGATGCTGCTCAGTGGAACTGTTCATTCAAAATGGCGTATACTCGTTTAATTACCTTTTTCTCTATTAATATATTTCAATTTAGTGCAATTTTGCATTCCTGAGGTATGATGCTAACGTTGCTGATGCTGCTGAGTCGAACAGTGCAATCCAAATGGCGCATACTCTTTAAATTACCTTTTCCTCTATTAACAGACTTCAAATTAGTGAAATTTTGTGCTGAAAATTGTCGCTCTTGAACTTCCATGTGAATATAGCGCTATTTAGCATTCCTGAGGTTTGACGCTACTGTTGCTGATGCTGCTGAGTTGAACAGTGCAATCGGTATGACGCTAACTCTTGATATACAAGTCTTTCTCTATTAACACATTTCAACATAGTGCAATTTTGTTCTGAAAATTGTCGCTCTTGAACTTCCATGTGAATATAGCACTATTTCGCATTCCTGAGGTATGATACTAATGTTGCTGATGCTGCTGAGTAGAATCGTGCATTCAAAATGGCGCATACTCTTTAAATTACCTTTTCCTCTATTAATAGACTTCAAATTAGTGCAATTTTGTGCAAAAAATTGTCGCTCTTGAACTGCCATGTGAATATAGCACTATTTTGCATTCCTGAGGTATAATGCTAATGTTGCTGATGCTGCTGAGTCGAACAGTGCAATCGGTATGGCGCTAACTCTTTAAATAGAACTCTTTCTCTATTAACACATTTCAACTTAGTGCAATTTTGTGCTGGAAATTGTCGCTCTTGAACTTCCATGTGAATATAGCGCTATTTCGCATTCCGGAGGTATGATGCTTCTGTTGCTGATACTGCTGGGTCGAACAGTGCAATCGATATGGGGCTAACTCTTTAAATAGAACTCTTTCTCTATTAACACATTTCAACTTAGTGCAATTTGGCGCTGGAAATTGTCGCTCTTGAACTTCCATGTGAATATAGCGCTATTTCGCATTCCGGAGGTATGATGCATCTGTTGCTGTTGCTGCTGAGTCGAGCAGTGCAATCAAAATGGCGCATACTCGTTAAATTACCTTTTCCTCTATTAATAGACTTCAAATTAGTGCAATTTTGTGCAAAAAATTGTCGCTCTTGAACTGCCATGTGAATATAGCACTATTTTGCATTCCTGAGGTATTATGCTAATGTTGCTGATGCTGCTGAGTCGAACAGTGCAATCGGTATGGCGCTAACTCTTTAAATAGAACTCTTTCTCTATTAACACATTTCAACTTAGTGCAATTTTGTGCTGGAAATTGTCGCTCTTAAACTTCCATGTGAATATAGCGCTATTTCGCATTCCGGAGGTATGATGCTTCTGTTGCTGATACTGCTGGGTCGAACAGTGCAATCGATATGGGGCTAACTCTGTATATGGAACTCTGTCTCTATTAAGACATTTCAACTTAGAGCAATTTTGTGAGGAAAATTGTCGCTCTTGAACTTCCATGTGAAAATACCACTATTTTGCATTCCTGAGATATGATGCTAGTGTTGCTGATGCTGCTCGGTGGAACTGTTCATTCAAAATGGCGTATACTCGTTTCATTACCTTTTTCTCTATTAATATATTTCAATTTAGTGCAATTTTGCATTCCTGAGGTATGATGCTAACGTTGCTGATGCTGCTGAGTCGAACAGTGCAATCAAAGTGGCGCATACTCTTTAAATTACCTTTTCCTCTATTAAAAGACTTCAAATTAGTGCAATTTTGTGTAAAAAAATGTCGCTCTTGAACTGCCATGTGAATATGGCACTATTTTGCATTCCTGAGGTATGATGCTAACGTTGCTGATGCTGCTGAGTCGAACAGTGCTATCGGTATGGCGCTAACTCTTTAAAGAGAACTCTTTCTCTATTAACACATTTCAACTTAGTGCAATTTTGTGCTCGAAATTGTCGCTCTTGAACTTCCATGTGAATATAGCGCTATTTCGCATTCCGGAGGTATGATGCTTCTGTTGCTGATGCTGCTGGGTCGAACAGTGCAATCGATATGGGGCTAACTCTTTATATGGAACTCTGTCTCTATTAACACATTTCAACTTAGAGCAATTTTGTGAGGAAAATTGTCGCTCTTGAACTTCCATGTGAAAATACCACTATTTTGCATTCCTGAGATATGATGCTAATGTTGCTGATGCTGCTCAGTGTAACTGTTCATTCAAAATGGCGTATACTCGTTTAATTACCTTTTTCTCTATTAATATATTTCAATTTAGTGCAATTTTGCATTCCTGAGGTATGATGCTAACGTTGCTGATGCTGCTGAGTCGAACAGTGCAATGAAAGTGGTGCATACTCTTTAAATTACCTTTTCCTCTATTAAAAGACTTCAAATTAGTGCAATTTTGTGTAAAAAAATGTCGCTCTTGAACTGCCATGTGAACATAGCACTATTTTGCATTCCTGAGGTATGATGCTAACGTTGATGATGCTGCTGAGTCGAACAGTGCAATCAAAATGGCGCATACTCTTTAAATTACCTTTTTCTCTATTAATAGACTTCAAATTAGTGCAATTTTGTTCTGAAAATTGTCGCTCTTGAACTTCCAAGTGAATATAGCACTATTTCGCACTCCTGAGGTATGACGCTAATGTTGCTGATGCTTCTGAGTAGAATCGTGCATTCAAAATGGCGCATACTCATTAAATTACCTTTTCCTCTATTAATAGACTTCAAATTAGTGCAAGTTTGTGCAAAAAATTGTCGCCCATTAACTGCCATGTGCATATAGCCCTATTTTGCATTCCTTAGGTATCATGCTAATGTTGCTGATGCTGCTGAGTCGAACAGTGCAATCGGAATGACGCTAACTCTTTCAATAGAACTCTTTCTCTATTGACACATTTCAACTTAGTGCAATTTTGAGCTGGAAATTGTCGCTCTTGAACTTCCATGTGAATATAGCGCTATTTCGCATTCCGGAGGTATGATGATTCTGTTGCTGATACTGCTGGGTCGAACAGTGCAATCGATATGGGGCTAACTCTTTATATGGAACTCTGTCTCTATTAACACATTTCAACTTAGAACAATTTTGTGAGGAAAATTGTCGCTCTTGAACTTCCATGTGAAAATACCACTATTTTGCATTCCTGAGATATGATGCTAATGTTGCTGATGCTGCTCAGTGGAACTGTTCATTCAAAATGGCGTATACTCGTTTAATTACCTTTTTCTCTATTAATATATTTCAATTTAGTGCAATTTTGCATTCCTGAGGTATGATGCTAACGTTGCTGATGCTGCTGAGTCGAACAGTGCAATCCAAATGGCGCATACTCTTTAAATTACCTTTTCCTCTATTAAAAGACTTCAAATTAGTGCAATTTTGTGTAAAAAAATGTCGCTCTTGAACTGCCATGTGAATATGGCACTATTTTGCATTCCTGAGGTATGATGCTAACGTTGCTGATGCTGCTGAGTCGAACAGTGCTATCGGTATGGCGCTAACTCTTTAAAGAGAACTCTTTCTCTATTAACACATTTCAACTTAGTGCAATTTTGTGCTCGAAATTGTCGCTCTTGAACTTCCATGTGACTATAGCGCTATTTCGCATTCCGGAGGTATGATGCTTCTGTTGCTGATGCTGCTGGGTCGAACAGTGCAATCGATATGGGGCTAACTCTTTATATGGAACTCTGTCTCTATTAACACATTTCAACTTAGAGCAATTTTGTGAGGAAAATTGTCGCTCTTGAACTTCCATGTGAAAATACCACTATTTTGCATTCCTGAGATATGATGCTAATGTTGCTGATGCTGCTCAGTGTAACTGTTCATTCAAAATGGCGTATACTCGTTTAATTACCTTTTTCTCTATTAATATATTTCAATTTAGTGCAATTTTGCATTCCTGAGGTATGATGCTAACGTTGCTGATGCTGCTGAGTCGAACAGTGCAATGAAAGTGGTGCATACTCTTTAAATTACCTTTTCCTCTATTAAAAGACTTCAAATTAGTGCAATTTTGTGTAAAAAAATGTCGCTCTTGAACTGCCATGTGAATATAGCACTATTTTGCATTCCTGAGGTATGATGCTAACGTTGATGATGCTGCTGAGTCTAACAGTGCAATCAAAATGGCGCATACTCTTTAAATTACCTTTTTCTCTATTAATAGACTTCAAATTAGTGCAATTTTGTTCTGAAAATTGTCGCTCTTGAACTTCCAAGTGAATATAGCACTATTGCGCACTCCTGAGGTATGACGCTAATGTTGCTGATGCTTCTGAGTAGAATCGTGCATTCAAAATGGCGCATACTCATTAAATTACCTTTTCCTCTATTAATAGACTTCAAATTAGTGCAAGTTTGTGCAAAAAATTGTCGCCCATTAACCGCCATGTGCATATAGCCCTATTTTGCATTCCTTAGGTATCATGCTAATGTTGCTGATGCTGCTGAGTCGAACAGTGCAATCGGAATGACGCTAACTCTTTCAATAGAACTCTTTCTCTATTGACACATTTCAACTTAGTGCAATTTTGAGCTGGAAATTGTCGCTCTTGAACTTCCATGTGAATATAGCGCTATTTCGCATTCCGGAGGTATGATGATTCTGTTGCTGATACTGCTGGGTCGAACAGTGCAATCGATATGGGGCTAACTCTTTATATGGAACTCTGTCTCTATTAACACATTTCAACTTAGAACAATTTTGTGAGGAAAATTGTCGCTCTTGAACTTCCATGTGAAAATACCACTATTTTGCATTCCTGAGATATGATGCTAATGTTGCTGATGCTGCTCAGTGGAACTGTTCATTCAAAATGGCGTATACTCGTTTAATTACCTTTTTCTCTATTAATATACTTCAATTTAGTGCAATTTTGCATTCCTGAGGTATGATGCTAACGTTGCTGATGCTGCTGAGTCGAACAGTGCAATCCAAATGGCGCATACTCCTTAAATTACCTTTTCCTCTATTAATGGACTTCAAATTAGTGCAATTTTGTGCAAAAAATTGTCGCTCTTGAACTGCCATGTGAATATAGCACTATTTTGCATTCCTGAAGTATAATGCTAATGTTGCTGATGCTGCTGAGTCGAACAGTGCAATCGGTATGGCGCTAACTCTTTAAATAGAACTCTTTCTCTATTAACACATTTCAACTTAGTGCAATTTTGTTCTGAAAATTGTCGCTCTTGAACTTCCATGTGAATATAGCACTATTTCGCATTCCTGAGGTATGATACTAATGTTGCTGATGCTGCTGAGTAGAATCGTGCATTCAAAATGGCGCATACTCTTTAAATTACCTTTTCCTCTATTAATAGACTTCAAATTAGTGAAATTTTGTGCTGAAAATTGTCGCTCTTGAACTTCCATGTGAATATAGCGCTATTTAGCATTCCTGAGGTTTGACGCTACTGTTGCTGATACTGCTGGGTCGAACAGTGCAATCGATATGGGGCTAACTCTTTATATGGAACTCTGTCTCTATTAACACATTTCAACTTAGAACAATTTTGTGAGGAAAATTGTCGCTCTTGAACTTCCATGTGAAAATACCACTATTTTGCATTCCTGAGATATGATGCTAATGTTGCTGATGCTGCTCAGTGGAACTGTTCATTCAAAATGGCGTATACTCGTTTAATTACCTTTTTCTCTATTAATATATTTCAATTTAGTGCAATTTTGCATTCCTGAGGTATGATGCTAACGTTGCTGATGCTGCTGAGTCGAACAGTGCAATCCAAATGGCGCATACTCTTTAAATTACCTTTTCCTCTATTAAAAGACTTCAAATTAGTGCAATTTTGTGTAAAAAAATGTCGCTCTTGAACTGCCATGTGAATATGGCACTATTTTGCATTCCTGAGGTATGATGCTAACGTTGCTGATGCTGCTGAGTCGAACAGTGCTATCGGTATGGCGCTAACTCTTTAAAGAGAACTCTTTCTCTATTAACACATTTCAACTTAGTGCAATTTTGTGCTCGAAATTGTCGCTCTTGAACTTCCATGTGACTATAGCGCTATTTCGCATTCCGGAGGTATGATGCTTCTGTTGCTGATGCTGCTGGGTCGAACAGTGCAATCGATATGGGGCTAACTCTTTATATGGAACTCTGTCTCTATTAACACATTTCAACTTAGAGCAATTTTGTGAGGAAAATTGTCGCTCTTGAACTTCCATGTGAAAATACCACTATTTTGCATTCCTGAGATATGATGCTAATGTTGCTGATGCTGCTCAGTGTAACTGTTCATTCAAAATGGCGTATACTCGTTTAATTACCTTTTTCTCTATTAATATATTTCAATTTAGTGCAATTTTGCATTCCTGAGGTATGATGCTAACGTTGCTGATGCTGCTGAGTCGAACAGTGCAATGAAAGTGGTGCATACTCTTTAAATTACCTTTTCCTCTATTAAAAGACTTCAAATTAGTGCAATTTTGTGTAAAAAAATGTCGCTCTTGAACTGCCATGTGAATATAGCACTATTTTGCATTCCTGAGGTATGATGCTAACGTTGATGATGCTGCTGAGTCTAACAGTGCAATCAAAATGGCGCATACTCTTTAAATTACCTTTTTCTCTATTAATAGACTTCAAATTAGTGCAATTTTGTTCTGAAAATTGTCGCTCTTGAACTTCCAAGTGAATATAGCACTATTGCGCACTCCTGAGGTATGACGCTAATGTTGCTGATGCTTCTGAGTAGAATCGTGCATTCAAAATGGCGCATACTCATTAAATTACCTTTTCCTCTATTAATAGACTTCAAATTAGTGCAAGTTTGTGCAAAAAATTGTCGCCCATTAACTGCCATGTGCATATAGCCCTATTTTGCATTCCTTAGGTATCATGCTAATGTTGCTGATGCTGCTGAGTCGAACAGTGCAATCGGAATGACGCTAACTCTTTCAATAGAACTCTTTCTCTATTGACACATTTCAACTTAGTGCAATTTTGAGCTGGAAATTGTCGCTCTTGAACTTCCATGTGAATATAGCGCTATTTCGCATTCCGGAGGTATGATGATTCTGTTGCTGATACTGCTGGGTCGAACAGTGCAATCGATATGGGGCTAACTCTTTATATGGAACTCTGTCTCTATTAACACATTTCAACTTAGAACAATTTTGTGAGGAAAATTGTCGCTCTTGAACTTCCATGTGAAAATACCACTATTTTGCATTCCTGAGATATGATGCTAATGTTGCTGATGCTGCTCAGTGGAACTGTTCATTCAAAATGGCGTATACTCGTTTAATTACCTTTTTCTCTATTAATATACTTCAATTTAGTGCAATTTTGCATTCCTGAGGTATGATGCTAACGTTGCTGATGCTGCTGAGTCGAACAGTGCAATCCAAATGGCGCATACTCCTTAAATTACCTTTTCCTCTATTAATGGACTTCAAATTAGTGCAATTTTGTGCAAAAAATTGTCGCTCTTGAACTGCCATGTGAATATAGCACTATTTTGCATTCCTGAAGTATAATGCTAATGTTGCTGATGCTGCTGAGTCGAACAGTGCAATCGGTATGGCGCTAACTCTTTAAATAGAACTCTTTCTCTATTAACACATTTCAACTTAGTGCAATTTTGTTCTGAAAATTGTCGCTCTTGAACTTCCATGTGAATATAGCACTATTTCGCATTCCTGAGGTATGATACTAATGTTGCTGATGCTGCTGAGTAGAATCGTGCATTCAAAATGGCGCATACTCTTTAAATTACCTTTTCCTCTATTAATAGACTTCAAATTAGTGAAATTTTGTGCTGAAAATTGTCGCTCTTGAACTTCCATGTGAATATAGCGCTATTTAGCATTCCTGAGGTTTGACGCTACTGTTGCTGATACTGCTGGGTCGAACAGTGCAATCGATATGGGGCTAACTCTTTATATGGAACTCTGTCTCTATTAACACATTTCAACCTAGAACAATTTTGTGAGGAAAATTGTCGCTCTTGAACTTCCATGTGAAAATACCACTATTTTGCATTCCTGAGATATGATGCTAATGTTGCTGATGCTGCTCAGTGGAACTGTTCATTCAAAATGGCGTATACTCGTTTAATTACCTTTTTCTCTATTAATATATTTCAATTTAGTGCAATTTTGCATTCCTGAGGTATGATGCTAACGTTGCTGATGCTGCTGAGTCGAACAGTGCAATCCAAATGGCGCATACTCTTTAAATTACCTTTTCCTCTATTAACAGACTTCAAATTAGTGAAATTTTGTGCTGAAAATTGTCACTCTTGAACTTCCATGTGAATATAGCGCTATTTAGCATTCCTGAGGTTTGACGCTACTGTTGCTGATGCTGCTGAGTTGAACAGTGCAATCGGTATGACGCTAACTCTTGATATACAAGTCTTTCTCTATTAACACATTTCAACTTAGTGCAATTTTGTGCTGGAAATTGTCGCTCTTGAACTTCCATGTGAATATAGCGCTATTTCGCATTCCGGAGGTATGATGCTTCTGTTGCTGATACTGCTGGGTCGAACAGTGCAATCGATATGGGGCTAACTCTTTAAATAGAACTCTTTCTCTATTAACACATTTCAACTTAGTGCAATTTGGCGCTGGAAATTGTCGCTCTTGAACTTCCATGTGAATATAGCGCTATTTCGCATTCCGGAGGTATGATGCATCTGTTGCTGTTGCTGCTGAGTCGAACAGTGCAATCAAAATGGCGCATACTCGTTAAATTACCTTTTCCTCTATTAATAGACTTCAAATTAGTGCAATTTTGTGCAAAAAATTGTCGCTCTTGAACTGCCATGTGAATATAGCACTATTTTGCATTCCTGAGGTATTATGCTAATGTTGCTGATGCTGCTGAGTCGAACAGTGCAATCGGTATGGCGCTAACTCTTTAAATAGAACTCTTTCTCTATTAACACATTTCAACTTGGTGCAATTTTGTGCTGGAAATTGTCGCTCTTAAACTTCCATGTGAATATAGCGCTATTTCGCATTCCGGAGGTATGATGCTTCTGTTGCTGATACTGCTGGGTCGAACAGTGCAATCGATATGGGGCTAACTCTGTATATGGAACTCTGTCTCTATTAAGACATTTCAACTTAGAGCAATTTTGTGAGGAAAATTGTCGCTCTTGAACTTCCATGTGAAAATACCACTATTTTGCATTCCTGAGATATGATGCTAGTGTTGCTGATGCTGCTCGGTGGAACTGTTCATTCAAAATGGCGTATACTCGTTTAATTACCTTTTTCTCTATTAATATATTTCAATTTAGTGCAATTTTGCATTCCTGAGGTATGATGCTAACGTTGCTGATGCTGCTGAGTCGAACAGTGCAATCAAAGTGGCGCATACTCTTTAAATTACCTTTTCCTCTATTAAAAGACTTCAAATTAGTGCAATTTTGTGTAAAAAAATGTCGCTCTTGAACTGCCATGTGAATATAGCACTATTTTGCATTCCTGAGGTATGATGCTAACGTTGCTGATGCTGCTGAGTCGAACAGTGCTATCGGTATGGCGCTAACTCTTTAAAGAGAACTCTTTCTCTATTAACACATTTCAACTTAGTGCAATTTTGTGCTGGAAATTGTCGCTCTTGAACTTCCATGTGAATATAGCGCTATTTCGCATTCCGGAGGTATGATGCTTCTGTTGCTGATGCTGCTGGGTCGAACAGTGCAATCGATATGGGGCTAACTCTTTATATGGAACTCTGTCTCTATTAACACATTTCAACTTAGAGCAATTTTGTGAGGAAAATTGTCGCTCTTGAACTTCCATGTGAAAATACCACTATTTTGCATTCCTGAGATATGATGCTAATGTTGCTGATGCTGCTCAGTGGAACTGTTCATTCAAAATGGCGTATACTCGTTTAATTACCTTTTTCTCCATTGATATATTTCAATTTAGTGCAATTTTGCATTCCTGAGGTATGATGCTAACGTTGCTGATGCTGCTGAGTCGAACAGTGCTATCGGTATGGCGCTAACTCTTTAAAGAGAACTCTTTCTCTATTAACACATTTCAACTTAGTGCAATTTTGTGCTCGAAATTGTCGCTCTTGAACTTCCATGTGACTATAGCGCTATTTCGCATTCCGGAGGTATGATGCTTCTGTTGCTGATGCTGCTGGGTCGAACAGTGCAATCGATATGGGGCTAACTCTTTATATGGAACTCTGTCTCTATTAACACATTTCAACTTAGAGCAATTTTGTGAGGAAAATTGTCGCTCTTGAACTTCCATGTGAAAATACCACTATTTTGCATTCCTGAGATATGATGCTAATGTTGCTGATGCTGCTCAGTGTAACTGTTCATTCAAAATGGCGTATACTCGTTTAATTACCTTTTTCTCTATTAATATATTTCAATTTAGTGCAATTTTGCATTCCTGAGGTATGATGCTAACGTTGCTGATGCTGCTGAGTCGAACAGTGCAATGAAAGTGGTGCATACTCTTTAAATTACCTTTTCCTCTATTAAAAGACTTCAAATTAGTGCAATTTTGTGTAAAAAAATGTCGCTCTTGAACTGCCATGTGAATATAGCACTATTTTGCATTCCTGAGGTATGATGCTAACGTTGATGATGCTGCTGAGTCTAACAGTGCAATCAAAATGGCGCATACTCTTTAAATTACCTTTTTCTCTATTAATAGACTTCAAATTAGTGCAATTTTGTTCTGAAAATTGTCGCTCTTGAACTTCCAAGTGAATATAGCACTATTGCGCACTCCTGAGGTATGACGCTAATGTTGCTGATGCTTCTGAGTAGAATCGTGCATTCAAAATGGCGCATACTCATTAAATTACCTTTTCCTCTATTAATAGACTTCAAATTAGTGCAAGTTTGTGCAAAAAATTGTCGCCCATTAACTGCCATGTGCATATAGCCCTATTTTGCATTCCTTAGGTATCATGCTAATGTTGCTGATGCTGCTGAGTCGAACAGTGCAATCGGAATGACGCTAACTCTTTCAATAGAACTCTTTCTCTATTGACACATTTCAACTTAGTGCAATTTTGAGCTGGAAATTGTCGCTCTTGAACTTCCATGTGAATATAGCGCTATTTCGCATTCCGGAGGTATGATGATTCTGTTGCTGATACTGCTGGGTCGAACAGTGCAATCGATATGGGGCTAACTCTTTATATGGAACTCTGTCTCTATTAACACATTTCAACTTAGAACAATTTTGTGAGGAAAATTGTCGCTCTTGAACTTCCATGTGAAAATACCACTATTTTGCATTCCTGAGATATGATGCTAATGTTGCTGATGCTGCTCAGTGGAACTGTTCATTCAAAATGGCGTATACTCGTTTAATTACCTTTTTCTCTATTAATATACTTCAATTTAGTGCAATTTTGCATTCCTGAGGTATGATGCTAACGTTGCTGATGCTGCTGAGTCGAACAGTGCAATCCAAATGGCGCATACTCCTTAAATTACCTTTTCCTCTATTAATGGACTTCAAATTAGTGCAATTTTGTGCAAAAAATTGTCGCTCTTGAACTGCCATGTGAATATAGCACTATTTTGCATTCCTGAAGTATAATGCTAATGTTGCTGATGCTGCTGAGTCGAACAGTGCAATCGGTATGGCGCTAACTCTTTAAATAGAACTCTTTCTCTATTAACACATTTCAACTTAGTGCAATTTTGTTCTGAAAATTGTCGCTCTTGAACTTCCATGTGAATATAGCACTATTTCGCATTCCTGAGGTATGATACTAATGTTGCTGATGCTGCTGAGTAGAATCGTGCATTCAAAATGGCGCATACTCTTTAAATTACCTTTTCCTCTATTAATAGACTTCAAATTAGTGAAATTTTGTGCTGAAAATTGTCGCTCTTGAACTTCCATGTGAATATAGCGCTATTTAGCATTCCTGAGGTTTGACGCTACTGTTGCTGATACTGCTGGGTCGAACAGTGCAATCGATATGGGGCTAACTCTTTATATGGAACTCTGTCTCTATTAACACATTTCAACCTAGAACAATTTTGTGAGGAAAATTGTCGCTCTTGAACTTCCATGTGAAAATACCACTATTTTGCATTCCTGAGATATGATGCTAATGTTGCTGATGCTGCTCAGTGGAACTGTTCATTCAAAATGGCGTATACTCGTTTAATTACCTTTTTCTCTATTAATATATTTCAATTTAGTGCAATTTTGCATTCCTGAGGTATGATGCTAACGTTGCTGATGCTGCTGAGTCGAACAGTGCAATCCAAATGGCGCATACTCTTTAAATTACCTTTTCCTCTATTAACAGACTTCAAATTAGTGAAATTTTGTGCTGAAAATTGTCACTCTTGAACTTCCATGTGAATATAGCGCTATTTAGCATTCCTGAGGTTTGACGCTACTGTTGCTGATGCTGCTGAGTTGAACAGTGCAATCGGTATGACGCTAACTCTTGATATACAAGTCTTTCTCTATTAACACATTTCAACTTAGTGCAATTTTGTGCTGGAAATTGTCGCTCTTGAACTTCCATGTGAATATAGCGCTATTTCGCATTCCGGAGGTATGATGCTTCTGTTGCTGATACTGCTGGGTCGAACAGTGCAATCGATATGGGGCTAACTCTTTAAATAGAACTCTTTCTCTATTAACACATTTCAACTTAGTGCAATTTGGCGCTGGAAATTGTCGCTCTTGAACTTCCATGTGAATATAGCGCTATTTCGCATTCCGGAGGTATGATGCATCTGTTGCTGTTGCTGCTGAGTCGAACAGTGCAATCAAAATGGCGCATACTCGTTAAATTACCTTTTCCTCTATTAATAGACTTCAAATTAGTGCAATTTTGTGCAAAAAATTGTCGCTCTTGAACTGCCATGTGAATATAGCACTATTTTGCATTCCTGAGGTATTATGCTAATGTTGCTGATGCTGCTGAGTCGAACAGTGCAATCGGTATGGCGCTAACTCTTTAAATAGAACTCTTTCTCTATTAACACATTTCAACTTGGTGCAATTTTGTGCTGGAAATTGTCGCTCTTAAACTTCCATGTGAATATAGCGCTATTTCGCATTCCGGAGGTATGATGCTTCTGTTGCTGATACTGCTGGGTCGAACAGTGCAATCGATATGGGGCTAACTCTGTATATGGAACTCTGTCTCTATTAAGACATTTCAACTTAGAGCAATTTTGTGAGGAAAATTGTCGCTCTTGAACTTCCATGTGAAAATACCACTATTTTGCATTCCTGAGATATGATGCTAGTGTTGCTGATGCTGCTCGGTGGAACTGTTCATTCAAAATGGCGTATACTCGTTTAATTACCTTTTTCTCTATTAATATATTTCAATTTAGTGCAATTTTGCATTCCTGAGGTATGATGCTAACGTTGCTGATGCTGCTGAGTCGAACAGTGCAATCAAAGTGGCGCATACTCTTTAAATTACCTTTTCCTCTATTAAAAGACTTCAAATTAGTGCAATTTTGTGTAAAAAAATGTCGCTCTTGAACTGCCATGTGAATATAGCACTATTTTGCATTCCTGAGGTATGATGCTAACGTTGCTGATGCTGCTGAGTCGAACAGTGCTATCGGTATGGCGCTAACTCTTTAAAGAGAACTCTTTCTCTATTAACACATTTCAACTTAGTGCAATTTTGTGCTGGAAATTGTCGCTCTTGAACTTCCATGTGAATATAGCGCTATTTCGCATTCCGGAGGTATGATGCTTCTGTTGCTGATGCTGCTGGGTCGAACAGTGCAATCGATATGGGGCTAACTCTTTATATGGAACTCTGTCTCTATTAACACATTTCAACTTAGAGCAATTTTGTGAGGAAAATTGTCGCTCTTGAACTTCCATGTGAAAATACCACTATTTTGCATTCCTGAGATATGATGCTAATGTTGCTGATGCTGCTCAGTGGAACTGTTCATTCAAAATGGCGTATACTCGTTTAATTACCTTTTTCTCCATTGATATATTTCAATTTAGTGCAATTTTGCATTCCTGAGGTATGATGCTAACGTTGCTGATGCTGCTGAGTCGAACAGTGCAATCCAAATGGCGCATACTCTTTAAATTACCTTTTCCTCTATTAATAGACTTCAAATTAGTGAAATTTTGTGCTGAAAATTGTCGCTCTTGAACTTCCATGTGAATATAGCGCTATTTCGCATTTCTGAGGTATGACGCTACTGTTGCTGATGCTGCTGAGTTGAACAGTGCAATCGGTATGACGCTAACTCTTGATATACAAGTCTTTCTCTATTAACACATTTCAACTTAGTGCAATTTTGTTCTGAAAATTGTCGCTCTTGAACTTCCATGTGAATATAGCACTATTTCGCACTCCTGAGGTATGATGCTAATGTTGCTGATGCTGCTGAGTAGAATCGTGCATTCAAAATGGCGCATACTCATTAAATTACCTTTTCCTCTATTAATAGACTTCAAATTAGTGCAATTTTGTGTAAAAAAACGTCGCTCTTGAACTGCCATGTGAATATAGCACTATTTTGCATTCCTGAGGTATGATGCTAACGTTGCTGATGCTGCTGAGTCGAACAGTGCAATCAAAATTGCGCATACTCTTTAAATTACCTTTTTCTCTATTAATAGACTTCAAATTAGTGCAATTTTGTTCTGAAAATTGTCGCTCTTGAACTTCCATGTGAATATAGCACTATTTCGCACTCCTGAGAGTAGGTATACTATGTCGGAGCTGCGACAGAGGATGGCGTGTCCATCCAGTTCTTACCATTGATGGTGTTTTTTGATGTCTTTCGAGGTCATTCTTCGTGTCTTTCGAGGTCATTCTTCGTGTCTTCCGAGGTCATTCTTCGTGTGTCGTGGCCTTCCAAGGTCATTCTTTGGGTGGTGGTGGTGGTGTTGGCGAAGAAGGGGTGGCGCTGGTCGCAGAGGGTTGTCTTCGGGGCTGTGGAGGTGATGATGATGTGTGTGTGTATTAGAGGCTGATGACGTAATTTTTTTTTTGTCTTCGGGGCACTGCTGTGGAGGTGATGATGATGTGTGTGTGTGTGTGTATTAGAGGCTGATGACGTAATTTTTTTTTTTGTTGAGAAAAAGTGTATGTGGTGCGCCCGGGTTCGAACCGTTTGCGCGAGGAGCTGCCGTTGTAACAGGCACGGACGCTAACTCGCTGAGCCAACAGCCGTACCGCTGGACTGTGTTTAAACGGTGGATAAAAAAATATATTGTTGTGTGTGTGTGTGTGTGTGTATTTGTTTTACTTTTATTTTGTTACTGTTTACAATATTGTCAATACAGCGCTATTGTTGAATGGGGAGGATGGCGCGCTGGTGATATTAAAAATCGAGACTAAATTATGTTTCTTTTTTTTTCTTTATTAATTGTATAAATACTTACTTTGAAAAATAATACGATTTTAAAAATAATTTACCTCGACAGTGGTGATAGATAAAAAAAACACTAATAATTTTGTTTAATACATATATTTATATTTTTAGAAAATGCAATAATTTAATTATACATTTTATTGCCATTGTACACTTCTACAAAAGTAACTTCCTGTTATGTGTTTGTGTACGTACAACTAGTTGTTACATTATTTTCTTTTTTATTAAATATATATTCATAAATATGTACGCAATTAGATATAGAACACTTGGTATTTTTATAATTTCTATGTGACATACAAAGGGCTGGTCCCCTTTCCAATTTAGGTACAATACAATTATTTAGACTTAAATCAATTACATTGGCATTGGGTAAATAGCTTTTTATGAAGAAGTATTTTTGACATCCTTTTACATATATTACATGTGAATTTGATAAATATCGTTCCAGAATGTTTGGTATTTGGTTTAAATTTACACTACCCTCATTGAATTTAATTCCATGATAATGCCTCTCTAACCATTGAATTTGTTTTCTTGTAGCAGATGACAGTTGCTTAATTTCACAAGGTGGTTGGAAAACAAAATGAGCTATACGATCACCATCGAAAATACATAGTTCTTTTGCTACAAATTTTTTAAGTTCATGGATATGAAATCCTTGTATGTCTAGAATGACAGCAGTCATTTTGAGTTCTAAGTGGAGACTAACTAGTCAGATGAATATATTTATTATTTATATCAAATTTCGTACAATATTGGTAAGAGGGAGATATTCAACTATGCAGTCGTGTATAATAATGCAGTAGGCTTTTGTATTAGGGGGAAAAACTTCTCTGCTTTGAAATTCTAATTTTACATCAACGGTTGACGATTTGATTGCCTCATTTTGTTTAGTAGTGTCAATGACAAATATTGGATTATCTTTAAATGCTGCATAGGAGATTAACGGTTCAGGGAGCGTTTTATTAGAAAAGCTCTTTTGAAAATCCATATACATCTGATAAGCTTCAGTGTAGCGGTTCTTATTAAAGTCCATTTTAAGAGATTCATACGGATAACATTCAGAATTTAAATATAAACGTAAATCCATTAAATTTATATTATCAAAATCTGTTATATCTCTTAATGTATTATCCCGTTTTGCAGTTTGAAACATAACGATTACATAACGTGGCCTTTCAATACTAATACTTGTTTTAACAACCCAAATATCCTTATCAGTGTTGCGTAACGCCGGTAGCTGATGTAATTCCCATCGTCTAAACGGAATAATTATGGGTTTATTCTGACCTATTTGTTCCAAAAGTCGCAATTTAACTGCATCGTTTGGATATACATGTTTTACATGTAACTCAATGTTTGAAATTGTGAAGGTTAATTTCTATGCAATATCACTCGTTTTGTAACAATTGGCATCTGTGTGTGAACGAACTAATCGAATTTTATGACGACCGCATAAAACTTTTCGATAGTCGCTAAATAAACCGAAAAGGAAATTCAAAGGTATACGAAATAAAAACTGTTGTTTTTGTTCACTAATTGGTCTTCCTTCAATATTTTCCATGTAATTCCAGCTGGCAATGTCAAGTGCACGACATTGATTTCTATTATACAATAACAAGGCTCTCGCTGTACTTGTCATATCAGGGTCACGCACTCTGTCCACTTCTATGCCATTTAATTCATAACTTATATATTCAAAGAGGAATGCACCTGCGTTGTTGGTTAATCTTACTTGAGCCTGAGGTGCTTCTCCAACTAATTCAACAGTAACGTCGATAATTAACGCTGCATCACTCATATCCAAAAATGCATCCTGTTGATTAATATTTATTTCACATTCGTCGCTATTGTTATAAGCTTTTGTTTCCGTTGGGTACGTATGTGTTTCTTCTTTTGTAATTGACTCATCGTAAATGGGATTGGCAAACAGCTGTAATTTATTTTCCATTCTTCCTGACTTTTAATCCTATACTTTCTAAGAAGTTACGATTTTCTGCTGAAAGGTGGTGGTGGTGGTGGTTGTTGCGATGATGTCGCTTATTTAACGATCCACCACTAAATGACTGAATATTGTTGTTATTTAAAGATTTATATATTTTTTTAATATCTCGTTTCAAATCAGCTGCTTTATATAAGTGTTGGTTCACTATATCCTGATTAAATACCAGGCCCATTTTGTTTTCTTAATTCTAATCGAACGATTATATCTTCTCCTCGAAAGTTAATTAATTGTGAATTTTGATCTACTATTTTAATTGTTATATTGCCTATTGATCGTCTATTATCGATAGGTAAAAATGTAAGATTTTTCGGTTCAATATTAATTGAGTAGCCAGGGTCCACGGCTGGCGTAAACTCATATATTGTGTGACAAGATAAGTCGTTACAATACGAACCAGTAGCAATACTACACTCTATACGAATTGTAGACACTTGAATTATATTTACTGGTAAATTTGATTCATGTAAAGTGTTTTCTTCTAAAATTTTCGGAGAAAATCCCAACAGTTTCGCAATACTGTCTGTAGGAATGAAGTTTACTTTGTATTTACATTTTAATTCTGACTTTAATTTATTATTATTAGGTTTTAAACTTAAATAATTGTTACGCACTGTATAATTACTATTCGCTGGAGATAAATGTAATTGTAAATAGTTCTCCAAATCAGAAATTTCAAAAGAACCTGTAGGAATAGTTATAACCTGGTCACTTTTACTCTCACTTTTATCTATATAGTAAAATTTATTATTACCCTCTTGAATATTGGGAATACTGTTATAGGTGTGAAAGCTAATTAAAGCAATTGAATATTCACAGCGATTGTCTAATTCGATTGGAGGATAAAAATCTACTGAGAGAAGACTTGTTTTACCTGTTAAGGTGAACGTTTGTGACATGACTGACTATATGGATTTATATATTTGAATTTTTATAGAGAAATTCAAGACATAAGTGACCGCAGTTGTAGGAATTAAAAGATTGATAAGAAGCGAAGTTATAGTGAATATTATTAGGTTCAATGTCACTTTGCCAATATCTGATTAGCTCCGGTGGTGGTTTTAAATTACCAAAACTATCAAAATAAAAAATTTCCTTATTTCTTTTTATATAACAACAAAAATGTGTTCCAGGATTTTTGCTTTCATCCAAATTTACTACAGCACTTTCATATTTTTTAGCACCATATTGCGGTAGAGCGTCTCTCATGAATACACCTCTAAAATGAGGTATTTTTAATTTTCGTGCGTATTTATCCACTTCATCATTCGTTAGTGCTCGAGAGGGTAGATTCAATGGAAGTTTTTTTTTAGATATAATCCCATACCGGACTTGTGCTGTTTCAAATACAATCCGTTTCCTTTCTGGCCGAGAGATATGGCTTCTATAGTTTTATTGTGACGTTGCGCTTCTTCAAGTTGCCTTTTTGCCGCCTTTGCATCATTGATAGTTCTAACAACGTTTGCTACACCTCCTGATAATCCTCCTATAGCCGAAATTCCTGCTAAAATCGCTGGAATTAGTGGTAGAAATCCACCTCTTTTAGGTATTGGAATAATTCTTGGTATTCGTATCTTTTTACGGCCGCCGGCTTCTTTTACATATTGCCGTGCAGCTTTAATGGCATCCTTAGATAATGACTTGATATCATCAGTATTATGCAATTTTTTAATTTTATCAAGAACTTTATTTACGATCGCTTTACGGAAAGCCTGTTTTCGTACTTTGGTACCAGTTTTTCGTTTCGGTTTTCTTAATTGTGAACCCATTCCTAGTTTCCTTTTAATTTTCATTGTGTTAGTGACAAACCAAGACGCAGTTTTCTCACCAAAATTTGAATCGTTCGCCTTAACACGTTGCCACGCTTTCTCTTCTAATATTCTGTCAGCCAAATGCCGATTTGAAAGGTGCTTGCTTTTAGAGTAAGCGATGTCGTGTTGTTTACAAGCTTTATCGAGCGGATTAATTCCGGCGTCTCCGCGTTCTAGACGTTTTGATAATTTCGTACCTGGTCCACAATACTGATAACCGCCTGGAAGATGAAGTTCAAACGGTAGATTGTTAATCAGCGTATTTAACACACCTTCACCTTTATGAATTATCATTGGAACTGACTTCACCCATTGCATGTCACTTCTATTTATAGGTAATTATGTATAAAAGGACAAGTGTTGACTGAGAGGCATTAGTGTTAAAATGAAAGTTGTGCAACAGCCTACCTCCCTTTCCCTAATCAATTTCGATGAAAATGACAATTTGCCACCATCTTCTCATCATCATCATCATTCGCTTTTATTACCTAATTCAATAAGAGCGATAATAAGTGGGCCGAGCGGGTGTGGTAAAACTAATATTATGTTCAGCTTGCTTTTCGATCCGAACGGTTTAAGGTTTGAAAATATCTACGTTTACTCTAAATCGCTATATCAGACCAAATATGAACTGTAGCGGTTTATCTAAAATTCTAAATTAAGTTTTGTAGAATATAGAAATTAAAGTACCTATTGTCACCATAACAAGAAAAGGTAATTAAAACACTATTATAACTGCATTCGAGTAAATGTTCAATTTTGAGAAAATCATTAGGGGTGAAAACCACAATATTAGTTCGGTGAAAAGTAAATTGTAAGAACAATTAGGCCCGGTAGTTATTAAGCAGTTATTACGGTCAAGGTACTGAACGACACATCCGGATATTGTTGAACCCCCTACCAAATACTGGTTCATCTAGACAATATAAATAGTACAAATTTTTATAACATAGACAGTAAGTCTTATTCTTTCGTATTTGATGTTAATTTGTTACTTTGTTTATTCTTGTCGTTTCTTCGCCTTATATGTTTGTGTGTGACTCAAAATTAAACTTTTTTTTTTGTTAGTGTTTTATCGGACTTTTATTTTCGTTCATTACAACAACCCCGATAAGTGGTGACCGCGACGTGAGTTATTTTGAGTCATAAGCAGATTCTTCAACAACGGTTACGTTTTGCTTCTTATCTTGACAACAATGGTGAATACTCGTACAGACAGCGCCAGCGAAGCCCTTAACCAGTTGGAACAACAGAAACGTCAGCTCGAACAACAGCGACAACAAATGGAACAGGAACGAAAGGAATTGGAACGGCTACAACGGGAATATCAACTTCGTCAAAGTCAACAGGACCAACAACCGTTACCTCAGGAAGCAACCTTAGCCGCAGGTTCGTCACGCCAACCTACTACTACTTTATCAGGTGGCGAACGAGTGGGACTACGCATTCCTGAATTCACTCCCAATGACCCGGAATATTTCTTCGTTCTGTTGGAAAGAACGTTGAGCACCGCAGGTATAACCAACGACGAGGCCAAATTCAGCTACGTGCTCGGATCCCTAGGGACAAGATACCTGGGAGAAGTCCGCGATATCGTGATGAATCCACCACAGGAAAACGCCTACGAAGTACTAAAACGGGAATTGGTAAAACGTCTTAGCCAGTCTCAAGAGCACAAGACCCGAAAACTCCTGGAGCATGAAGTCATCGGCGACAGGAAGCCTTCCCAATTCCTGAGACATCTGCGAACGTTAGCCAGTAATATCGTAGGAGATCCTGTTTTACGAACAATATGGTTGAGTCGGTTACCAGTTCAATTACAACCTCATTTGGTAACTAAACCGAAAGCACCCTGGATCAATTAGCGGAAATGGCCGATGCAATCCTGGAAGCTACACGATCACCACCGGAAATAGCAGCTAACAGCCTTACCAACGAAACGTCCCTGGAAATAAGACTTGCACAATTACAGCTAAGTATACAACAACAAGTTTCAGAACAATTATCAGCACTGCGAAGACAAATCGACGCTATCGCTGTTCCTGAAAAGCATCGCAGTCGAGAGAAATCGCCACACCCTCGATCCCGTTCCAGAAAACGTTTTAATTCACAAGACAGGGGGCACGCATCTAACGGACTCTGTTGGTACCATTGGAAATTCGGACCACAAGCACGAAAATGTCAGCCACCGTGTACCGGAAATCAACAGGGAAACGGAACAGGAGGTCGCTAATGGCGGCTAGCGACAATGAAAACCTCCCACGCCGTCTCTTTGTAACCGACAAAGTTACAAACATACAATTCTTAATCGATACCGGCGCAGATCTCTGCGTGTATCCACGTTCATTCGTTCATGGTACATGCAAAAGATCGAAATATGAATTGGCAGCGGCAAATGGAACCATAATTCCAACATATGGTACAATCCAACTTTCATTAAATTTAGGATTGCGACGAGCTTTTGTCTGGTCGTTTGTCATCGCCGAGATACCCAAAGCAATCATAGGAGCAGACTTTCTAGCGCACTTTGGACTTCTCGTTGACCTACAAAATGGACGTCTAATCGACCCTCTTACAAAACTGGCATCGCATGGACAAGTAGCTACGTGTGACATCGACAGCATCAAAATGGTTAGCGGTACGTCAACTTTTCATCAATTGCTTCGACAGTTTCCGAACCTTACCCGACCCAACAGCCATGTAGGGGTCGTCAAACATAATACAGTTCATCACATTCGGACAAGTCCTGGACCACCAGTCTTCAACCGACCACGACGTCTAGATCCGCGACGCTTGGCGGCAGCTAAGAAAGAATTTGAAACAATGTTACAGCTAGGAATCGCCCGCCCATCTGAAAGCTGCTGGTCCTCACCTTTACACCTAGTGCCCAAACAAGATGAACAATGGAGACCTTGTGGGGACTATCGTGGACTAAATGCACGAACAATACCGGACCGTTATCCAGTCAGACACATCCACGACATCGCACATATGCTCAATGGAAAGAAAATCTTTTCGAAGATAGATCTCGTTAGGGCATACAACCAGATCCCCGTCGCTCCAGAGGATATCCCGAAAACTGCTATTACGACTCCATTTGGTCTTTTTGAATTCCCTTTTATGACCTTTGGACTTCGTAACGCGGCACAAACGTTTCAACGATTTATGGATGAAGTCCTGCGAGGTCTAGACTTTTCATATGCATACATCGACGACATACTCGTTGCATCCGAATCACCTGAGGAACACGAAGAACATCTACGAATACTTTTCGAACGTCTACAGCAATTCGGTGTGGTTATAAATGCAGCAAAATGCACCTTCGGCACGACAGAGGTAAAATTTCTAGGCTACTTAATCACAAGCAATGGTACTAAACCATTGCCTGAAAAAGTACGAGTCATCACCGAGTATCCTAGACCAGAGACAGTGAAACAATTAAGGCAATTTCTGGGAATGGTAAACTTTTATCGTAGGTTTATAGCCAACGCCGCAGATTTACAAGCCGTCCTCACCAGTCTTTTGACCAACAACGTCAAAAGAAAAGCGCCAATCACCTGGACAAAAGAAGCCGAAGAAGCCTTCAACAATTGCAAGAATAGTCTGGCACACGCAGCACTCCTAGTGCATCCAAAACCTAACGCAGCCCTTGCTCTTACGTGTGATGCTTCAGACACCGCCGTAGGCGCAGCCCTGCAACAACGGATAAACAACCATTGGGAACCGCTAGCATTCTTTTCCCAAAAATTGAGTCCTGCCGAACGCAAGTATAGTGCTTTTGATAGAGAGCTTTTAGCAATCTATAAAGCAATTAAACACTTTCGCCACATGCTAGAAGCCACAGTATTCACGATATTTACCGATCATAAGCCAATCATCTTCGCGTTCAACCAGAAACCTGAGAAGTGGACTCCCCGACAAATTCGCCATCTGGACTTCATCAGCCAGTTTAGTACGAATATACAGCATATATCTGGAATGGAAAATGTCGTCGCCGACGCGCTTTCCCGCATCGAAGAAATGTCTACTTCCCTCAACTACGTAGACCTGGCCAAGGACCAAGAAAAAGATAAGGAATTGCTATCATTTCTTAATTCAAATTCCAGTTTAAAGCTCAAGAAAGTTGAGATCCCTGGCACTGGTGCGACGATTTTTTGTGATGTTTCGACAGCGACCGCCCGCCCATTTTTAACAACTAAATTTCGTAAAGCAGCTTTCCATTCTATCCATGGTCTTGCACATCCAGGTGCAAAAGCCACTACAACCCTTATAACTCAACGATTTGTTTGGCCGTCAATACGAAAGGATTGCCGCGAGTGGACCAGAACCTGCATTCCATGTCAACGTTCAAAAATATCACGGCATGTTTCAGCGCCACTTGGTTCGTTCACAACACCATCAGCCAGATTCGATCATGTACATATCGACATTATCGTCATGCCCGTCTCCGAAGGAAAAAGGTATTGTCTTACGTGTGTGGATCGTTTTTCAAGATGGCCAGAAGCATTCCCTCTAGAAGACCAAACAGCAGAAACAGTTGCAAGAGTGTTCTACGAAAATTGGATTTGCCGTTTTGGAGTTCCTTTACGAGTGACGACCGATCAAGGACGCCAATTTGAATCAACCCTATTTAGACAGCTTACCAGAATGGTTGGTATATCTCACCTTCGTACCACTTCATATCATCCCCAGGCGAATGGGATGGTAGAAAGACTTCATAGACAACTAAAAGCTGCAATTAAGTGTCATAATAATGACAAATGGACCGAAGTACTGCCTACCGTTTTACTGGGAATTAGATCCGCATGGAAGGAAGACATCGATGGTACTGCTGCCGAACTGACTTATGGCCAACCTCTGCGACTACCAGGTGAATTTTTGACACCAAGGACCGACAACGCTCTAGAAAATCCCGAGGCCTACACCAAAGAACTTCGACAAGTTTTTCAAGACTTACAGCCAGTAGCAGGTACACACCATGGACCTAGGAGTATTTTCGTATTCAAAGACCTAGCCACAGCAAAACAAGTTTTTGTGCGCAACGATGGACCAAAATATTTATTGCAACCACCATACGAAGGACCATTCTCTGTCGTTAAACGTACAGCGAAAACTTTTACCATACGAGTAAAAGGCAAAGATGTCGTCGTCTCAATAGATCGAGTGAAACCCGCCTATATTCTACCGGATAACTACGTTGACCCTGCAGCCGCAACATCTAAGAAACCTACCCCAGAATCGCCTCAACAACCCGATCAGGAGATCCCAATGACGACCCGAGCAGGAAGAAGGATAAGGTTTACCGACCGCTACCAAGCAGGAAATTATTAACGTTCATCACTAGCGAGGGGGTACTGTAGCGGTTTATCTAAAATTCTAAATTAAGTTTTGTAGAATATAGAAATTAAAGTACCTATTGTCACCATAACAAGAAAAGGTAATTAAAACACTATTATAACTGCATTCGAGTAAATGTTCAATTTTGAGAAAATCATTAGGGGTGAAAACCACAATATTAGTTCGGTGAAAAGTAAATTGTAAGAACAATTAGGCCCGGTAGTTATTAAGCAGTTATTACGGTCAAGGTACTGAACGACACATCCGGATATTGTTGAACCCCCTACCAAATACTGGTTCATCTAGACAATATAAATAGTACAAATTTTTATAACATAGACAGTAAGTCTTATTCTTTCGTATTTGATGTTAATTTGTTACTTTGTTTATTCTTGTCGTTTCTTCGCCTTATATGTTTGTGTGTGACTCAAAATTAAACTTTTTTTTTTGTTAGTGTTTTATCGGACTTTTATTTTCGTTCATTACAACAACCCCGATAGAACTATTAAAGCAGATTATGAAAAAAACCAAGGTAATAGGCTATTTTCCATATGACGATAACGAAACAATAATTGATCCGTCGGAAGCGAGAGAAAATTCAATCTTTATTTTCGATGATATTGCCTCTTCGAAACAGGATAAAATACGGAATTACTTTAGCATGTCCCGGCATAAGAATATCGATTGCTTCTATCTTTGTCAAACGTACACTTGCATACCGAAGCACCTGATTCGTGATAATGCCAATTTTTTAGTTCTTTTCAAACAGGATGATTTAAACTTAAAACATGTTTACAATGATCATGTCAATACAGACATGTCATTTGATAATTTCAAAAGTATATGTATGAATTGTTGGCAGCAAAATAAATATGGAGTTTTGGTCATTGTTAAAGATTACGATTTAAACAATGGTCGTTACCGTTATGGATTTGATAAATACATTATGATTTCGTCTTAGTTGTCATTTCATCTCTGTCTGTTTCGTTGTAAGCAGTGTGTGTACGTTAAAAAAAAAAAAGGAAAAAAAAAATATGGAAGCTGAAAATATTAGTAAAAATAAATTACTCAAGAAGAAATTAATAGAGTTATCAAAGGCCGTAAGACAAAAATATACAAGTTTAAAATTGGGGCGAGAACAGGAAAATGAATCTATTAAACGAATATTGACACCAGTGATCGAACCTCTTTCTAAGATAGCTGATAAAACGTTGAATCAGACGATTGATATTAAAAAAGAAGAAAAATTATCACCACCAGTTAAGAAGAAACTGCAAACAACCTACTTCTCTTCCTATTCACCATACCTTAGTAAGAGGAAGAAAAATGATGCAGATGCATCTGTTGGTGAAGGAGGAGGAGGAGAGGAGGAAGAGACATTCAAAAATGTAGCTGCTGTGTCAACACCAACAACAACAACAGATTGGGAAAATGCACCGATTGATGAAATTCGTAGAAGTTACATGGAAATGACAGATAGCAAAGTGCTTACGGAATATTTAGAACAATATCCACCTCTAGCTAGAACATATATAGAGGGATTTCTTAAAGATCATCTTAACGAATATGATACTACTTATGGAATTAACTTCAATTCAACAGTTGATAAATGGACAATGGGAGACAGTGAAATGAATATTGACAAAGAAAGTAATTTGATTATTAAAAATATTCCGTTTCGTGGAACACCAGGTTTATATGAATTGATTTTTAAACGGCAGCCTACAGGTTACAAAAAAGACGACTTGAAACAATATAAACAGATTTTAGAACTTACAAATGTCCTTCATCGTGACTATGATGCGAAAAAACAAATGCGCGGTGGCAAATCATACAAATATATGGAAATAATACGTCCTTTATTTCAATCAACTCTCACTCCAACACAATTACCTAGATATATTGGTAACACTGAAAGAAAGCGAAATAAGTCTACACCAGGTGGTGAGGGGTTTGCTGCTATCAGGGGGAAAAGTTTGGATATGACTTATAACGAAAAACCTATAGAGTATGTCTATTTTGATGACGTCAACGAAATAGTAGATCGATTGCGATTACTTTTGTCTTCAGAAGCAGCTGGTAATCATGCTCACACAAATGAAATAGCGTCAATAATTTCCGAGTTGAGGGAGGGAGGTGTAATTTTTTAAATATATATATAAATTATCGATTTTGTATCTTATCTCTCATTTCATTTAAATTGAACGATATGATGAGTGTGAACAAATTTGGACAGTCGAAACGCTCTGCCTCCATAGACGAATCCATGTTGTCTTCTTCGTCATATTTCAAAAAATCTGAAAGGTTTGGGTTCGCTTTTACCAGCGATGGTGACCTTGATATAGAAAATAGACGTGTTTGCAACGTAAAATCTCCGGTTAATTCTAACGATGTAGTAAATAAAGATTACGTTGACAATAAGTTAAAACTTGAGCAGAATAAAGTCAATCTTATTATCAGAAACGTACCGGAAATGATTGATCAAAAGCTGAGTATCGGTTTGGCCAATTTAAAAAAATCTATTGAGGGTGAACTTCACGAGAACATTGAGAGCGAGAAAGAACATATTTTGAATTTGATAGTAAACAAAAGGATCTTACAAAATATTTTAATGAAAAGTTGAAAAGTGAAGCTGATAAAATTGAGTATTTCCTTGATTTTCAAAATAAGCGCATCATACATATTCCCACACCGACTGCTAGTTTCCACGCTGTAAATAAAGCTTATGTCGATGAAAAGGATAGAACAACTAAAGATCAAATAAGGGCAGAATGTGAAAAAGAGAAACGGGATGCGATGAGCGAAACAAATCTAAAACTGCAAACATTGCGAGAGGATTTATTTACTGCCATCAACAGTGTACGAACAAAACCTTCAACGTCAGCAATCCATTAGACCAATTTTTTTATTTTTTATACATATATATATATGTGTATGTATATAAGTAATTGTTTAAATAGCAAAAAACAACAGTATAACTCCAGTCATGGACGAGTTAAGAAAAGAATTGCTTAATATTAACAAAGTTCTAAAAAAGTTAAGACAAGAAAATTATTTTCTAGATAACTTAACAGCGGAAGAAATAGGAGTTTTACCAAGACAGTATCTTTTAGATCACGTGAGCTACTTAGGCCGCTACTATGCATGGAATAAATTACCGAATCACTTAAAAGAAGATGAAGAATTTAAAGAGGAATATCCTTGCTTTGAGCATTACAATAAAGGTCGACTTCAGATTGATGGTCCTGCCCCACCAAAAAAATGTTGTATGGGTTGTAATACATATATAAGTGGTGATATCTGCAATTCAAAAGAATTCAAAAATGACCTCAAAAGTGAACATAGTAAAAAGAGGATTAGTTAATGAAATTCATAGACATGCTAGGAAGAATTTTAAACGTCGACGTGTAATTATCAAAGGGCTATCAGACTTATATCAAAGTGATTTAATTGAATTAAGAGAGTATGCAAAAGTTAACGATAATTTCAAATTTATTTTAATTGTTATCGATTGTTTCTCTAAGTATGTATGGGTACAAACTATTAAAGACAAATCTGCAACTGAAGTTGTTAATGGTATGAAACGAATACTGAAAACATTAGATTCCATTCCTAAGAATTTACAAACTGACCATGGTAAGGAGTATTATAATGGTCAGTTTAAATCTTTGATGGAAAAATATAAAATTAATCACTATAGTAGTTACTCAGTGAAAAAAGCGTCCATTGTTGAGCGTGTAATTAGAACGATAAAAACTAAATTATTTAAAGCGTTACATTATAGAGGGTCATATAGATGGATAGATGTAATCGATGACGTGGTTAATGAATATAATAACACCGTACATAGAACAATAAGAATGACACCCTCAAAAGCGATAAAAAAACAAAATGAAAAGTACATACTCGATACAGCGTACAGTCATATAAAAATGGTATATGGAAAACCTACATTTCACCTAGGTGATATTGTACGAATAAGTAAAGCAAAACATATATTTTCAAAGTCTTACACACCCAACTGGACAACTGAATTATTTAAAGTAGTAAAAATTAATTATACTAACCCATATACATATTTATTAGAAGATTTAAACGGCAATGCCATAAGTGGAGGTTTTTATACCGAAGAATTACAGAAAACTAAATATCCAGACATTTATTTAATTGAAAAAGTACTAAAACGAAAAAGTAATAACCTTTTTGTTAAATGGTTAGGATTTTCAGACAAATATAACAGTTGGATTAAAACATCAGATGTCGCTTGATCATTTATTTATACATATATATATATAATACATTTTTTTTTTTTTCACCGACGTCTGTAAATAAAAAGAAAATTCTATCAATGTTACAGTCAATGAAATTAAAAAAAAAAAAAATATTCTCTTTACTTACATTTTCCAAACTTCAATAAAAAACGTGCCGTTTTCCATAAAATAAATGTATTCTCCCTGCATCCCGATATATTGAAACGGCGGTGCCGGTGGAGGCACTTGCGACTCCAGCACTATTAACGGTTTATACTGAAAGCACAAATAAATCTCTATTTAGTATAAGAAAACAAAATTAAAATAATAAGGTAGACTTACCAGTAAATTTGGGTTCAGTACCCTTCTTAAGAATTCCACATCGCTTCGTGTGCTCATTATGGTTTTTTAACTAATATACAATTTCACAGCTCTTATATATGAATTTGTTATCAGTAGTGGTTTCCTACTTAGACTGCATAAAAATGCAACTTGATATGTAAATGCTTTAAAAACATAATACACATCTACATACATACATTGTATTCAAAATCAAAAAATAAAAAAGAAGAAGAAGAAGAAGAAAATTAAAGGAAAGACTATTAAAATGTTAGTACATTTTAATAATTCTCAGTTGTATAGAGTTTTCGGTCAGTAAGACATGGATGCTGTATATATCTTATTGGTGTTACATACAGTATGTTCATTTAATTCAGCGTCATGGTCAATATCTGAAGAAAATGATATTAATATTGTTGTTAATCATTTACATAAATTAGGGTATTTTACAGACATTATCGGTCCAATAACATTGAATGAAATAAATAATTTAATTAAGAGAGATAATAGTTCGTTAATTGCGGCAGTTCAAGCTTTTCAAATAAACAACAATTTAAAACCTACTGATGGAACGATAACACAAGAAGTGATACGATACATTAAAAGACCTCATTGCGGAATAACGAGTGAAATTGAACAAAAATACTCTACGTCTCCTCATAAATGGTCTAATTCAACATTAACCTGGTACTTCAATAACGCAACCGCTCGAGAACAATTTATAACAGTAAGAGCATTTCAGTTGTGGTCAAAACATTCTAATATTAGTTTTATTATGAAACAAAAGAACGCAAATATAGTTATCAGTAAATTTTCAAGACAGCATAATTATAGCGAAACTCCCAATAGGCAATGCTCTTCATTCGACGGTGAGAGAGGGGTTCTTGCTCATGCAAGTTTTCCTTCTCAATATAAAACACAACTAGAAATACATTTAGATGCTGAAGAAAAATGGGATTCAACTTTGATTACGTCTGCTGATAATGAAGATACAATAAATTTATACTTGGTACTTTTACACGAAATTGGACATACTTTGGGTATTGCTCATTCTGACGCGAATGAAAGCATTATGAATCCTTTTTATTTTGTACCTCAAAATATTTCAAGTCTTATTTATTTTGATTTATATGAAGATGATATTAAAGCAATTCAAAATTTATATGGAAAATCTTCTAGTGGAGGTTACTATCCACTGCCACCACCTACATCCATTGCAACAACTATTTCATCTACTATCAAAACAGTAATTACAACGCCTAAACCGGTATATACATCAGCTTTACCTATACATACAACAGCTCAAACAGCAAGTACAACAGCTAAACCTGTATATACATCAGCTTTACCTACACATACAACAGTATCTGTTATACCAGGTGGACAAATACCTGATAATAAACCTGATTTATGCAGTATAAAAAATTTGTACACTTATTTGGTTCTTAACGGAAAATTGTTTGTGTTTCATGCTGTGTGGGTGTGGACGATTCCTCTAATTAACGGTGCAATTGACATATATAATAAAGAACCAGAATTAATTACACAATGGTTACCGTTCCTTCCAAGAAATTTTAGTAAGATAAATGCAATCTATCAAAAACCTAATACCAACATCGTATTACTTAGCAATAATATAATGTATATAATTGAATTCCCCTCATTAAAGTTAAAAAATAAATCTGCAGGTTTCATAAAAGAGATGTTTCCAGGTATACCAAATAACATTAGAGCAGTTTTTCGATTTACTAACGGTCATCTCTATTTCTTTTCCAAGCATTTCATTTTTGAATTTGATCCATTTACTAGACGTGTTATACAATCAATAAAAAATTCTGGTATTGAGATATTTGTTAATGTTATAGATATTCAATGTACAACAAATTCAATTTTATCTAAATTGTATAAAATAGTTTCCAAATTATATATCACAAATAATGAAAGAACGGGAAAAGGTTTGTTTAATACTCCAGATTATGATAATGATGATGATGATGATGATGATGATGATCGAGAAGGTGCATGGGAAGGAAACTTGTCATTATCGCAAGTTTTTCAATAGCTGCTTTTTTAAATAAAACGAATTACTTGTATCTCAAATCAGTCATAGTTCAAACTTTACGGAAGAGAGATGGCTGCTCTACTAACAACAATTACAGCTATTGCATCAATCCACAATGGATCTTTATTTATCTCACGGCCGTATGATGCACTTTATGCCTTCACATGTTTCCAAAATGATACTCCTCAATTAAAGACATGTACATGGCCAGACGGGTGGAATAGAACTTCAGCATCGTATGACTTGTATAACACTTACACATTTAAAATAAAAAATAAAAACCTTAGCTCATACGAAAATGTTCAAATACGGTATTTTCTAAAAAATGAAAAATATGTGGATAGTCAATGGATTCACCTTACATCAACAAGGCAAGGAGAAAAATGTTCTTCCGTAGCTGTAAACCTTTCAGCGAATATAAATTATTATTTTGTGTTTGCTATAATAATTCTTTCTGTTAAAGTTATTGGTCTAATCATTTGCAATTTATATACATTATTTAAGTATCGTTATAGTGAGTAAATAAAAAGTTCTTTAATTGTTTTTGTGTAATTTGTATAATATATTCAGTAGATAAGAAAAAAAGAAAACAGTAAACAGCAAACCACAATCGATTTTAATTTATGTAAATTAACTGAATGTATAATTTTAAAATAACAAAACCTTGAACGTAAAACTGATAAAAAATATTTAAATTATCTGAATGCATAACTTAAAATAACATAAACATGAACACAAAACTGATAAAATTCTTAGACAAAATATGAAGAAAAATTTAAAAGTTAAAACATGAATGTGTGTGTGTGTGTGTGTGTGTGTGTGTGTGTGTTATAATTTAATATAAATAAGAGAAAATTTTCTTAAATTTCATCCACTTTTATCAGTTATTGTGGTGAGTGTGCTTTTCTAAACGTACTTCCTGTTATTATTCTGCTATTGAAACGCGTAATTATGTCTTCATCAGTTCAAAATGAAATTGAGGCTCATTTTTTGGAAGCTATCAACCAACGGGGTTTATGTGACTCAAAACCACTCCTACATATAAAGGATATGATTATAGATAAACCATATCCAGTTGTGCACCTGTCACGAAGAAAAACGCGTCATGGAGATACAATTGCTGTAGAAACTGTAGAAAATCTTATATTTTTACCAAAACGTATGTATGATGCCTTCACAGACGAGAGAGTAGAGATTGCGAATAAATCGAAATTTGCAATTATCTACCGAGGAAGCAAAGACTTTGGAAAAAACAACAAAGCTGAGCTAGTTGAATTCATACAAATTTAGTATCAGGTAAATGGTTCATACGTATGACTTACCTACATATTTTACTAATACTTCATTTTTTTTTTTTTTTCAGAAAATTTAACGAGTACGTAGTAAATTATATTTAGATTCTTATCATTATACATCCTGTTAACTTGTGTATGTGTGCGTGTATTAGGTATGGAAGCTAATTCTATTTTAAAAGACTTCATTCAGAAGATTGAGCAAGTTAACAATTTAATTAAGAAAAGGAGGGAATATCGTAAGTGGATAAAAATTTTAAATGTTAATATTTTACTGGTTATGAAATTGTTAAAACAAGAAAAAAAATGTGAGATCAAACATAAATCTCAGTTAGAAGCTAATTTATCTTTATTAAAATATTTTAAAAACAAATTCAGAAATGAACTTCAAAAAAAAATTAGAAAGAAAGCAAGAAACATACAATGGATTGATGTAGAAAGTTGTTTCGATAGTAGAATAAGGACAGGAAGTATATTAAATTATAGTATTAAAGAACCAATTTTGTTTTTTAAAAAAGCGTTTAACAGCTTTCGAATCCAAATTAAGAAAGAATTAAAAAAAACACTACTAAAAGTAAATGCTATCTTTTACGCTAACTTTATTAAACCTTCAACTGGAGAAACAGATATCAAACACTTTTCAACTAAAAATAATATAATTGATTGGGCTACGAATTTAAGAGACTGGTATAATCAGCACATAAATGATAAGCTTTTATCTAGAATAGATGATTTTCTAGAGAGGGACAGTGGTTGGGCACTTTTTGAAATTATTCAACTTAAAATAAACATTAATCAGTACACACCAATTAACTTTGGAATATCAACTTATGTAGACTTACCATCTTACATTAAAAATACTAAGTCTGTTCTCAATATTCAAAATGATGACCAATTTTGTTTCCTGTGGAGTATTGTTGCTGCACTCCATCCAACAACCCTCAACAAAAACTGTAACAGAACCTCATCATATCCACACTTTAGTACAGTTCTTAAATATGAAGGAATTAATTTCCCTATTCAATTTAAAGATATAAATAAATTTGAAGAAATGAATAAATTATCAATAAATATATTTACTATAGAGAGAAAGGAAATTGTACCTCTTTGTCTTAGCAAAAACGATTTTACACCACATATTAATTTATTAGCTGTTTCACATGTCCCTTCTTCTTCTTCTTCTAGAGATAATTTAACAGAAAATGATACAATCATAAAATTAAATAGGACTTTCCATTTTGCTTTAATTAATAATTTATCTAAGTTATTGCATAAACAAACCAATAGAGTTAGTCAAAAGAAGTGGTTCTGTCATCAATGTCTAAATCATTTTTCATCGCAAGAAATACTGGAAAGGCATACGATCGATTGTAAAAATTTAAACACAACAAAAATTACTTTACCCACTGAATCGGAAAATCCTTTTAAATTTAGAAATTTTAAAAATAAGGAATTAGTGCCGTTTGCGATTTATGCTGATTTGGAATGTTTACTCATTAGTTGTGATGAAGGTATAAATAATGCTACCAGCAAAACACAAAAAATTCAAAGACATGAACCTTTCAGTATTGCATATTATTTAAAGTGTACTTATGACGATTCATATTCCAGATTTAAATTAAACACCGGAAAAGATTGTATTACATGGTTTGTTAGGGAACTTAAAAAAATTGCTGAAGAATTAGATAGCATTTTCTCTAATATTATTCCTATGAAACCGTTAACCTTCGAGCAGGAAAATAAATTTATTACTGCAACACTGTGTCATATTTGTTCTAAACCGTTTAAAAATGATGATGTTAAAGTTAAGGATCACTGTCATCTAACAGGTAATTACCGCGGTCCATCCCATGTAGGGTGTAACTTAAATTACAAAGACACTCATACAATACCTGTTATTTTTCACAATTTATCTGGATACGATAGTCATTTTTTAATTAAAGCTTTAACTGTAGAAGTAAACGGGAGAATATCATTATTACCTGTAAACAAAGAAAAATACATTTCGTTCACGAAATATATAGAGAATACCAAAAACAAATTTCAGATTTTTAGATTCTTTTCGGTTTATGTCCAGCAGTTTAGATAAATTATCATCTTATCTAGATAAAAAACGGAAAATAATAACTATGAAATATTATGAAAATGAAAACGAATTTGAATTGGTACAGCGTAAGGGTGTCTTTCCATATGAATATTTGAGCTGTTGGGAAAAATTGCAGGATATAAAACTACCACCTAAAGAATTTTTCTTCAGCACAATTAATGAATGTCACATTTCTGATGCGGACTATAAGCATGCGTGCTTAGTTTGGGATACTTTTAAAATTTCAACTTTACAGCAATATGCTGAACTCTACTTGAAAACAGATGTTTTGTTACTGGCTGATGTATTTGAAAATTTCCGTTTAACGTGTTGGAACACATATAAATTAGACAGTTTACATTATTACACAGCACCAGGACTCGCTTTTGATAGTATGCTTAAAATTACAGGAATAGAGTTAGAACTATTTACTGATATTGATATGATGATGTTCTTAGAACGAGGCATACGAGGGGGAGTGTCACAATCGTGTAATAGATATGGAAAAGCAAATAATAAATACATGGGAGACAATTTTAATTCAAACGAACCTATATCATATTTAATGTATTATGATGTAAACAACTTATACGGTTATGCAATGACATTCCCACTACCGGAAGGACAATTTGAATGGGTTACTGATATTTATTCTGTAGTTATTGATAAAATCCCTGACAATGGTGAGTTTGGGTATATTTTTGAAATTGATTTCCATTATCCTACTAAACTTCATAAGCAACATAGAGATTTACCATTGCTTCCGGAACATTTAATTCCACCCGGATCAAATTCGAAAATAACTAAATTGATGACTACACTTTATGATAAGAAAAAATATATTATTCATTATAGAAATTTAAAACAAGCTTTAAATTTGGGTATCGAAATTAAAAAGATTCATAGAATATTAAAATTTAAACAATCACCTTGGTTAAAAAAATATGTGGATTTAAATGCAAACTTACGACAGACGAGTAAAAACGATTTTGAAAAAAATTTCTATAAACTGATGAATAACGCAGTTTTTGGTAAAACTTTAGAAGATGTCAGAAAATACAGAGATGTTAAACTAGTGAATAAATGGCATGGAAGATATGGGGCAAACTATTATATTTCCCAACCCAATTTTCATAGTTGTACAATATTAGGTGATGATATGGTACTCATCGAAATGAAAAGATTGAACATTTATTTTAATAAGCCAATGTTTATAGGATTCAGTATACTTGACATTTCAAAAACAGTGCTATACGATTTTCACTACAATTACATCCAAAAACGTTTTTCCGATAGGGCGAAATTACTTTATACTGATACAGATTCCTTAATTTACCATTTCTCTGTTGATGATATTTACCAATATATAAAAAGTGATATACATAAATTTGATACATCTGACTACCCACCAAACAATATCTATAATATACCTCTAGAAAATAAGAAAAAATTAGGTCTTATGAAAGATGAATGTCAAGGGAAGATAATGTGGGAATTTATTGGTTTGCGTTCAAAAATGTATGTAATAAAAATGTATAGTGACAAAGAGGAAAATGTAGAATTCACAAAAAAATCTAAAGGGATTAAAAAAGTTGCGCTCAGGAAAATTACATTTAAGGACTATTTTCAATGTTTATTCAATAACAAAATTATTGAAACGACTCAAAATATATTTGTATCTAAAAAACATGATGTTTACACGGTAAGACAAAATAAAGTGGCACTTAGTCCACACGACGATAAACGAATTATAAATTATATTTATACAGATACATATCCATGGGGCTATAAAGATAGCATTTAATTTTTTTTTTTTTTTTCCATTTAATTATTGACAATATATTTGTAGATTGAAGCGGAAAGTTTCAGAGAAGCATGCTTGCCCTACCATCATCTTTGCTGAATCTTTCTATTGATAAATTACTCAATACCTATTTATTAACATATAAGGAAATACATAACTTAGAAATCCCATACAATATAAAATTATTGTTGTTTGAAAGACGATTGAATTGTAATACCTATATTAAGAGCATTTACAACCGTACTAGTAATCCATCATTATATAGTTGGAGATTTTCACCAAAAATTAAAATCCCAAAGTTTCAAATACTTACATTATTTAAGCATTCGCAAGATATTTTCTTTGATTATTTTAAATTGTATGCAAAATTTAATTATTATAAAACTCCCCTAAAACACTGTTCAATGATTTGTAAACAATGTTGGAATAATCACTTCAAAAAAGAAATTGTAGAAGAACAAGCTTTCAACGAGCCATTGCACAAATTTACATGTATGCGATACTACAAAGCATATTTAACTCTTAGGGAAATAATAACAGATATACAAAGTATGCAATGGATATGCCACTATTGCATGGTTACACCTTTACTTCGACTGGGAACATCATTTTCATATAAACATTTTGGATATGAAATGATACCATTCGATTTTACATACGAAAATGATGAAGATGTTGACGTAGAAAATAACATCATAGAAGATATTTCTTTATTCTAATTAAACTTCTTTGAATAACAAAATGTATAATTGTACACATACAAAAGTTAAATATTACTACTATTATAAGAATTGTCATGCCTAATAATATGTATGTAATAAATATATGTATTAAACAAAATTATTAGTGTTTTTTTTTTATCTATCACCACTGTCGAGGTAAATTATTTTTCAAAGTAAGTATTTATACAATTAATAAAGAAAAAAAAAAAAAAAAAAAAAGAAACATAATTTAGTCTCGATTTTTAATATCACCAGCGCGCCATCCTCCCCATTCAACAATAGCGCTGTATTGACAATATTGTAAACAGTAACAAAATAAAAGTAAAACAAATACACACACACACACACACACAACAATATATTTTTTTATCCACCGTTTAAACACAGTCCAGCGGTACGGCTGTTGGCTCAGCGAGTTAGCGTCCGTGCCTGTTACAACGGCAGCTCCTCGCGCAAACGGTTCGAACCCGGGCGCACCACATACACTTTTTCTCAACAAAAAAAAAAATTACGTCATCAGCCTCTAATACACACACACACACACATCATCATCACCTCCACAGCAGTGCCCCGAAGACAAAAAAAAAATTACGTCATCAGCTTCTAATACACACACACACACATCATCATCACCTCCACAGCAGTGCCCCGAAGACAACCCTCTGCGACCAGCGCCACCCCTTCTTCGCCAACACCACCACCACCACCCAAAGAATGACCTTGGAAGGCCACGACCCACGAAGAATGACCTCGGAAGACACGAAGAATGACCTCGAAAGACACGAAGAATGACCTCGAAAGACATCAAAAAACACCATCAATGGTAAGAACTGGATGGACACGCCATCCTCTGTCGCAGCTCCGACATAGTATACCTACTCCTGAGGTTTGATGCTAATGTTGCTGATGCTGCTGAGTAGAATCGTGCATTCAAAATGGCGCAAAGTCATTAAATTACCTTTTCCTCTATTAATAGAAATCAAATTAGTGCAATTTTGTGCAAAAAATTGTCGCCCATTAACTGCCATGTGCATTTAGCCCTATTTTGCATTCCTTAGGTATCATGCTAATGTTGCTAATGCTGCTAAGTCGAACAGTGCAATCGGAATAGCGCTAACTCTTTAAATAGAACTCTTCCTCTATTAACACATTTCAACTTAGTGCAATTTTGCTCTGGAAATTGTCGCTCTTGAACTTCCATGTGAATATTGCGCTATTTCGCATTTCGGAGGTATGATGCATTTGTTCTTGATGCTGCTGAGTCGAACAGTGCAATTAAAATGGCGCATACTCTTTAAATTACCTTTTGCTCTATTAACAGACTTCAATTTAGTGCAATTTTGTGCAAAAAATTGTCGCTCTTGAACTGCCATGTGAATATAGCACTATTTTGCATATCTGAGGTATGATGCTAACGTTGCTGATGCTGGTGAGTCGAACAGTGCCATCAAAATGGCGCATCCTCTTTAAATTACCTTTTTCTCTATTAATAGACTTCAAATTAGTGCAATTTTGTTCTGAAAATTGTCGCTCTTGAACTTCCATGTGAATATAGCGCTATATCGCATTCCGGAGGTATGATGCTTCTGTTGCTGATGCTGCTGGCTCGAACAGTGCAATCGATATGGGGCTAACTCTTTATATGGAACTCTTTTTCCATTAACACATTTCAAGTTAGTGCAATTTTATGCTGGAAATTGTCGCTCTTGAACTTCCATGTGAATATAGCGCTATTTCGCATTCCGGAGGTATGATGCTTCTGTTGCTGATGCTGCAGGGTCGAACAGTGCAATCGATATGGGGCTAACTCTTTATATGGAACTCTGTCTCCATTAACACATTTCAACTTAGAGCAATATTGTGAGGAAAATTGTCGCTCTTGAACTTCCATGTGAAAATACCACTATTTTGCATTCCTGACGTATGATGCTAATGTTGCTGATGCTGCTCAGTGGAACTGTTCATTCAAAATGGCGTATACTCGTTTAATTGCCTTTTTCTCTATTAATATATTTCAATTTAGTGCAATTTTGCATTCCTGAGGTATGATGCTAACGTTGCTGATGCTGCTGAGTCGAACAGTGCAATCAAAGTGGCGCATACTCTTTAAATTACCTTTTCCTCTATTAATAGACTTCAAATTAGTGCAATTTTGTGTAAAAAAATGTCGCTCTTGAACTGCCATGTGAATATAGCACTATTTTGAATTCCTGAGGTATGATGCTAACGTTGCTGATGCTGCTGAGTCGAACAGTGCAATCAAAATGGCGCATACTCTTTAAATTACCTTTTTCTCTATTAATAGACTTCAAATTAGTGCAATTTTGTTCTGAAAATTGTCGCTCTTGAACTTCCATGTGAATATTGCGTTATTTCGCATTTCGGGGGTATGATGCATTTGTTCCTGATGCTGCTGAGTCGAACAGTGCAATTAATATGGCGCATACTCTTTAAATTACCTTTTTCTCTATTAATAGACTTCAATTTAGTGCAATTTTGTGCAAAAAATTGTCGCTCTTGAACTGCCATGTGAATATAGCACTATTTTGCATTTCTGAGATATGATGCTAATGTTGCTGATGCTGCTCAGTGGAACCGTTCATTCAAAATGGCGTATTCTCGTTCAATTACCTTTTTCTCTATTAATATATTTCAATTTAGTGCAATTTTGGATTCCTGAGGTATGATGCTAATGTTGCTTATGCTGCTGAGTAGAATCGTGCATTCAAAATGGCGCATACTCTTTAAATTACCTTTTCCTCTATTAATAGACTTCAAATTAGTGCAAGTTTGTGCAAAAAACTTGTCGCCCATTAACTGCCATGTGCATATAGCCCTATTTTGCATTCCTTAGGTATCATGCTAATGTTGCTGATGCTGCTGAGTCGAACAGTGCAATCGGAATGGCGCTAACTCTTTAAATAGAACTCTTTCTCTATTAACACATTTCAACTTAGTGCAATTTTGCGCTGGAAATTGTCGCTCTTGAACTTCCATGTGAATATAGCGCCATTTCGCATTCCGGAGGTATGATGCATCTGTTGCTGTTGCTGCTGAGTCGAACAGTGCAATCAAAATGGCGCATACTCCTTAAATTACCTTTTCCTCTATTAATAGACTTCAAATTAGTGCAATTTTGTGCAAAAAATTGTCGCTCTTGAACTGCCATGTGAAATAGCAGTATTTTGCATTCCTGAGGTATGATGCTAATGTTGCTGATGCTGTTGAGTCGAACAGTGCAATCGGAATGGCGCTAACTCTTTAAATAGAACTCTTTCTCTATTAACACATTCCAACTTAGTGCAATTTTGTGTAAAAAAATGTCGCTCTTGAACTGCCATGTGAATATAGCACTATTTTGCATTCCTGAGGTATGATGCTAACGTTGCTGATGCTGCTGAGTCGAACAGTGCAATCAAAATGGCGCATACTCTTTAAATTACCTTTTTCTCTATTAATAGACTTCAGATTAGTGCAATTTTGTTCTGAAAATTGTCGCTCTTGTACTTCCATGTGAATATTGCGTTATTTCGCATTTCGGAGGTATGATGCATTTGTTCCTGATGCTGCTGAGTAGAATCGTGCATTCAAAATGGCGCATACTCTTTAAACTACCTTTTTCTCTATTAATAGACTTCAAATTAGTGCAAAATTGTGCAAAAAATTGTCGCCCATTAACTGCCATGTGCATATAGCCCTATTTTGCATTCCTTAGGTATCATGCTAATGTTGCTGATGCTGCTGAGTCGAACAGTGCAATCGGAATGGCGCTAACTCTTTAAATAGAACTCTTTCTCTATTAACACATTTCAACTTAGTGCAATTTTGCGCTGGAAATTGTCGCTCTTGAACTTCCATGTGAATATAGCGCTATTTCGCATTCCGGAGGTATGATGCATCTGTTGCTGTTGCTGCTGAGCCGAACAGTGCAATCAAAATGGCGCATACTCCTTAAATTACCTTTTCCTCTATTAATAGACTTCAAATTAGTGCAATTTTGTGCAAAAAATTGTCGCTCTTGAACTGCCATGTGAATATAGCACTATTTTGCATTCCTGAGGTATGATGCTAATGTTGCTGATGCTGCTGGGTCGAACAGTGCAATCGATATGGGGCTAACTCTTTATATGGAACTCTGTCTCTATTAACACATTTCAACTTAGAGCAATATTGTGAGGAAAATTGTCGCTCTTGAACTTCCATGTGAAAATACCACTATTTTGCATTCCTGAGATATTATGCTAATGTTGCTGATGCTGCTCAGTGGAACTGTTCATTCAAAATGGCGTATACTCGTTTAATTACCTTTTTCTCTATTAATATATTTCAATTTAGTGCAATTTTGCATTCCTGAGGTATGATGCTAACGTTGCTGATGCTGCTGAGTCGAACAGTGCAATCAAAGTGGCGCATACTCTTATAATTACCTTTTCCTCTATTAATAAACTTCAAATTAGTGCAATTTTGTGTAATAAAAAATGTCGCTCTTGAACTGCCATGTGAATATAGCACTATTTTGCATTCCTGAGGTATGATGCTAACGTTGCTGATGCTGCTGAGTCGAACAGTGCAATCAAAATGGCGCATACTCCTTAAATTACCTTTTTCTCTATGAATAGACTTCAAATTAGTGCAATTTTGTTCTGAAAATTGTCGCTTTTGAACTTCCATGTGAATATAGCGCTATATCGCATTCCGGAGGTATGATGCTTCTGTTGCTGATGCTGCTGGGTCGAACAGTGCAATCGATATGGGGCTAACTCTTTATATGGAACTCTATCTCTATTAACACATTTTAACTTAGAGCAATTTTGTGAGGAAAATTGTCGCTCTTGAACTTCCATGTGAAAATACCACTATTTTGCATTCCTGAGATATGATGCTAATGTTGCTGATGCTGCTCAGTGGAACTGTTCATTCAAAATGGCGTATACTCGTTTAATTACCTTTTTCTCTATTAATATATTTCAATTTAGTGCAATTTTGCATTCCTGAGGTATGATGCTAACGTTGCTGATGCTGCTGAGTCGAACAGTGCAATCAGAGTGGCGCATACTCTTTAAATTACCTTTTCCTCTATTAATAGACTTCAAATTAGTGCAATTTTGTTTAAAAAAATGTCGCTCTTGAACTGCCATGTGAATATAGCACTATTTTGCATTCCTGAGGTATGATGCTAACGTTGCTGATGCTGCTGAATCGAACAGTGCAATCGGTATGGCGCTAACTCTTTAAAGAGAACTCTTTCTCTATTAACACATTTCAACTTAGTGCAATTTTGTGCTGGAAATTGTCGCTCTTGAACTTCCATGTGAATATAGCGCTATTTCGCATTCCGGAGGTATGATGCTTCTGTTGCTGATGCTGCTGGGTCGAACAGTGCAATCAAAATGGCGCATACTCTTTAAATTACCTTTTTCTCTATTAATAGACTTCAAATTAGTGCAATTTTGTGCAAAAAATTGTCGCCCATTAACTGCCATGTGCATTTAGCCCTCTTTTGCATTCCTTAGGTTTCATGCTAATATTGCTGATGCTGCTGAGTCGAACAGTGCAATCGGAATGGCGCTAACTCTTTAAATAGAACTCTTTCTCTATAAACACATTTCAACTTAGTGCAATTTTGCTCTGGAAATTGTCGCTCTTGAACTTCCATGTGAATATTGCGCTATTTCGCATTTCGGAGGTATGATGCATTTGTTCCTGATGCTGCTGAGTCGAACAGTGCAATTAAAATTTCGCATACTCTTTAAATTACCTTTTCCTCTATTAACACATTTCAACTTAGTGCAATTTTGTGCTGGAAATTGTCGCTCTTGGACTTCCATGTGAAAATACCACTATTTTGCATTCCTGAGATATGATGCTAATGTTGCTGATGCTGCTCAGTGGAACTGTTCATTCAAAATGGCGTATACTCGTTTAATTACCTTTTTCTCTATTAATATATTTCAATTTAGTGCAATTTTGCATTCCTGAGGTATGATGCTAACGTTGCTGATGCTGCTGAGTCGAACAGTGCAATCCAAATGGCGCATACTCTTTAAATTACCTATTCCTCTATTAATAGACTTCAAATTAGTGAAATTTTGTGCTGAAAATTGTCGCTCTTGAACTTCCATGTGAATATAGCGCTATTTCGCATTCCTGAGGTATGACGCTACTGTTGCTGATGCTGCTGAGTTGAACAGTGCAATCGATATGACGCTAACTCTTGATATACAAGTCTTTCTCTATTAACACATTTCAACTTAGTGCAATTTTGTTCTGAAAATTGTCGCTCTTGAACTTCCATGTGAATATAGCACTATTTCGCATTCCTGAGGTATGATGCTAATGTTGCTGATGCTGCTGAGTAGAATCGTGCATTCAAAATGCCGCATACTCTTTAAATTACCTTTTCCTCTATTAATAGACTTCAAATTAGTGCAATTTTGTGTAAAAAAATGTCGCTCTTGAACTGCCATGTGAATATAGCACTATTTTGCATTCCTGAAGAATGATGCTAACGTTGCTGATGCTGCTGAGTCGAATCGTGCAATCAAAATTGCGCATACTCTTTAAATTACCTTTTTCTCTATTAATAGACTTCAAATTGGTGCAATTTTGTGCAAAAAATTGTCGCCCATTAGCTGCCATGTGCATTTAGCCCTATTTCGCATTCCTTAGGTATCATGCTAATGTTGCTAATGCTGCTGAGTCGAACAGTGCAATCGGAATGGCGCTAACTCTTTAAATAGAACTCTTTCTCTATTAACACATTTCAACTTAGTGCAATTTTGCTCTGGAAATTGTCGCTCTTGAACTTCCATGTGAATATTGCGTTATTTCGCATTCCGGAGGTATGATGCTTCTGTTGCTGATGCTGCTGAGTCGAACAGTGCAATCGATATGACGCTAACTCTTGATATACAAGTCTTTCTCTATTAACACATTTCAACTTAGTGCAATTTTGTTCTGAAAATTGTCGCTCTTGAACTTCCGTGTGAATATTGCGTTATTTCGCATTTCGGAGGTATGATGCATTTGTTCCTGATGCTGCTGAGTCGAACAGTGCAATTAATATGGCGCATACTCTTTAAATTACCTTTTGCTCTATTAATAGACTTCAATTTAGTGCAATTTTGTGCAAAAAATTGTCGCTCTCGAACTGCCATGTGAATATAGCACTATTTTGCATTTCTGAGGTATGATGCTAATGTTGCTGATGCTGCTGAGTCGAACAGTGCAATCGGCATTACGCTAACTCTTTAAATAGAACTCTTTCTCTATTGACACATTTCAACTTAGTGCAATTTTGTGAGGAAAATTGTAGGTCTTGAACTTCCATGTGAAAATACCACTATTTTGCATTCCTGAGATATGATGCTAATGTTGCTGATGCTGCTCAGTGGAACCGTTCATTCAAAATGGCGTATTCTCGTTCAATTACCTTTTTCTCTATTAATATATTTCAATTTAGTGCAATTTTGGATTCCTGAGGTATGATGCTAATGTTGCTTATGCTGCTGAGTAGAATCGTGCATTCAAAATGGCGCATACTCTTTAAATTACCTTTTCCTCTATTAATAGACTTCAAATTAGTGCAAGTTTGTGCAAAAAACTTGTCGCCCATTAACTGCCATGTGCATATAGCCCTATTTTGCATTCCTTAGGTATCATGCTAATGTTGCTGATGCTGCTGAGTCGAACAGTGCAATCGGAATGGCGCTAACTCTTTAAATAGAACTCTTTCTCTATTAACACATTTCAACTTAGTGCAATTTTGCGCTGGAAATTGTCGCTCTTGAACTTCCATGTGAATATAGCGCCATTTCGCATTCCGGAGGTATGATGCATCTGTTGCTGTTGCTGCTGAGTCGAACAGTGCAATCAAAATGGCGCATACTCCTTAAATTACCTTTTCCTCTATTAATAGACTTCAAATTAGTGCAATTTTGTGCAAAAAATTGTCGCTCTTGAACTGCCATGTGAAATAGCAGTATTTTGCATTCCTGAGGTATGAAGCTAATGTTGCTGATGCTGTTGAGTCGAACAGTGCAATCGGTATGGCGCTAACTCTTTAAATAGAACTCTTTCTCTATTAACACATACCAACTTAGTGCAATTTTGTGTAAAAAAATGTCGCTCTTGAACTGCCATGTGAATATAGCACTATTTTGCATTCCTGAGGTATGATGCTAACGTTGCTGATGCTGCTGAGTCGAACAGTGCAATCAAAATGGCGCATACTCTTTAAATTACCTTTTTCTCTATTAATAGACTTCAGATTAGTGCAATTTTGTTCTGAAAATTGTCGCTCTTGTACTTCCATGTGAATATTGCGTTATTTCGCATTTCGGAGGTCTGATGCATTTGTTCCTGATGCTGCTGAGTAGAATCGTGCATTCAAAATGGCTCATACTCTTTAAATTACCTTTTTCTCTATTAATAGACTTCAAATTAGTGCAAAATTGTGCAAAAAATTGTCGCCCATTAACTGCCATGTGTATATAGCCCTATTTTGCATTCCTTAGGTATCATGCTAATGTTGCTGATGCTGCTGAGTCGAACAGTGCAATCGGAATGGCGCTAACTCTTTAAATAGAACTCTTTCTCTATTAACACATTTCAACTTAGTGCAATTTTGCGCTGGAAATTGTCGCTCTTGAACTTCCATGTGAATATAGCGCTATTTCGCATTCCGGAGGTATGGTGCATCTGTTGCTGTTGCTGCTGAGCCGAACAGTGCAATCAAAATGGCGCATACTCCTTAAATTACCTTTTCCTCTATTAATAGACTTCAAATTAGTGCAATTTTGTGCAAAAAATTGTCGCTCTTGAACTGCCATGTGAATATAGCACTATTTTGCATTCCTGAGGTATGATGCTAATGTTGCTGATGCTGCTGGGTCGAACAGTGCAATCGATATGGGGCTAACTCTTTATATGGAACTCTGTCTCTATTAACACATTTCAACTTAGAGCAATATTGTGAGGAAAATTGTCGCTCTTGAACTTCCATGTGAAAATACCACTATTTTGCATTCCTGAGATATGATGCTAATGTTGCTGATGCTGCTCAGTGGAACTGTTCATTCAAAATGGCGTATACTCGTTTAATTACCTTTTTCTCTATTAATATATTTCAATTTCGTGCAATTTTGCATTCCTGAGGTATGATGCTAACGTTGCTGATGCTGCTGAGTCGAACAGTGCAATCAAAGTGGCGCATACTCTTATAATTACCTTTTCCTCTATTAATAAACTTCAAATTAGTGCAATTTTGTTTAATAAAAAATGTCGCTCTTGAACTGCCATGTGAATATAGCACTATTTTGCATTCCTGAGGTATGATGCTAACGTTGCTGATGCTGCTGAGTCGAACAGTGCAATCAAAATGGCGCATACTCCTTAAATTACCTTTTTCTCTATGAATAGACTTCAAATTAGTGCAATTTTGTTCTGAAAATTGTCGCTTTTGAACTTCCATGTGAATATAGCGCTATATCGCATTCCGGAGGTATGATGCTTCTGTTGCTGATGCTGCTGGGTCGAACAGTGCAATCGATATGGGGCTAACTCTTTATATGGAACTCTATCTCTATTAACACATTTTAACATAGAGCAATTTTGTGAGGAAAATTGTCGCACTTGAACTTCCATGTGAAAATACCACTATTTTGCATTCCTGAGATATGATGCTAATGTTGCTGATGCTGCTCAGTGGAACTGTTCATTCAAAATGGCGTATACTCGTTTAATTACCTTTTTCTCTATTAATATATTTCAATTTAGTGCAATTTTGCATTCCTGAGGTATGATGCTAACGTTGCTGATGCTGCTGAGTCGAACAGTGCAATCAGAGTGGCGCATACTCTTTAAATTACCTTTTCCTCTATTAATAGACTTCAAATTAGTGCAATTTTGTTTAAAAAAATGTCGCTCTTGAACTGCCATGTGAATATAGCACTATTTTGCATTCCTGAGGTATGATGCTAACGTTGCTGATGCTGCTGAGTCGAACAGTGCAATCAAAGTGGCGCATACTCTTATAATTACCTTTTCCTCTATTAATAAACTTCAAATTAGTGCAATTTTGTTTAATAAAAAATGTCGCTCTTGAACTGCCATGTGAATATAGCACTATTTTGCATTCCTGAGGTATGATGCTAACGTTGCTGATGCTGCTGAGTCGAACAGTGCAATCAAAATGGCGCATACTCCTTAAATTACCTTTTTCTCTATGAATAGACTTCAAATTAGTGCAATTTTGTTCTGAAAATTGTCGCTTTTGAACTTCCATGTGAATATAGCGCTATATCGCATTCCGGAGGTATGATGCTTCTGTTGCTGATGCTGCTGGGTCGAACAGTGCAATCGATATGGGGATAACTCTTTATATGGAACTCTATCTCTATTAACACATTTTAACATAGAGCAATTTTGTGAGGAAAATTGTCGCACTTGAACTTCCATGTGAAAATACCACTATTTTGCATTCCTGAGATATGATGCTAATGTTGCTGATGCTGCTCAGTGGAACTGTTCATTCAAAATGGCGTATACTCGTTTAATTACCTTTTTCTCTATTAATATATTTCAATTTAGTGCAATTTTGCATTCCTGAGGTATGATGCTAACGTTGCTGATGCTGCTGAGTCGAACAGTGCAATCAGAGTGGCGCATACTCTTTAAATTACCTTTTCCTCTATTAATAGACTTCAAATTAGTGCAATTTTGTTTAAAAAAATGTCGCTCTTGAACTGCCATGTGAATATAGCACTATTTTGCATTCCTGAGGTATGATGCTAACGTTGCTGATGCTGCTGAATCGAACAGTGCAATCGGTATGGCGCTAACTCTTTAAAGAGAACTCTTTCTCTATTAACACATTTCAACTTAGTGCAATTTTGTGCTGGAAATTGTCGCTCTTGAACTTCCATGTGAATATAGCGCTATTTCGCATTCTGGAGGTATGATGCTTCTGTTGCTGATGCTGCTGGGTCGAACAGTGCAATCAAAATGGCGCATACTCTTTAAATTACCTTTTTCTCTATTAATAGACTTCAAATTAGTGCAATTTTGTGCAAAAAATTGTCGCCCATTAACTGCCATGTGCATTTAGCCCTCTTTTGCATTCCTTAGGTTTCATGCTAATATTGCTGATGCTGCTGAGTCGAACAGTGCAATCGGAATGGCGCTAACTCTTTAAATAGAACTCTTTCTCTATAAACACATTTCAACTTAGTGCAATTTTGCTCTGGAAATTGTCGCTCTTGAACTTCCATGTGAATATTGCGCTATTTTTTCATTTCGGAGGTATGATGCATTTGTTCCTGATGCTGCTGAGTCGAACAGTGCAATTAAAATTTCGCATACTCTTTAAATTACCTTTTCCTCTATTAACACATTTCAACTTAGTGCAATTTTGTGCTGGAAATTGTCGCTCTTGGACTTCCATGTGAAAATACCACTATTTTGCATTCCTGAGATATGATGCTAATGTTGCTGATGCTGCTCAGTGGAACTGTTCATTCAAAATGGCGTATACTCGTTTAATTACCTTTTTCTCTATTAATATATTTCAATTTAGTGCAATTTTGCATTCCTGAGGTATGATGCTAACGTTGCTGATGCTGCTGAGTCGAACAGTGCAATCCAAATGGCGCATACTCTTTAAATTACCTATTCCTCTATTAATAGACTTCAAATTAGTGAAATTTTGTGCTGAAAATTGTCGCTCTTGAACTTCCATGTGAATATAGCGCTATTTCGCATTCCTGAGGTATGGCGCTACTGTTGCTGATGCTGCTGAGTTGAACAGTGCAATCGATATGACGCTAACTCTTGATATACAAGTCTTTCTCTATTAACACATTTCAACTTAGTGCAGTTTTGTTCTGAAAATTGTCGCTCTTGAACTTCCATGTGAATATAGCACTATTTCGCATTCCTGAGGTATGATGCTAATGTTGCTGATGCTGCTGAGTAGAATCGTGCATCCAAAATGGCGCATACTCTTTAAATTACCTTTTCCTCTATTAATAGACTTCAAATTAGTGCAATTTTGTGTAAAAAAATGTCGCTCTTGAACTGCCATGTGAATATAGCACTATTTTGCATTCCTGAAGAATGATGCTAACGTTGCTGATGCTGCTGAGTCGAATCGTGCAATCAAAATTGCGCATACTCTTTAAATTACCTTTTTCTCTATTAATAGACTTCAAATTGGTGCAATTTTGTGCAAAAAATTGTCGCCCATTAGCTGCCATGTGCATTTAGCCCTATTTCGCATTCCTTAGGTATCATGCTAATGTTGCTAATGCTGCTGAGTCGAACAGTGCAATCGGAATGGCGCTAACTCTTTAAATAGAACTCTTTCTCTATTAACACATTTCAACTTAGTGCAATTTTGCTCTGGAAATTGTCGCTCTTGAACTTCCATGTGAATATTGCGTTATTTCGCATTTCGGAGGTATGATGCATTTGTTCCTGATGCTGCTGAGTCGAACAGTGCAATTAAAATGGCGCATACTCTTTAAATTACCTTTTGCTCTATTAATAGACTTCAATTTAGTGCAATTTTGTGCAAAAAATTGTCGCTCTTGAACTGCCATGTGAATATAGCACTATTTTGCATTTCTGAGGTATGATGCTAATGTTGCTGATGCTGCTGAGTCGAACAGTGCAATCGGTATGACGCTAACTCTTTAAATAGAACTCTTTCTCTATTGACACATTTCAACTTATTGCAATTTTGAGCTGGAAATTGTCGCTCTTGAACTTCCATGTGAATATAGCGCTATTTCGCATTCCGGAGGTATGACGCTTCTGTTGCTGATGCTGCTGGGTCAAACAGTGCAATCAAAATGGCGCATACTCTTTAAATTACCTTTTTCTCTATTAATAGACTTCAAATTAGTGCAATTTTGTGCAAAAAATTGTCGCCCATTAACTGCCATGTGCATTTAGCCCTCTTTTGCATTCCTTAGGTATCATGCTAATGTTACTGATGCTGCTGAGTCGAACAGTGCAATAGGAATGGCGCTAACTCTTTAAATAGAACTCTTTCTCTATAAACACATTTCGACTTAGTGCAATTTTGCTCTGGAAATTGTCGCTCTTGAACTTCCATGTGAATATTGCGCTATTTCGCATTTCGGACGTATGATGCATTTGTTCCTGATGCTGCTGAGTCGAACAGTGCAAATAAAATTTCGCATACTCTTTAAATTACCTTTTCCTCTATTAACACATTTCAACTTAGTGCAATTTTGTGCTGGGAATTGTCGCTCTTGAACTTCCATGTGAAAATACCACTATTTTGCATTCCTGAGATATGATGCTAAGGTTGCTGATGCTGCTCAGTGGAACTGTTCATTCAAAATGGCGTATACTCGTTTAATTACCTTTTTCTCTATTAATATATTTCAATTTAGTGCAATTTTGCATTCCTGAGGTATGATGCTAACGTTGCTGATGCTGCTGTGTCGAACAGTGCAATCCAAATGGCGCATACTCTTTAAATTACCTATTCCTCTATTAATAGACTTCAAATTAGTGAAATTTTGTGCTGAAAATTGTCGCTCATGAACTTCCATGTGAATATAGCGCTATTTCGCATTCCTGAGGTATTACGCTACTGTTGCTGATGCTGCTGAGTTGAACAGTGCAATCGATATGACGCTAACTCTTGATATACAAGTCTTTCTCTATTAACACATTTCAACTTAGTGCAATTTTGTTCTGAAAATTGTCGCTCTTGAACTTCCATGTGAATATAGCACTATTTCGCATTCCTGAGGTATGACGCATTTGTTCCTGATGCTGCTGAGTCGAACAGTGCAATTAAAATGGCGCATACTCTTTAAATTACCTTTTCCTCTATTAACACATTTCAACTTAGTGCAATTTTGTGCTGGGAATTGTCGCTCTTGAACTTCCATGTGAAAATACCACTATTTTGCATTCCTGAGATATGATGCTAAGGTTGCTGATGCTGCTCAGTGGAACTGTTCATTCAAAATGGCGTATACTCGTTTAATTACCTTTTTCTCTATTAATATATTTCAATTTAGTGCAATTTTGCATTCCTGAGGTATGATGCTAACGTTGCTGATGCTGCTGTGTCGAACAGTGCAATCCAAATGGCGCATACTCTTTAAATTACCTATTCCTCTATTAATAGACTTCAAATTAGTGAAATTTTGTGCTGAAAATTGTCGCTCTTGAACTGCCATGTGAATATAGCACTATTTTGCATTCCTGAGGTATGATGCTAATGTTGCTGATGCTGCTGAGTCGAACAGTGCAATCGGTATGGCGCTAACTCTATAAATAGAACTCTTTCTCTATTAACACATTTCAACTTAGTGCAATTTTGTGCTGGAAATTGTCGCTCTTGAACTTCCATGTGAATATAGCGCTATTTCGCATTCCGGAGGTATGATGCTTCTGTTGCTGATGCTGCTGGGTCGAACAGTGCAATCGATATGGGGCTAACTCTTTATATGGAACTCTGTCTCTATTAACACATTTCAACTTAGAGCAATATTGTGAGGAAAATTGTCGCTCTTGAACTTCCATGTGAAAATACCACTATTTTGCATTCCTGAGATATGATGCTAATGTTGCTGATGCTGCTCAGTGGAACTGTTCATTCAAAATGGCGTATACTCGTTTAATTACCTTTTTCTCTATTAATATATTTCAATTTAGTGCAATTTTGCATACCTGAGGTATGATGCTAACGTTGCTGATGCTGCTCAGTCGAACAGTGCAATCAAAGTGGCGCATACTCTTTAAATTACCTTTTCCTCTATTAATAGAATTCATATTAGTGCAATTTTGTGCAAAAAATTGTCGCTCTTGAACTTCTATGTGAAAATACCACTATTTTGCATTCCTGAGATATGATGCTAATGTTGCTGATGCTGCTCAGTGGAACTGTTCATTCAAAATGGCGTATACTCGTTTAATTACCTTTTTCTCTACTAATATATTTCAATTTAGTGCAATTTTGCATACCTGAGGTATGATGCTAACGTTGCTGATGCTGCTGAGTCGAACAGTGCAATCAAAGTGGCGCATACTCTTTAAATTACCTTTTCCTCTATCAATAGACTTCAAATTAGTGCAATTTTGTGTAAAAAAATGTCACTCTTGAACTTCCATGTGAAAATACCACTATTTTGCATTCCTGAGATATGATGCTAATGTTGCTGATGCTGCTCAGTGGAACCGTTCATTCAAAATGGCGTATACTCGTTTAATTACCTTTTTCTCTACTAATTTATTTCAATTTAGTGCAATTTTGCATTCCTGAGGTATGATGCTAACGTTGCTGATGCTGCTGAATCGAACAGTGCAATCGGTATGGCGCTAACTCTTTATATAGAACTCTTTCTCGACTAACACATTTTAACTCAGTGCAATTTTGTGCTGAAAATTGTGGCTCTTGAACTTCAATATGAAAATAGCACTATTTTGCATTCCTGAGGAGTGATGCTAATGTTGCTGATGCTGCTGAGTCAAACAGTGCAATCGGTATGGGGGAAACTCTTTATATAGAACTCTTTCTCGACTAACACACTTTAACTTAGTGCAGTTTTGTGCTGAAAATTGTCGCTCTTGAACTTCCATGTGAATATAGCGCTATTTCGCATTCCGGAGTTATGATGCTTCTGTTGCTAATGCTGCTGGGTCGAACAGTGCAATCGATATGGGGCTTACTCTTTATATGGAACTCTGCCTCTATTAACACATTTCAACTTAGTGCAATTTTGTGAGGAAAATTGTCGCTCTTGAACTTCCATGTGAAAATAGCACTATTTCGCATTCCTGAGGTATGATGCTAACGTTGCTGATGCTGCTGAGTCGAACAGTGCAATCAACATGACGCAGACTCTTTAAATTACCTTTATCTCAATAAAAATACTTCAACTAACTGCAATTTTGTGCTGAAAATTGTCGCTCTTGAACTGCCATGTGAATATGGCACTATTTTGCATTCCTTAAGTATGACGTTATTGTTGCTGATGCTGCTGAGTCGAACAGTGCAATCGGTATGGCGCTAACTCTATAAATAGAACTCTTTCTCTATTAACACATTTCAACTTAGTGCAATTTTGTGCTGGAAATTGTCGCTCTTGAACTTCCATGTGAATATAGCGCTATTTCGCATTCCGGAGTTATGATGCTTCTGTTGCTAATGCTGCTGGGTCGAACAGTGCAATCGATATGGGGCTAACTCTTTATATGGAACTCTGTCTCTATTAACACATTTCAACTTAGTGCAATTTTGTGAGGAAAATTGTCGCTCTTGAACTTCCATGTGAAAATACCACTATTTTGCATTCCTGAGATATGATGCTAATGTTGCTGATGCTGCTGAGTCGAACAGTGCAATCGGAATGGGGCTAACTCTTTATATAGAACTCTTTCTCGACTAACACATTTTAACTCAGTGCAATTTTGTGCTGAAAATTGTGGCTCTTGAACTTCAATATGAATATAGCACTACTTTGCATTCCTGAGGAATGATGCTAATGTTGCTGATGCTGCTGAGTCGAACAGTGCAATCGGTATGGGGCTAACTCTTTATATAGAACTCTTTCTCGACTAACACACTTTAACTTAGTGCAGTTTTGTGCTGAAAATTGTCGGTCTTGAACTTCCATGTGAATATAGCACTATTTCGCATTCCTGGGGTATGATGCTAATGTTTCTGATGCTGCTGAGTAGAATCGTGCATTCAAAATGGCGCATAATCATTAAATTACCTTTTCCGCTAATAATAGACTTCAAATTAGTGCAATTTTGTGCAAAAAATTGTCGCCCATTAAGTGCCATGTGCATTTAGCCCTATTTTGCATCCCTTAGGTATCATGCTAATGTTGCTGATGCTGCTGAGTTGAACAGTGCAATCGGAATGGCGCTAACTCTTTAAATAGAACTCTTTCTCTATTAACACAATTCAACTTAGTGCAATTTTGCGCTGGAAATTGTCGCTCTTGAACTTCCATGTGAATATAGCTCTATTTCGCATCCCGGAGTTATGATGCTTCTGTTGCTAATGCTGCTGGGTCGAACAGTGCAATCTATATGGGGCTAACTCTTTATATGGAACTCTGTCTCTATTAACACATTTCAACTTAGTGCAATTTTGTGAGGAAAATTGTCGCTCTTGAACTTCCATGTGAATATTGCGCTATTTCGCATTTCAGAGGTATGATGCATTTGTTCCTGATGCTGCTGAGTCGAACAGTGCAATTAAAATGGCGCATACTCTTTAAATTACCTTTTCCTCTATTTAATAAACTTCAAATTAGTGCAATTTTGTGCAAAAAATTGTCGCTATTTAACTGCCATGTGAATATAGCACTATTTTGCATTCCTGAGGAATGATGCTAAGTTTCTGATGCTGCTGAGTCGAACAGTACAATCGGTATGGCGCTGACACTTTAAATAGAACTCTTTCTCTATTAACACAATTCAACTTAGTGCAATTTTGTGCTGGAAATTGTCGCTCTTGAACTTCCATGTGAATATAGCGCTATTTCCCATCCCGGAGTTATGATGCTTCTGTTGCTAATGCTGCTGGGTCGAACAGTGCAATCGATATGGGGCTAACTCTTTATATGGAACTCTGTCTCTATTAACACATTTCAACTTAGTGCAATTTTGTGAGGAAAATTGTCGCTCTTGAACTTCCATGTGAATATTGCGCTATTTCGCATTTCAGAGGTATGATGCATTTGTTCCTGATGCTGCTGAGTCGAACAGTGCAATTGAAATGGCGCATACTCTTTAAATTACCTTTTCCTCTATTAATAGACTTCAAATTAGTGCAATTTTGTGCAAAAAATTGTCGCTATTTAACTGCCATGTGAATATAGCACTATTTTGCATTCCTGAGGAATGATGCTAAGTTTCTGATGCTGCTGAGTCGGACAGTACAATCGGTATGGCGCTAACACTTTAAATAGAACTCTTTCTCTATTAACACAATTCAACTTAGTGCAATTTTGTGCTGGAAATTGTCGCTCTTGAACTTCCATGTGAATATAGCGCTATTTCGCATTCCGGAGTTATGATGCTTCTGTTGCTAATGCTGCTGGGTCGAACAGTGCAATCGATATGGGGCTAACTCTTTATATGGAACTCTGTCTCTATTAGCACATTTCAACTTAGTGCAATTTTGTGAGGAAAATTGTCGCTCTTGAACTTCCATGTGAAAATACCACTATTTTGCATTCCTGAGATATAATGCTAATGTTGCTGATGCTGCTGAGTCGAACAGTGCAATCGGTATGGGGCTAACTCTTTATATAGAACTCTTTCTCGACTAACACATTTTAACTCAGTGCAATTTTGTGCTGAAAATTGTGGCTCTTGAACTTCAATATGAATATAGCACTATTTTGCATTCCTGAGGAATGATGCTAATGTTGCTGATGCTGCTGAGTCGAACTGTGCAATCGGTATGGGGCTAACTCTTTATATAGAACTCTTTCTCGACTAACACACTTTAACTTAGTGCAGTTTTGTGCTGAAAATTGTCGGTCTTGAACTTCCATGTGAATATAGCACTATTTCGCATTCCTGAGGTATGATGCTAACGTTGCTGATGCTGCTGAGTCGAACAGTGCAATCAAAATGACGCAGACTCTTTAAATTACCTTTATCTCAATAAAAATACTTCAACTAACTGCAATTTTGTGCTGAAAATTGTCGCTCTTGTACTGCCATGTGAATATGGCACTATTTTGCATTCCTGAAGTATGACGCTATTGTTGCTGATGCTGCTGAGTCGAACAGTGCAATCGGTATGGCGCTAACTCTTTAAATAGAACTCTTTCTCTATTAACACATTTCAACTTAGTGCAATTCTGCGCTGGAAATTGTCGCTCTTGAACTTCCATGTGAATATAGCGCTATTTCGCATTCCGGAGGTATGATGCATCTGTTGCTGATGCTGCTCAGTAGAACCGTTCATTCAAAATGGCGTATACTCGTTTAATTAACTTTTTCTCTATTAATATATTTCATTTTAGTGCAATCTTGCATTCCTGAGGTATGATGCAAACGTTGCTGATGCTGCTGAGTCGAACAGTGCAATCAAAGTGGCGCATACTCTTTAAATTACCTTTTCCTCTATTAATAGACTTCAAATTAGTGAAATTTTGTTCTGAAAATTGTCGCTCTTGAACCTCCATGTGAATATAGCACAATTTCGCATTCCTGAGGTATGATGCTAATGTTGCTGATGCTGCTGAGTAGAATCGTACATACAAAATGGCGCATACTCTTTAAATTACCTTTTCCTCTATTAATAGACTTCAAATTAGTGCAAGTTTGTGCAAAAAATTGTCGCCCATTAACTGCCATGTGCATATAGCCCTATTTTGCATTCCTTAGGTATCATGCTAATGTTGCTGATGCTGCTTAGTCGAACAGTGCAAACGGTATGGCGCTAACTCTTTAAATAGAACTCTTTCTCTATTAACACATTTCAACTTAGTGCAATTTTGCGCTGGAAATTGTCGCTCTTGAACTTCCATGTGAATATAGCGCTATTTCGCATTCCGGAGGTATGATGCATCTGTTGCTGTTGCTGCTGAGTCGAACAGTGCAATCAAAATGGCGCATACTCCTTAAATTACCTTTTCCTCTATTAATATACTTCAAATTAGTGCAATTTTGTGCAAAAAATTGTCGCTCTTGAACTGCCATGTGAATATAGCACTATTTTGCATTCCTGAGGTATGATGCTAATGTTGCTGATGCTGCTGAGTCGAACAGTGGAATCGGTATGGCGCTAACTCTTTAAATAGAACTCTTTCTCTATTAACACATTTCAACTGAGTGCAATTTTGTGCTGGAAATTGTCGCTCTTGAACTTCCATGTGAATATAGCGCAATTTCGCATTCCGGAGGTATGATGCTTCTGTTGCTGATGCTGCTGAGTCCAACAGTGCAATCAAAGTGGCGCATACTCTTTAAATTACCTTTTCCTCTATTAATAGACATAGACTTCAAATTAGTGCAATTTTGTGTAAAAAAATGTCGCTCTTAAAAATTGCCATGTGAATATAGCACTATTTTGCATTTCTGAGGTATGATGCTAATGTTGCTGATGCTGCTGAGTCGAACAGTGCAATCAAAATGGCGCATACTCTTTAAATTACCTTTTTCTCGATTAATAGACTTCAAATTAGTGCAATTTTGTTCTGAAAATTGTTGCTCTTGAACTTCCATGTGAATATAGCACAATTTCGCATTCCTGAGGTATGATGCCAATGTTGCTGATGCTGCTGAGTAGAATCGTGCATTCAAAATGGCGCATACTCTTTAAATTACCTTTTCCTCTATTAATAGACTTCAAATTAGTGCAATTTTGTGCAAAAAATTGTCGCCCATTAACTGCCATGTGCATTTAGCCCTATTTTGCATTCGTTAGGTATCAAGCTAATGTCGCTAATGCTGCTGAGTCCAACAGTGCAATCGGAATGGCGCTAACTCTTTAAATAGAACTCTTTCTCTATTAACACATTTCAACTTAGTGCAATTTTGCTCTGGAAATTGTCGCTCTTGAACTTCCATGTGAATATTGCGCTATTTCGCATTTCGGAGGTATGATGCATTTGTTCCTGATGCTGCTGAGTCGAACAGTGCAATTAAAATGGCGCACGCTCTTTAAATTACCTTTTGCTCTATTAATAGACTTCAATTTAGTGCAATTTTGTGCAAAAAATTGTCGCCCATTAACTGCCATGTGCATATAGCCCTATTTTGCATTCCTTAGGTATCATGCTAATGTTGCTGATGCTGCTGAGTCGAACAGTGCAATCGGTATAACGCTAACTCTTTAAATAGAACTCTTTCTCTATTGACACATTTCAACTTAGTGCAATTTTGCGCTGGAAATTGTCGCTCTTGGACTTCCATGTGAATATAGCGTTATATCGCATTCCGGAGGTATGATGCTTCTGTTGCTGATGCTGCTGGGTCGAACAGTGCAATCGATATGGGGCTAACTCTTTATATGGAACTCTGTCTCTATTAACACATTTCAACTTAGTGCAATTTTGTGAGGAAAATTGTCGCTCTTGAACTTCCATGTGAAAATACCACTATTTTGCATTCCTGAGATATGATGCTAATGTTGCTGATGCTGCTCAGTGGAACCGTTCTTTCAAAATGGCGTATACTCGTTTAGTTACCTTTTTCTCCATTAATATATTTCAATTTAGTGCAATTTTGCATTCCTGAGGTGTGATGCTAACGTTGCTGATGCTGCTGAGTCGAACAGTGCAATCAAAGTGGCGCATACTCTTTAAATTACCTTTTCCTCTATTAATAGACTTCGAATTAGTGCAATTTTGTGTAAAAAAATGTCGCCCATTAACTGCCATGTGCATTTAGCCCTATTTTGCATTCCTTAGGTATCATGCTAATGTTGCTGATGCTGCTGAGTCGAACAGTGCAATCAAAATGGCGCATACTCTTTAAATTACCTTTTCCTCTATTAATAGACTTCGAATTAGTGCAATTTTGTGTAAAAAAATGTCGCCCATTAACTGCCATGTGCATTTAGCCCTATTTTGCATTCCTTAGGTATCATGCTAATGTTGCTGATGCTGCTGAGTCGAACAGTGCAATCAAAGTGGCGCATACTCTTTAAATTACCTTTTTCTCTATTAATAGACTTCAAATTAGTGCAATTTTGTTCTGAAAATTGTCGCTCTTGAACTTCCATGTGAATATAGCACTATTTCGCATTCCTGAGGTATGATGCTAATGTTGCTGATGCTGCTGAGTAGAATCGTGCATTCAAAATGGCGCATACTCATTAAACTACCTTTTTCTCTATTAATAGACTTCAAATTAGTGCAATTTTGTGCAAAAAATTGTCGCCCATTAACTGCCATGTGCATTTAGCCCTATTTTGCATCCCTTAGGTATCATGCTAATGTTGCTGATGCTGCTGAGTTGAACAGTGCAATCGGAATGGCGCTAACTCTTTAAATAGAACCCTTTCTCTATTAACACATTTCAACTTATTGCAATTTTGCTCTGGAAATTGTCGCTCTTGAACTTCCATGTGAATATTGCGCTATTTCGCATTTCGGAGGTATGATGCATTTGCTACTGATGCTGCTGAGTCGAACAGTGCAATTAAAATGGCGCATACTCATTAAATTACCTTTTGCTCTATAAATAGTCTTCAAATTAGTGCAATTTTGTGCAAAAAATTGTCGCCCATTAACTGCCATGTGCATTTAGCCCTATTTTGCATTCCTTAGGTATCATGCTAATGTTGCTGATGCTGCTGAGTCGAACAGTGCAATCAAAGTGGCGCATACTCTTTAAATTACCTTTTCCTCTATTAATAGACTTCAAATTAGTGCAATTTTGTGTAAAAAAATGTCGCTCTTGAACTGCCATGTGAATATAAAACTATTTTGCATTCCTGAGGTATGATGCTAACGTTGCTGATGCTGCTGAGTCGAACAGTGCAATCAAAATGCCGCATACTCTTTAAATTACCTTTTTCTCTATTAATAGACCTCAAATTAGTGCAATTTTGTTCTGAAAATTGTCGCTCTTGAACTTCCATGTGAATATAGCACTATTTCGCACTCCTTAGGTATGATGCTAATGTTGCTGATGCTGCTGAGTCGAACAGTGCAATTAAAATGGCGCATAATCTTTAAATTACCTTTTGCTCTATTAATAGACTTCAATTTAGTGCAATTCTGTGCAAAAAATTGTCGCTCTTGAACTGCCATGTGAATATCGCACTATTTTGCATTTCTGAGGTATGATGCTAATGTTGCTGATGCTGCTGAGTCGAACAGTGCAATTAAAATGGCGCATACTCCTTAAATAGAACTCTTTCTCTATTAACACATTTCAACTTAGTGCAATTTTGCTCTGGAAATTGTCGCTCTTGAACTTCCATGTGAATATTGCGCTATTTCGCATTTCGGAGGTATGATGCATTTGTTCCTGATGCTGCTGAGTCGAACAGTGCAATTAAAATGGCGCACGCTCTTTAAATTACCTTTTGCTCTATTAATAGACTTCAATTTAGTGCAATTTTGTGCAAAAAATTGTCGCCCATTAACTGCCATGTGCATATAGCCCTATTTTGCATTCCTTAGGTATCATGCTAATGTTGCTGATGCTGCTGAGTCGAACAGTGCAATCGGTATAACGCTAACTCTTTAAATAGAACTCTTTCTCTATTGACACATTTCAACTTAGTGCAATTTTGCGCTGGAAATTGTCGCTCTTGGACTTCCATGTGAATATAGCGTTATATCGCATTCCGGAGGTATGATGCTTCTGTTGCTGATGCTGCTGGGTCGAACAGTGCAATCGATATGGGGCTAACTCTTTATATGGAACTCTGTCTCTATTAACACATTTCAACTTAGTGCAATTTTGTGAGGAAAATTGTCGCTCTTGAACTTCCATGTGAAAATACCACTATTTTGCATTCCTGAGATATGATGCTAATGTTGCTGATGCTGCTCAGTGGAACCGTTCTTTCAAAATGGCGTATACTCGTTTAGTTACCTTTTTCTCCATTAATATATTTCAATTTAGTGCAATTTTGCATTCCTGAGGTGTGATGCTAACGTTGCTGATGCTGCTGAGTCGAACAGTGCAATCAAAGTGGCGCATACTCTTTAAATTACCTTTTCCTCTATTAATAGACTTCGAATTAGTGCAATTTTGTGTAAAAAAATGTCGCCCATTAACTGCCATGTGCATTTAGCCCTATTTTGCATTCCTTAGGTATCATGCTAATGTTGCTGATGCTGCTGAGTCGAACAGTGCAATCAAAATGGCGCATACTCTTTAAATTACCTTTTCCTCTATTAATAGACTTCGAATTAGTGCAATTTTGTGTAAAAAAATGTCGCCCATTAACTGCCATGTGCATTTAGCCCTATTTTGCATTCCTTAGGTATCATGCTAATGTTGCTGATGCTGCTGAGTCGAACAGTGCAATCAAAGTGGCGCATACTCTTTAAATTACCTTTTTCTCTATTAATAGACTTCAAATTAGTGCAATTTTGTTCTGAAAATTGTCGCTCTTGAACTTCCATGTGAATATAGCACTATTTCGCATTCCTGAGGTATGATGCTAATGTTGCTGATGCTGCTGAGTAGAATCGTGCATTCAAAATGGCGCATACTCATTAAACTACCTTTTTCTCTATTAATAGACTTCAAATTAGTGCAATTTTGTGCAAAAAATTGTCGCCCATTAACTGCCATGTGCATTTAGCCCTATTTTGCATCCCTTAGGTATCATGCTAATGTTGCTGATGCTGCTGAGTTGAACAGTGCAATCGGAATGGCGCTAACTCTTTAAATAGAACCCTTTCTCTATTAACACATTTCAACTTATTGCAATTTTGCTCTGGAAATTGTCGCTCTTGAACTTCCATGTGAATATTGCGCTATTTCGCATTTCGGAGGTATGATGCATTTGCTACTGATGCTGCTGAGTCGAACAGTGCAATTAAAATGGCGCATACTCATTAAATTACCTTTTGCTCTATAAATAGTCTTCAAATTAGTGCAATTTTGTGCAAAAAATTGTCGCCCATTAACTGCCATGTGCATTTAGCCCTATTTTGCATTCCTTAGGTATCATGCTAATGTTGCTGATGCTGCTGAGTCGAACAGTGCAATCAAAGTGGCGCATACTCTTTAAATTACCTTTTCCTCTATTAATAGACTTCAAATTAGTGCAATTTTGTGTAAAAAAATGTCGCTCTTGAACTGCCATGTGAATATAAAACTATTTTGCATTCCTGAGGTATGATGCTAACGTTGCTGATGCTGCTGAGTCGAACAGTGCAATCAAAATGCCGCATACTCTTTAAATTACCTTTTTCTCTATTAATAGACCTCAAATTAGTGCAATTTTGTTCTGAAAATTGTCGCTCTTGAACTTCCATGTGAATATAGCACTATTTCGCACTCCTTAGGTATGATGCTAATGTTGCTGATGCTGCTGAGTCGAACAGTGCAATTAAAATGGCGCATAATCTTTAAATTACCTTTTGCTCTATTAATAGACTTCAATTTAGTGCAATTCTGTGCAAAAAATTGTCGCTCTTGAACTGCCATGTGAATATCGCACTATTTTGCATTTCTGAGGTATGATGCTAATGTTGCTGATGCTGCTGAGTCGAACAGTGCTATCGGTATGACGCTAACTCTTTAAATAGAACTCTTTCTCTATTGACACATTTCAACTTAGTGCAATTTTGAGCTGGAAATTGTCGCTCTTGAACTTCCATGTGAATATAGCGCAATTATGCATTCCTGAGGTATGATGCTAACGTTGCTGATGCTGCTGAGTCGAACAGTGCAATCAAAGTGGCGCATACTCTTTAAATTACCTTTTCCTCTATTAATAGACTTCGAATTAGTGCAATTTTATGTAAAAAAATGTCGCTCTTGAACTGCCATGTGAATATAGCACTATTTTGCATTCCTGAGGTATGATGCTAACGTTGCTGATGCTGCTGAGTCGAACAGTGCAATCAAAATGGCGCATACTCTTTAAATTACCTTTTTCTCTATTAATAGACTTCAAATTAGTGCAATTTTGTTCTGAAAATTGTCGCTCTTGAACTTCCATGTGAATATAGCACTATTTCGCATTCCTGAGGTATGATGCATTTGTTCCTGATGCTGCTGAGTCGAACAGTGCAATTAAAATGGCGCATACTCCTTAAATTACCTTTTGCTCTATTAATGGACTTCAAATTAGTGCAATTTTGTGCAAAAAATTGTCGCCATTTAACTGCCATGTGAATATAGCACTATTTTGCATTCCTGAGGAATGATGCTAAGTTTCTGATGCTGCTGAGTCGAACAGTACAATCGGTATGGCGCTAACACTTTAAATAGAACTCTTTCTCTATTAACACAATTCAACTTAGTGCAATTTTGTGCTGGAAATTGTCGCTCTTGAACTTCCATGTGAATATAGCGCTATTTCGCATTCCGGAGTTATGATGCTTCTGTTGCTAATGCTGCTGGGTCGAACAGTGCAATCGATATGGGGCTAACTCTTTATATGGAACTCTGTCTCTATTAGCACATTTCAACTTAGTGCAATTTTGTGAGGAAAATTGTCGCTCTTGAACTTCCATGTGAAAATACCACTATTTTGCATTCCTGGGATATGATGCTTATGTTGCTGATGCTGCTGAGTCGAACAGTGCAATCGGTATGGGGCTAACTCTTTATATAGAACTCTTTCTCGACTAACACACTTTAACTTAGTGCAGTTTTGTGCTGAAAATTGTCGGTCTTGAACTTCCATGTGAATATAGCACTATTTCGCATTCCTGAGGTATGATGCTAACGTTGCTGATGCTGCTGAGTCGAACAGTGCAATCAAAATGACGCAGACTCTTTAAATTACCTTTATCTCAATAAAAATACTTCAACTAACTGCAATTTTGTGCTGAAAATTGTCGCTCTTGTACTGCCATGTGAATATGGCACTATTTTGCATTCCTGAAGTATGACGCTATTGTTGCTGATGCTGCTGAGTCGAACAGTGCAATCGGTATGGCGCTAACTCTTTAAATAGAACTCTTTCTCTATTAACACATTTCAACTTAGTGCAATTTTGCGCTTAAATTACCTTTTCCTCTATTAATAGACTTCAAATTAGTGCAATTTTGTTCTGAAAATTGTCGCTCTTGAACTTCCATGTGAATATAGCACAATTTCGCATTCCTGAGGTATGATGCTAATGTTGCTGATGCTGCTGAGTAGAATCGTACATTCAAAATGGCGCATACTCTTTAAATTACCTTTTCCTCTATTAATAGACTTCAATTTAGTGCAAGTTTGTGCAAAAAATTGTCGCCCATTAACTGCCATGTGCATATAGCCCTATTTTGCATTCCTTAGGTATCATGCTTATGTTGCTGATGCTGCTTAGTCGAACAGTGCAATCGGTATGGCGCTAACTCTTTAAATAGAACTCTTTCTCTATTAACACATTTCAACTTAGTGCAATTTTGCGCTGGAAATTGTCGCTCTTGAACTTCCATGTGAATATAGCGCTATTTCGCATTCCGGAGGTATGATGCATCTGTTGCTGTTGCTGCTGAGTAGAACAGTGCAATCAAAATGGCGCATACTCCTTAAATTACCTTTTCCTCTATTAATATACTTCAAATTAGTGCAACTTTGTGCAAAAAATTGTCGCTCTTGAACTGCCATGTGAATATAGAACTATTTTGCATTCCTGGGTATGATGCTAATGTTGCTGATGCTGCTGAGTAGAATCGTGCATTCAAAATGGCGCATACTCTTTAAATTACCTTTTCCTCTATTAATAGACTTCAAATTAGTGCAATTTTGTGCAAAAAATTGTCGCCCATTAACTGCCATGTGCATTTAGCCCTATTTTGCATTCGTTAGGTATCAAGCTAATGTCGCTGATGCTGCTGAGTCCAACAGTGCAATCGGAATGGCGCTAACTCTTTAAATAGAACTCTTTCTCTATTAACACATTTCAACTTAGTGCAATTTTGCTCTGGAAATTGTCGCTCTTGAACTTCCATGTGAATATTGCGCTATTTCGCATTTCGGAGGGATGATGCATTTGTTCCTGATGCTGCTGAGTCGAACAGTGCAATTAAAATGGCGCATGCTCTTTAAATTACCTTTTGCTCTATTAATAGACTTCAATTTAGTGCAATTTTGTGCAAAAAATTGTCGCTCTTGAACAACCATGTGAATATAGCAGTATTTTGCATTCCTGAGGTATGATGCTAATGTTGCTGATGCTGCTCAGTGGAACCGTTCATTCAAAATGGCGTATACTCGTTTAATTACCTTTTTCTCTATTAATATATTTCAATTTAGTGCAATTTTGCATTCCTGAGGTATGATGCTAACGTTGCTGATGCTGCTGAGCCGAACAGTGCAATCAAAGTGGCGCATACTCTTTAAATTACCTTTTCCTCTATTAATAGACTTCGAATTAGTGCAATTTTGTGTAAAAAAATGTCGCTCTTGAACTGCCATGTGAATATAGCACTATTTTGCATTCCTGAGGTATGATGCTAATGTTGTTGATGCTGCTGAGTCGAACAGTGCAATCGGTATGACGCTAACTCTTTAAATAGAACTCTTTCTCTATTGACACATTTCAACTTAGTGCAATTTTGAGCTGGAAATTGTCGCTCTTGAACTTCCATGTGAAAATACCACTATTTTGCATTCCTGAGATATGATGCTAATGTTGCTGATGCTGCTCAGTGGAACCGTTCATTCAAAATGGCGTATACTCGTTTAATTACCTTTTTCTCTATTAATATATTTCAATTTAGTGCAATTTTGCATTCCTGAGGTATGATGCTAACGTTGCTGATGCTGCTGAGTCGAACAGTGCAATCAAAGTGGCGCATACTCTTTAAATTACCTTTTCCTCTATTAATAGACTTCGAATTAGTGCAATTTTGTGTAAAAAAATGTCGCTCTTGAACTGCCATGTGAATATAGCACTATTTTGCATTCCTGAGGTATGATGCTAACGTTGCTGATGCTGCTGAGTCGAACAGTGCAATCAAAATGGCGCATACTCTTTAAATTACCTTTTTCTCTATTAATAGACTTCAAATTAGTGCAATTTTGTTCTGAAAATTGTCGCTCTTGAACTTCCATGTGAATATAGCACTATTTCGCATTCCTGAGGTATGATGCTAATGTTGCTGATGCTGCTGAGTAGAATCGTGCATTCAAAATGGCGCATACTCATTAAATTACCTTTTCCTCTATTAATGGACTTCAAATTAGTGCAATTTTGTGCAAAAAATTGTCGCCCATTAACTGCCATGTGCATTTAGCCCTATTTTGCATCCCTTAGGTATCATGCTAATGTTGCTGATGCTGCTGAGTTGAACAGTGCAATCGGAATGGCGCTAACTCTTTAAATAGAACCCTTTCTCTATTAACACATTTCAACTTATTGCAATTTTGCTCTGGAAATTGTCGCTCTTGAACTTCCATGTGAATATTGCGCTATTTCGCATTTCGGAGGTATGATGCATTTGCTCCTGATGCTGCTGAGTCGAACAGTGCAATTAAAATGGCGCATACTCATTAAATTACCTTTTGCTCTATAAATAGTCTTCAAATTAGTGCAATTTTGTACAAAAAATTGTCGCCCATTAACTGCCATGTGCATTTAGCCCTATTTTGCATTCCTTAGGTATCATGCTAATGTTGCTGATGCTGCTGAGTCGAACAGTGCAATCAAAGTGGCGCATACTCTTTAAATTACCTTTTCCTCTATTAATAGACTTCAAATTAGTGCAATTTTGTGTAAAAAAATGTCGCTCTAGAACTGCCATGTGAATATAGCACTATTTTGCATTCCTGAGGTATGATGCTAACGTTGCTGATGCTGCTGAGTCGAACAGTGCAATCGATATGGGGCTAACTCTTTATATAGAACTCTTTCTCGACTAACACATTTTAACTCAGTGCAATTTTGTGCTGAAAATTGTGGCTCTTGAACTTCAATATGAATATAGCACTATTTTGCATTCCTGAGGAGGGATGCTAATGTTGCTGATGCTGCTGAGTCGAACAGTGCAATCGGTATGGGGCTAACTCTTTATATAGAACTCTTTCTCGACTAACACACTTTAACTTAGTGCAGTTTTGTGCTTAAAATTGTCGGTCTTGAACTTCCATGTGAAAATAGCACTATTTCGCATTCCTGAGGTATGACGCTAACGTTGCTGATGCTGCTGAGTCGAACAGTGCAATCAACATGACGCAGACTCTTTAAATTACCTTTATCTCAATAAAAATACTTCAACTAACTGCAATTTTGTGCTGAAAATTGTCGCTCTTAAACTGCCATGTGAATATGGCACTATTTTGCATACCTTAAGTATGACGTTATTGTTGCTGATGCTGCTGAGTCGAACAGTGCAATCGGTATGGCGCTAACTCTATAAATAGAACTCTTTCTCTATTAACACATTTCAACTTAGTGCAATTTTGTGCTGGAAATTGTCGCTCTTGAACTTCCATGTGAATATAGCGCTATTTCGCATTCCGGAGTTATGATGCTTCTGTTGCTAATGCTGCTGGGTCGAACAGTGCAATCGATATGGGGCTAACTCTTTATATGGAACTCTGTCTCTATTAACACATTTCAACTTAGTGCAATTTTGTGAGGAAAATTGTCGCTCTTGAACTTCCATGTGAAAATACCACTATTTTGCATTCCTGAGATATGATGCTAATGTTGCTGATGCTGCTGAGTCGAACAGTGCAATCGGTATGGGGCTAACTCTTTATAAAGAACTCTTTCTCGACTAACACACTTTAACTTAGTGTAGTTTTCTGCTGAAAATTGTCGGTCTTGAACTTCCATGTGAATATAGCACTATTTCGCATTCCTGAGGTATGATGCTAACGTTGCTGATGCTGCTGAGTCGAACAGTGCAATCGGTATGACGCTAACTCTTTAAATAGAACTCTTTCTCTATTGACACATTTCAACTAAGTGCAATTTTGTGCTGGAAATTGTCGCTCTTGAACTTCCATGTGAATATAGCGCTATTTCGCATTCCGGAGGTATGATGCTTCTGTTGCTGATGCTGCTGGATCGAACAGTGCAATCGATATGGGGCTAACTCTTAATATGGAACTCTGTCTCTATTAACACATTTCAACTTAGTGCAATTTTGTGAGGAAAATTGTCGCTCTTGAACTTCCATGTGATAATACCACTATTTTGCAATCCTGAGATATGATGCTAATGTTGCTGATGCTGCTCAGTGGAACCGTTCATTTAAAATGGCGTATACTCGTTTAATTACCTTTTTCTCTATTAATATATTTCAATTTAGTGCAATTTTGCATTCCTGAGGTACGATGCTAACGTTGCTGATGCTGCTGAGTCGAACAGTGCAATCAAAGTGGCGCATACTCTTTAAATTACCTTTTCCTCTATCAATAGACTTCAAATTAGTGCAATTTTGTGTAAAAAAATGTCGCTCTTGAACTGCCATGTGAATATAGCACTATTTTGCATTCCTGAGGAATGATGCTAAGTTTCTGATGCTGCTGAGTCGGACAGTACAATCGGTATGGCGCTAACACTTTAAATAGAACTCTTTCTCTATTAACACAATTCAACTTAGTGCAATTTTGTGCTGGAAATTGTCGCTCTTGAACTTCCATGTGAATATAGCGCTATTTCGCATTCCGGAGTTATGATGCTTCTGTTGCTAATGCTGCTGGGTCGAACAGTGCAATCGATATGGGGCTAACTCTTTATATGGAACTCTGTCTCTATTAGCACATTTCAACTTAGTGCAATTTTGTGAGGAAAATTGTCGCTCTTGAACTTCCATGTGAAAATACCACTATTTTGCATTCCTGAGATATGATGCTTATGTTGCTGATGCTGCTGAGTCGAACAGTGCAATCGGTATGGGGCTAACTCTTTATATAGAACTCTTTCTCGACTAACACATTTTAACTCAGTGCAATTTTGAGCTGAAAATTGTGGCTCTTGAACTTCAATATGAATATAGCACTATTTTGCATTCCTGAGGAATGATGCTAATGTTGCTGATTCTGCTGAGTCGAACAGTGCAATCGGTATGGGGCTAACTCTTTATATAGAACTCTTTCTCGACTAACACACTTTAACTTAGTGCAGTTTTGTGCTGAAAATTGTCGGTCTTGAACTTCCATGTGAATATAGCACTATTTCGCATTCCTGAGGTATGATGCTAACGTTGCTGATGCTGCTGAGTCGAACAGTGCAATCAAAATGACGCAGACTCTTTAAATTACCTTTATCTCAATAAAAATACTTCAACTAACTGCAATTTTGTGCTGAAAATTGTCGCTCTTGTACTGCCATGTGAATATGGCACTATTTTGCATTCCTGAAGTATGACGCTATTGTTGCTGATGCTGCTGAGTCGAACAGTGCAATCGGTATGGCGCTAACTCTTTAAATAGAACTCTTTCTCTATTAACACATTTCAACTTAGTGCAATTTTGCGCTGGAAATTGTCGCTCTTGAACTTCCATGTGAATATAGCGCTATTTCGCATTCCGGAGGTATGATGCATCTGTTGCTGATGCTGCTCAGTAGAGCCGTTCATTCAAAATGGCGTATACTCGTCTAATTAACTTTTTCTCTATTAATATATTTCAATTTAGTGCAATCTTGCATTCCTGAGGTATGATGCAAACGTTGCTGATGCTGCTGAGTCGAACAGTGCAATCAAAGTGGCGCATATTCTTTAAATTACCTTTTCCTCTATTAATAGACTTCAAATTAGTGCAATTTTGTTCTGAAAATTGTCGCTCTTGAACTTCCATGTGAATATAGCACAATTTCGCATTCCTGAGGTATGATGCTAATGTTGCTGATGCTGCTGAGTAGAATCGTACATTCAAAATGGCGCATACTCTTTAAATTACCTTTTCCTCCATTAATAGACTTCAATTTAGTGCAAGTTTGTGCAAAAAATTGTCGCCCATTAACTGCCATGTGCATATAGCCCTATTTTGCATTCCTTAGGTATCATGCTAATGTTGCTGATGCTGCTTAGTCGAACAGTGCAATCGGTATGGCGCTAACTCTTTAAATAGAACTCTTTCTCTATTAACACATTTTAACTTAGTGCAATTTTGCGCTGGAAATTGTCGCTCTTGAACTTCCATGTGAATATAGCGCTATTTCGCATTCCGGAGGTATGATGCATCTGTTGCTGTTGCTGCTGAGTAGAACAGTGCAATCAAAATGGCGCATACTCCTTAAATTACCTTTTCCTCTATTAATATACTTCAAATTAGTGCAACTTTGTGCAAAAAATTGTCGCTCTTGAACTGCCATGTGAATATAGAACTATTTTGCATTCCTGGGTATGATGCTAATGTTGCTGATGCTGCTGAGTAG